>OZ023248.1:20122914-20746914 GCA_964006365.1 Trididemnum miniatum | reverse complement strand
GTAATCAAGCGAGCTTCAACCAGAACAGCATCGAGAATTTGTCTGACTATAAACTTTCTGACACCGAACGGTTTGTCTTGTCGCATGGACTTTCTTTCTATCTACCGCCCACTAGCGTCAAGCGTGAAGAAGTTTTAGCTGAATTCGAAGTGCTTTATGCTCAACTACTTCATCACAAACCTCGGTCTGACGAACACCTTTCTGCTCTAAAGGCCAGGCTAAGTGACGTGGCTCACGCCTAGTGTGGTAGCCCCATAGACTGGGGTGATTTTCTAATGACAAAAGAGTGTTTTCAGGCAATCAAGGCTCTTCGATCGAATGACGACATCTACATAACTAAGCTCGATAAAGGTTCTGGTGTTGTCATTCTCAACAAGAATGATTACAACCGCAAGATGGGGATGATTCTCAACGATACCATCAAATTCCTCAACCTGGGACCAGTCGACAGCAATGACAACACTGCCAAAATTGAGTCGCGCATACAACGACGGCTGCTACGACTAAAGAAAGACAACCTTATTTCCCAGAACGTCTACGATGCTATCCGTCCGACTGGTTCTCAGCGACCACGCATGTACGGTCTACCAAAAACTCACAAAAAAGATGTACCATTACGACCGATTTTGTCCATGACTGGATCAGCTCAGCACCATCTGGCGAAATGGCTTACTTCCATTCTCAACCCCGTTCTCCAACAATTTTCTGTCAACTGCGTACCTGACTCGTTCACGTTTGTGAAAGAAGTAAACAACTTTACCTTTTCTCCCTCTTCTGTTTTCCTCTGCTCTTTCGATATATCCAGTCTATTTACCAATGTTCCTCTTGCTGAAACAATACAGATTTGCGCCGAGACTCTCTACAATGACTTCCTTGCACCACCACCTCTCCCACGCAACGTCTTTGTTGAACTGATGCATCTAGCCACTTCTTCCGTGGAATTCAGTTTCAATAACAACATGCATCGCCAAATCGATGGCGTGGCAATGGGTTCACCGCTTGGTCCAGCGTTAGCAAATATTTTTGTCGGCTGCCAAGAAGTGAAGTTATTTAGCAACATCAACAAACCGTTAGCGTATTTTCGCTATGTTGATGACACTTTTGTTGCCTTCAACAATGAAGACGACTGCAACAACTTCTTTACCCATCTTAACTCTCTCCACCCCTCCCTACGCTTTACCCAGGAAAAAGAATCTAACTCTTCCCTTCCCTTTTTGGACGTCTTGGTAGAAAGGCAAAATTCTGATTTTCTTACTTCAGTATATAGGAAACCGACTTTTACAGGCCAGTACCTGCGCTGGAATTCCTTTAGCCCCACCAAGCGGAAAACCAATCTGATCTCCACTCTGGTACACAGAGCTTTTATGATCTGCTCGAAAAGCAAGCTGGAGCCGGAATTAAACAAAATTCGATCAATCTTGACCAGTAACGGCTACCCCGAAGACGTAATCACATCGACTTTTCAACGCAAGCTCAAGCAACTCATTGCCAAACTGATCCACTCAGCAGACAAGTGCCCGGTGTACCTGCATGTCCCATGGCTGGGGAACGTTTCGACGAGGTTCGAAAAACAAATCAGCTCTGCAGTCAAACGCTGCTACTTCGCCGTCGAACCACGTGTTGTTTTTACAACCCGACAGCTCTTGCCACCTACGAAAAAAGACGTGTTGCCTTCCCATCATTGCAGCAATCTTGTTTACCTGTTCGTGTGCCACTGTGATAGTCAGTACGTTGGTCGCACGTCTCAACGTCTTCAAGAGCGTATCAAACAACACATCCCTAAATTCACAATTTCAACCAGCCGGAAAAGCCTTCCTCGTCGGTGTAAAGCCAACAATTCTCCTCGGCAATTTCATGAGTCTGCTATTGGTCAACACCTTCTTGATAACCCTGTATGTGCTTCTCATTACAATGACGACAAATTTTCAATTCTTGCTCGAGGCCGTTTTCTCTTTCATCTTTCCGCTCTAGAAGCTACTTTTATTAAATCTCTCAAACCTATCCTCTGCAAACAAAAAGATTTCGTTTATTCTTTGAAACTATCTTAAACCTTTGACTCCCTAGCCAATCAGAGCTCTTCTGTCTGATTTCTATTGGCTACTTCTAACCAACCAGTCACAGCTCTCTATTTCTAACCAATCAGAGCTCTTTCTTTCCCTTTTTAAATCAGTTCGGTTCACTTATTCTTCATTCTGACGATTTTCACTGAAGAGTGTCAGATGAAAAGCTTTGGGAAAAATGAATCTTCTACTTCAAGCCATCTTCAAATTCTGTACCATCAAACGTCTATTTTCGAACCTCTTCGATAGCAATAAGTCTTACGCCTTTAAGCACGCATAATCGAAAATGTGAGAAAAAAATGCGTCATATTTCGCGAAGCACTCAGAACTAGGGTCAAAAAATTTAAACAAAATTTGCGTGAAAATTATTCAAAAAGCACTAAAATAGCCATTACAGCATGTAAATTTTCAAAAATTTTCCGGGGGAGCATGCCCCCGGACCCCCCCTAGAGTCTTTCTTGTTTCTCATTTAGCTTCAAATTAATTTTGCCGAAGAAAAATACGCTTGAAAAAATGTGGAAATTATGCCCCCTCCCTTTTAAAATTTCTCGCTACGCCACTGTTGGCAAATGGTTAATGAATATGATGATACAGAGATTACTGTAGGCAAAAGGTGGGCATTTTTCATACACTGACTGGAGCGCAAGCAACAAAGAACAACAAAGCACTTTGCAAGAAATTTAATTTTTAACGGTTCAGTTGCGGTTCAGGTTTAAGACTTTTCAAAAATTTGGGTTCAGGTTCGGGTTCAGTTGCACCAAAATTTAAAGGTTCGGGTTCGGTTCAGGTTCAATGATCTCAAATTCAAACGGTTCAGGTTCGGTTCGGGTTCACCGAAAAAAAGCGGTTTTTACCGGTTCGCAGTTCAGGTTCGGTTCGATTCCCTGTGTTTCAGACTCATTTAATTTTGAAAAGCAGATAGAATGTTACGCATCGCAGCACACATCTAGAGATTTCTATTAATATTTTTAAGAATCAGCTGTGGTTCAAAGATTGTTACTAAACGATTTCTCTTCAGGTTTATGAACTCAAAATATCCTAGGTTCGGTTCGGGTTTACTTGCATAAAATTTTAAAGGTTCGGGTTCGGTTCAGGTTCACAGATTTGAAATATTAAAGGTTCGGGTTTGGTTCAGGTTCAATGATCTCAAATTTAAACGGTTCAGGTTCGGTCCGGGTTTACCAAAAAAAAAGCGGTTTTTACCGGTTCGTTTCATCATCAACATTAAACATTTATCATTCACTTGATCCATAAACTTATGAACATCAATTTTAGAAATGATTTTGTCTTCGGGCGCTTTTTTTGTACTGCGCATTGTTCTATATTTGTGTTCTAATTCCAGAAGAAGGTTGACAAATTTTGCTTTGGTTGTAAATAATTTGTCATCTCTATCACGCTTAGCAAATATGTTAGGCAACTGAGAATAAGGCAACTGTAACGTCGCACACCAATTCCTGCAAAATACGAAGATTTACACAAATACATTAAGTGCTAGCAAATACACAATGGTCGGCCAACTAAGCCAACAAATGTTTTAAAATCAGGACTGTGCAACAACGTGAGATGGTAAAATGATAAATTCTCGGCAACATGGCTGTTTAGAGGATACGCCTTTGAAGCAGTAGACCCAGGGTTCGATTTCAAGTCCAAACTTCTAACTCGATAATTTTACATGTATTCCATAAGCAAAATGATTTCAAAACAATCTACTGCGTCAAACTTCGCATAAAGGTAATCAAACTGATCAGAGTACCAAAGTAGGTCATTATCATCGCATCCAGAACGTTGTAAGCCCAATGGTCGAGTGGTTAGTGAGCCTGGCTTTCAATCACATGGTCTCGGGTTCTAAACCTGAGTCTACCTGACGAGCGGTCAAATCGAAAACTAGTGGTACAATTGGTTTTTACAACGTTTATTTCGCAAGTCTTTCAAGGCCCATCTTATTATCTCTTTACTTATTATCACTTAGTCATATATGCCTAATAGTGCAATGGCATTTTCATGCATTATATGCATACCATACCTTTCGTCTGCAGTTATCCTAATCATTGCATTACCTGTCTTCATCTAACAAAACGATATAAGTGCGTAAGTGCAAATACAAAGCAAAAGCTAATAGTAATCATTACATTACCTGTCTTCATTAACAACAAAACAATATAAGTGCGTAAGTATAAAGCAACCATTTAATGAATGTCTTGACTATTTTGGAAGATCCCAACATTACTTGCTTTCATTTGATTCATTTAAGTGACTGCAATTACACAGTACATATTTTTCAAGAACTACAGGAAATGAATGCCTAGTCTAGGGGTACTGCGCCTTTATACTGAACATAGAAACGGAATTCCAAACTTGTAATTGTGTATCAAACACGTGAAAACCATTAAATGAAGCTGCTGGAAGCGGTTAGGTTTAAAATATTCTTTAAAATTATGTCAATATTTAGAAATGTATCATACATTACACCATATAATCAAGCACACACACCTTGCCATCTTCATAAGAAATGTTGATTTCAAAAGTTTTTTGGATTAACTTGCCGCATGCTTGCAAGGCTGCTTGCTCTGTTGCTGTGTGTAGTAATATTTCCAAATCATATTTCAAAATTTTGTAACAACTGTCTGCAAGGAAGCGAGAGTAGCCTCTCTCATCCAAACTAACTACAATTAATTTGGGTATTTCTTCATCCTTGAAGCAGACTGAATGGGCACCATCACCAGCATTTGCTTTTTTCTGCATGCTTCGATTCACATTGTCACAAAGTTCATCATCCACACTGCTCATTCTTCCATGATCAAACAATGTTGAATTATCTTCATGTGCATTTGCGCAAGAATGCTTATCTTCATTGAGCAGAGGTGTTTCAAGCTAAAAAATTGCATTCACTTATTATCTTGATTAGTGTGTACTGTACCACAATGTCACAACTAAAGCTGTCATTATAGCTATTATTAAACCAGTTTTTATGCTACGTTAACGTAAAAGATTATACAAACACTTATTGCGAGATGGTAACATTTATTGTGAGATGGCGACAACATTTATTGCGAGATTGCAACCTGTCATTGTACCTATTATTAAACCAGTTTTACGCTACGTCAACTTAACAGATTATACAAACATTTATTGTGAGACCTTTTGCTTTCTCTTACCAAGGAATTTTCATGACTTCTTTATTGTGCTAATATTTTGTTTTGTAAATTAAATATCACCACTTAGTAAACAAATAAACTAGCAGTTATCATCACAATCTCTAAAACTAAAATAAATGGAATATCTTACTGACAGTTCTGTTACCAGTATGGCATACTGCTATTTACCTGATTAAGAAGAAGATCCATATCTTCATCATATACCATATCGGACCACTGGGTAAAATTACAAACTCTTCTTGGTCGATCCATTCCTAAGATTAAGTCTTGAATCTACTGGAACAGTTGCCACAGGTTATATTATTAGCCGTATTTGTTTTAATAATCTACATTAAAATAATACATATCATAAATACATTGTTATAAACAGAAAGGAGCTTTATGAGCACAAATAGCCATAGGCTACAGAGAATAATTCAAAGGTACTGCTGTCTATTTTGCCGTAAATGGTAAAATAGTTTCTAGGTCTATTTTGCCAGCAGTAGGTAAAGTCAGCATCTACTTCCGGCAAAATAAACCTACAAGCTATTTTGCCGGCGCTCAAAAACAGCCTTGAGTATCCACACTATATGGATTGCACTATATCCGGCAAAATAGACCTACAAGCTATTTTGCCTCTAGTGGGAAAATAAACACTTCTTAATTTGAAGGTGCAAAAGTTACTGGTAACTGTAAGCATTTATAAGACCATGAAACCACAGTGTATTTCAGATAAAACCCACGTTCGCAAATAAACTTTGAGGCCTTCAAAAATGGCCCAGCCAGTTTTGCTTTGGTACTGTAAGTCTACTCATGGTTACCGGTAATTCAAACACCATCGTCTACTGATAAGTTGCCAGGAGTCTAATTGAGTCTAAAGACTAATTGAGCAACCACCAGATTACTCCTTCTACCTGTGTGATACAATAAGTATTCGTTATAACCATTTCATTTCATACTAGGTGATCCTTTCATGCACTCAGCCACGCAGACTCTAGGGATTGTGGTTTAACTGTTTAAGCATGCAAATACGGTACCGGTAGGCTATCCAGTATTCGATACCCTCAACTAACCTATTAATAAAATCATGTATGAGGTTTTATTTTTCATTTTCATCACTCTAAATTTATACTTTTCGAAAACCAGTGTTAAAACTTCATAAAAATGCGTCGATATTAACTACACACAGGGCCGGATTTAGACAATGAGAGGCCCTAGGCTATTCGATCAATGAGGCCCTAGTGAGCAACGATCAGACTCATCTCTACGCAGTGGCATAGCGAGAAATTTTGAAAAGGGGGGGGTGCATAATTTCCACACATTTTTTAAGCGTAGTTTTTTCGGCAGAACAAATTTGAAGCTGTTTGAAACACAGAAAAGGCTCTAGGGGGGTCCGGGGGCATGCCCCCCGGGAAATTTTTCAAAATGTACATGCTGTAATGGTCATTTTAGAGCTTTCTGAATAATTTTCACGCAAATTTTGTTTAAATTTTTTGACCCTAATTCTTAGGGCTTTGCCAATTATGATGCATTTTCTTCGCACGATTTCTTACTGCTATAGAAGAGGTTCAAAATTATGGAAAAATTGCATGCATCAAAAACATTTATGAAAATGTCTGGTGGGAGGATGCATACCCATGATCCTACCCTCCTGGCCATAAGCTACAAAAACCATCAAAAGAGTCTGGCTTATTTTAGTCACTTGGCACCATTAATTTTGTTCTTTTTTACTAAAAGGCAGAGTCAAAGGAGGGGGGAGGCATGGCACAATGCTCCTCCCTAAATACGCTCTTGCCTCTACGTTTAGGCGGCTAGGCTTATAAAGGTCTTTACGGTCGATTTTCAAAAAAACAGTGTTGATAAAGGTTTTGAAAAAAAAGGTTTTAAAAAAAAATTTCAACAAAAAAGGTCTTCATTGTTCGTGACGAGGCCCTTTATTTCACCGAGGCCCTAGGCTTCAACCTGCCTAGCCTATTGGTAAATCCGGCCCTGACTACACATAACTTTATTCCGTGACTTAGGCTAGCCAAATCTTTTGCACCTTTCCTGAAGCCACACTGCAACTGCCAGCAGGTGCCAACTTTTACTAACCTGTCAATAGGTGGCGCTAAGTAAAAAGTTTAAACATGCACAGTTTCGATTATGCGTGCTTAAGGCGACTAAGGCATGTTATTATGAGGAGGTTCGAATTTATAGAAAAATTTTATTTATCCAAAACATTGTTGAAAATCGCTAGTGGGGGAATGCATACGCAGCATACCCCACAACCCCCCTGGATCCGCCCCTGGTTGTATAATAACAAAAGATAGCCTCAAGTTTTAAAAAAAATGTTTTAAACCAGAAATAGCGAAGGCAATTAAGGCACGATTGTTGTAAGGAAGTCAAAGGAATGCTTTTTGTTGAAACTGGTAAAACGATACTCAAATGCTAGCGATTTAGTTATTTTTTGAGCTACAGTACGTACACCATTTTTGCTTCAAATCGTTTAGCCGTTTTTATACGGAAGGTCTGAGGGGCCGCGGGCAGTTGCATGTACAAGAGCGGCACTGCCCTGCTAATAAAATTGCGTCATTGCTTCAATAAGCATAACGGCAAAGAACAAAATTCAAGAAACAACGCAACGTAATTCTTGTTATGGCAATTACAAAACCAGATTATCAATGACTGGGGCCTTTTTTTTTTTTTTTTACCTAAAAAAATATATTTTTGACTTAAGCGCTTCCGCGTATTATTTGTGTCTTGTTGCACTTTATTAATTAAATATGTTTTATAATCTGCAATCAAAGACTATAATATACGTAATGACTGGAAACTCTTGTTTGATTTATTACGTCACAGCATCGTTTGTGTACAAAAGGTCGTTCACTCCGTTCCACTCTGATGCATATGAAGAAAAACCGAGAAGCCAAGACCTTTTGCATGCATTTTTTGCGCCAAATGCATTATTTTTGGACAAAATTGGTCATAAAACTTTAAAAAATTACAAAAATGGAGTTGAATGTACGTTACAGGTGCAAGAGAGAATTACGAACTTGAACCAGGCGCTTTTAATCAGACGAAGACAAATTTAATGGTATTTAACCCGTTGACTTAGCCTAAGAAACGGGAAAGCTTGAAACCTACAGTTCAGAGTTTTGAAGAGGCTAGAATGTGGTTAAGTTAAAGGTGTAGCAGCCTCGAGAATAAGAACGAAAATCAGAATTTGATATTTAAAAATAGACAACACGGTATTTTGCAACATTTTAAGTTGATTTTGACTGCTAAAGCTGATTCAACTAGTCTAGTTGTTTTCCGTAAGTTCAAGAGATTGATTAGCCTAGTCAGTGCCTACCGTATGGTTAATAATCAGATAATGTACTGCCGTACCGGTTAACGGTTTGCCAGGTAAAATTGTGCTAATTGAAAGTTTTTGCAGAAGTTAAATTATTTGCATAAATTTTATGAAGGCCTGATGGAAGCTTACCTTCTTCTGTGCCTATTCCTGGTAGCCTACTCTTTTTGGCTGTTCGCTAGTTCATTAATTGTGTAAGGCACTTAGATTTAATAGGGTGACTTTATGAACTTCTTTAGCAAATTTTAGCAGTCTGAGTTGGCTTTGTTTTTATCAATAGACTACTAACGTACTGTATTGATTAGGCTGCTCAGATGGCCGAGTGGTAAGAGCGTTTACCTCAAGAGCTGTAGACTTCGGTTTGTTTCCGAGTCGGGTCAAATTAATAACTTTAAAATTGGTATTCACAGCTTTCTTGCGTGACGCTCAGCATTAAAGAGGCAGTGTGGAGATCAAGCCGGTAAGTTTACTTGTTGTGCCGTTGGTAAAGGCACTTAGCGGGATTCCCCCATCTTGGTGTGATAGACAGATGGCTGGCAACTCCTGAGCGAACTCGTTATATCGCTTTCTCGTGATTGGAGGATAAGTATGCAACAAAATATACAAAAAAAAAAAAAAAACAGATTGGCAACTGACTAAATTGTTAGTTTTCATAGGCAAATTTTATTGTGGTTTCCTTATTTTGCATTTAGCTTTCAGATTACTGGTAGCATAAATGGTGTAATTTTTGTATGTGCCAATTGATTTTTGATAATTTCATGTCTCGAAAGACCCCCCAAGGTATCTGACATTTGGCCTCAAAAAATTTTCACTGCAAAACTGTGCGAAACGCCTTTGCTCATGTTAAAATTATAGCCAAACATTACGTATACAAACCTAATCTGCCAGGATGTGTTGTTTACCGTTGCAACATTCTCAATGACAAACATATACCGCAAAAAATGCAAAACTGATTGGTCAGGTACAGGAGAAGAGGACAAAAAAGTGTTCTGAAAAGTTTATCAGATGAAAGAGCTTTTTTGTCTTGTGCGGCATTACGAATGCTGGTGAAGATATGCTTGACAAAACAAGAAAAACGTAAATCCTACCAAATGACGAATATGCAAAAAGTGTTAGTTTCCGACAATGATCTCATTTTGTAATGGTTTTCTCCCCCAGGCAAACCATATCTCCGCCAACCATTTGAAGTTACTTTTAATCGGCCTCTGAAAGTAGAGTGGAACCTCCTGATATGCATGTTTGGAAGAAAAGCAATTGCAAAAGGAAATAAAACAGACATTGGTAACCCACTTAATACTTCCCGTAAAACCACTTACCGCTTTAAAAAATTTTTTTACTGCCAATTAGGATGATATGCCTACAGTTTAATAGGCTATGTTACAGTGGTGAATAGTGACGTTGCTTTTTGAGTGCTTTTGTTTGTGCGTAATTTCCTTCGCCTTTATGAAGTAAGAAAACAATAAATTTTAATATTTTCCTTTTCTATTTGTTATTTCATTTGAGTAACAGCTGTGATCCCTGGATAGTGGATATACAATTAACTATCAAGGCTTGTGCGTTTAGATAGTCCCATGTTGACGGCATATCATTAAAATTCGTTCAATACTGTTTTTTTTTTTGTTTTAATTTGACTTTGATCAATTGACCTAACTGTCTACAAAAAGTTCGGTCATTTCAATTTTTTTCGGTCATAAGTAGCAATACGTTGAACGAAATGTACACCTACTCCTTTGTAACCGCAACACAAATAAAACCTACTTTGATCAGTTTGATGATCGTGCAAATCCGTTAATTTTTTTGGGGGGGCTAAGGGAGGGGGCAGACGTGGACCCTCTCCTGGTTTCCTGTCTTCAAAACACAAAAATTTTAACAAATCACTAGATAAAGCGTCAAGGAACCAAGAAATATATAATTTGACCGCAAAATACCACCTTTTGACCGTTATACGGTTCTCATATTCTATCAGTGCTTTTTTAACATTTTCAGGATTTTTCAATTTTCGTTTTCATTCTTTGCCGTGATACTGCAATAATACACCATATCCAGGGTTATCATATTTTCACTATGCAAAAGAAGAACAGGTTTTTTGAGAGTCATCTCGTCCGCACATGTTCGTTTTTCTGCTCAAAAACAAGCCGTGAAGACCAAAAAAAGGTCATCACGTACGCAGACCGTAGTTTGCACTGAAACTTTCCAAAATTTTTCGTGGAAGAATGTTGTGACATGTTTTCACTGTTCATAATGTCGAAAAGGAGGACATTTGGAAATTTTTTGGCGTCCTCGGAGGACAATTTTTTTGGTCAAAAAGGAGGACATGTCCTCCAAAAGGAGGGCGTATGGTAACCCTAAATATCCTTCACTAAATTTGGTCAAAGATTTGCAGAGTAACCGTTTTTTTTAATAGCCTACTTTGAAGTACAGTAGCACACTGTACTGCAGAATCGGGGTACGGAACTACTAGGCACAATAACCGAAGGCAATGTCAATTTCTGAACAATTACGCTTACTAGTATCGTATTTTTACTTCGTACTAAGTCCCCATTTCGACAAAAAATCCTCCTGAATATAGGTACGCCAGAAAGCACCAAATTAATTCCAAAATTTCGAAATTTTCTGGGGGAGGCTTCCCATGCCATACCTTCTTGAAAAAGTCTAAATTTTTGCAAATTTTCGTCTTGGTTTGTCCCTCCCACTTATTTCTGAGTGGCGCCGTCCCTGATGGTTCGTCGTCAGGTTGGTTGGTCGCCGTCCATGATGATGGTCCCCGTCCTGTTAAACCTGACACCGGTAGTCCGTTTGTAATTGTTGCTCGCGTATTGGCAAAATATTTACTTGAACGGTCAATTCACCGAAATGGCTTTAATTTTTATACGTTTTTACAAATTTAACTTGGACTATGATCGAAATTTCAAAAGCGAAAAAAATAAACTAACCGGCCGTTAGCTCAGTTGCTTAGCGCACACGCTATTGGTGCGGGAGGTCTGGGGTTCAAATCCCGGGTTGGTCTAGTCGGCACAGTGTCTCGAACGGCTCGCCACCTCTGCGACGTTTTTTCGGAGCTGTGTCGCCCAGGCGCTAAACCGCGGAGGTGGACCACGACACTCGTTACGAGCTTCGGCGTAATACCGCGAGTATATGATTTGATTTTTTTATGACCGAAATTTTACCGAAAAAAACAAAACAAAGCAGGTTCGATAAGCCTACCGGGTATAGTCTAAAGCAGGGGTGGGGAACCGGCAAAGCACAGCGAACCACATTGATTGCATAATACTTTCAGCGGGCCACATTTACTTTCAATTTGTTAATTTTGTTTTAAAAATAAGCAATATTACGTAGCAAATTTATCAAACTTTCACGCTGAGTTGTTTTTTGCCGCAAAATCAGAGACTTTTGCGCGTTGTTTATGCCACAAAATATAGCATGTAGCAGAATGTGAAGCAGTTTTTACAAAATCTAAATATTTCCTATTCTACCAGTGTCGCGAAATAAGAAATGGTATTACTTCGTTGATAGGACGATTGATAATTGTATGACAAACCGTAGGAATTAATTCGTTTTTAGATCTGACCTCACGAAAAAACCAAGACCTTCTTCACCAAACGAATATAATAATCGACCCAACTTAACTCACGTAGCTACGTTACTCACCGTACTGCTGTTATATAAACACAAGCTCCACTGCTCATTTCAGTAACACTATACAACAAGGGCTATACCCTTCAGCATACAACGGTATTGCTTACTCTACGCACACTAAATCTACACTCGAATAATAACGCTCGAAAATTCACGCCTATTTATACTTGAAACTCAAGCTCGAGAACGTTCTACAGCATTCTCAAAAAGAAACAAGAGAAATCACATGACATGCAAAAACTCACACCAAATCACAGTAAACACGATTGTAACGTCAAGAGAAATCATATGACATGCAAAAATTCACACCAAATCGCAGTAAACACAATTGTGACGTCACAAGCACAAATTTTAACTCAGTGAAATTACGTAAAGGAGAGATCTGTCGAGAATATTCACGAGAGAAATTACGTCAGTAGAAATTTATGACTTCATAATGCCACCTTACGAAGCAATCCTACGAATAAAACTTCGGAAAAACAACGCATCGGTCCAAAACCTACTACAGTATTCAAAGCATATAAAACAAAACATAATGAAGTTATATCAATACAACCAGTTTGTTGTACGCTTAACAAAGTTCTGACGCAAGCTTCATTCAAAACTTAAGCGAGCCGCATGTGGCCCGCGGGCCGCAGGTTCCCCAGCACCCCTAGTCTAAAGTCACATTACTAAAAATATCAAAAAAATAGTAGAGTAAGGGAACTATTTTTAAATTTTTAGTACCGAAATTTCGCTGAGACCCGAAACAAACCTTGGCTGCTGCTAAGCCTAGTAGAGTAGCATTTATGATTTGGTGTTGAACGGGCAAGCCGTAAGGCGGGCCTATGGCATTCCAGCCAGCCATAATATCCGCAAGTTACTGTCATATTTGAAACAGCAAGCGACAGTTTGGGCTGGTCGTAGTCATCAAAGCGAGAATATATTATTCCGGACGCCACCACATTTTTTCCCCAGTTGCTGGGAAGGTATGCTTTTTCCATCTCAAAAAACGTTTAATGAAACAGTTTCTTCTTGTCTTCTCTATATTTTAAATCTTGAATTTGCACCAAATATTCAGGAAAATTTGAAGTTCATGCACATTGTGTTGCCAATCAAACTTGCAATGCGTTGGACTGTTGCATATCAGCATTCAGCAATGCGTTGAACAAGTACAATCAAAAACATCATCGCAAGAGTGTTACTGCCAGAAGACAATTCATCATTTTAGTTTAAAATAATGAAACTAAGACAAGTCTACAATTTGATCACTAGATATCAGCCCAGAGCCTACACCAAACACTGCCCAGAGCAGAGCCTAGACCATAAACATAAACCTAGACTAGACTATTTTTGCTGAAAATAAATTAGTGGTTATAACAAGTAAATAAATACAGGGTGTCCATAAAGTCTGTGTGCACTTTAGAAAATTTTAACTTTATTTGTGCACACGGACTTTATGGATAAAGTGAGTTCAATCTGAGTAACAATTAAAAAAAATAGATCAAGTACACACCTCTCCTTTACTGTATTAGCAGCTTGATTTATCATTGTACAGATCCCTTTTGTCAGCGTACTGGTATGTTTGTCAGCCTATCGCAATCACATATTTTTACACCTGGAGGGTGAGTTTTTTAGTCTTTTGGAATAAGTCTATAACCTACAAGTACTTGGCAGTTCTTAGAAATTAAAACCACTTTATTGCACAGCTGCGGGCATAGTCTAGAGTCCATAAAAAATGTTACTGCACCAGCAAGCCAGAACTAACAAAGTAGCAGAAAAAACTGGCCCATGACTAATTTCACACTTAACTACATAGTCTTAAAAGATTAAATTATTATTGTTGAAAACTTTATCACTCTAAGTAATCAAAGAAACTACACAAGACGTCGATCCACCAGGAAGGCTTCAAAATTAATCCTTGGATTGATAGGCTAGCTATTTAAACCTTTAAGGGCCATCCAAAACTCTTATTATTCAACTTAAAACATATCGCAATATGTCTGTCAGCATTGAAACTCAGAAGTGCAGGATAATACTTACATCCCCACTGCTTTCAACTGGCTTAATTCCCGTTTTTATAGATTTAGGAACAGAAACTGTGCTAGCAGACTACCAATCTCCTATCTCTTCCCATTATAACGCGCACAAAATTAGAGCTTTTCTTCATATGCATCAGAGCGTGACCGAGTGAACGACTTTTTCCTGGTATCCGGGGAGTTTCCAGTCATTTAGCATATAGTCTTTGCTGCAATTTACATAAGTTTTTAAAGAAAAAGGTAGCCTACTTCGAACATTTTCTCAATTACTCAGTGTTGAAGCTAATGCAACAAAGCGACGCATGACGTTAAAACCTAGGATAACGAGCTATTGTGTGTACCGGTATCAATTAGTGTGTAATACAAAAATTGCGTTGCTATCGCAACTGTACTGTACACTAACAGTATGTCTATGATTTTTTAACGAAAGCCACGCAGTATAATTACAAGGACGTTTTATTGTAATACAGCATCATATATTTTTTTACGTAAAATTTCTGTTTTTTCTCAATAATTTATTGAGCATAAAAAACAACCTTTCAACAGCAGCAAAGGTTGGCTGGGCTTTTTGCAATAGTGCGTAGCTTGTTGGGTCAATTGTTAAGTTGGTGCAGTTTATTATTGTTTCTAAATCAGAGTTGGATAGTCGTTTGTTAATGTAGTCTTTTATTGCGCAAGGATCATCATCGAATTGCATATTTTTCAGCAGTCCGTATGCTTTGGTTATTGTGCAGGCACTTCCTTCAAAGAACTCTACGTTGGCTGCTAGAGTTCGGTATTGATTTATTTTAACCAAGTCCGACACCAAACCTTCCACATTGATAGCGTCTTTTGCTCTGCTGACTAAGAGGCCTGCACTAGTCCAATTGTTGACAATGGCACGAACAGCTGGAAGGTTCTCACTATAATATAAGGCAGCTCTAAGCCAAGTTGCCCATCTTGTAATTACAAGGTCAGGAGATGGCAGACCAGCATCATGAAAATCTTTCTTGCGATCTTTGCTTTTGATGGTTGCTGCCTTGATCGTTGCTATTACTTTATCAACTATTTTTAAAATGAGCACGCACACGCATAGCGCAGTTATATAGTAAGTAGGCAACGCAGGTGATATGCATCAAAGAAGGGTATAAATCCTGTAATGTCTTTCCAGCCGAAGACATGTACCGAGCAGCATCAGTCAAGAACAATGAAAAATCCTCGCGTTTTATTTCAAGTTGTCGCAATATGTCCAGTATGCAGAATAATATGCAGATTTAACGTCAATCGCAATATCCACAGTATGCAGAATAATACTGCTATTAACATTGCGACCGCTGTCAAGTGGATGGCAATTAACGAGGAATGTCTGATTTGGAGCATCTAAGCTGCCCACAAGCACACTAATATACTTTTGTTTAGCAACCTCTGCTTCATCCACAATCAAAAAAATTTTTTGTCACGAAGTAATTCTTCAATTTGTTCCTCTTTTTGGGATGCTAATTTAGCAACACGTGCCCGGGCTGCAGTCTCCGAAGCCAATACTTTTCCCATTCTAGCAAACAGAGACTTTAAAGAAGGATGGTTCAGTTTATGAAGTGGGATATCTGCAGCTAAGAATGAAGAAACAACCTGTTTCTTGAAGTTTACTTGATCGAAATGTTAAAAGGTTTGCTTACTTTGAGATTTGCTCTTTGTCTCCAATTTTCCTTGGTGTTGCTTACTTTTTCGGTGGCTTTCCACAAAAAACTTTTTGTCGCATTTGACTAGCACGTCGCAAAGGTTGCATCGCAAGTCGCTGGCAGGAGTTGCCGAAAACTCATCCGGATATTCCTGGCAAGTTTGCCCAACTTTCGCCGTAGAAGATTTGGCTTGTTTTGGCGTTCTTTGCTTTGCAAGCTACAACTTAAAAGACTACGTGCAAAGAGCGCAAGGCTTTAATAGGATTAGATTAATCTTTTGACTTTTAAAATCTACCAAAACAGACTCCTGAACACCTGAAACGAACGTTAGCACATTTGATCATGTAACAAGGTCCTGAAACAATTTTGACTTTATTGACTTTAGCAGGCCCTAATCATAATTAACTGTACTCCGTAGATTTTCACAACCAGCAAATTGAAAACTAAAATTTAACCCAAAAGCTCTCAAACTGTGCATTATCGAGTCTGAACTCGTCCTCAGCAATGTTGTTTCCTGATGATGAAAAGGAAATTAATCGAACTGCTTCACTGTCAACACTTCTAACAATTAATTCCAATAATCAGTAGAGTTTTAGCATTGTCATTTCTAAAAACAGGCTTTTAATAATATTTAAGTACTTCATACAAAAAACGTTAACATTTTTATCTTTGTATTGAAATATATGCACCGGAAAATACTCTTAACTATGAGTATTAAAAGAATCAGTTTTTCACGCAAGGACATTTTACATACGAAGTTGGGTCATTATTTCTAAACCAAATCCATGAAAACCGTTTACTTTTAAGCAAAGACAAACACATTTAAACCGATAATATATGTATTGCGTTACTATTTTAAAACTTGCGAGATCACTGTGACGTCACAACACAAACGCGAAGAACCACATCATACAACCAGGCTGAGTGAAAAAGTATTTGATTAATCAATAAAATAACTGAATTACTTCAAAGTTAAATAGCTTAGCGCCATACGCCACAAGACTTGCGAGCAGTGGGTCTTTTACGAAATTGTCCCACTACACGATTGTTTAAACTTTCTTTTAAAGCCTGCTTTTCTTTGTAAGTTTCTCCCAGCGATTCTGCCTCATCATCGCCAGAACGGATTCTTGGTTGGCATCCAGTGGGAAAAAACTGAGGTATACGAAAAGTGTCCCAGTTTAACTGACAATGCCGACTGAGATGCTGGGCTTGTTGCGAAAAAGTGTTGAACGAAAGACCACAGTAAGGACAAGGTGCTTCATGACCTGAAACAATCAACTTTCAAAACAAAAAGTCTTAAAAAAATACAAAGAGACAATAAAGTCAAAATTATCAAAGAACCCCATGGTTTCTCTTTAAAATGGTCCAAGAAATGCAAAGAAAGATTTCCTTTGCACTCCAGGAATGATAATCCGAAATGATTACAGAAACAAAAATTGCAAAGGAGTTTAAAAACTATATTCTTCTAAAAACTGACAAGCAAATTGTCATGCGTCGATAGTCCAAGTCAATCTTTTTTAATGAATTCAAATTTTTCGGAAGTAACCTGTGCTTAAGCCTTGATGATGTGATGTTTTGCACGATTTCTAGACGTGCAAGTTTACTACTCTAAACTCTAAAAATCAATAAAAGTAACTTTTCTAATTATCCCTGTCAACCCAAAGTGGTTTTAGTATTGGCGAAGAAAAAAGGGATGGTTTTAAAGCTTTTTATTATTAAATCTCACATTGTGCACTAGGGTGTTTCATGTTTTCACCATTTTTGAATTGAAATACGTTCGGGGTCGCATCTCATAGAGTTTTCGACACTGATCACACGCGAATTTCTTTTTTCGGTAATGACGTCATAAGAAATTTCAGCGCGTGTTTGAAGTTACGTCAAAGTGCATTTTAGCTAATTTTGCGTAACCCATCTTGAAAACCGCATACGCTAGAAAGCTGGGAGTGGTGTCAAAATGCGCAGGTGGGTCGGTTTCCTCTACCTTTGCTAGAGACTGAAACCGCGAATTTGCATCAGAAAAAAAGTTGTTTCATAAAAACTAAATTTAGGCATTGCCTATTAATATTATTTCATAGCACAAGAGCTTTATCTTACAAATTACCTTCGGTATTACAGGATGCAAGTTACCAACCTCTACGTGGTGCATCCTAGAAACTGATCTGAACCGTCAGGCTAATGGTAACTTACAGAGCCAATCCGTCGCATTCCCGAGATGGTAAAAGGATAGACCCTCGGCCCCGTGGATTGCCAAACACATCTAGGTAAAATGGTGGATACAAAACGTCCTTCTCAGGACGCGATACCAATACCACCTTGTATCAAAGACCCACCATTTTGCAGCTAAACATCGAAGGCCTCACCGCCAGTAAAATCGGCGTGATTGAACAACTTGCCTCCAAACACCAGGCCCTTGTTGTCCTTCTCCAGGAAACTCATTGTCACATCACAGAAAAATTAGTGCTACCTGGCTTTGCATTATCTGGAGCAGCTCTCAGCAGGAAACACGGCATTGCTACTGTAGCTTTGTCAATGATTCGATGCCTGTCTGAGAATCAATATCGGGGTTCGCGTTTGATGTGGTAGGCATAGTCTATTTGTATTTCGTTGCACGATTGCGAAAGACTGCGTGCTGACATGTAATTTAGCAACGCATAACATAGCGCTCTCGGGCAGCAACTTTGCTTTCTTGACTTGCTTGAGTAAAATGACCTACTAGATCGAGCTTACACAGTAAAGCAAGGAGGTCTGTATCGTAATGTACTCTTTATGTAACTGAAAAATTGTTACGAATCAAATACCAGAGGAAGGTTATTGTTTGATCTACTATGAGCCCTTGCTCCTGAGCTGTTGCTCGATTAACTGTTATCAATTATCAACATCAAGGTTTCTTTACATCGTTTTGCTGTCGATCCTTGTCTCGGAACTTGTCGGTGAGTTTACATAATGCGTTATGTGTGCAATGGATGTGAAGATTAATTTCTGCCTTAATATTCGAATGTGTTCATGCTATACTGGCTGCGCTGCTTTGGACTAGTTTGTTGTAGGTTATAACGATTCTGAATCGAGCTCTTGCTTATATGTTGTTGTAATTTGTGCTTTATCGTGACTGTTGGCGTCTAGCGTTGTGAATTATTGAAGTAGCTTAATTTAACTGTTTATAATTATTAATAGAAACCGTAAAAGACCAATATTCTACGTGTTCTGTATCGACCGTTAGACGACAAGGATCTTGACACTCACAAAGGTCGTTACAGCTACATTCGTGCAGAAGAAGCTGTCCTGGCCAATCTTCGAATGATTCGGATATTGAGTGGCTGTGTGTGAATATATGTGGTTTCAAAATCATCAATGTCTACAAGCCCCACCCTCGCAAATGACTGCCACGTCAACTCCAATGTTCTCCCATCCCTGTCTCTATGTTGGCGATTTCAACTGCCAGCACACGAACTGGGGTTGCACTAACACCAACGAAGACGGAAGCTGCTTAGCCACTTGGGCAGCAGGTGGTAACTTATCCTACTGTACGATCCCAAGAGACCAGCAATTTTCTCTCAGGACGCTGGGGATCGGAGACCAACCCTGACCTTGCATTTGCAAGATCCTGTGACGACGACCAACTTTCGTGCAGACGTGTCCTTGAGAAGTTCCCTAGGTCTCAACATCGGCCGTCACTCATAACATCCACTAGACTTACAAATCCCATATCAAGTAAGCCTGTGAATTGGTGGAATATCCGCAAAGCTGACTAGAAATAGTACAGCCGCATTACTGATCAGCTTAGCTCTGACTTACCATCTCCAGACACAATTAAGGTTGATGAGGCATACCAGGAGCTTTGCCGAGCTATGTTCTCTGCGGCTAAAGAAACTATCCCACGTGGACGTAGACGCAACTACACCCCATGCTGGGATGAAGAGCGTGAAAGCCTCTGCAAAGACTTCACATCCGCTCCTGATGGACCAGAGTCCAGAAGGACTGCTTCAGCCTTGTTGCAAACACTTGACGAAGAAAGACGAAGGAAATGGAACGAGGCTGTCCAATCCATTGACTTTACCCACTCTAGTCATAACCTTACTGGCCACTCCAGACACCCTCCTCGCCAATGCCCTATTTCTGCAAATGCCATCGCTTCGCAGCTGAAACAAAATGGGATGTACGAGACGAGAAGCTGCAAGACAACTAGACTCGTGAGAGAAGAGACCTCAGAACTCTGGAAGATCCCTACACCTAATGGCTCTTCTTTGACCAGAGAGTTCTCTCCAGCTGAATTCGCTGACGCCCTCCAGAAGCTAAAGCCGGGCAAAGCCCCTGGTCCTGACCAAATAAGCCCCGAGCTTATACTTCATGCTGGACCCATCATCAAACCCTGGCTGCGCGAATTTCTATCTTCTTGCCTGTGCCAGCTCAGGATTCCAAAAGTTTGGAGACGCTCACTGGTGGTTGCTATTCCTAAGCCGAACAAACTCCCTGAACGATGCTAAAAGCTACCGTCCAATCTCTTTGCTTTGCATCCCCTACAAGATCCTCAAGAGGCTCATTTATTCCCGCATCGAGCCTGTTATCGATCCCCTGCTCCCACGTGAGCAAGCAGGTTTCCGACGTGGACGATCGACTGCAGATCAGGTCGCCTTGATGACCCAAGAAATCGAGGACTGCTTTCGGCAAAAAAGAAGGCTGGTGCTGTCTTTGTGGACCTCACTGCAACCTATGACACCGTGCGGCATCGCGGCCTGACCTGCAAGCTTTTGCGGCTTATTCCTGATAGACACCTGGTACAAATGATTATGGAACTTGTCCAGAACCGCAGCTTCACCCTCACGACCGGTAATGAAAAGCAAAGCAGACTCAGACGCCTGAAAAACAGTGACCCACAGGGATTTGTCCTGGCTCCCCTTCTCTTTAATATCTACGTCAGTGACTTACCACCAACCACTTCCAGCAAATTTGCTTATGCCGATGATCTAGCACTCGTGCATATGGCTGGAGATTGGCGGACTTTGGAGAAGACTTTTAGCCAAGACATGGCAACTCTACAAACGTACCTCCAAAAATGGAGATTGAAGCTCAGCGAAACAAAAACAGCGTCGTCTGTATTTCATCTCACCAACAGGAAAGCAAAACGTGAGCTTTCGGTGGAGTTGAATGGCAAGCCACTCCCATTCTCTAATACTCCAAAGTATCTTGGCATAACACTGGATAGATCTCTCACGTACAGGCGACACTTGGAGTCACTTCGCAAAAAACTCAGAGCTTCATTAATCAGACGACTAGCTGGAACTACCTGGGGCGCTGGTGCCTCAGTCCTGCGCACTGCCCTTGTGTACTCGATCGCACAGTATTGTGCACCTGTCAGATGTCGCAGTGCCCACACTCGTTTGATTGATCCAGTTATTAACAACGCACTGCGCATTGTGACTAGATGCTTGCTTACCACACCAACGGATTACCTAACGATTCTTGCTGGCATCCCACCTGCAGAGCTTCGTCGTAGACAAGCCACAGTGACCTTAGCTCGCCGAGCCTTGGAGCCAAACCATCTCCTCCATTACAAGATCATCAGCCCAGAACTAAGGCAATCTCGGCGTTTGAAGTCAAGACATTCTTTTGTGCCCGCCGCCAGAGAACTACTATCCAATCTCAACCAACTGGACATCAGGGCAGCTGATTGGGCGAAACACTTATGGAGATCTGAGTGGAACAACTGCAACACCCAACTTCACCACTTCATTTACAACATCGACACCCCTCCTCCAGGTATGCATCTCCCGAGACGTTCCTGGGTGCGGCTAAACCATCTTCGCACTGGTATTGGACGATTCCGCTCATCCCTGCACAACTGGGGAATGGTTCCATCTGTGGCGCTGAGAATCAAACGGCAGAGCACATACTAGCTCACTGTCCCCTGTTTTCCCCACCTCACGGAATAACTGGATTGGTCCGACTGGATGATGACACAGTCACCTGGCTGCATGAATCTTGCCCGGACATCTAAAATCATGCTCATACAAACGAACGAACCTTCGGTATTTCATTATTGGGCAATAATATTCCGTTACGAAATAGCAAAAGAATGTAGAATTACCTGATAAGCACGATAGGTTGTAAAAATGTCAACTACGAAATAGTTTGCGCGGTCTAAGATAGTGGGGCAGTTGAATTAGTTGCGGTATAGATCAGAAAATGGCAGTAAAACGAGCAGATGCTGAAAAATCGGAAAATATTCAATATCAAAATGTTTTGCGGTATGTATGTGTTATTGTGTTAAAACCAACGTTCCCTCAAAGCTGCGCGGCCGCGCAGCTGGCCGAGAACCCCCGCGCAGTACTTTTGTTCTGTCGCACACTGCATAAGTACTGACAACAAGACAAGCTAAATGCGTGCTTTCAATCGGAAGTAAGCCCCACATCTGAGATTTAGCAATATTGTTTTACAAAATCAAGGTGCAATCAGTTGATTGTGCAGTGATAGATACCATAAAATTCTACTGTACCAGCAATAATCAATCGAGCATATTAACTAAAAATGATGTCATAATCATCTGACCATGTCAATAGAACGTATTGCTATTGAAGAATTCGTGAAAAGAAAACGGCATGTTGTTGACAAAATGCAGATGTTTGGTGGAAGTACTGTTCTGACAAGGGTTAAACCAATAAGCACAAGGCATGTGATAGTTAGTTCAGTTAGTTGTGTGTTTAAATAAAAAATATTCAGAACACATGAGGTTAAAGGAGAGAATGAAGAAATGGTAGCCAGGTAGGTAAGAGGTTGATGAAACCGTGACCTCTGCAGGCAGAGCTACGCGGCTTGCCAGTTACCACCAGGCCACGGGAGTTGTAGATTCTAATCTGATTTCAAGTATTTATGCCGTAGGTTATCGTGTGTCCACTTTAGGCTAGGAATTAAAATTTCTGAGATACCGTTCCTAGTTTACAACGTAGGCAGACTGTAGTTTACGGCAAAAGTACATGAAATCAGATTAGAATCTCAACTGCTCCCGTGGCCTAGTGGTAAGTGGTAAAATGTGTAGCTCTGTTTGGCGCCTGCCTGGTTCAGGGGTTCAAAACTTGCTTCCGTCTGCTGATGACACAAATATTTATTAAATTCAGCAAAATTTTTGCACATTTATTGCTTTTAAATAATTTTTATTTTATAACTCTACCTGAAGATCTCTAACAGAGTGAAACAGGCTGTTGGGGGTTAAATTTGTCATTAACATTTGGCCACACAATAGAGATTGTACATAAATTATTCAAGTAGCACTAGACAACAGTATATTTGTTAGGCTTGTGATCAACAGGCATCTATTTTACAAACTAAACGTCGTTTTTTGTTCAGTGTACTGTGTTAGTTAATTTTAATTTTATCTAGCAATATTTACCATGTCCAAAAGGAATTTTGAAGAACTGGCTGCTAAAGAAACACAAAATAAAAAACGAGAAAGTCATTCAACCCTACATGGCTGAAAGTAAAAGTAACTACAGAAACGCCAGATTTAAAAAATGCACACGTTGAACTAAGTTCGATTTACGAATATTCTTGTGAGAACGGACTCTAATGTAAAATTTGTACTGCTTGTTCAAGCTTCAACACTAAAACAGGTAATAAATATGCTACTAGAAAGCAATGGGATGCATGGAAATTAGATTACTGTAAATGACATTTATTATTGCGAATTCATGCAGAAAATGTTCAAATTTTGTACAACCAAAAGCACGGAATCAGTGTGAAAAATCTTCTCACAGAAAAACTTGCTGACCGGAAAGCACGTTTAGACCATGCCAAACGCCTGCAAACAGATGAGGAGCAAATTTGCATTCTGATGGATTATGTTCTTCTTGCTATCAATATGAATGCTTCGATGCTTTCTGCACAAACTATACTCGACCATATAGGAAAATTTGTTTCGCTACCAGACAGCTGGCGAAGCAAGAACTACACATTCGAGTTTGTTGCTGCCATTAATGGAGTGGTTACAGAAGAAATATTTACAGAATTACGTGCATCCTTATTCCACACACTCACTGTTGATGAAAGCACTGATATTACAGTACATAAGGTGTTAGTATTGTATTTCAAATATCGTTCTCCCAATTCACTGGTTTATAAAACAGTATTCGGTGGAATCATCCAACTGACAGCATGCCATGCTCAGGCTCTTAAACAGGCTGCAAAAGAATTTTACAATGAACATAAAATCGATCTCAACCGTTTAGTCATGTTAACATCTGATGGTGCATCTGTTATGCTGGGTCGGTGGAATGGATTAGCGGCCTTACTAAAACGTAGTGTTCCTCATCTTTCCGAACAGCAATGCGTCGCACGTAGAGAAGACCTGGCACTATCTATTTCATGGAAAGATAACAGTTTATTGAAAAAAATTGATGTTCTTTTGCGCACTGTTTATACTTTTTTTAGTAGATCTTCTGTTAAAACAGCTGCACTTGCTGAATTGGCCAGTGTAAATGAAGTGGATATTTTGTCTTTTCGACCAATTCAAGAAGTTCGTTGGCTAGCACGACATTTTGCTGTCAGCGCTTTTGTAAGAAATGTAGATGCATTGGTTTTGTTTTGTGAAGAACAAATTAATGAATACGAATACAGTGATCCCATCTGTACCTATGCTTTGCAATGTATACAAGATCCACAATATTTACTGGCTTAGTATACACTGAACGATGTTTTACACGAACTAGCTTATTTATCAAAAGTGCTACAGAGAAATGCTTTATCACCAATCGAAGCTCACCAGTTGTGCATTTCTAAAGTTCACAAATTAGAAGCACAGTACCTTGGCGATAACTTTTCTTTTTTTGGAATGATAAAGCCAAATAAATTTTAACTGAAAATGAAGACATTGACACTAGACAAATTATGCAATTTATTAGATTAGTGTGTGATCATTTGCATGCTAGATTTCCGTCTGATGAACTAGAGTGTTGGTCTGCTTTTGATCCTACTGCTTTGAAAAATTGCACATTTGACTTTGGTGTTGCAGAAGCTAAGAAACTGTGTATGAAATATAAAAATTTAATTAACGTAACAGATGACAATTTGATAATACAGCAGTGCAATGACTTCAAATTCCTGATGAGTGAATAATTAATATCAGGTACTATTACATCACTGCCAGAAATAGCTGACATCACTATAAACGATGAGCAGTTTAACTTACTTTCAATGTTAGTTGACATTTGTTGTACTTCTCAAGCATCCAGCACAGACTGCGAACGAGGCTTTAGCCTTATGATCAACATTAAAGTGAGGTCACGCAATAGGCTAGGCAATACTCACTTGGATCATCTTATGCGAATAAAATCGTATTTAAATGCAGGTAGAACTGTTGACTAACACAAAGCGTATACTATGTGGAAAGAGCAAAAGGTCAGGAGTGAAAAGATTTAAAATTATTACCATTGAGTGTATAATGCAGAGTGAGTGCGGGCAAGCACATTTGTTCTTCTCCATTTCTAATGGGCTGTTGATGTGGTCCAAATGTTGTTTACTAATGGTATACCAATATTGCTCTTGGCTGGGTTAATGAGTCTACACTTGTGCTTCTCCATTGCTGTAATTTGAGTGTACAAATAAATTCTGGTTTGTTTAAAATGTCGTGTTCTTTTCTATGTTTTTGAATTTTCCGCGCAGACCATTTTTGGAGCTCACACGACTTTCCATTCCGCACACTAAGCAAGCTCTTAGAGGGAACGTTGGTTGAAACTGTCTCCAAAGTTCCTACTAAGCATTTTGAAACAGCAAAATAATCTTAGAATGGTGTTTTAATCTATTTTGCAAGAATGTTGCAAAACAAAAAACAATGCTGAGGCATTCCATTATAATACAACAAATCAATGTCACCACTTGGTTGCAGAATTGGATGATTTAAACATATAGCGTAGGGCAAAGAAAACGAAGCCTGACAAAAAAAAATTTTTGAAATCGGACAAGCGGTTGCCGAGATAGAGAGAATTGAATTTTAGACCGCCACTAGGTGGTGCTCTTCATGATATAATTCAATATTTTATTTAATGAGTTAGTTTAAGGTAGAGAGGTGGTTGAAGTGTCGATTTTACCATTTTTGGGGGTGGAGAATCCGAAAATGGCATTGCTTTTGACATTAAATAAATGTTCAAGCTGATATTACCAGATTTAAAATTTTGGATGGACAAATAAACCCCCTAAAAACCCCATGAGGGAATCGAGGTACCCCAAAAAAGTAACCGCTACGTAGTTGTTCCTTATCTATACTAACCTCAGCAATCCACATTTCTGATGACAATTTTGTCCTTTATGGTTTAATACAGCTGCAAAGTTGTCTCACATTGAGCTATAGTTAATTTTTGCACAAAGGCATAAACACATTATGAATACTGCACATCTTCAACATTCTGTTTGTGATGGACCCCATGAAGGCGGACACATGGATTCCAATGATGCTCAGTGTAGCAATGAAGCTATTGCTGCACTCAACAATAATTAAGTATAAAATTTTTATCTCACAAGAAACTTATCATTTCAACAAATTTACCATAATCAATCACTCTTAACAATTTGAAAGATAGCTAATGATTTATGACGCTAACATCCAAAACTTTGTAGCAAAACAGTTTCTGTAAAAGTTTCATTCATGAGCAACTTATCAAATACATGAATGTTAGAAGGTAAAAAGCATCTATCCATTTTCTAGATCCGCTTATCCTTGGGGGGTCGCGGGGGCAGTAGCTCAAGCTGGAGCCTCCAAGCATGTTGATCCTACGCAACAGAGAAGAGATGTTCTGCTGGGATGCCAAGGCAAGACCAAATAAAATCTTCTACTGTTCTACGTAATCTCGCCATCGAGTTCTGGGACAGCCTTTAGGCCTTCGACGAATCAGTGTTGAACAGAGCAGTTTTTTGCCCGTTCTTTCCTGGGACATTTGTGTTGCATGTCCATACCAACGCCATTGCGATCTTTCTAGTCAGAGAAGCAGCAATTTGATGTTCAGAGATTCACGAATATCTGCACTTTTAACCTTGTCCAACAAAGTTCAACAGCTAATTCTTTGCAAGAATCCCATTTCGGCTGCTCGAACTCGAGATCTCTTTTTTTTATTCATGATCCAACACTCATGGCCATAAGCCAGAATAGGAACGTAGACTGATCTGAAAATGAGAAGCTTTGCCTTGGTGCAAAGCTCCCGTTTCAGTACCACAGATCGTTGGAGCTGGCACATTACTGCACTTGCTTTTCCGATGCGGATGTCCATTTCGCTATTTTGTCTACCATTACTTGTGAATGAGACGGCGAGGTACTTGAATTTCTCTGACTGTTTTAGTGGTACTCCATCAATTTGGAGAGAGCACTGCTTTGATTGTCTGGACAGGCGCATGGTTTCTGTTTTTGTTGTACTGATTTTTATTCCGGCAACAGAGCATGCATCTGAAAACCTGTCAAGAGCCTGTTGGATACCATTTTGGGTCGAGTCGAGTAGTACAAGATCATCTGCAAATAACAGACGTTGTATAGTGCAATCACTGATCTTTACTCCGCCACAAGACTCACTTTTCTTAAGTATTCTATCCATACAAATAAGGAACATAGTAGGTGAAAGAGAGCAGCCTTGCCATAGTCCCACACTTACTCCGAAAGGTTTCGTCGTTGCGCTGTTAACACTGACACAGACCTCGGAATGCATGTACAGCAACTTAATAGCAGTTAGTAACTGGCCACCAACGCCATACTGTAACAGCACCGCCCAAAGCTTGTCTCTAGAAATAAGATCACATCGTCACGTTAGTGCAAAAACTGTGTAAGTCATTTTTTGGCAAAATTGAGTTTTTTGCACCAAGTTGTTCCTCTGGGTCAGCGCTGATGCCTGACACACTTTTTGGAAAAATATATCGACGCGTTCGCGAGTTATGCCCCAATTTCTAAATTGCGTAAGTCAGCACAATTATTTAATCATAATAACACATTGTATACCATGAAACCATTTATTCTTTGTTCTATTGTTATTTTGCTTGTGACGCAATAGTAGGTACATTCAATCACATGTTTTTTGCGTTTTTCTCAAAACACAAAAAAATGACTTACGCAGTTTTTGCACTAATGTGACGCTATGCTTTATCAAGATCAACAATACATGCTTTGACCTCGTTCACATATTCCCACGATTTCTCAAAAGATTTGCTGCAAGGCAAAGATCTAGTCCATTGTGCTTCGGCCAAGATGAAAGCCACACTGTGCATCCATTAGCTTAGGCTTGACTATTTCTCAGCATTTTTTTTCAAGGGATTTTGCATAGACCATACCTGGGACACTGATGAAAGATATGCCCCTATAACTGGTGCATTTTCTCTAGTCTCCTTTGTTGTGGATAGGTTTTATCACACTAGCTTGCCACTGCTTTGGAGCTTGCGCAGTCCTACATGACACCTTGCAAACACGAGTCAACCAACAAATACCATACATGTTCATTGCTGCAATTGGGTCAGCAATCAATAAATATGCAATAACGACATACCACAATACCATATCAATGCGATGCAACATGCCCATAGCACCAATTGTACGTATTCTTTCAATTGAATATGAAAATGTAGATATCATTAAAACAGCTAGTCATAAAGTGATTTTGTAAGGTTCCAGCTGTATGGAAATTATACAATATGACAGCCTTTACAGAATTAAGGCACAAGGCTGATATTACATCATTACGATACTAAGTTTGGGGATTTGCAGTAAACCAACAATAATTGGCAAAACTTTCTATAACATGATAAATCAACTTCAGAAAATTCAAACTGACATGCAAAACGTCATGCAATAAAATATTATTACAGGTCACAGCTTATACCACATAGCAATGGAGCTGTGGACAAAGACACCCTTTAACATTGATAACTACTTTCAAGCAAAATGCTTGTTTCAATCTGCCGAATTCAACAATGCAGAAGATAGATCAAAATTATCGTTTACATTAACCCTACAACGGCAACATGGTAACATTAATGTTTTTTATGTCTTAATGGTAACCTCAAGAAAATTTTTCTCAAAAATTAAAATTTAAAAAACTTTGATTTCGCTGAAAGTTCTTTCGTTTTGAACGCATGCAATAAAAATGAAACAGCCGATGCAGGAGTAAACATGATTTAAATAAAATTACGCTTTGAATAGCTATCGTTTTTGAGTTACAAAATTTTTCTTTTGAAAATCTTGGTAAATATTCTCACAAAACAAAACAAATTGATGAAATTGCTTTTCTTTTCATGGACGCGTTCTTGGGTTGTTTGACTATGCTGTGACAGCTACTCATCCCCAGTCCATCTTTTCGACTACACTTTATGAGAGGCAAAAAGAGCTAAATCTACTACTTCCTGTAATGGTCCATCGAATATTATGAATGCGTTCCCATGAGCAAACAAAGTGAGAGAGCAGGATAGTACACCGTCCTTCCTCTAAGTTTGATAGAGCGATGAAGATACCGAGTTCGACCAGCATCTCCTACTCTCTGTTATATGTAAACCAAGGGATCAAAAACTCACCCACGAGAAAATCACCCACGTCACCATTCTAGAGTTAAACGTGATTAACTGCTTTGTGTAGGAAAAAAATAAAAATGTCATCTTAGATTAGCATCAATATGTCATGGGTTGCTACACTAATAAAACAACCATATGGCATTCGATTTTGAGAGGAATCTTGGGAGCCATCACAAACAGAATGTTGAAGATGTGCAGTATTCATAATGTGTTTATGCCTTTGTGCAAAAATTAACTATAATTCAATGTGAGACAACTTTGCAGCTGTATTAAACCATAAAGGACAAAATTGTCATCAGAAATGTGGATTGCTGAGGTTAGTATAGATAAGGAACAACTACGTAGCGGTTACTTTTTTGGGGTACCTCGATTCCCTCATGGGGTTTTTAGGGGGTTTATTTGTCCATCCAAAATTTTAAATCTGGTAATATCAGCTTGAACATTTATTTAATGTCAAAAACAATGCCATTTTCGGATTCTCCACCCCCAAAAATGGTAAAATCGACACTTCAACCACCTCTCTACCTTAAACATAACTCATTAAATAAAATATTGAATTATATCATGAAGAGCACTACCTAGTGGCGGTCTAAAATTCAATTCTCTCTATCTCGGCAACCGCTTGTCCGATTTCAAAAATTTTTTTTTGTCGGGCTTCATTTTCACGGGAGATCAACATATCAGAAAAGTAGCAAAATTCGAAACCACATGATGACATATTTTATAAAATTTTGTTGTATTATAATGGAATGCCTCTGCTTTGTTGAAGTATTTGTTTCAAACAATACAAAAAACAATGTCCTCAAACTGTATTTGCGGTAAACATGAATCTTGCACAACGTAAATCTGCAAAAAAAAATTACAACTGGTTTGCTTTTTTTGTAATCGCTCCAAGAACAGAACCTTTAATTTGAAAATTTAAAAGTTAAATTTCACCTGTTATATGTACTTTGAACCCATTTTTATGTCAAAAAACAGCTTTTTTGACCCATAAAATAATTTTTTTTTTCACTATTTTAGCTGTAAAAATTTAGAAATTCACAAAAATCATCAAGCGAGACCAAGGATTTTCTCCTTACACCCCATCTAGTGGTAAAAACTTTGAATGGCCATAACTCGAAAAGCATTTGAGATAAAAGAAGCTTTCCTTAATGAGTTTGTTTAAAAAAGTTTAGTAAGATAAGTCGAAACCAAAGATATTCAAGACTAGTGGTAACAAGGTCAAGTGGATTATACATGGAATGACCTTTGACTGATCAGAATTAAACAGCATCTATTCAATTAAGCGGATTATGTAGGGGGGAGCGGGGCTAGTTGGAACATGGGGCACGTTGAAACACTTCTAATATTTCTCATGTGATGCAGCGTAGTCATGTGGTTTCACTTTTACCAGTTAGTTTTTAAACAAATGCAGTTGCAGTAGCAATGCGCCAGATACAGACTCAACAGCTTTACAGAGGGAGCGATTTTTGTTAGAAACAGGACAGAAATTGATCTGAAAAATTTTAAAAGTTTCAAAAACATTTTAGTTTTTCTTTAGGTAATTTAAATGAAGTTAAGCTAAATGCAAAACGTGAATACTTTGCAAGGCAGCAGCTTTGTTCAGTGACAGCTATGAAGCTGCAACGAGCTTGGCTTCCAAGATCCGCCATTTTGAATTTTTAGTTTAGGGTTGGGGCAAGTTGGAACAAACGAGTTTGGGGTTAGTTGGAACGTTTCAATTTGCTCCATGAAGTAAAAATAATGCTGTGTTATGCTAAATCACAATGTGTTGGTCAATAGCGGGCTTTCTTTAAGAATTGTAATCATTTTTGCAGAACGTCAATGAAAGGAAGCTAAAATTATTTTACGCAGTATTTTAGTGGTCACTTCAAAAATCGCCAATGAGATCTTTTAAAAGAAAATCGGAGAGAGGAAGAATTTCAAAAGAGACTTCTCAAGCAGCTTGTAAAGAACTTTTTGAAGGCAAAAAGTTTCGAGAAACTTCTGTTAATTATGGTGTCCCTCTCGCTTCGGTGTCACGCTATTACACCAAGTTTAAAAGTTTTGGCAATTGTCTTGCTAATGTGGGATACTCTGCACCCCGCCTAGTATACTCAGTTGAACAAGAACAGCTATTGGTTGCTTATATTATAAAGGCTTCAAAACAGTATTTTGGATTGACACCTATTGAAGTTAGAAAACTTGCATATGAATATGCCCAGCAAAATGAAAACATTAGCTGCAATATTCCCAACTCCTGGCATACTAATAAGCAAGCAGGAAAAGACTGGCTTACTAACTTTCTCAAGAGAAACAACAACATATCAATTAAAACTCCAAAATCTACTTCCATGGCAAGGGCTTCAGCTTTTAATTCGCACAACCTGACAACATTTTTCAACAATTTGCTACAAGTTCAGAATAGGTTGAACTTTGAAGCTCAAAATATATGGAATGTTGATGAAACAGGCTGTACCACGGTGCAGCACCCCAATAAGGTGCTAGCAGAAAAGGGAACTCGGCAAGTTGGCACAATAACATCAGCAGGGAGAGGAGTACTGGTGACAGTATGCTGTGCAGTCAGTGCCACTGGAAACACTGTACCACCATTTTTCCTCTTTCTTCGAGCAAAACTTCAGCAACATTTGGCTTTACAATGCTCCTCCGAGAAGTGCAGGAATTGCTAATAGAAGTGGATGGATGACAGCTGACTCATTTCAAGAGTATTTACAGTACTTTAAAAAGCATGTGAAGTGCGATACCGACCATCCAGTGCTTTATCTATCAGATAATCATGAATCCTATTCATGTTTCATATCCAGTGATTGAGTATGCAAGGCAAAATGGGATAGTGCTATTGTCTTTTCCCCCCCACTGTTCGCTTAAATTACAACCTTTAGATGTTTCTGTGTTTTCTTCTTTTAAAAATTTTCATAATGTTGCATGCAAAGACTGGTTGATTGAACACAAAGGAGAAAGAATAACCATACAAATCATTCCGACGCTTGTAGGTAAAGCGTTTGAACGATCCATGACTATCCACAACATCACTTCAGGATTTAAGGTTACGAGCATATCTCATCTGGATTGTAATATCTTTCAAAAAGAAGACTTTCTTCCCTCTGCCGTGACCGACAGACCACCTCTATCAGCTGAGCATGCAGAAACCATTGACACTGCTGAAACCTTGAATGGCAATTTGCCTCCTAGTGCAAGTGAAGTTTCAGGAAATTGCTCTTATGCTGGGAGCGATCTTAATTTACCTGAGCAAGTTCGTTCCTTTACAACACCCATGCCAAAAGCAGAGAAAACGGAAAAAGTCAAAAAAAGTCCTCAATTCTCACTAGCATCCCAGAAAAAGAAAAAGCCAGAAAACTGTATCTAAAAAGAAAGAAAACTCTACAACTGACTTGTCAGCAAAAAAGAAAAAAATCGAAGAAGAATGTTCTATCTTTGGATAGAGCAGCAAAGATACTGCAACAAGAGTCACCGACAGATGATGAAAGTGATATATCTTTAAGAGATTCAACCGAGCTAAGTGAAGAACTTGAAAAAGATGATCATAACGATTTGTTTAATGACGCACCTCTTGCAGTAAATGCTTAGATTTTAGTCAAGCTTATTGGTCCAAATTCATTCACCACTTTGTAGCACACATTGTCAAGCTTAGCAAAAAAGAAGTAACCACACAATTTTTGCATCGCTGCGATTATCGAGCAACCAGAATCATGGCGTTTGCTCATCCAGAAAAAGAAGACGTATCCAGCCACAGCTATGACAGTATTGTTATGCAGCTACCAAAGCATAAAATTTACAGAAAACAAGGAAGCAAGATTCGACGTGGAAAGGTGTGATTTGTAAGCAGATGTAATTATCGCGTTTCGCGCTAGAATGTGCGAAAAGGCGTAATCATCACGTTTTAGAAGTACTAAAAGTAAACAATAAGCGACTTTGTATCTGCGGCTTTTTAAAAGTTTCGTGAGACATTATTTTCAAAAAGTTCAAAATTGTTTGACGTAAGTTTAACCAAAACGTGGTGAGAAAATTGTTTTACAACTTCTAGTATTTGATTTTGCTAAATACAACTGCGCGTTTAGCAAGCAATTAATAAGCGCTGCGACTGCACTTCGATTTTCATTTTTTGATCAATTTGTCTGACAGATACGTTTTCGAAGTCGATTTGATAACCTTTAATCCCTATTAATTGACTATTTGCTTGCTTCTTCCGTACATGCTTGTTGCAGCAAGTAATCAAGTAGGACTTAATTTATTGATAGCTTATTGCACTCACAACGCTTTGAGACAATTGCATTTCGTTGTTTGTTCGTTTATTGCTGTCAAAACATGAAACTGTGTCAAGTTATTTATAGTGTTCCAACTTACCCCATCGTTGTTCCAACTTACCCCGCACGGGAACAAGTTGGAACATTTTACCCTCCTTTACTTTAAGCGATGCAACTCAGAACTTTAATAAGGTACACAAAAAATAAATTCAGCAAAGAAAGCCTAATACATTTGCTACATAAAGCTGCAGGTTGAGTAACTTTATGACAAGTGGCACACTAGTTAGGTTGATTTTTCCAAAAAGCGTTCCAACTAGCCCCCTCTCCCCTAACAAACTTTAGCCACAAAAGCACAACTTTATGAGCAAGAACAAACTGTCTCAATGCGCAAATGAACTCGCCGATTGCAAACGTAATAAAAAAATCAGAACTGCCACCGAATCGAGATAAAAAATAATACAGCGTGTGACGCAGTACGCGACATTTCGGCGTGACCGACTCGTCGTTGGGACAACTAGACGTTGGGACGTCTCGACGTTGAGACGATTCGGCTTGGAAAGGTGTGATTTGTAAGCGGATGTAATTATCGCGTTTCGCACTAGAATGTGCGAAAAGGCATAATCATCACGTTTTAGAAGTACTAAAAGTAAACAATAAGCGACTTTGTATCTGCGGCTTTTTAAAAGTTTCGTGAGACATTATTTTTGAAAAGTTCAAAATTGTTTGATGTAAGTTTAACCAAAACGTGGTGAGAAAATTGTTTTACAACTTTTAGTATTTGATTTCGCTAAATACAACTGCGCGTTTAGCAAGCAATTAATAAGCGCTGCGACTGCACTTCGATTTGCATTTTTTGATCAATATGCAGCAAAAAATGAGTATTAACTGAATGTAACAAAGATTAAATAAACACAAAAAATTTTTGTTGATGAAAAATATATCCGCATAAAGGTCAAGGCCTCGGCTTGGTCAGCTGTGGCTTACTGAAGTAAACTGCATCAGAAGCAAAATGCTTGATGATTATTCGAGAAGCCCTACACGGCTGTCGCAAAATAGGAAATGGTATTACTTCGCTGACAGGACGATTGACAAGAATTGTATGACAAACCGTAGGAATTAATTCGTTCTTAGATCTGACCTCACAAAAAAATTACGATCTTCTTTACCAAACGAATATAATAATCGACCCAACTTAATTCACTTAGCTACGGTACTTACTGTACTGCTTTTCAATATCACATGCACCACTGCTCATTTCAGTAACACTATACAACAAGGGCTATACCCTTCAGCATACAACGGTATTGCTTACTCTATGCACGCTAAATCTACGTGTCTCGAATAATTATGCTCGAAAATCACGCCTATTTATACTCTAAATTCAAGTTCGAGAACGTTCTACAACATTCTCAAAAAGAAACAAGAGAAATCACATGACATGCAAAACTCACACCAAACCACAGTAAACACGATTGTGATGTCATAAGCACAAATTTTAACCCAGGAAAATTACGTAACGGAAAGATCTGTCCAGAACCTTCTACAGTAGAAAAAGCATAAAAACAAAAACACAATAAGCAGTTATATCGTTACAACGGCATTTTCTCACCTACCAAGCATAAGAGTGATAGAGCTGCACCCATGATCAATTGAGATGAAGAGTAAAATTCACCTCAAATTCCTAGTGAAAATCAAAATAAACCATCTTTTTGAAAAACCAAGTATGTGTTGGCGAAAGCAGTCGCAGCGCTTTTTAATTGCTTGTTAAACGCGCAATTGTTATAAAGCGAAATCAAATACTAGAAGTTGTAAAACAATTTTGAACTTTCAAGTCTCATCAGTGCAGTTTTGTGACTGACACAACCAGCTCTTCAAAAAGCAGGGAAAACATTTTCTACTTGTGCTTCCGAACTTGGAATATCGCATTGTAAAAAATGCTCTCGCTTTCCCGTGAAAAAGAAGCGCAAACCGCAGATAACCTCCTAGCAGTTCGCTTCATCCACGAGCCTGCCGTTCGCGCCTCTTTTTCACGGGAGAATCGTTTCCGCAGAGAGCATTTTTTACAGTGCGATATTCCAAGTTTGGAACCACAAGTAGAAAATGTTTTCCCCACTTTTTAAAGCGCTGGTTGTGTCAGTCAGCAAACTGCACTGATGACTCTTGAAAAGTCGAAATAGTGTACACTATCTGCACTTCTGAACTTTTTTTAAATAATATCTCACAAAACTTTTAAAAAGCCACAGATATAAAATCGCTTATTGTTTATTTTTAGCACTTCTAAAACGTAATGATTACGTCTTTTCGCACATTCTAGGCGAAACGCGATAATTACATTGTCTCAACGTCGAGTTGTCCCAACGACGAGTCAGTCACGCTGAGTCGTCTCACGTCGAATCGGTCACACCGAAAAGTCCTGCCCCTGTGTGACATAATTGATGTTCTTCAAAGACAATTACCGAATGAAAACAAAGTCGGGTCCCTTGTACTTTCGCGAAAACGCATAATTTGCTTAATTGTATACAAAGGTTTGTCAAATTCACAAAGCAATTAACTGGATTCGACTTTGTACACCAAACTATTCCGATAAGGTCATCCCCATAAGCAATATACAGGGTGATCCGAAGGTAACTCCCTATTCTAAAATAACTATGACTTATTCAAATTTACTGACAACTTTCTCAGTTTTTGCGTGTAAGTTGCTCAGTCTGCGGCAATTACATCTATGCTCTTGTTTCTATATTTTTGTAATTTTAACTTAAATTTGAAGTAAAGTTAAATCATGTTTTGTAAATTAACATACTAATTGTGATGAATAATAATTTTTAAAAAATTCAACCACATTTAAATAAACAAATAAAAAGATATTGAATTTTAAATGGAAGTCCATGCAATGCACTTTTTTCTCACGTTTAATAAATGAAGAAATTACACTTCAAAAACACACCATTTTTATTTTAGAATAAGGAGTTACTTTCGGATCACCCTGTAGAACTAAACAATGTAACCTACATACCTGACGTATTGGTTACTGGTTCTTGCAATTGAGAGAAGGATTTTCCATCAAGACTATTGAATTCATCCGAGATATGTGACGATAATACTGGATAGAAGGTGTGATAAGTTAAGGCTAGAGAATGCCAATTGTTTTTTTCAGATGACTTGTTTATTTCGTAAAAATTCCAAAACAAAGCATGACTGTAAGGATGTGATAATTTTGACTTTTTAATCTTTTTCGAAACAGGAACTTCAAAAATAAAATCAGAACTGTAAGGCCCTAGAGTTCCAGAATCACGTTTCTGCTTCAGCCTACTTGAAATGCGCTTTTCTGGAACCATACTAAGCACAGACAAACCCTTGTCAAAGTTTTCACGATTTCTGAAGGAGATCGGAGGGACATAACAAGTATTGACACAATGATCAATTAATTCTTGACTTTGGTTGATTTCACAATTTGACAGGCACTCATCAACACATGTCTGAATGCATATTTTATCTTGAAAACCTAACACATTACTTGTGCATCGCCGAAACCTTGACTGATAATCTTTTTTGTCATACAACGAATATTTGTATGGTTTGGCTCCATTTTGCGGCTGCACTGCATCTAATAGTGAAAAAATTAACCTAGAATTCAAGATATTTGCAGAGAAAAATTTGCTCCACAATTCAACTGCTTCTTTTAGGGAGGCAGGAAGATGAAGGAGATATTTTGACTCATCATTATTCGCCTTTAAAGATAATGTTGAAATTAAATGAAGAGCAAGTACTCGTCTAAATAAAAACCTTTGGCAGTCATGTGGATATAAAGAAACAATTTCATGTGACGGCAATGGAACTTTTTCACATGAGCACAATGCGTTAGCATCTACAACACATAGAGATTTTGACCTGACTAGCTGTCCATAATTTTCAAACAATTTTGAATGACCAGAAGGACGCAGTTTTGAAGAAAAACAAAAATCATGATCAAACACTGGTACTTCATTTTGCTTAATTGATAAGGTACGTTGGGAGAATTTCTTTTTAGCATAAGGAAAGAATCGGCGTTGATGATGGTGTTTTAACATTCTACTGTGCAGCTTGTCAACACTAGAAAGATTTTGTTTGGTAGCATGGATTCTAAGCCCATTATGCCTTGAAACTGTTATTGATCCATTTAAATTGGTTGCTACTCTTGCACTACTTGCATTATAGGGTGTAGCAACATTGACATGTTGATGACAAGCTTGTTTGCGATAACAACAACCACAATTTCCTCTTTCTTCTTCTCGCACATCAGCACATCCAAACTGCACTTCATCAATCAAATTGGGTTTTTCACCACATTGAAGCAGTTTTCTTGGAATTGTTTCTGGTTCATCTTTTTTGAAAGAAAGACAACTATTCCATACATATGATTGAAGTGTTTGCTGCAGTACTGCTTCTAAATCACCTCTGTATTTTGCTCTTTTTGGTTGATTCAAATAGTTAACATACAAACCGCTATCCATGATAAAAATATAACCTGAAATTCACTCAACCATGTTATTGCGATTTTGAGTAAGACGTTTCACAGTAAACAAAATCTCTGCTTGACAGATTCTAACAGGCAATGAATTTAATACCTGAAAGCTCAACTATGCAGAAGAAACTCAAATATTAGACCCAAAGCAAAGAGGCAATGGGACCCAACTTGAAAAACAACAATGTAGCATTCAAAACAACTGTGTAGCTCAGGGCTGGGCAAACTATGGCCCACAAGATCATTTTATGCAGCCTGCAGGCACTTACGGAAATATAAACTCCTATAGTGAATCAAGACCTTTTTCGTTCTTCACTAATTTTCTGTAGAAAACAAAATATTTGATGATGCGTACATCTTTTTTTTTGCTCATCCAATCAGTGCAACTCTCGACTTCAAAAATTTTTCAAATGTGGCCCTTAAAGTAGTGTCTTTTATTTCTGCATCGTCAAAATAAATAGAACACAGGAATTCAACTGCAAACTTAGACAGATAAGGGAAGAAGCTACAAAACGAATAACGTTGTAACATGCTAGCAATAATGAAATTTGAAGATGAGGGAATTAGTAGGCATGGTCGCAACACTCGATTAAGCTAAATTAGGGTAAGGAAAAAAAAAAAAGAAAAAGCAAAAAATAAACAAACAAATGAAGGCAAGATAAACAAAGGACACTGAAAAGACCACAGCTCACACACCGCTATGATAAAGTGCAATGGAAGAACCAATAACAGCATATGGCATTTCGAGGTTACTCACTGTCGTCACAGTGCAACTAGACTAGCACATAGAGACCCAACTAACTCCAGACCAAGCGCTGTTTAGACCATAGAGTAACCATAAAAGGCCAGACAGGCAAAGAAACCCACAAAAAAAATCCTGCCTAGCATGACCGTAGATTTACGACAACTATCACTAAAAAGAGAGAAAAAAAGATTTTATCTTGTAATTTAAATACTTTTTGATAAAATTTTAGCAATATGCAAGAGTATACAGTGGTTATATACCGGTAATAAGTATATTGACAAGATCAAGTTGTTTGCGAATCTGGAGGCAAAACTGTTTAAGAAAGCTGGTGGTCTCTCAAGCTACAAATGGCAAGAGCTGATGAACAAATGCAAGAAAACAAAAAAACTAGTGAAGTTAATAGAGTGTTACCTATCCTTTGTGTAAAAAGTTTGCGTAGCCCTGGCATAGCTCACAAAAACAGTAAAAATCCATGGATCTGCACAGCATGCCTGTTAACCAGAAAAATGCATTTTAAGTTCAATGTTATAAAAACTTAAAAATGTGTATAGCACATAATCTTGATAATTATAAGAATTTAAATAATCTTGCCCAACAAAGCCCATTAAAACCTTATCATGATGAATGAATTAACAACCACACCAATTCAAACACTAAAACTCCAATAACTTTTTTGAAATGTTAGTACAGTATAATTATGCACAATCTGATTTAAAGCGTCAAAATAAAAAAATGAATGGGGTTGGGCAACAAAAATAAGTACAAACCAATCGGACTTAGAGAAATACACTAGCTCATCCAATCATGAGCACAGTAACGAAAAGCCCATGAAAGCACAAAACGATGGCTCAACACACATACCTTCCAAGCTTTTATTTACCATAGCAAGAGCAAATTTGCTCAAATGCAAATTTTAATAAAAAATTTGCCTGGTTTAAAGAAAGATGGATCTAATTTTGCACCAAAATACTAAACACTTTAGTTCAAAAATCACCATTTCAGCTTGCAAACTCAATTAGAAAATTTTGTGCAAAATTTATCATTTTTCTCAAATTTAGCAACTTGGGAGGGAACAGTGCTTCCTAACATACAAAACAGCATGAATGATAGAAAAAAGGGATTAAAGCTGAGTCTACACTAAGGCCGTGTCAGGCTGAGTGAGGCGTAAACTTTAGTTTGTTTTATCGAAATGTAGTTTGTGCGGCACATGACATGTGTGCCTCGTTCAGCCCACGTCAGCAGAAAAAAAAGAAAGCCTCGTTTTATTCTGCTCAACTTGGTGCGACTGCGATTGGGAATATGCTGCTGTTTTAGAAAAATGAATTTGCAGGTCCATGACTGGGCTAGAAGGTTTTTGATTAAGAAGTCGTGAAAAACGATGTTTTTTTACGCTTTTTTTGCTTGTGATGACAAGCAAGTCATTATTTTTTGAAAGGTTTCATTTTAAGGTCCAGCAATCAGCAGTTCAATGAATGGCTTTAGTATAGGATAGGTTTTAGGTATACAACAAACACTTATTTTAAAAACTAAATGCTAACAATTAAACCATCAATTAAGGAAAGGCTACAGTCTAACAGAGTGTGGTTGAATTGAAAAAAATATTTTTAGAAATCATGTACCAGTGCAATGTAGGTTTTTTACACAACTGTAAAAAAAGGGTTGCAATCTTTTGTGGCAGACATGTTTAAATTCAATAATGGCTATTCTGTCTGTCAGCTATAATAATGTGTTACGAATGAAACTTCCGGTTGACAAAAAAAAATTAAGACTAGCCTAGTTCATGCACATCTATCAACAATTTCCAAATAAAAGCATTAGTAAACCTGTAGGTGAAGTATTGTAATCAATGAAAAAGGTTAATAATATGAACACAGTATCGACGCAGACGATCTTTGTGATGTGTTCAGCTCATAGTTTTTTGGTTTAAATGCACAGTCAGCCCACTTCACCTTAGTTTTGATGTATTTTAATGAGTAAATCAATAAATATGACTGAAGTGATCATTTTACAACAGCATGCATTAATGTTCAGGGGTAGACAAAGTTGACTCCTGCCTAATTGCCCACCGGTATGTATTTATTTATTATAGCCAATATAAAGCATTATCCTGTGGCCCTAGATTCTAAATTAGATGAAATTTATGAAGCATCCGTGTTTATAATGAAAGTAAAATAGCCAATTGCATGTGTGTAACATATTGGATTTCAACAGTCTGACAATACTGTAGTGCCTATTTTTTAAATGTAAATACTGAAATTATGTACTAAGCATCTTTTTCCGTTTTTTTTTGCAGAGTATCAGTAATTCATAGTGTTGCTTCACTTGTGTCAAGACATGAATTTTTTTATTGATAAACAGAAGAAAGAAGTTTTGATTGCAGCAGTTCAGCACTTAGATGTCGTTAATTTCATCTGCAACCGCAGCTTGTTTCCTAGACTAGCCTACAACACAGATCAACATCTAAAACTTCCATTTTCTTATCTTTATCAATGAACGCTACTAGCTTCAATTTCGTGTTTATTTTTGTTATTTATACATTTAATGCAAATAAAAAAGAAAAGATATGAACTCCTAACGTCTGCTAGCAAAAGTTGTATATTGACCACAACAGGAATTGAACTCATAGAATCAAACCCTTTTGTTTTTTATCACTTAAACGCGATGCGTGCGACCAGCTAGACAAGTCCGCTTCGCTTGACTTGCTGCAGCCTGACACGGCCTCAGTGTAGACCTGGCTTAACAATTAAAATGAAAGTCAACTGGTGTCATAACCACTGATGGGCATATTTTATTGCCATAACTTTTACACATTAATGTCTTTGCTTTAGCTATTTTTCATTTATCGCTTGCCGTTATCACTTTTGCGTATATCATTTTTTGTTACTTTTGCTGATAATAATATCACAATAAACCAATGTAGGCTACGGTACAAAGTTTACAAGTTTGGCTCTGTTTGGAATATATACGGTAATCATTTTTGGTAATAGATTCTGGATACAACTCCATTATTACCAGCATTTATCATACATGCTTTTATTGCACCGAAAATCCACCGAATGATGGTGAGAGGTTACCACTGAAAATCAGTGAAGAGTAAGAAACAAAATAAAAAGGTCTACATAGCCGCACAGTCATGTCCTTTTTTTCATTGTCATTCAGAGCAAGCCAAAAAGAAAAAACAAAAAGGTGTTCGGCTTGATTCACAATAGGAGTTTATATTTCTGTAAGTGCTCACGAGCCGCATGAAATGGTCTCGCAGGCCACATGCGACCTGCACTTTGCCCACCCACTGGCATAGCCAGGGGAGGGGATTAGGGGGACCAGCCCCCCCCCCCCTTTCAAGGTATAGATTTTAAGAAGTCATTAAAACTATGCATGATCAGATTGCCAGAAATGCGGAGAGAGGTGAACAATATGTTTAATGACCAATTTAATCATAATTTTTATATATAAACATAGTTTGTAGTAAGAATAATGCTGCTGTGTCTGTAACTTGCCGTTTTGTATTGCCATAGCGTTGAACTGACTGCCCCCCAATACATCAGACAACTGAACACAACATAATAATGAAATGAAATGTTGTGTGGTTTTATGGCGCTTTGTAACTAGGCCTACCAAGGTCCTTTAGCGCCAAGACTAAATTTTGTCAAGAATTCACTGACGTATTTTCATTCTCTGTTCATTTCATCCTCCGCGCTACACTTCTGAGTGTTTGGCAAGTGTAACAGCAGATACCAGTTTTGAAGTCTTTGGTTTGACTCGACTGAGAGTAGAACCCAGTTTACCAGCTTCCAAGGCGAACGCTCTTAACCACTATGATCAATCGCTGTTACATTCTTTCTACTTAAAAAGAGCATTAGCGCTCTGCCCCTGAAAAGTATGCCATCAAGCCATCTGCCGTGCTTACTGCTCATTTGCACATGTCACCAGTTGCACACTTTGCAAAAAAGTACCGGTAACAAAGAAAAAAGTGGGCAATTTTACCGTACTTCCCGTATTCATCGGATAGTGTTTAAACGCATAATTCGTTCCCACTTCAGTGTCTATTGACGCGCGACGTTGCTTGCGTTGCTCACGTCGATGGCTGAGCGTAAGCAACGTCGAGCAGACGTTGTAGCGGGAAAATATTTCCATGACAATAGGGAGTGTATAATAGGTAGGATTATGATAAAACAATACTAATGGTTAGTAAAGGTTAAAACTACTTGAAATAGAGTAGAAAGTATGGTGAGTGCTGAAATTAATTAGGTAAAATTTAAAAGTAACCTAGGCCTACCCACAGTTTGATCTGTCGGTGGTAAATCGTACATACTTTGAAAAAGTAGCGTATCAACAAGAATGGAAGTGTAAAATTAACCGGGAAATTTTAAAAAGTTGGCTAGCTATTGTCGGTGCGGTACCAGCCTGATTAAAAAAGTAGCGTTAGCGAAAATGAGGTCACCATGAAGGAGAAGAATGGAAGTATCGATCATTAGCGACGATAACCCCCTTTTAAAGTTACAATCCATAGATCAGTGATAACATTTGGACTGCTGTCTCGTACCAGATGCCGTAAATCTCGACCTTAGTTGACTTTCGAAGTAAAGTAAAGCTTATAGTACGACTGAGTCGGTTTAAAGTCCATTGTTGGTTTCTATTTTTTCGTTTAAGCTACAGCAGCATTCAGGGCCGGCGCTAAGGGGGGGGGGGGCGGCTCCCCCAATCAGCAACCTTGGCCCTCCTAATCTAATTGTTACTGAGTCGAGTTAAACGTTACATTTGCCACTGAACTGAATTCGTTAAATTAACGTGCTTTTGTATTTGATTTAGGCTACAATTATTTGGATAGACTTTTTTTCTTTCTGGGGGCTCACCCAATAACCTTTTTGGGGGCACACGGCACGTTGTTCATATTTTTGTAAGGTTAAAAAATTCGACATCTTATAATTCAGAAAAATGTCAGTTCGTTGTAAAGTTCTCGTTGATAAATAAGCTTGCACATGAAAGCTTTTGAAGTGTTTTAATAATTTAAAACATTGATCCAAACTTTGGTCCTCCCTGATAAACTTTCGGCCCCCCTAAGTTGACTGCTCTGATGCCGGTTCTGCAGGCATTTTTGTTGTATTTTCGCGAAAGCGATCAAAACGCTATAACGCGCTTGCTAATAAATTGCAGGCATAATACCACAACCACACCAAGACCGAAAATTCCACTAAGGACCTGTGAAATCATGAGACTATGTCTGGTATTTTTTTCTTCAAAAAAAAATCGAACCTGCATTATGCTCGCCGTAATACGGCGAAGCGTGTGATGCGTGGAGGGGCCCAACTCCGCTGCTTAGTGCCTAGGTAGCCTAACACGGTGCTGAAGAATTATCGCAGCTGTAGCGAGCGGTTTGCGACTGTATTCGGTTTGACTGGCCCAGGGAGAGAACCCGTGACCTCCCGCACCAGAAGCGATTTCTATAAGCATTACGCCAACTGGCCGCCATATTTTGTTATTGAGCTTATTTCATGAGTCACGGAAATCGTAAAATGTAACTGTAGGTTACAGCTTGTCAATTTGCTCAGCATGTCGCTTATGATTATTTCTTTTAGGGTTAAAATTTAATAGTGAAACGAATTGTTGAACTTTTATCCTCTATTTCCTTTTCGCGTTTTGATCAATTTGATGGATCACCATTCACTATCGTAAATCGCCCACTGGGATCTTTCGTCATTCTTTTACTGTTTCGTTTTATCTCAGGATCGCCTAAATGGCTGTCGATATAATTTTATCATTGTTCGTATTCCGATTTCGCATGCTTAAAAGTTTAAGAAAAATAATATTTTTTCTGCGTGATTTTGATTGCTGTTGCGGTGTTTTGTTCGGTCAGTGACATGGCCTATAGCGGTAACGCGCGCAGGTGGCAGATCCTACGTGACGGGTTCGATTCGCGGCTGGAGCCGATCGCATTTGACATATATATAACGGGTGGCTGCTGACTCGAAGAGTGCAAGCTCACTTCGCGGTCTTCCTCAATTACTGTTGAATTTTCCGTCAACATAATTTGAAAATAATTTCAGTTATTTATTTTTTATGATTTATTTAGCGTAATTTCAATGGGTAAGTTAGCGTAGCCTAAGCTGGGCTGCAGTACGAAATACTGTAACCTTAATATCAAACTCCAAAACAATGTAGCCTTTGCGGTATGCGCAGATCCTAAAATTACAAGTGCAACAACAGTAAACACCACCGAAACACAGAAACGGGAGGTTTGGTATCTGGAGGGCGGACCTTCCCCCAGTCATTCGAAGAAAAGAAGAAATCCGTAGAAGAAATTTTGCCCCAACATCCCGCCCCTATCCCAAAACATAAGCTGTTTACGCCTTATCACTGAAGCCACAAGCGAAACTTTGAACAATATACCGGTAGTGCTTACCAAGTAGGCCTACAGTTGCGACATCTAAAATCCAGTACTAAAAAAGGATCATAAATACAGACTTCTTCAAAACAAAAAAATGTAACGTAGAAATCTTAGTGTTTATTAAAATTTACCGGCCTGACTACCTTAAATGTGTCCAAAATAAGCAGGAGGTTATCTTAGATCAAACAACAATTATAATGCATTTCTTTAGCTGTAAAATGTGAACGCAGCGTTATAAAGAAAGTTTTGAAAAAGAAAGACACAAGACAAGTTCAGACACACAAAACAAGAAGGAGGCCTACACAGTTCAGGGCGCTCTCTTTCTTGACGAGCGTGAATTGCCTCATAATCACCAAGTTTACTGCACGGTAGCCTCTTCTTTGCGGTGGATGCAGATTATGCCAAATACAGACTTTTGTCGTTGTTGTACCGGTATTACGTTGTTAAACGATGGAATGAACTGAGTTATAGAGATCGAGGCTGAGAAAAACATACATACTGTACGAGTAAATGTTCTTCAAAGTTGAGGAGCGAAGGACTACTGTAGAGTGGGCAACTTCTTCGCATGATCGATACGCCGAGCAATTCAACTCCGAGTCGGTAACGCTGAATAGTCATGCAGTTATTACTTACGTATGCAAAAGCTATGATGCCTAATGATAATAGGCCGCTTCAAGTCAAGTCAAATTTTTTCGTTGGCACCAAAAATAGTCACCAAAAGCATTTAAATCAGAAAAATAACAATAGGAAAAATTAAGAAATCGTGCAAGTAACTACTCATTGACAAACTGGACAGCGCAAGACCATTTCATGATCATCCAAGTCATGCTGCCCATAGTCAGGACCACATATTTAAGTAGGCTACAGCTGCAAAATTCACGAAAAGTATTGCGTCAAACAAGCACTCGGTGTTGTTGCAGCCTGCTTTTCGCATCAGATTCACGAATATGCATTGAACCTTTGGCTTTGGCTTAGTCGTGAAATAACACAAAAGACATATGCCTACCTTTATGTTGGACTTGTGCCCGGACCTTTACTGAAGCGATTCTGATTTATTTGTACCGGTACCAGTAGTGTGTTCGGCAAAAGCGGAACTACTTTCCATGTTTTAGTCAGCTTTACAAAAATAATGACCTGTACTAGAAAAGATTAGTAGTAGGCTTTATACTGTGTCTGGCCATCTGTAAAAGTTTTATAATTATTCGCTTGGTACTGCTACCACGCTGCACGCAATGGAGTGAACGTATCATAGTTTCAGCGAACGTATCACAATGCAGAATTTAATCCACCTGTCACGAGAAAGCGACCGAAGCGCTACAACGAACTCGCTTAGGAGTTGCCGATCATCTGTCTACCACACCAAGATGGGGCAATCCCGCTACGTGCCTTTCCCAACGGCATAACCAGTAAACTTGCCGACTTGTTCTTCATAATCCATAAAATGCTCAAGGATTTCTTGGATAGAACTAGCTTTCGTAAAAAGCCGAATTTTCATTAATAGAAAAAACCCAAGTCTCTAATCAGGGAGTCAAAAAATCAGCAGATGAAATTCTACAACCTCGCCCAACCAACTAGGTCTAAACACAGTGTAGAATTTCACCTGCGAGGTTGTAGAATTTCACCTGCTGATTTTTTGACCCCCTGATTAGAGACTTGGGTTTTTTATTGCAAGCTCATCGCGATTGGTGGTATTTACAGCGACAAAATTTTTACAACATTCAAACGCCCATTTAACAACAAGTACCGGTTCTTATGCACATGAATAAATTACAAAGAAAAATATAGATTAGCCTCAACTGATATTTTAAATCTCTAAAATGTACAGTCCATCTACAATTCTACCGTAAGCATCTGTAAATGCGGGGCTATCGTAACCAGCGACTAATCTACCTTATAAAATTATTATCAAAGTTCAGATCCACCAATTTTGACCTTTGATATTTCCAGTTCTGTCATGGAGCCCTCTCTGCTGAAGAAGCTACTGTTCGCCAGATGTAGCTAATGATTAAATATTTTATCAGGGGGGCCGAAAGTTTATCAGGGAGGACCAAAGTTTGGATCAATGTTTTAAATTATTAAAACACTTCAAAAGCTTTCATGTGCAAGCTTATTTATCAACGAGAACTTTACAACGAACTGACATTTTTCTGAATTATAAGATGTCGAATTTTTTAACCTTACAAAAATATGAACAACGTGCCGTGTGCCCCAAAAAGGTTATTGGGTGAGCCCCCAGAAAGAAAAAAAGTCTATCCAAATAATTGTAGCCTAAATCAAATACAAAAGCACGTTAATTTAACGAATTCAGTTCAGTGGCAAATGTAACGTTTAACTCGACTCAGTAACAATTAGATTAGGAGGGCCAAGGTTGCTGATTGGGGGAGCCGCCCCCCCCCCTTAGCGCCGGCCCTGAATGCTGCTGTAGCTTAAACGAAAAAATAGAAACCAACAATGGACTTTAAACCGACTCAGTCGTACTATAAGCTTTACTTTACTTCGAAAGTCAACTAAGGTCGAGATTTACGGCATCTGGTTCGAGACAGCAGTCCAAATGTTATCACTAATCTATGGATTGTAACTTTAAAAGGGGGTTATCGTCGCTAATAATCGATACTTCCATTCTTCTCCTTCATGGTGACCTCATTTTCGCTAACGCTACTTTTTTAATCAGGCTGGTACCGCACCGACAATAGCTAGCCAACTTTTTAAAATTTCCCGGTTAATTTTACACTTCCATTCTTGTTGATACGCTACTTTTTCAAAGTATGTACGATTTACCACCGACAGATCAAACTGTGGGTAGGCCTAGGTTACTTTTAAATTTTACCTAATTAATTTCAGCACTCACCATACTTTCTACTCTATTTCAAGTAGTTTTAACCTTTACTTACCATTAGTATTGTTTTATCATAATCCTACCTATTATACACTCCCTATTGTCATGGAAATATTTTCCCGCTACAACGTCTGCTCGACGTTGCTTACGCTCAGCCATCGACGTGAGCAACGCAAGCAACGTCGCGCGTCAATAGACACTGAAGTGGGAACGAATTATGCGTTCAAACACTATCCGTATTCATCAGTGCGCACTGCTTAGTGGTTAGCAGTAACAACTCTAGTCTTGCAGAGGCAAAAAAACGTCTGAATTATGGTCTGACCGTGGCATGACTGTGGCGCAACAATGGAATCAAATCACTCATTCTTTAGTTCAAACTAATAGGCCAGGCTGAAACCTTAGTAGGCCTAGCGATACGATAATTTCAATGAAAAAAATTGTCCCTCCCCTTTTTTCATTTCTGGCTGCACTGGTTTGCCCACCCCTGACTTATTGCATTAATGCAGAAAGATCTTGGGCACAGTGTATCCATAATTACTAACAGTGAAACCACTCTCTGTGCTCAGTGTTCGGAACGAAAGTCAGAGTTGAGAGTTCATCTGTTCAAATCGTGTTGCCCATTTCTATGCTGAGAAATGAAAAAAATAATGGCGAGAAATTTCATTGTATTTATTAGACTATGAACTGCTTGTCATTTTTTTCATTTCTTCTAGGTAGTTAAACAATCTGCAATGTCTTCTTGAAAATTTTAAAAACAGAAAATAAAAACGGCAAATTTTGGAAACGGCAACAATACATATGAACTTCTTCAAAAAGCAATTATTACATCACAGCATTTTTGTGGACATACGTACCAAAGCTTTTTTGTTAAGTGGGCCCACTGTAAGAACTAGTAAGTACACTGTGTCTTGGGCTCAAATGCTGCAGTTTGGTGCTACATCAAGATTCAAGTGGCAATTTTTGCGTGAAGACGAGTGAAGAAGGTGGGGTGCAAAATAGGGTGGAGTGAAAAAAATAAAAATCAAAAGTTCAAAAAACGTCCCCTCCCAAAAGTTGCCTTTAGTCCCAAAACTATGTTTAAAAGCGGTTTTTCAAAGTTTTCTTCAAAATCCAGGTGGCTACCCAGGCGTAAAAGTCATGCCGAGGTCAAATTTCGTAAATATGCCATAACTCATTAACCAGTGGAGCTAGAGAGCTAATTTTGGTGTCAAAAGAAGCAGAATGTGGATTTTCCTATCTAACGTAGGAGAACTTTTTATCCTAATTTCAGTATTTTTACGATTATTTTCAAAAAAGTGTAATTTTGGTCAAAACATACCATTTTGAACAGCTTAAAGGTCCACTGCACCCAAATTCATCGATAGTTGTAAATATGTATTAAATATATTTAAACCATTTCGCGAAAATTCGATCACGATATCTGCTCTCGGTAACGAGAAAACTGGTAAAATATCGTTAAATTCGTGACGTCATTGGGTACCAACAACCACTTTCGCGCTTTGCCGAAAACTTTCGAAAGCTTTGCCAAAGCTTTCGCACAGCGAAAGTTTAATTCTTTTAAAGATGATTTTGAACGTTTACCGAAGGTGCTTATTTTTGATGATATTTTATAGGGCCTGTCAATCAGGTCACGCTTAATGTGATTTTAGCGCGCGATATTGCTTTCTCAGTGGGCAGTAAAGCGACTCAAAATGTACGCACGCATAAAATCTTGTCTGGTTGTCCCTATTTCCTCGGGATATTTTGGCGTTTCTGAAAAGCTCGACAGTAACTGCATCTATCATTGTGTTCGGAAAAATGAAAAATTCCGAAAATCCTATGAAGTAAATAATTGCAAGAGATGAAACAAAATTGTGCGATATGCATAATTGCGTATTATCAATCATCCTTTCGGCCAACTTGTTTTATTTATTTGTAATACGATAATTGAAAAACGAAATTCAGTTTCAGTTTATTATCAAGGAAATTCGTATTATTTCGGTGTTTCAATTGCCAGCTCATTTGGCGTTTTTATGGTCAATGAGTTGCGATTCTACAGTATTGCAATGAAAACATAATCTAAAAGATCAATTACACGCAGGCAAGTTATGTAAATTTTTGGCTGTAACGCGACTGTAATGTTGTGTGTTTGTGTTGAGATGGTTACTCCGTATTATTTACCACTGGAATATAATAGATAAGCGCTGGATTTTGGGCTCAATTTGTGAATCGGCTAAGTCTAAATTTTATATTGTTACCTTTACAAACACGAAAAACACTCCATAAGCTTATTTCAACGCATTTTTACAAAAAAAGTGAAGTCGACAATTGATTGTTAGGCTTACAGCAAAGTAGAGTAGAGATGTAGAACAGCATGCAAATCCATTTCAACACTGCTAGTTAGAGGTATGTGATTATTGCATAAAAGGTTATTTGCAAACAGTACGTTATACAGTATAATCACACTATTATGCACAAGCTAAATTGCTCAAAACGCAGTGTAGCTGATTTTTCTGCATTAAAATTTTCTCTTATGTTTACGAAGAGAGGCTATACATATAGTGTGGACAAAATGATGTAACAAAAGAACCCTTGCATTTCTGTTGGTGTTTCAAAATATTGTAAAAATTTTCACTTTCAAGCAACTTAGTACCGATTGATTGATTGATTTGTTCATATTTATCCTCCTGTCACGAGAAAGCGACAGAGCCGCTATGCATACGACTAATCGAGACTCGCTTAGGAGTTGCCGTTATTTCCAAGTCGTCCGCTTGAAATTCGATTCTAACTTTTTCAATTTACTGCTTGTTAAAAACTGCCAAGCAAAGATAATTGTCGTGAAGTATCTTATCCAAGGACACAACAACGTGACTTCGGTGAGAGTCGAGCCACAAATCTCATGATCATGAAGCGACGCGCCAACCAATTGCGCCACGTTGCCGACTATACCTGCTGAAAATCTCTGTAGCGAATAGTTATATAGGCCTACGTTTACACTCATAAATGCATTCATCTACGTCAGCACACAAAAATATTATACTGCACACAATGACTGAACACTGCAACGTACAGTATAAAGTATTTCAGCTATGACTCAAGCACGTCGAACAAAGACTTGTGAGGTGGTTTGAACACACTGGCTTAGCACATGATTGGCACTGACTTTTGGACAAATTCATGCTCTCTTTACGCTTTTTTTGGCCAGACCCGGAAGCTTCCGAGCAACAAACTCCGCATTGTTTCCTCACGGAAGATTTTGGTGGATGTTTAACAGATCGTGAGGTGCTTGCACTGTTGCTTAACTTGTATCCCAGGGTTAGCTCCATTTTACGAATCACGGGTAGTTGTAGACCTATCAATCGTCTCTCTTTGATTTAAGGCAAAATTAATTCAGAAGCGAGATCCAACACGAAGTTGAATGACTTTTGCTTTCGCAGATCCTGACCTTTATTCAGAGCAAAGACAGTGGAAGCGTTAACCCGACAAGTATCCAAAACATAAGAAAATGCTGCCATAGTCCAACGCCGAGACTTAGTGTGGCAAGAGTAAGTGCCCATTCTTTGGTCAATGATATCGGTGCCGCCTTTCGTGTAGTCATACAGTTTATAAATGGCTGGCTTCTTTTTGGGATTTTTACTTACGCCCAAAATTGGTTGCACTGTAGAAAGTAACAGCACATTGCGCAAACCTGTACTTTTTGTCTTGACAACGTATGAATGCAGAACAAGTCTGCCCTTTTCACTTTCCCAAAAATATTTGTAAGAGAATGGTTCCCGTCCGTAGTTTGCTTTATTGCATCAGGAATTCCTCTGCGGTTGGATTGCAACGTACCCACACATGTTATGTTTTGTTCAAGCAACCACGTAGCTAATGGTACACTTGTATAGAGTCGATCGAAAGTAATATTTCGCCCTTGAAGATCTAAAAATCCTTGCAGCTTTTGGACAAGATATTTCACACTTTCTTCGATTCCAGCAACGTAATAGGGCGTCGAGTCAGCTATCGGCTTGCCACAATACGGCAAAATGCAGTAAGTGTAAGCGTACCGAGTGGCATTCAAAGATTTGAACAATATACTATACTTCGCTGGCTTACTGGGATTGTACTGCTAGAATGAAACTTTTGTTCTTGTTGGATACAAAGTTTCACCCAAGCTTAGATAACCATGAGGAATGAGATGTGTACCGGTACTACAATTCGAATTAAAAATTTCGAAGATAGTACGGAAAGCCGCAAATCTATCGCGTTTCCAGCGTGTTTGACGAGAAGATGCATCGTCAAATGTGATGCAAGTATTCAGGAAACGAAAGCGATTTTTGCTCATTGTTGCTCCAAAATCTGGAACGCTTCGTTTCCTTGAATAGTTCATCGACCGTGTGCATATTCAATCCCCATGCCCCTCGTAAGTATACGAGTCCAATAAAAGACAGTAATTTAGTCGCGTTGCTTTCTTCTAAGTACGTGTAGCGATCGCCATCAAAAATGTGAACCGGACACAAACTTCTCACTTTTCTTATTCTTTTGTTGGTGCGCTCTAGCACAATCTTTATCATATCTTTTGAGAAAAACAGCTCCCATGCTTTTCTTGTAGTATCGGCGTGAGTGGCTACTCCTACAACTCGTGGGTTATTTGGGAGCACGTCAGATCATGGCTGCCGTCCGGTACTACACTTCTGGATTTTTGACCAGGTTATCTCTTGATTCTTTTCTTTTTTTGTTTTTGGTTTTTGCAAAACTGCAGTGTAACGCTTATGGTTTGTAGCTGGCGTCAAAAGTTTATAATTGTTTGCATCCAGAGCTGAATGAATGCTGCTGGTTACGCCACCTGCTTCGTCATCACTATCTTCGTTCTCGAAAAACTGATGTAGGCCTACTGGTGTTTCATTTTTATCATTGCATGTGGAATTTGGTCTTGGAAGTTGGATAGGAGCAACAACTTCTGCGTAAAGTTCTTCGACACTGAATATGCTTTCTGCCACTTGCTCCGCAAAAAAACATGTACTAGCCATTGTATATATATATTGTAAAAAGTAATTTTTCTACATTGCGATATAGCTGCATAACAAAAAGCAAAAAATTATCTGTGAGAACACTGAAGTCAAATTTACTCAAGTTGCTTCGAAAAGACTCAACTCGACTTGAAACTCGTCATGATTTTACAAAATGTATTTTATTACCCTGGATTATTATAAGACTTCAGGTTGGACCATGTGCAGTAACCCAGCGTATCCTATAGCCTATAAATTGAATAAAGTATTTCGTCAAAATACAATTTGTCTGCTGCGCGTAGCTTGAGAAAACCTAAACTCCACAAAAGATTTGACGTACTTAATTAATTTTGCTTATAGTAGATATGAATACTTTTTTTACAATAAGCTGCACTGCCCTGCTGGTTGAGTTGCTTTGGTTTGTGTAGTAATTTTGCTCAACTTCAAAAGTTTTAGGTCGATTTATTATTTTACAAAACCTGCAAGCTTTTTATACTAAACAGTAATTGCGGCATCACAACTTATTCCAAATCACTTTTGCTGAATAATTGTTCTCTCAAATGTATATCTTTACTGTACAGAATTGAAGTACGAACTGTGTACCAGACTATGAAAAGTTGAAAATATAACGATTCTTTCGCTTATTAATTACATGCAGCCTATCCTATTTACCGCTTATTTTTTATTCTTTGTGGTAAATTTCTGATTTCCGTGAGAGTTTTTATCAATGCAACAAATTGAAAGGCAACAACTTAAAAAAAAAAATAGTTTTTCCTGCTTAGCTTTTATTTTCTGTTCTTTACTCGGTAAAGTATGATATCGCGTAAAAATGTATAACGACAGATTGAACTGAAAAGAAATAAAAGTAATGCAGAAAAATAATTCAAAGGTCTAGCATTAATTTTCTCGTCTCATCAAGCACTTTTTATTACTCTACATTACAGCTGTGGATGGTAATGTTATTATTTTTGTGAGAGTACATAGATGAGGATGTAGCAATCCATCCCTTCGAAAGAGGATCATCTGCGTGAGGAATTTTTTTTATAACCTTACTTATTGCGAGCAGCGCACCACATAGCCAAACAAAACATAATAACATAGTTTGCAAGCTTCGGATCGTTTCGTTGCGAAATCAGTAATTTTGTTTCGAAGAGAAGCGAACTAAACAACTCAAACACATCCAGTGAATGCAGTCAAGATTCAAGAAGCAACATTGCATTATTGTCATACTGTGGTGGAAAGAAATGGGGTTAATAGGTCACTTATCGCTTGAGGCAAAAACATTGAAACAACAATAACGCGCATACACGCTTGACCAATTTCTTTGACGCAAAGCTAGCGTCTACGAAACGCGAAGATTATTTCATTAACTCTCTCAGCATGAATATTGGCCGTAAAATCGAAAATCTGTTTGAAATGCCGCAAAATTGTGAGGTACCTGTCAAAAATGCTCATTTGTAGCTAAACTAAAATACAGGGTGGTTGAAAAGTAACTAGGCAATAAAAATAGCGTGTGATTTTCCTACCGCCAAATTCCAGATAAAAACAATGGTATTAGTCGAAACAATACTTATGGAGATTACATATTTTTCAGATTTTGATAGTAGCTTGCGTTGTTTATGATACGTTACATAGCATTTTTGATAATGACCTCTCGCTTGACCATTCAAGAGCGAGCCAAAATTGCAGCACGTTATGAGGTGTGGAATTCCGTAGTTGAGGTGCAGAGATGGTGGCGTACGTTGAAGGGTAGTCGTGCAACACTACGTCCGGAGACAATAAGAAATTGTCATGCAAAATTGATGACCACAGGATCTGTAAACGACAAACGAAGGAGCGGGCGTCCATCCACAAGTCGATCGCCAGCTAAGGTGGCAAAAGTGCAGGAAATGTTTGATCAGAGCCCACAAAAATCAACTCGTCAAGCAGCTCGTGAAAGTGGACTGTCAAGGCATTCAATACTTAGAGTGTTACACAAAGAACTGAATTATCGTCCATGGAAACCCCATTATGTGCAGGAACTTAAGCCTGAAGACTGTGACCGAAGAATGGAATACGGAGAATTAATGTTGGGTTGGTATGAAGATTGGCCTGAATTGTTCAAAAATATCCTTTGGAGTGACGAGGCAGTGTTCCATGTCGGTGGTTTCGTAAATCGCCACAACTGCCATTACTGGGGAACAAATGAAACAGATCCTAAACAAACTGTTGAGAGAATGCAAACTCGTCCAAAAGTGACTGTGTGGTGCGGAATGACGGCAAGCAGAATTATTGGTCCATATGTTCTGCGTGATACCATGAATGCGGAGCGCTACCTTCACATGCTTGATAGTTTTGTGTGGCCCACAGTGTCTGGTTGGAATAACATCGATAACTTAATATTTATGCAAGATGGTGCACCACCCCACTTTGCTCTCACTGTGCGAGCGTGGTTAGACCAACACTTTTCAGGTCGATGGCTGGGTCGACGCGGACCTCATGAATGGCCTCCGAGAAGCCCAGATCTTACACAGTGTGATTTTTACCTGTGGGGTTACACAAAAGAGGAAGTGTGCAAGACAAAACCTCGCACATTGGAAGATTTGGAGATAAGAATCCAACAAGTCTTGAATGCTATCCCCAATGACATTCTTTTAAAAGTTGTTCGTTCTATCCCTGGTCGTTTAATGAAGCTAGTTGAAGCAAATGGTGCATACGTTGAAATATGAATATTTGATCTTTGTTACAAATTTTAAGTAATTCAACTGAGCAATTATACTTTCTCCTGTAATATTCAATATGCTCCTTTGTATTTCATTAAGCTTAAAGTCAAAATTTGGAAATTATTACAAATTTTTAATGCCTAGTTACTTTTCAACCATCCTGTAGGTGGAGTGCTAATTCAAACATTCATGCACACCGAAACAAATTTTAGGAAAAGTCAAGAAACTTCAATGCTCTACGTTTAACCGTTTTCTTTGTGTGTCACTTTGAAAACACCCTGTGTCGAATCGACACTCCCCCCAGTTAAAATACGGTTAATATTCAGTAATGGCATACTACTGCAACAAAATAGCCCAAATCTTTTGTTACATCATTTTTCTTTGCTACAGTGATGTCATGACTGTTAAATTCAGCTTGTAACCATGATTTAATATTTTATTCTTTACGTTTACCCCCAGTCACATTCGATGTTTAGTTGGCAACTTTAGTGGCTCCTGGTGGCAGATACGCATGAAAGATTCAACGATTTAACCACAGACGCTTGGGAAGATGACTGTTGGAAGGTTTTGTGGTTGCAGATCTACTATGCAAGTACGCATGGGCTGGGAAGTCAGAATATCAACAATAAAGTGTCATGCAAGTTAAATAGAGACTTTTGTACCAACGACTGGAAGCTGTATCAATTCTTGGTGATTCAATGTGTTGTAGCTTTACAGCAAAATTAGCTATGCTGAGGTTAAGAAGGATGTGGTACTGGCGCCGAGACAGAAAATTTCAGCTGGTAGGGTCTCAGGGAAGAGAGTTAAGTGGTCAAAAATTAGGATCTTGAAGGTAGCCTATATTTGAGATGATTATAGGGCAACCACGTAAAAAGCTGTGTTGCACGAACAGCGATGTTCTAAAGTAGCTCCTTTCCTACACCTTAAACCACATGCACCTAGCATCAAGATCTAAAGAGCCTGTGCACTGGGGTTGGCTTGCGTAGAAACTTTATGAGCTGTGTGTCAAAAATTTGCAAAAAAATTAGTGTTTTTTAAGTGCTATAATAGGCCTACTGTTTTATTGATTTCACTGAGCCTTGATTTATCTAGTGGATCATATTAACCTACTGCTTATAACTACACGTATTTATGGCTTTTCTCAAAGTGACATCAGCTTGTGATAAAATAGTTGGTTCCGATTGCGAATCGGGAGAAAGCTGCTTATCATCGGGGGACGATTATTCACCATTTTTTTTAGTGATGCTAATGACGGAGGTAAGTGAGAGTTGCTAACTTGTGCCTGCCTTGCTTTTTATCTTACATCATAACATAGTGGTTAGGAGCGTTTTAATTACATCACAAAACATGCGCTACTTTTTACTTGACCTGCTTGGTTCTTCGTTGGCATCAGACTGTAATTAGGAATTTGCAACAGGATCACCACTCATACCGCTCTGTCTGAAATGTTCTTCAGAGAAAGTGCGTTTTTCATGAAGAATATCCATGGCAAGTTTGCTTTTTCCTACAGGTTAAGTGGAGAACGGTCTAATGTTAAGGAAGTGACTCCTGTGACTAAAATCGTGATAAGCTGTATGTGGATGAATACTATAATGAAAGTGGTCGTGAATGTACACCTAATTGAAAATACGTGAACATTACAATTTAGAGCCAGACTCATTATGTGTGATTTACATTTTTTTTACAGCTGCGTTGACTTACACTAAAAATATTTCTGCAGGAAGCAAGAAATACCGCCGCACGAAAAAAGCAAGTGCATATGCGATATCAAGATCAAGTGCTAACCCTGCAAACGCAGCTGCTACTCCCTCTGCAAATGATAGTGATGCTCAACCAACTGACGAATGCGCCACGACTTCCAGCAGCAGAAATGTTGAAGCTGATATCATGGTACCAAGCACTGGTCACAGCATTGCGGCAGATGTTTTATCTTCGGATGGAGCAAACGATGAAGCAGATGACCCAAGTGTTCTCTAAACAGCTTCAATGGTAGCTGCCCGAACTGGAGACGTGTCTTTGGATAGCAATATTGGTATAGAGGAAGCCATGGTTTACCCTCCATTACGATCTAGAAAACGTCCGCGTGATGAAAAAAAATTGGAAACAGAAGATTCCGAAAGAGCTCGTAACTCCGGTAAAAAACATTCGGAAAAGAGCTCGTAACTCCGGTAAACCATAGGGGAAGCCATGATTTACCCTCCATTACGAAGTAGAAAACGTCAGCGTGATGAAAAAAATTGGAAGCAGAACATTCGGAAAAGAGCTAGTAACTCCGGTAAAGAATAAGGGACCCAAAGCAACAAAAAAGTAGAAGAAAGGCAACTAAAATTTCATCATCGTGGAAGATGCGTTTATCATTGCAATGATGTTCTTCCGAAACACAAAAGGCATGAGTCACAATTATTGGAAGATGGCAGACTGGCAGCGGCTGAAAGACTACATATTTAATCACGTTTCGAGCACAGACACAAGGCGGAAAACAACTTCAGCAAGCAGCAGAAAGCACACACTTCAATATTTTTTTACTCTTCAAGGAGCAAGGATTAAGGTTTGCAATGCTGTTTTTCTCAGCACACTTGTTTGGAACAGGAGAAAAGACGTTAAATATACTCAGAATAAACACTAAGAGTTGATAGGGGATTGGAAGATCGGTTTCCGGAACCAGACCAGTCGAAGGCCAATGAGGTGGCTAGTGAGGACAGTGAAGTGTTTGGACTTTGTTTCTTTTTGTGTTACTATATATTTTATTAGTTTCGTCAGTTAGTGATTTTGCAATTTTCTCAGCTTATTTGAAATGCAGTTTCAGTGCTGCGATAAATTGAAACTGGCTATGTTAAATTTGTTGCAAGTTAAATTTTCTGCAAACTGTTTGCCTGTGACACTCGTGCAACTTTTTGTATTAAACCGATTCATTCGTTTAGTGCGTCATGTGGAGCAGCTGTAGCTGCTGAGTAGTCAATAATACCAATTACGACACTTCCGCTCGAACAAAACGTTGTTTACTCTCCAAAACTACATTTCAACACATAATCATGAAAAGTCGTAAGTGGCAATATACTTTACACGTCGAGAAAAAAAGGTCGTAAGTGAAATTTGAGGGGGAGTGCAGTCACTTTTGGGGAAAGAGGCATTGCCTAATGACGCAGCATTACAATGATGTGCTCCATGCAGCTTCGCGAAAGAATTGATCAAAATCCTGATTTTTCACAAGCCGTTAAACTTTCAAATGCGTTTTTCTCGAAACTACAATATTGTCACTTACGACGTTATGTTTTCCATGGGACGAAATGTTCATGCTTAGTCTTACCACAAACTTGTGAACTTAAATTCTGAGCAAAGACTATATGCTAAATGACTGGAAACTCCCCGGATACCAGGAAAAAGTCGTTCACTCGGTCACGCTCTGATGCATATGAAGAAAAGCTCTAATTTTGTGCGCGTTATAATGGGAAGAGATAGGAGATTGGTAGTCTGCTAGCATAGTTTCTGTTCCTAAATCTATAGAAACAGGAATTAAGCCAGTTGAAGGTAGTGGGGATGTAAGTATTATCCCGCACTTCTGAGTTTCAATGCTGACAGACATATTGCGATATGTTTTAAGTTGAATAATAAGAGTTTTGGATGGCCCTTAAAGGTTTAAATAGCTAGCCTAACAATCCAAGGATTAATTTTGAAGCCTTCCTGGTGGATCGACGTCTTGTGTAGTTTCTTTGATTACTTAGAGTGATAAAGTTTTCAACAATAATAATTTAATCTTTTAAGACTATGTAGTTAAGTGTGAAATTAGTCATGGGCCAGTTTTTTCTGCTACTTTGTTAGTTCTGGCTTGCTGGTGCAGTAACATTTTTTATGGACTCCAGACTATGCCCGCAGCTGTGCAATAAAGTGGTTTCAATTTCTAAGAACTGCCAAGTACTTGTAGGTTATAGACTTATTCCAAAAGACTAAAAAACTCACCCTCCAGGTGTAAAAATATGTGTAGCTGCTAATACAGTAAAGGAGAGGAGTGTATTTGGTCTATTTTTTTTAATTGTTACTTAGATTGAACCCACTTTATATTTATTTAATTGTTATAACCACTAATTTATTTTCAGCAAAAATAGTCTAGTCTAGGTTTATGTTTATGGTCTAGGCTCTGCTCTGGGCAGTGTTTGGTGTAGGCTCTGGGCTGGTATCTAGTGATCAAATTGTAGACTTGTCTTAGTTTCATTATTTTAAACTAAAATGATGAATTGTCTTCTGGCAATAACACTCTTGCGATGATGTTTTTGATTGTGCTTGTTCAACGCATTGCTGAATGCTGATATGCAACAGTGCAATGCATTGCAAGTTTGATTGGCAACACAATGTGCATGAACTTCAAATTTTCCTGAATATTTGGTGCAAATTCAAGATTTAAAATATAGAGAAGACAAGAAGAAACTGTTTCATTAAACGTTTTTTGAGATGGAAAAAACATACCTTCCCAGCAACTGGGGAAAAAATGTGGTGGCGTCCGGAATAATATATTCTCGCTTTGATGACTACGACCAGCCTTTATCGCTTTGATGACTACTATCGTTTTGATCTATATCACTTTGATCTATATCTATCGCTTTGATCTTTGATCTATCGCTTTGATCTATCGATTTGATCTATCGCTTTGATCTATATCGCTTTGATGACTACGACTACATTTTTAATCTCTTTTAAGTAACGGTGAATTTATTGATGCTTTTAAAGTAGCTAAAGTAGTACCTGTTTTTAAGAAAGGTTCTACCTATGATGTTAATAACTACAGGCCAATCAGCTTATTACCTGTGTTGTCAAAAATTTTGGAGAAATTGGTGTATAAACGCCTTGTTAGTTTCTTGACTAGACAAGGTTTGTTTCACAAAAATCAATTTGGTTTTAGGAAAAATTTTTCTACCAGCCATGCAACTACGCTATTAGTAGAAAATATCACGACAGCCTTTGAAAAAAAGCAGTCAATGATTGGAGTATTTTTAGATTTATCCAAAGCGTTTGATACTATAGATCATAAAATATTGTTACAGAAATTAATGCATTACGGGGTAAGGGGTCTACCTTTAGAATGGTTTTCTAGCTATCTGAATGACCGCACTCAACAAGTAGTATGCAACAATCGATTATTATCTGATATTTTGAAAATAAAGTGTGGTGTCCCTCAAGGTTCTATTCTTGGACCTTTGCTGTTTTTAATATACGTAAATGATTTTTGCAGATGAGTAACAAAAGGTAAGACTATAATGTTTGCTGATGATACAAATTTATTTTTTAGTGAAAGTTCTTATGAGAAAGTATTCCAAGTGGCTAATGAAGAGTTAAAAAGTATTGATAATTGGCTGACAGCCAGAGCCGTAGCAGCCGCCCCCCAAACCCCCCAATTGGGGGGGGCCCACACTGCCAAAAGGGGCCCCAAATTGTCTTGAAGGACCCGAAGTTGCATCAATTCAAAAACAAAGTTTTGCTTGGCGAATCGCGTTAAATGGGATTTTTTGCGCTCAGATTCTATATATTTCAGTTTTAAAATTTTTCGCTATCGTTTACTTTCAAATAGCGTCATAAACTGCATAATGATGTCATAAACAATACACTGTGTGTAAGAGTGCGCGTAGGACTTAAAAAAGGAGGCCGGTGCAGAGTTGGATGCAATCATTTTTCAAAGCTTAAATTCAAATTCATTCCTCTGGAAAAAATTAAATTCAAATTCATTAACACCTTGTGAGCAGATTTAAAATTTTATCTATTTATTTTTTATTTATTCGCAATTTTATTCTTCTATCATGAAAAAGCGACGGGGCGCTATACGAGCTCGCTTAGGAGTTGCCGACCATCGGTCTACCACACCTAAATGGGGTAATCCCGTTTAGTGCCTTTCCCAACAGCACAACAAGCGAACTTGCCGCTTGTTTCGTGCTATTCATTATGCTGAACGTCAACCAAAAAAGCTGTGAATACCAATTTTCAAGTCATTGGTTTGACCGGACCCGGAATTGAATCCCGGAGTCCACCAATCTAGAAGCAGATGCTCTATCCACTCGGCCATCCGATCGGTAAATTCAATTCAATCCTACCCTATTTCTGTGTCAGCAACCATAATCTGACATCGAATACAAAAGTCCATTGAAAAAGGATTTGCTAGTTTGAAAACGTGTGCTTTTGAAATAGCGCAGGAATTGGACATTGGTCCGGTCTTCCTCAATCAAAAAGTAAAAAAAAAAGAGAATGAAAATAGAAAAAGAGAATGTTTAGTTACGATGCAAATCTATATCGCACAGCTTCTGAGGAAGAGATTCAAAGCAAACTTTTTAAAACAACTGGTGGACCAGGCTATTATGTCGATACTAGAAAGTTTTAAGCTGACATGTGATGTCGCTTCTGTCTTTGCATTGCTGTTTATACCCAGCAGCTTCGTGCATGAACAGCCATTGTCAGCAATATGATCTGGCAATACCGCACGCAGGTTCAGATTCTTTGCGACGGGTTCGATTCACGGCTGGAGTCTATTGCATTTGATATTTATATCAGATGGTTGCTGATTAGAACGACACAAGCTCGTTTGGCAGTCTCCCTTCAACACCGTAGAACTTTTAATTCAATAGTAATACCTGTAAGTGCTCGCTTGCCTTGTTTCTCGAGTTTACAAAATGCGTTGTTACTGTTACCAGTGCTGAACAAAGCTTCAGAAAACTGAAATTTATTAAAACGTTTATTACATCTAATATGGCAAACAGCAGACTATCATTTTTCTTTCCATTTGTTGGCATTTTCATCCACCTATCACAGAAAGCAATGGGGTACTACACGAGCTCCCTTAGGAGTTGCCGGCCATCTGTCTACCTACCGCACTTAGATGGGGGAATCTCGTTAAGTGTTTTTCCCAACGGCACAAGCAAACTTGACGGCTTTCTTAACACTATCCCTTTAATGCTGAATGTCTAGTTGAAAAGCTGTGAATACCAATTTTTAAGTCTTGGTTTGACTTGACTAGTGATCAAACCCTCAGTCTATTCACTCTTTCAGCCTCAGAAGCACACGCTCTATCCACTCGGCCATCCAATTGGTTCTTCGCTGGCCATGTTGTCAATCGAAAGCTAATGCGCCCGATCTCCAGATTATGATGCTGTCAAAAGAACATCTGTGTACGAAAAAGTGCGCTCTAGCTAGACCGGAGGTTTTCAACCTATTGGCCATGGCCCAACAGTGGGCCTCAGAGCTTGACTAGAGAGCGACATCAGCATTCCCTAATCATGCCATCACGTTGACTTTGTACCTTTTAGCAAAAGTTATTGGGCCACCATCATATTTTATCATTTTAGTGGGCCATGAGCAGAAAAAGGTAGAAAAACCCTGAGCTAAACGATTTTAATGGAAAATGAATTGGGTGTAACAAACTTGTCTTAAAATTACACCTTTTATTTTTACACAGTGATAACGCGTTATATGTTTTAATTTTACCACAGTATTCGCATTGTGGTGAGAAACTGAGTTGTTACCCCTGGAAAAACCTAAAACAATTCATATCGAAAGCTAAGTATTGGGGACTTGAAAGGGTTTTTGGGGGGGCCCAAAGTTGAGCTGCAACGGCACTGCTGACAGCTAATAAACTTTCTCTTAACATAAATAAAACTAATTACATTGTGTTCCGCACTCCAAATAGTAAGCTTCCATGTCAACATGCTCTCCAGTTGGGGAACAGAGAAATTAAAAGAGTCGTTTCTGTTAAATTTTTGGGCGTTATAGTACATGAACATTTGTCTTGGAAACCTCATATGGAAGCGTTATTGAGTAAGATTAGAATGACGTGCAGTATTGTTCACAAAATTCGCAATCATTTGAGCAAGCGCATATTACTTTTGCTGTATAACTCTATGATAAAAAGCCATCTCCATTATTGCATTATGACTTGGTGCAATGGTAATAAGACCATGGTTAAAAAACTTCAAAGTTCGGTTAACAAGTTTATTAGATTAATATTTAAGCTGAATTATAGAGATAGTGTAAAAACTCTGATGCAACAGTATAGTCTTTTGACGATTCATCAATTAGAAGAATTAGAAACTGCTAGCTTTATGTACAAATATTTACACGATGACTTGCCAGTCACTTTTCGGAATCTCCTTGACGACAACCAGTTAGCTAGTAGTACCTCTCGTCAGACTAGAAGTCAATCTAATCTATTCCCCCTGTTTTGTAGAATCGAATTAACTAAACAATCTTTAAAATATCGAGGTCCATTGACTTGGAATTCTATTCCAGTAACCATTCGGCAAAACAAATCGCACAATTCTTTGAAAAAAGCGATTAAAAAAAACATGCATGGTTTAGCCTACCACTCCAGTAACTTATAAATTTATTGTGAAAAGGTCATACCGTAATTGCATTATGTAGCTTCATTTAATTGATTTAAAAGGCAAAAACAGATATCTGCTGTTAGTTTTTCTTTTACAGATTTGAGTTTCTCCAACCACCTCCCATTCGATGAGCATTTTCAAATTTTTTGGTTTTCCAGATTCCAATCCCAACAATCCTACGTTGTATGAAACATTTCTTTAATCTGCATCAGTTTTGTTGCGTATTCAACTGATTGGAACAATTTGAGCGAATTTACTGATGAAAGTTAATAATTATTATTTTTTGAACCACTATCGGTATTGTAGTTGAACGTCAAATTATAATTGGCTTACTGCTTAACTCTCGTTCAAGTAAATTTTGCTTTGCAACCCATTTTTTATTTTTGGTCATTACTGTTTACGTGGCGTATTGTTTTTTTTTAAGTAGACCTATAGCAAACAAAAGTTAACCTTAGGTGCAGCGACCGTGCTTGTTTTTTAAAAAGTTGTGTTTATTTTTAACTCCTGCACGTTTCAACGTATATCGTTTTGTCGCTGTAACCTGTTTTTCGGCCATTGTTTTTGTTCCTTGTTTTTGTTGGGTGTTTTTCTGGTCGTTAAATAAAATAAACTACTACTACTACAGCCCAAATTGTCGCTTGCTGTTTCAAATATGACAGTAACTTGCGGATATTATGGCTGGCTGGAATGCCATAGGCCCGCCTTACGGCTTGCCCGTTCAACACCAAATCATAAATGCTACTCTACTAGGCTTAGCAGCAGCCAAGGTTTGTTTCGGGTCTCAGCGAAATTTCGGTACTAAAAATTTAAAAATAGTTCCCTTACTCTACTATTTTTTGATATTTTTAGTAATGTGACTTCAGACCAGGGGTGCTGGGGAACCTGCGGCCCGCGGGCCACATGCGGCTCGCTTAAGTTTTGAATGAGGCCCGCGTCAGAACTTTGTTAAGCGTACAACAAACTGGTTGTATTGATATAACTTCATTATGTTTTGTTTTATATGCTTTGAATACTGTAGTAGGTTTTGGACCGATGCGTTGTTTTTCCGAAGTTTTATTCGTGGGATTGCTTCATAAGGTGGCATTATAAAGTCATAAATTTCTACTGACGTAATTTCTCTCGTGAATATTCTCGACAGATCTCTCCTTTGCGTAATTTCACTGGGTTAAAATTTGTGCTTGTGACGTCACAATTGTGTTTACTGCGATTTGGTGTGAATTTTTGCATGTCATATGATTTCTCTTGACGTTACAATCGTCTTTACTGTGATTTGGTGTGAGTTTTTGCATGTCATGTGATTTCTCTTGTTTCTTTTTGAGAATGCTGTAGAACGTTCTCGAGCTTGAGTTTCAAGTATAAATAGGCGTGAATTTTCGAGCGTTATTATTCGAGTGTAGATTTAGTGTGCGTAGAGTAAGCAATACCGTTGTATGCTGAAGGGTATAGCCCTTGTTGTATAGTGTTACTGAAATGAGCAGTGGAGCTTGTGTTTATATAGCAGCAGTACGGTGAGTAACGTTGCTACGTAAGTTAAGTTGGGTCGATTATTAATATATTCGTTTGGTAAAGAAGGTCTTGGTTTTTTCGTGAGGTCAGATCTAAAAACGAATTAATTCCTACGGTTTGTCATACAATTATCAATCGTCCTGTCAGCGAAGTAATACCATTTCCTATTTTGCGACACTGGTAGAATAGGAAATATTTAGATTTTGTAAAAACTGCTTCACATTCTGCTACATGCTATATTTTGTGGCATAAAACACGCGCAAAAGTCTCTGATTTTGCGGCAAAAAACTCTGATTTTGCGGCAAAAAACAACTCAGCGTGAAAGTTTGATAAATTTGCTACGTAATATTGCTTATTTTTAAAACAAAATTAACAAATTGAAAGTAAATGTGGCCCGCTGAAAGTATTATGCAATCAAAGTGGCCCGCTGTGCTTTGCCGGTTCCCCACCCCTGCTTTAGACTATACCCGGTAGGCTTATTGAACCTGCTTTGTTTTGTTTTTTTCGGTAAAATTTCGGTCATGAAAAAAAATCAAATCATTATACTCGCGGTATTACGCCGCGAGTAACGAGTGTCGTGGTCCATCTCCGCGGTTTAGCGCCTGGGCGACACAGCTCCAAAAGAACGTCGCAGCGGTGGCGAGCCGTTCGAGACACTGTGCCGACTAGACCGACCGGGGATTTGAGCCCCAGACCTCCCGCACCAATAGCGTGAGCGCTAAGCAACTGAGCTAACGGCCGGTTAGTTTATTTTTTTCGCTTTTGAAATTTCGGTCATAGTCCAAGTTAAATTTGTAAAAACGGATAAAAATTAAAGCCATTTCGGTGAATTGACCGTTCAAGTAAATATTTTGCCAATACGCGAGCAACAATTACAAACGGACTACCGGTGTCAGGTTTAACAGACATCAGGGACGGCGCCACTCAGAAATAAGTGGGGGTACAAACCAAGCGACGAAAATTTGCAAAAATTTAGACTCTTTCAAGAAGGTATGGTATGGAAAGCCTCCCCCAGAAAATTTCGAAATTTTGGAATTAATTTGGTGCATTCTGGCGTATATTCAGGAGGATTTTTCGTCGAAATGGAGACTTAGTACGAAGTAAAAATAGGATACTAGTAAGCGTAATTGTTCAGAAATTGACATTATTGTGCCTAGTAGTTCCGTACCCCGATTCTGCAGTAGGCCTACAGTGTGCTACTGTACTTCAAAGTAGGCTATTAAAAAAAACGATCTACCCTGCAAATCTTCGACCAAATTTAGTGAAAGATATGTAGGGTTACCATACGCCCTCCTTTTGGAGGACATGTCCTCCTTTTTGACCAAAAAAATTGTCCTCCGAGGACGCCAAAAAATTTCCAAATGTCCTCCTTTTCGACAGTATGAACAGTGGAAACATGTCACAACATTCTTCCACGAAAAATTTTGGAAAGTTTTAGTGCAAACTACGATCTGCGGACGTGATGACCTTTTTTTTGGTCTTCACGGCTTGTTTTTGTGCAGAAAAATGAACATGTGCGAACGTGATGACTCTCAAAAAACCTGTTCTCCTTTTGCATAGTGAAAATATGATAACCCTGGATATGGTGTATTATTGCAGTATCACGGCAAAGAATGAAAACGAAAATTGAAAAACCCTGAAAATGTTAAAAAAGTAATGGCACTGACAGAATATGAGAACCGTATAACGGTCAAAAGGTAGTACCTTGTGGTCAAATTATATATTTCTGTGTTCTCTTGACGCTTTATCTAGTGATTTCCTAAAATTTTTGTCGTGTTTTAAAGACAGGAAACCAGGAGAGGGTCCACGTCTGCTCCCTCCCCTACCCCAGAAAAAAAAATTAACGGATTTGCACGATTTACAAAAATGGGCCGAGAAGATGTAGGGGGGGGACTTTCCCCTTTGGCGCAGCCACTGACAGACATCAAACTGATCAAAGTAGGTGTTATTTGTGTTGCGGTTACAAAGGAGTAGGTGTACATTTCGTTCAACGTATTACTACTTTAAACATGACCCCAAAAAAATTGAAATGACCAAAATTTTTGTAGACAGTTAGGTCAATTGACCAAAGTCAAATTAAAACAAAAAAAAACAGTATTGAACGAATTTTAATGATATGCCGTCAACATGGGACTATCTAATCGCACAAGCCTTGATAGTTAATTGTATATCCACTATCCAGCCATATCACAGCTGTTGCTCAAATGAAATAACAAATAGAAAAGGAAATATTAAAATTTATTGTTTTCTTATTTCATAAAGGCTAAGGAAATTACGCACAAACAAAAGCACACAAAAAGCAACGTCACTATTCACTACTATAACAAAGCCTATTAAACTGTAGGCCTGATCATTCTACACATACCACATGTAATCGGCAGTAAAAAAATTTTTTAAAGCGGTAAGTGGTTTTACGGGAAGTATTAAGTGGGTTACCAATGTCTGTTTTATTTCCTTTTGCAATTGCTTTTCTTCCAAACATGCATATCAGGAGGTTCCACTCTACTTTCAAAGGCCGATTAAAAGTAACTTCAAATGGTTGGCGGAGATATGGTTTGCCTGGGGGAGAAAACCATTACAAAATGAGATCATTGTCGGAAACTAACACTTTTTGCATATTCGTCATTTGGTAGGATTTACGTTTTTCTTGTTTTGTCAAGCATATCTTCACCAACTTCGTAATGCCGCACAAGACAAAAAAGCTCTTTCATCTGATAAACTTTTCAGAACACTTTTTTGTCCTCTTCTCCTGTACCTGACCAATCAGTTTTGCATTTTTTGCGGTATATGTTTGTCATTGAGAATGTTGCTTAAAGTTGCAACGGTAAACAACACATCCTGGCAGGTTAGGTTTGCATGCATAATGTTTGGCTATAATTTTAACACGAGCAAAGGCGTTTCGCACAGTTTTGCAGTGAAAATTTTTTGAGGCCAAATGTCAGATACCTTGGGGGTCTTTCGAGACATGAAATTATCAAAAATCAATTGGCACATACAAAAATTACGCCATTTATGCTACCAGTAATCTGAAAGCTAAATGCAAAATAAGGAAACCACAATAAAATTTACCAATGAAAACTAACAATTTAGTCAGTTGTCAATCTGTTTTTTTTTTTTTGTATATTTTGTTGCATACTTATCCTCCTATCACGAGAAAGCGATATAACCAGTTCGCTTAGGAGTTGCCATGCAGCCATCTGTCTACCGCACCAAGATGGGGGAATCCCGCTAAGTGCCTTTACCAACGGCACAACAAGTAAACTTACTGGCTTGATCTTCATACTGCCTCTTTAATGCTGAGCGTCAAGCAAGAAAGCTGTGAATACCAATTTTAAAGTTATTAATTTGACCCGACTCGGAAACAAACCGAAGTCTACAGCTCTTGAGGTAAACGCTCTTACCACTCGGCCATCTGAGCAGCCTAATTAATACAGTACGTTAGTAGTCTATTGATAAAAACAAAGCCAACACAGACTGCTAAAATTTGCTAAAGAAGTTCATAAAGTCACCTTATTAAATCTAAGTGCCTTTCACAATTAATGAACTAGCGAACAGCCAAAAAGAGTAGGCTACCAGGAATAGGCACAGAAGAAGGTAAGCTTCCATCAGGCCTTCATAAAATTTATGCAAATAATTTAACTTCTGCAAAAACTTTCAATTAGCACAATTTTACCTGGCAAACCGTTAACCGGTACGGCAGTACATTATCTGATTATTAACCATACGGTAGGTACTGACTAGGCTAATCAATCTCTTGAACTTACGGAAAACAACTAGACTAGTTGAATCAGCTTTAGCAGTCAAAATCAACTTAAAATGTTGCAAAATACCGTGTTGTCTATTTTTAAATATCAAATTCTGATTTTCGTTCTTCTCGAGACTGCTACACCTTTAACTTAACCACATTCTAGCCTCTTCAAAACTCTGAACTGTAGGTTTCAAGCTTTCCCGTTTCTTAGGCTAAGTCAACGGGATAAATACCATTAAATTTGTCTTCGTCTGATTAAAAGCGCCTGGAATAGAATATGTTTGTTTATTCACCAAGTGATACAGAACATGCAGTAACAGCAAAATTAAAACGCAATAACGCAATTTACAGAGTCGATGTGTTCACTCTAATTACAGTATGTCATTGGTTCACTTGGCCAGGAGACAGCGAATAGACCGTGCGGTCATCGAGTCTACTGCCACCTGCTCAACAAAACAACATCACGAGCAATCGCTACAACTACTAAAGAAAGAACAACGAAAAATAAAATCATCGAAGAGCCTTTGTCTGATGAACAATATTAATTCCATTGTGTATTTTACTTCTGAATTTCAAGGGGATTCAAAAAAAGGAAACTCAAAAAAATGAAAATTTCAAGGGGATTCAAAAAAAAAAATTCTTTGAAGCTTTGAATTAAGAAGTTACTCAAAACAAATAGTTTCGAAGACAAAAGATGTTTTTAATATTTACTGATGAGAATATTTTTGAGTTGCTTAGAGAATAGGTATTTTGAATGCAACTTGACATGAAGGGGAATTTTGTTCCAAATTGTCACACCAACATAGTTTAAAGCAGATTGTCCAGACTTCGAGTGCATTCTTTGCAAATAATAATTTTTATTAGCAATGGATCTTGTATTGTGATTATGTTGAGTTGCCACAGATGTGTAGTAACTGTCAAATATACATGGCAGATTGCCATGATGAAATGAATGCATGAACTTAGCCACCTCAATTTCAAAAATATCTTTAACTTGCAGAATTTTCATGTCTTTGTACAAAGTCGACATTTTTACGCGGTCTTTTAAACATTTAAAATTGATAATTCTAAGAATTTTGTTTTGTGCTACTTGGACCTTTTGCAACAAAGTTTTCCTGCAGCTACCCCACGCTATTATACCGTATTTGAGGTAAGGATATACAAAGCTGTAATACAATTTCAGTAAAGTAACTTTACTTACATAATGCCGAACCTTAGACAGTATTCTAGAGGCTTTAGCTAATTTATTGATAATGGAATTAACGTGATTGCTCCAAGTTAATTGCTTGTCAATCATTACTCCCAAATATTTAGCAGATTCTAAGCATGGTATGGTATGATCGCCGACATTGACACAGAAATTAATCGTAGAATTTTGTTTATGTTTTGTGGTTGAAATAAAGAAGGAAGATTTTAAGAAATTCAAAGACAGGCGATTATATCTCATCCAATTATCAACATCACAGAGCTCTTGATTAACTGCTATCTGAAGATTGCTGATATTTTTATCTTTCATCATTAGTACAGTGTCATCTGCAAAAAGATGAACATGAAACTTAGTGTGTAATGGCAAATCGTTTATGTATAAAGAAAATAGCAAGGGCCCCAAGGTGGAACCTTGTGGCACCCCACACAACACTGTCTTTAAGTCAGATTTTACACTATTACATTCCGTGTATTGCTTACGATTATTTAAATAGCTACAAGGAAGTTGGTGCATGTTACTTCTGATGCCATATTTTTCTAGTTTATTCAACAGAATATCATGATTAACTGTGTCGAATGCCTTCGACAAATCTAAAAATATGCAGCAAGTGAAATAGCCATCATCATTGTTTCTTTGCAACATGCTATAGAGATCGGCAACAGCCATATCCGTTGAGTAACCTTGACGAAACCCAAATTGGTGTTTAGTAATTGCATTATTTCGTCTGAGGAACTTTTCAAGTCTAACATATAACAATTTTTCAAAAACCTTAGATATTGTAGATAATAGAGAAATTGGCCTGTAGTTATTCGTTGCGTATCTACTGCCAGATTTGTGTAAAGGAATAATTTTTGCACATTTTAGGACAGCAGGAAAATATCCACTCTCGTAACAAGCATTAAAGAGATTACTCAAATAGGGAGATATTATTGGCGCTAATAACTTGTAGAATTTATTTGGCACATTTTCAGGTCCACTAGCTTTAAAAGCATTTATTTGACAAAATTGCATCAACACTTCTTCAGATGTGATTGGCTCATAGAAAAATGATAGGACAATGCTGGGGACATTACATTTTTTAATTCCTGTTCGAGAGATTTTGGAATCTAATGAGGTGCCAACATTTGTAAAAAACTCATTAAATAAGTTAGCAATCTTAACTTTATCAGTAATATTGCATTTATGATGATCAGTTATCATATTAATTACCTCATTACTTGCCTTTTTATGACAAATTATTTCATTTATAATTTTCCATTGTTTTGCCAAGTCACCTCTGTGTGTAGTTAGTTCGTTCTGATAATAGTTTCTCTTTGCAATTTCCTTAATTTTAGTTAATGTGTTTAGGTATGACTTATATTTAGCAACTAAAAAAGGATTGTTTTGTTTGTAGCACTGTTGGAACAACTTATTTTTTGTCGAAATAGATTTAAGTAAGCCTTTGGTAATCCAAGGTTTCGATTTTAATTTCATCTCTTTTCTAGATAGTTTTCTTAAAGGTGCATGCTTATTCGCAGCATCTATGATGATTTGAAGAAACTTTTTTATTGCCAAATCTGGATCATCGGTATATATCAGCTGCTGTAAATTCAGTGCTATCTCCTCAGCAAAAAACTCTGGGTTAAAATGTTTTACATCTCGAATCATTCTGACACAATCAGAAGCTCGATTTTTTAGGCAATTATTTTTAATTAAACAAAAGGTTGGCAAATGATCTGATATATCAAGTATTAGAACTCCTGATCTGCAAAGATTTTGAATTGCATTAGTGTAAATATGATCTAGATTAGTAGCAGAAGTTGATGTAAATCTAGTAGGTTTAGTAATTAATGAATAGCCTCCAGTGGAGTATACTTCATTTAGATAATCATTAACCTTGAAATCATTATTCTGTTTAGCTAAATCAATATTATAATCTCCCAATAAAACAAAAGGTGTGTTGTGTTGGTTAAGCATATGCATTACGTTGCAGAAATTTTTTTGAAATAAGGAGTAAGAATTACCAGGATGCCTGTAGATTACCCCAACTACTGTATTTTTAAGCTTTTTTTTACTAGGTTTACTTGAAATTTCAATAAATAAGCTTTCACAATCTTGGCTCTCTACAGACATTGTAGGTTTTATCACAAAATTTAGATCATTTCTTACATAGAGGCCAACCCCTCCAGCATTAGATGTCGAATCTTTATGTGCAAATTGATAATTTTCCAAATCAGTTTGAAGTAAATCAGATTTTAAGTTTAACTTTGTCTCGGTCACAGCTATCACTTCTGGCAATGTAGGTAATTGCATTAAAAAAGTTTGAACTTTGGACTTATTTTTAATTAAAGATCGTAAGTTAAAATGCACTATGGCTAGTTCACTTTTTGCTTTTGATTTTAAAACATCAGCAAATTCAGAAATGTTAAAGTACTTACAATCTGCAGTGAAATTAGTGTCAGTAATTTGAAGATGTTCATTCAAGTCATTAATGGTATTAATTAGGTTCATCACGTATATGGCTCCAAATCCAGCCAAATAATATAAATAAAAACAAAACTACAAAATCAGAAAATACAATATAATAACAATGGACCAGTAAATAAACCTATCGTAGTACTAATAGACTTGCAGTGTTACTCTCCAAGAGTTAATCAGAGAGTTTAGAACAGAGACTTTTCCAAATCTGGTGACATGACAAAACTGTGCACTAGTTTCAATGCTGTTTGGCTTCTTTTTCCTCAAAAATTGCTAAAGATTCAGGATTTGAAATAACCAGTTCAATCTTCTTTTTAGGATCTGTTGATAAGGTGTAAAAGAGCTTTCCATCAAAAGACCAGCATGCTGTAATTTTACCTTCTTTTCTTAGTTTTTCCAGCTTCTTCATGAAAAACAGCCTTCTAGTAGATAGAGATTCTGTCACCACTATGCCAGTCTTTTTCAGTTTTCTTTTATTACTGTAAATCAGATTTTTTGTATTGTGTCTTGTAAATTTTATAATGATGGGCCCATTTTTGCTTCTTAATCTGTGAGATCTATCCACATCCTGAACAGAGAGAGATATTCCCATGTGTGTCTGAATGGTGCTTAAAGCAACTTCATCAGTATTTTCACCAGCACTGGCAGGGATGCCGTAAATCAGTAAACAATTTCTGCGAGAATATTGTTCTTGCTCTTCTAACTTATCTTCCAATTGTTTGTTACAATTTTTTAGCTCAGCTGCTTCATTTTTCAGTTTCTCAAGTTGATTTTGGAATTGTAGTGACAGGGAATCACATACAATTTGGCAAAATGATTCGTTTTGTATAATGTATTCACAGACTTTTGATGATACCAACTCAAGCCATTTTTCATCAGATTTCAAATTTTGCAAAAGTGTAGGTAAAAGTGAGGTATTTGAAGATGAAGTTGAACAGGAAGGTATTAATTCTTCAAGAATGTTTGAGTCAGCAAGAACATTTTTAACAACATCCTTAATGATTTTAGCATTACTTAGCTCATTAGAATTGGATCTGTTTCCAGTCTTATCAGAGTTGTTTTTCTTTCCAGGCATGGTTCCAATAAAAGCCAAAATGTTAATAAAATTTACACAGTTAATCACCAAATTTTTAACTAACCTACTTATAGACCTAGGTTCATCTTATTCAAATATAATTTGAATAAAGTTCGTAATTCAAGTTCAAGTTCGTAATTCTCTCTTGCACCTGTAACGTACATTCAACTCCATTTTTGTAATTTTTTAAAGTTTTATGACCAATTTTGTCCAAAAATAATGCATTTGGCGCAAAAAATGCATGCAAAAGGTCTTGGCTTCTCGGTTTTTCTTCATATGCATCAGAGTGGAACAGAGTGAACGACCTTTTGTACACAAACGATGCTGTGACGTAATAAATCAAACAAGAGTTTCCAGTCATTACGTATATAGTCTTTGTTCTGACCAACCAAAGAACCACCAGCAATTCGACACTTGACAAATGTAGACATCAGAAAAATCAGAGAAGAGAAGCTTATTATGATATGTATCACCCTTGCCATAATCAAGCTGTGGAGCGCCAGATAAAACTTGTAACCGAAGCTTCCTCAGCAGTTGCTCGCTTCAGCAGACGTGATGACATGATTAGGCTAAAAATTCGGTCACGAAAATGGATGAAGCAATACAACACCAAAGAGCAATTTCAATCTTGAATTCTAGATAAATCGATGAAATGTTTTTTTTATACCGATTGCTGTGTCATTTTTTCTTTTTTATCTGATATAAAAATCGATTTTGGAATTTTGTAATATTGTGGTCAAGGGTGGAAACTCAAACCTAAACCGAAACCTGAAAACCCGGTTTTAAAGGAAATTTTGGAAACCCGAACTGAAACTGACACCTACTTAGCCAAAATTTTGAAAAGCCTAAACTTGAACCAAAACCGTTTTTTCTTGAAACGTCAAAACCGAAACTGAAACTAAAACCTGTTCAAAATTTTCTAAGATTTTAGGTTTCAAAAATTGTCATCATCATCCTTACCAGCACAGTTCCTTTAACGCTGAGCGTCGAATAGAGAAGCTGTGAATACTAATTTTTGAGTCTTTGGTTTCACCGGACTCGGAATAATATCCCAGTCGACAACTTCTGAAGCAATTGCTCTCCTTACTCGGCCATCTGAGCTGCTACTTATCATCGTAATAAAACAAAAACGCCAAAAAGTAGAAGATTTAAATAATTCGTATTCATAATAAAATGACTTTCTTGTATGAAACGTAAACCGAAACTGAAACCCAGAAACCGAAGCTGCGCGTAAACAAAACTGAAACCGAAACTGGAACCGATTTTTCAACAGCCGTGAAACCAAACCAAAACTGAAACCTGACATCTGTGTTTCAACACACCGAAACTGAAACTGACACCCTAACGCCAAGTAGCCAGGTTTCCACCCTTGATTGTGGTCCCTTGTAATAACACATTTGTTCATTCGCAGCAGTGAGGAATTTTGTGTGCAAGTTTGCTTGCTTTGAATGTTAAAATCATTCAGTTTGTGGCTAATGTATCAACCTACAAGTCTTTCCTAAATATGGTTTGCATAAATTAGTTTTCGAACGATGAAAAGCACTTCTGGCTTCTCAAAATGATATAGGTATACTGTGTTTTTTTTTTTGGCAGATGTTCTAAGCCAAATTTTCAACCATTTTTAAAATTGATGCTGTTTAAATCTAAAATTAGCCTAGCTTGATGTTGTGAAGCAGAAACTCATTGACTTGTTATACTGGTTACTACTGCTTATACCCGACTTGGGATTTGGATTGGAATGTTTTTTTAAGGACTTTGCTTTGATGTGATTTGTTTTGGTTGTCATGCACCTGATGAGACCCATAAGGTCGAAACATTGCGCTTTGTCGTGCATTATTTTGTGTTGCTGTTTGCTGGTATTTTACACTGGTTGTACTGAGTAAGTTTATGCATCAAATGTTTGGGTTTTTTACATCCTCACCTGGGGAAGAGTGATTCTGCCCCCTTTTGGTTAATACGGGTTAGGTAAAGAAAATAAGGTGGGACATGCATAAGTCACATTCGCAACGAAGATATTCCTATGATGCTGTGATAGCTTATTAGGATTGTATACGTTGAAAAGTTCTTAAAATTTTGCATCACCCAACTGTTTGTTTTTAAAAGCGATTTCATTTACGTAGCCTAATTTCCTTAAATCTTGAGACTTTAATTAAACAAAAGAAAAATGTCACAACTGGTCAGCAAAAAAATGTAATTGTAAGAGGTTTAAATGCCCTAAAATATATCTGTCCAGTGTCCACTTCGTAGATTTCCGCTTTAGTGAAATATTTTCAGAAAGCGTGTAACTTATCTACAAAACGTAGGTGTACTGTGGTATACAAAGTAACATACAAACTAATTCTATACAGTGGTTACCGTGCCCATTGTTAATGTTATTTAATGTTGCCATCATGTGGTTGTATTCTTTTCTAGGGAACACACTGCTAACACATTTTATTATAATTACTTCGGGCAGTTGATTGTAATTTTTTTGTTTGTATGGGCAAACTATACTACGTAAAGTTGTAAAAAGTGGCAAATTCCTGATGACAGATTTGACAGTCTTTTGCTGTCTTCGTCTAGATGATTTATATTATTTTGGGCTATGTTTGATTCTTTTGTCTATTTCTGTGCATTGTGCATGTGATCGTGCAACTATGTGTGAACAATATTTCAATGGTTATTTGTTCTGTACTTGATTTTAAACCACTGAAATGTCAGCTCCACAGGAGACTCATCATACACAGTGACTTATACAATTTTTTTGTGTTTAGACTGTGTCATGGTGATATTAAGCTGTTCAAAATGGTATGTTTTGACCAAAATTACACTTTTTTGAAAATAATCGTAAAAATACTGAAATTAGGATAAAAAGTTCTCCTACGTTAGATAGGAAAATCCACATTCTGCTTCTTTTGACACCAAAATTAGCTCTCTAACTCCACAGGTTAATGAGTTATGGCATATTTACGAAATTTGACCTCGGCATGACTTTTACGCCTGGGTAGCCACCTGGATTTTGAAGAAAACTTTGAAAAACCGCTTTTAAACATAGTTTTGGGACTAAAGGCAACTTTTGGGAGGGGACGTTTTTTGAACTTTTGATTTTTATTTTTTTCACTCCACCCTAGTGCAAAAGCATGTCATGTTAGCTAAGTTGGCAAAACCCTAAACGGAAACTAGTTACCAGTATAAAATTTAATAAATATCGATCATGTGCACTTAGGTGAAGTGAAACACTTAACATACTTAGTGTGGTGATGAGGAAAAGAGAAACAAACAAGGTTCTCCTATATCAAATGGACGTAGCAAAAAATGTATAATAACATCCAGAGGTGGGCACGGTACTTTTTTAAAGTACCGGCGGTACCGGTACTCGGTACTTGAAAATCAAAAGTACCGCGGTAGTACCGCAGTAGTACTTTTACCGCAGTAGTAATCTTAACAAAGTACCGACTACCGGTACCGCCGGTACTTTAAAAAAGTACCGTGCCCACCTCTGGATGTTATTATTATTTTTTGCTACGTCATATTGTTCGTACCGGGGTACTTTTGTCGGTACTTTTCAAAAAAGTTCTAAAAGGGAAGTACTGCGCTACATTTTATCAATTTTTAGTTAAAACTGTGCAGTTTCATAACAATTAGTTACCGGTAGTAGGCTACTTGGTACGGCATAATTCACGAATTACAAACTATGCACCAACCATCAAAAACGGTACAAAATAAGCTTAATAGTTAGTGGCAAGTGACACAAAAATCAGAAGAAATGCAACCATTTCCATTGTCCATAGAGATGGGCCGCCACGCATGAAGCGAAAACTTTTTTATTGGAGACCACGTTTTGCACAGAATGCGACAAAAAGATTGTTTAAGATTTTTGAATGAATGGGGATCCCAGAACCAGAAGTGGCGTACGCTGAATTTATCAGTGGAAGGATTCGTCATAAATCATAATGACGTCAAACCTTTTACTGAAGTCATTAAAATAGAAACAGCATTTTTAACATCGAATTGTGTAGACAAGGGGTACCCAATTTTTTTTTCAGAACTCCAGATTTGATAATTTAAAAGTGCTCGAGGGGTCGAGGGCCAATAATATTTAATGGCATGCTTTGCTATTTTTTTGAACTCCAGATCACTCGTGGGATTAATCGTTCTAACTTTTCCATGGCGCTGAATTTTCGTGTCTGTGATTATCAGAAAGCACTCAAAGCTGGAGGTTAGATTCATGTGATCATAATAATTGGCTATGCTTTGTGCGACCAAAGACGAGGACAATATGAAAACTCATCGCGAGACTGGAGACCCTGGGTGTAGAGCAGTGATTCTCAAACATTTTTGTTCTACCGCTTCGTTTATTTGAAAGTTGGAGACTTTCATAAGTTTTAAGAGGGGCCTACGCCATACGTAGATATTTTTTAAGATGGGGTTGCGTCATTGCGAAGACACGTCTTGCTTTGTGAGTTTAATTAGTAGGCCTATTTCATGAATTAAGACATAGCAAGCGATTAAGTTTGTCGAAGCAAAATTGCACATGCGCGTTAGGAGCATATAGGTGGCGGGGAGGGGGCTGGGGAGTCTTAATTTACGCATTTTTCTGCGGTAATACCTCTGCATGAATGTATTTGAAAAATGGCAAAGTGGCCGCATGCGGACGTGAAGACTTTTTTCTGCTCTTCACCGATTTGCAATGGCGAAATTAAGTAAGAAATCTGGTCATTGCTCCCCCCTCCCACCACTATAAAAACGCTTCCACCATCGCTGGTTAGGAGTTAAAAATATATCTCATAACGGAACTGACAGATAGCGAATAACCTACAAAGTAACACGGGAAGAGCTGCTGCAATAGACGGTCATAATCAGCAACGATTAGTTTGAAACGCTATAAATACTCGTCGAGTTGACACGAGTAAATGTAATACCATTATCGAAAACGTAGAAGGCTATTAACGCAGGTCTCAGGCCAGTAATGTTTAGAATATGGGCCTTTTAAAAACGAAATTGATTTCCGCTTGCTAATAATAAGGTCTACAACAGTCTGGTTGTCAAACTGGGGACCGCGGTTCTCTTGGGGTACGCGAAGCAGTTTCAGGGGAATCGCAAAGAGGTCGCAGATTTCTGATAAATCACCCATTGAATTGTGCTTGATTGGACATCTGCGGACGTGATGACCTTTTTTTCGCTCTTCGCTTGATTTTGCGTGGAAATTTATACTTAACAATAAAGGACTGTGAGTGATAGAAAAATATCTTTGGGGACCGCGAAGTCGAGATTTTAAAAAGGTTTGAGAACCACTAGTCTACATCGGTCGAATACCATGGGAGATACAAGAAAAACTACACAATTATTTTATATTTTTGCATCTTTTCAAGGAGATTCACTAAAGAAACAAGCTGTATTGCAGAGAGTTGTAAGTCGGAGAAATGTCTAGAAAAGGCATATTCAGGCTAACAGTCAAACAGAAAAAATGAATTTTGAAATGTGCAAAAAAGACGTCCTAAAACTACTTTAAATTTTTTGTCGTCCTTGTTCTCATAGTTAAGCTGAGGTGTTAAGTTGCATTGAAATACAGTAGTCTTTGTAAAAATCAATCAATCAAATCCGTAAGCCTACTGAGATAAAGACAAGTAAACATCCCGGAATCGTATCGAACAAAAAGAAAAACATTTCGGAGGGGGCATCCATTTCACTAGGGTTACACATTGCGCAACTTTATTTAACATTACTTAAGCCAAGTTGTACGCAGGCTGATAAAAAAAATCTATTCAGGTCTTAAGACTTTCTCTCACAGTAGTAGGCCTACAACCACATCAACGGACGGCAACGCAAAAAAGAACAGACAAAATTATTGAAAAACTTTTACTCTGAATTGTCTTTAAAAAAAAAAAGCATTTGAAAATGGTCGTCTGAAAGACCTCTCCTCTTTGGCTTCAAAACATCTTTTCTTGTTGGAAAAGAATTTTTTTATTGCCGCGCTTGACGGAATGACAGTATTGTATTTTAAAAACAAATCATTCTAACGATTGCTGCGAAAGGTGCAGTTGCGCAGACTTCACCTTCTTCATGATTTTTTTTATTACACAAAGTTTTGCAAAAGTACCGAGTACCGCCTAAAAATTGAGAAATAAAAGTACCACCGCCACTGCGGTACAGGTACTTTTTTTCCAAAGTACCGACGGTACCGGTGCTAAAAAAGGTACTGCCCACCTATGCCCCTACAAAGCACTTACACGTCCGCAGATCTACTATTTTTCCACTAGAAATCGGTAAGAAACAAAAAAAGATCTGCGTGAGGCCCGCAGTTTGCCCAGCTCTGGCGTTGAGGAATTTTTTTTATGATTTTTATAAAATTTCGTTATTTGCAACACATTTGTAAAAGTTTTTGAAAGATCATTAAATAGGTATGTTGCTAATAAATCTAAATTTATTTTTGCAAATTCACCACAGTTTACAAAATCTATTTAAAACTCGGCAGTCTGTTTCACTCTATCTAATTCAAAGAGAATAGATTTTATTTGAATAAGATACCCCTGATGATCCCTTTTGGGTGAAACAGACTGTCTGGTTTTAGATAGATGTTATTAAACTGTGGTGAGTGAATTTGTATATTTGCTCTAACTGAACTCAGTTATCCAGCACTTTTTGAAACACTGATTCGCATCGTCATTGAATTTATTTCTATTCAGAAATCAACTGTTAACAATATTGGTAGTAAAATTCGTCCATAACGGCACCTCTAGAGAATTTAAAAAAACTGCCGTTACAGGCGAATTGACGTCATAGGCGCACGCAGGGAGAGGCTACGGTGCCATGCCCCTTTTGGCCCTGTAATAAGGTGCTAAAACATAACTTTTATTCTATAATTTCTCATTCTAATAATGGTTGCAGCCTCCTTTCATTTATTTTAGCCAAGCTTCTGCTTTTAGACATAGGCAGCGAAAGCGTTTTTGCATTGTCCATGGTGACTGCACTCACTGCAAGCCCTTTTTTGATAAATAGTTCGCTAGACTAAATGTTTTTTATGTGAAAGCCGCAAAAATTCGTTGGCAACTGAAATTGCGTCCAACGTTATAAAATGTTTCAAATTCAAAGCATTTATTCTGAAAACGCATACGCACCGGTCACAAACTTCGCACGGGGTGGCAGCCCGGTGGCTGCCCACCACCGATCTACAACAACGTGGTTTCGCGGTATTTTTCGAAGATGCTTTTCGCGGAAAAAACCTGAACGTTTTTCGCTTTTGCTTTTTTTAGTTTACTCAAAAAAGTTTCTGAAATATGAAAAACGGTCTAAAAAGTAACAACGGTACCAAAAACAGTACGTTTTGTAAAAAGTACCGACGATACCGATAACGGTACTAAAAAAGTACCGCGGCACTTTTGTATCGCGGTACTGCCCAACTCTGTGTGGGGGCAATTTATTTGGTAAAGTATTCAAAATCAGGGGCCAAAACTATAAACAAAATTTGCCTTAAAATTGCTCAAGAAGCACTAAAATGGCCATTACAGTGTGCAAATTTTTAAAAATTTTCAGGGGAGCATGCCCCCGTACCCCCCTAGAGTCGTTTTTGTTACTTAAGTTGCTTGAACTCTACTCTGCTGGAAAAAAAAACTATGCTTGAAAAAATGACGAAATTTGATACCCCCTTCTTGAAAATTTTTCTAAATACGCCCCTGATATGAAACATTTTAAAAAGGCTTATTTACGCCGGTTTCCGGGACTAAACGTCTGAACGTCTTTGTATTTAGCTAACATTCAACCTCATTCAAAATTACCTCCCCCCCATCAAAACTTTCTGGATCCGCTCCTGGGGATGAGTACTCGTTTAGGAAGGATAAAAAGTTATTGGGCCACAGAAGTTTTGTGCAACAAAAAATGGGCCACGAAAGAAAAAAGGTTGAGAACCACTGGTCTAGACTGACACCAAATCAAGTACCATTCTACTGCACGGGAGTTGATTACATGGCACCAATATTTGATAATGCGGGCGCAGTACACAAAAGCGTTACATATGTGTATTTACGTGTTCTTCCACACGCGCAGTGCACCTTGAGGTTGCACCCTCCCTTGGTACTAATTCATTTTTACAAGCCTTTGCTCGTTTTGTTGGGCGCCGTTCGCGGCCTACCGTGGTATAGAGTGATAACGGCTCTAATTTTATTGGTGGAGAATGCGAGATGCGCCAAGCTGTTAAAGAGCTAAATCGTTCAAATGTGTGTAATGCTATGTTAAACTTAAATGTGACGTGGCACTTTAACCCACCCGCTGCCAGCCACCAAGGTGGCGTATGGGAGAGAATTATTCCAAGTGTGAGAAAGGTGCTATACGCGTTAATGCAGCTACGTGTTTAATGAGATGAATCTTTGTGTACATTTGTTGTAGCGGTGGAACGTGTGCTTAATAATCGACCGATAACTTCGCTGAGCGATGACCCTAGGGACGGTTTTCCTCTGACCCTTAACATGTTGCTTAAAGGTGTTGTCGATTTTGGCCAACCCCAGGGAACCTTTATTAAGGCAGATAGGTATCGAAAATCGTGGAAATTAGTTCAATATCTTACAGACCCATTCTAGTCTAAGTGGCTTAAGCTTTATATACCGTTGCTGCAATCTAGACAAAAGTGGTGCACACCTCGTCGAAATCTAGCTATTGGTTACCTTGTGCTTGTTATTGATGATTGTGTTAAGCGTGGTAATTGGCCGAAAGAGGTCGTTAAAGAAGTTTATTTCGATCAGGAAGGCCTGGTTCGGCGCGTCAGGCTGCAAACGCCTCACTCTTCCATTATTAGAGATGTAAAAAAATTGTATCTTGTGGAGGGTGCAGAGTAATTCGCTTTCGGTTCCTTGTATTGGTATGGTATGTATAACTTATCCTTTTCATGTGTTAATCTGCTCGTTTGTAGTGATGGTTGTGATTATGGGATCTTGGAATGCTATGTTGTACTTTGAATTGAAATAAGTAGTTCGTTGAATTGCTTCTTTGAAGGGAGGATGTAAACTACAACATGCTATTTATCGGCCCTTGCTCATTTTGTAATAATATTTAGCGTTTGCCGTTAGAGGTGGCAGCCAGTTTATTATTTGTTTGCTAACATGTGCTTTATTGTTCTTCTATATCCGAAACTGTTAGAGCAGGAATGCATAGTGCGGTAGCGTTAGTAATCCTCGACAGGTTTTCCTTGTGCTAGGTATTGTTTACGCCATTTTAGTTGTTGAGCATTAGGGCAATTTCATGATTGAGTGTATTGTACCGCATTAGCCATTTTAACGATTCTATTTGAATAACGTTGTAAGTAGCTGCTGGTGTAAGTCTGTAAGTGTAAAATATTTCAAATCTCATTACTCGTTTGACTCGATACTCTATTATGAAATCTCGTTAATAAAGGGCACGAGCATTAGGAATTGAGACTGCGTCAGTACCTTGCCAGTAATCTTGTGGATTTGGATGATCTGGCCAGTAGAAACCCATTGACTGACAGACATTGGTACGCTGTCTTAGCTAGATTCTACAATAGTGTTGTAGCTTGTAGTTTTAAAGCTGTGTATTATCAACGGATTGTGTTTTACATTTATGCACTGGATTTGGTTTTGTTGTTGTTGGCACTAGTATAAGAAGGTACTGACAGATAGTCAAAGACTTTTAGGCCTGCTCTACACTAGAGCGACGCCAAGCTAAGCGACGCGATGCTGCCCAAAGCGTCTCTGTCTACACTATGTTTTTACTTGAGCCGCTGAGCGAGGCTTTGCGTTGAAGTGACGCAAAATTTTTCGCGTTGGATTCGCACCCAGGTTTACAAGATGAATTAATTTCGACAAAATGACCTTTTCAGCTCATGCATCTTTTTCATCTAACTTTTATTCAAAATAAAAGCAGCAAAAAAACTTACATAATTGATCATTGGTTGAATTCGCAGTCTGGTTAACACTTAACAGGATCATTTTTAAAAGTCAAAATATCCCATTCAGCTGATGCAATAAAATTTTTGCTTGTCCAATTTTATTTAAATTTGCGAGACAAAAGATATTTAAAAAACATATTATTAGCGTAGGCCCTATTACCTACAGTACGCTATGTGATAGCCTGGCAGGTGAATGCATGAGCAGCTACAGGGCGTATTCTCGCACAAAACTGCAACCTCATAGATCAGGAGTTGGCAAACTTTTCACACGAAAAGCCACATTTAAAAAAAATTGAAGCCGAGGGCAGTAGTGATTGGAAGAGCAAAAAAAAAGTCTACACGCCCTCAGATGTCCTGTCTTGTATGGAGAATCAGTCAAGAGCATAAAAGCTTTTGATTTACGGTAGGAGTTTATATTTCTGTCTGCGGGCCGCATAAAATGGTCTAGCGGGCTGTAGTTTGCCCAGCCCTGCTTTGAACCCATTGAAGTTTCGCCTTTGTGGAATTAGTTACCGGTAGGCTTGTGAAATTGATAAGTTTTTGCCAGAACGTAGCCAACATTTTATGTAGGGACGCCGAAATTATTTTTGGAGTGGGTGCTTAAAATGAATTTTACGGCTGAAATTACAGGACATAATGCCACATTGTTTCGCAGTAACCCTGTGGGCACTATTTCGCAGTAAACCCGTAGGCACCGGTCGTAAGAATAAGAACCGAATTCAAGTCGTATTAAATTAATCGTATTAACCTAAAAACACTCTTTTACACTGGCAAGAACCAATTTTCATGCGTGAAGCAAATTAGCAAATTTTAGCCCTTTAAAAATCGTAACTTGCGTGATGGTTTTTATAGTATCGTTAAACTATTTTTTTGTCTCAGAATAATTAACGGAGATTCATGCACTCGAAGCTACTTTTTGGTAAAACCTCAGCCGATTCGTCCGTGAAACTACGCAAATTCTTATCTTTCGCTATTTTTTCTCTAGATCCAGGTGCTCTAGTTGTCATGTCTCGCTACCTCTCACCAAAATATTCGGGTCAACACGACTAAATTCAATGCAAAAATTTTTTGTTCAAGGGTTTTCGCCATTATTTCCTCGCAAAATTTGGTATTTTCTGCAAATAGACACTAGATGCACGATCAATAGTCTGCCTGTTAGCGACCTCAAAAAAACACTTGATGCAATTCTTCAGCGTTTAAAAAGAGTTTCTAGGGGCAGTTGTTAAAAGGATAGGCCTAAAAGTTTTCCATTAACAGAACTAGGTATTGTGTAGGCAAAAGTAAAAATAAAACTTAGCAACGGTACACATCAAAAGCACATCTAAAAAAAAATACCACAAACGCTATGGTGAGAAGCACATAATTTATTCAGGTCAACAGTACGGTAGTAGTTTTTCAATACAATACAGCACATCATTTAAAATTACATCGGCATCTTGTTATGGACATAAAAATACGTATGTTGCAATAAATATCTGTAGAACAGATTACATCTGAATAAAATCACTGTAAAATCGTGAAGCCACTACAGCCTGTTTCGCCGTGTCGGCTCTTCCGGGGGCATAATGTATCTCATTCAAAGAGAAGATGCTTTACGGTTTTTATTCAAATACAATACAAGCTCTAGCTAGCCATAGTTATTGAGCACTCTGCCAGAGAAGATTGAGCCCTACTCAGACTTGTAGAGCAGATTAAAGCAAATTGTTGAAAATAAAATATCTTTTTTATTATGTTCTTGATCACAATTTTGGTTCGAATTGTATCAAAGCGTTTTAGCAAAATTTGGAATTAAACGCTTGAACGAGCTACATCTATGCAACGCTTAAAAATCTTGGCATGGTAAACATTGGACAACACTGCAGAATAAACATTTTACGTCCAAAATAATGATCTTATTATGTTCACGATAGGTATAAAGTATTGTTTATGATTTGAGATATTGGTTTCATGTTGAGTCGGTTTCTCGAAAACGCAGCTCTGGAATCTGCAGCACAAGAACTTATCCTGCAAGCTCACATGATGGTGAATGAGAAACATTTCAACGCTTTGCATCTGAAAATAAAAATCCAAATTGTAGTTCAATGTTTGATTAGAAACCAAAACCGTTGTTTTATTTATCTAGTCGTATTTTTATCCTCCTATCACGAGAAAGCTACTGAGCGCTGTACTAGCTTGCTTTGGAGTTGCCGGCCATATATATAAGTGCTTTTCCCCACAGCAAAACAAACTCGCTTTGGAGTTGCCGGCCATATGTCTATCACACCAAGATGAAGGAATCCCGTTATGTGCCTTTCCCAACAGCTAAACAAGCGAACTAGCCATCTTGCTCCACACTGTCCAGCAGGGAAGCAGCAAATACAAATTTTTAAGTCATCGGTTCGACTCGACTCGGAATCGAACCCCGAGTCCACCGAACAAGAACCACACGCTCTATCCCACTTGGCCATCTGATCGGTATAAATACCGTAACACTTTAAAATAAAATAAACTTGTAAGTCAATTGTAATATCACAGCACTATAATCAGCAGAGCAACCAACAGTGAAAAATACTGACTTGTAAAAAATGCCTTTAATGTCTTGTTGTTCATAGATAATTTCCATTGCGCTTTCAAAACTGGACATAAGCAATGCTAAGGTGATAAGGGTTATAAAAGACCCCAGCACCTAAATAAATCAGTGTTAGCTAACAATACTAGTAGCACAGTAACACTACAGATCTTAATCCTGCATAGTGCATATGACTAACACCGGCAGGCAACTTATAGCAAACATGCCACTTTACGATAGTAAGGAAAGCTGAAAACGTAAAAATTGTTCCCAGTGTGAAAATGATGAACTATAATAGCTTATATTCAGAACAGTGACCAAAACTTTAGTTTACAAAAAAGCTGCATTATATCGACTTTGTTAAATATTTTTCTCAATTACCACATTAAAACAGTGTGCTGGTGCGTCATAATTCACATTTTAGCAAAGAAAATCTAGTATAAGCTGTATCTTTTGCAAGATTTTTATACAATTCACTATTGCATAAAAGCAATATTGCTCACAATTCACTACTTCAACCCAACAAAAAAACTGCAATCCCCTTTCCAGTGCCGAAACTAGCGCCCCTTGAACTCCCCAACCCGGGGTGGGGGGGCGCACAAAAAGGGGGCCCAAGTAAATAGTTAGTACGTAGTACTATTAACTCAACGTATGATAAAGGTTTCTCAAATAGACCTATTCTAAGATTCAATATATTGTTTGTCTTAATTCGCGCAATGGCGCAATGTGGGCCCCCCATACCATATTTATGCTTTTGGCCATGGGGGGGCCTGCAAATTTTTCGAAAAATAGCAGTCGCAAAACTAGCAAACAAAAGTTTAGTGACATACCAAGGGCCCCTCATCCTCATGCGAAAAGCGCAAAAATAAGCCTTGAAAACGTTTTTTCTTCGCATTGGTAGCGCAATGTTAGAGTATAGGGTTTGCTAGCAGCATTATTTTAGCGGGTTTGGAAGGGACCTAGTAAAACAGACTTTTAAACCTTGTTAAAACTGAGGAATTTTAAAAGCTCAAAACGCACAAAAATCCTCCAAAATAAAGTCAAACTCCGCAAAATTTTCTGGGGGGATATGCCCCCAGACTTACCTAGCTTGGCATCGCCCCTTCGGGGCTCGCTCTTTTGTATCACTATCCAAGAAAAAATTTTTAGGGGGCCACGAAAGATGATTTGAGGGGGGGAGCGCATTGCCTAGTTTTGGCCCTGCCTCTTTCTCCCCGCTAAAGTAATTAGCATTAAACTGGGAGCACACAAACTGAGCTTATGGCACAATAAATCACGAAATAAAATGCAGTAATCCAATCACTACTGAATACATAACCAACTAACTAGGCAATGATTTGTAAAAAAATTAACTGTTTGAAGTTAAGGCTTCTTTGACAAAGTAAAATCAAACCTTCAAAACCAATCACTAACAATTCTTGTGCCATCATATCAGACACTAATGTGGGCAGCAGAATTTCATGCAACTCGTTATACAGTGACTATTCACAATATACCACACATGCAAAGTACTACTTTTTGTTGCAAAAGTTTTTATATGTGATAGTTCAGCAAAAGTTTGTGTAGAGCAAAAACAACTTTTGCCTTACTTTTGAAATTGATTAAGCGGATAGAAAAGTCTTCAATCTTCGACTGCACTCATTACTATCACTGAGCAGAATATATTGCATTCATCACTATCCATAAACCAAAATTGCATATTTAACAGCAAACCATTTAAATAAAATTGGATTTAAATAAACCGACAAATAATTAGTGTTATGATCTGCAAAAATTATAACATGACCTGTATTTTTCTAAAGTAAGATATTATGTATGTACTTAGAAAACCAATTATTACCACCACTAACACAGTAACATACTACCGGTAGGCCCATATTAACTAGTCAATATAGTTTTACAATGCAAAGCTCATACCGGTTATGTGGTGGAAATAAACTTATCTGCACAAAACTTTGCCACAGCAGCAGACACATACTGTATAGACAACACAATACTAGCAAATCATGCATCTTATAAAAATATTGATTGCATACTTCGCTGATTGCTTAAAACAATATCTTAATGTAGGCTCTATCAGAAAAAACAGCTGGTGACCGCTGCTATAACTTTTGTCACAGAAGTTGAAACGATATATATGGTGTGTTTTGCATAGCATCATAATGGGCTTCCACTTTCACTACCGGTATTGCACTGTAGTCAGTTTTTATATCTACTACAGCTAGTATGCTGTATGATTAATGTTTAGTTAGTCATTAAATTGTGCACCAGATAATTACCTAATAATTGATAAAATAGTGGTGAAAAGATGCAGTATTTTTACACAGTACATCTGAAGCAGTGAAATCCATATATTTTTAGTGTAGTCTATATTACCGGTATGCGTCTCGATAATTACACACTGTTCTGTGTAATTACCATATAATTTATAACTGAAAACTTACTTCATTAGTGACCAGCAGAATCATGAAAATAAATGACTTCAGTCCAGACCATCTTTGAGCTAGAAATTCAGCTTTCATTTATTTAACTTTTCATTACCGGAAAGTACCTAACCAGAAAATGATTGCTGAATTGATAAACTACTGGTACGGGTACCTCTGAATTACTAAAAACTAATTAAGGCTTGCATAATACGGTAATACTTCAAAAATCTAGCAGCCTGTCGATAATAAAACATCCGATTTGACCTCAGCAAAACATTTTGGAAAATGGCGCACTGTGCAAGTGCAGCTAGCTGAGAATCCGAGATACACACCAGCAACCTACCCATTACCAGGAGTCTAGACTGGCTGACTGATAAAATCTCATAGTAGCCTTGATCCAGGCTAGACTTTTAGTGGTAGCGGTAGTCTACTTTCTCACACTTTCTAGTAACTAAGTTTACAACTGATGGCAAGAAACTGCAGTTTGGGGGATCGTGGTCAAAAAGTTATCGCTGCTAACACTTTATTTCTTTCTAAATATTTTCTAACACTTATGTTACCAACGAACAAGTTAATATTTTGTCAAAATTAGTTTTACAAAGCTTTTATACATCTCACAAAAACATTTTGTCCTACCCTGTGACGCTAGCCTACACGAGACCTGAAAAAAATGGAGCACGGTGGAGCAACATTCTTGCGCTATTTGCTCCACGAATCGATACGAAGCAATACCAAGCTCCACGAAGCATCAGCTCCACCATGTTCCACGGGGCGATGCGATGAGCGACGCAGCTTCATTGCGTCATAATGAAACAACTAAAAGTTGGCGCATGGCGACGCTTCGTGTCGCTCTAGTGTAGACAAGGCCTTTTCAAGAGTGGAAGTAAAGTTTGATTTTAAACAAAGGACCATGATGTTTAATCTTAGCTACCGGCGCAGTTATCCCTCACATTTTGTGTTGTATTCTCAAGCAAGAGCTGTGAAATAGATCTTTTTTTGTCACGTTGATCGTACCTCCGGTGTTAATGCGAAGTGGAATATGGTCCATTCTGTTTGTGGCAAACAAAAGCTGATTCGACTCAGCTGCTGTTTAAAATCCCCAACAGTGATTGCGCAGTGGTTTCACGGTCATTTGCAACCTCTCATTGAAAAAGCTATTTTTTAAAGCACTAAAAAGGATTAGATTAGGTACTATAATTGTTATTTTCCGTGAAAAATCGATTTGACTCTTGTCTTCATATTGCGTATTTTTCCTGCCATCACTGACAAAGCAGCATTAGTCCATACATGCCAAAGGTTGTTATAACATCCTGCAGTTAGTGCTTCTTTTAAGTACATGCATTTTTTTTTCTTTATCCCTTAGTTTATTGTTGCTTATTTTTCCGAAACACATATCGCTTGTTTCTGATATGATGTTTTCTCAGTTTTGCTAACGGTACAGCTCTATTATTGTAGCATAAAGATTTGACTGGCATTGTGAATGTAGAGTGATATGGCTATGTTTTTTAAATAAGGTCATCAGCAGAAAAGGAAGGTTTTTATTGATGCAGGCAGTACGCGCTACAAGAGCCTATGGAATAAAACATTTAAAAAATTTTAATCGGTGCCCGCTAAATTTTTTTATGGCCCAATCCGTAAAAATCTGCTTTTCCGAGGTAGAGAGCAGCCTAATTCTCAAATCATAATTGGAGAACAAACGGGTTATGTGATTTAACCTCCCAGCGCAGATGGCCGAGTAGTAAGAGTGTCCGCCGCTGGAGCTGTAGACTCTGATTTGATTCCCAGTTGCTGTAGACTCTGATTTGATTCCCAGTTGGGTCTAACCAGTGACTTCAAAATTGGTATTCACAGCTTCCTTGTTTGATGCTCACCAGCAAAGGGACAGTGTGAAAAACAAGCCGGCAAGTTTATTTGTTGAGTAATTATAAAACGCAATCAGCGGGATTTTTCCATCTTTTAAGCAGACAGACAGGTGTGGCAGACAGATGGCTGACAACTTTTAAGCGAGCCCGTTATAGCGTTTAATCGCTTTCTCGTGGTAGCAGGATAAAAAACAGCATCGTGTCGTCTTTGCCTGATTACAATGATGCTTGGAGGTGAAGAAATTGACATGGCTGATTGGTTGCTCGGTTCCTTTTTAGTTTGGTGCAAAATGTTACCAAATAAAACCATGACGTCCTGTGTTTACTCACACTTGGGGTCTATCAGATACAGGAGCGTAGCCAGGGGGCAATTGCCCCCCGAGATATTTTCAGTTACCACTAGCCTACAAAAAAAGGTACTAAAGCTACAACGTAAGTCTACTAACAACGCAAGCAGGGACAGATTAAGACCACTCGGGGTACCTGTGTGTCCTTTTTCGACAAAAAAACTACGCTAAAATTAGTGTTTTTCTTGTAAAAAAACTAAAAATCCGTAACGGCTGGGGGCTTTGCCTCCAGCCGCTCTTAGCCTTCGGAGGTTGGGGGCTTCGCCCCCCAGACCCCCGGTTGTGCCACTCCCCTTTGCCGAATCATAAGTGCGCCACTGGACAAGCCTATAAAGTTTTGCCCCCCTGCCCCGAAATTTTGGGCTGGCTACGCCACTGATCAAATGCTACCAGCCCGGACCATCGGCATTCACGTAACTCGCGAAACAAGCTTTGCTTCTTAAAGCAAATCTGGTCTTGCCCTGAACGAAAGGGTATGCTGATTAGAGCATCCAAGGCAGGGGTTCTCGACCCAGCGCCACTGGCTCTTCTACGGGGCCACGAGACATTAACCAAGGGGCCACAAGGGCAAGATTTATTAATCGTACGGTAATTAACCAGTTTGGACCAGCAGACGGCTGTCGCTACTATGGATGAAATAGCGACAGACAACTTTATCGCTGAGCAGGGGTCACTGGTGTTGGGAGTCTCTAGAAGAGGGCCTCCAACTATTCCAACTATAAAAGGTTGAGAACCACTGATCCAAGGTAGGCCTAACCTTTAGTACAGAGTAGTACATGAGCCTATTGTTTTTTATATTATTTTTTTTTGTGTTTTCCAAACCGCATAATTGCAGCTTAAGTTTTTATGATATAAGCCTGTTGGTATGGACAAACATTCCTTTTGCAATTCTGCCACTATCTTATGGCTGCGAAAGTCCAATTTCTGGCTTGCTAGCAGGAGCTAAAGGTTTTCGGACGAATGAAACTTCGATATCTTAATGGTTTATCATATATCCGCTAGTTCGCACATTGCTGCAAAAAATCAATTAAGGCTTTTTGGTAAAGCCTGGTGTCACAGTAATATTGAAACCGAATTTGTCCCTCGGCAGAAACCTTTTTCCCTTTCTTGCTCGGCTCAATTGCTGCCGAAATATTGCTCAGCTGCAGCGTCTGGTATGCTTTTTGCTTACTATGTTTTGTAATCAGATTTTGTTGTTCAGCTTTGCTGACCACCAGATTTAATACGTGTTTTTCCAGTGAATAACCATTACGCCAGGGTTTTCGCCACTTTTTCAGTTAAAATTTCTGTGATTGCTCTTAGAGGGAATATATACCTCAACGTTGTCTACTGAAAAAGGTATGAAACGAAAAAATTTATTTCTTTGAAAGTGATTTCCAGGCTTTTCGATATGAGATAAAAAAGAAGACATGAGATAAGAAAGTGATTTCCTGGCTTTGCGATAAGAACAAATTACTTTGTAAAACTCCCTTGAAAATAAAGTTTTTCTAGACGTAGGAGTGAAGAGGAAGTGAATTCATATGGTTTAGCGTTAAAATTATGCTAAATCGGCTCAAGGTCTCGTTTAGTGAAATGGCCCGTGCTTCTGGATATAGACTACTCGTTCCTCAGTAGACTAACATTTTCTGAACTACGATTTAAAAAGTATTTCTTCGATATCGTGGTTCGATTACGAGTCGTGCAAATCAATGACTTCAAAATTGACATTCACACTTTTTCTGGTTGGCGTAACGCCGTGAGGGAATTGTGTGGAGAAGCAGCCGGCACCGTTAAACTTTACTTGCTGTGCCGTTGCAAAAGGCACTAAGCGGTACTCTCCCACCTAAAAGTTGTAGACAAGTGGTTGGCAACTTCTAGTAAAGTCCGGTGAGGCTGTTTACAGTCATACTGCGCTGTAAGACTTCAATTGAATTAATTATTTTATGATTCGTTCTGAAAAATTTTTGCTGACGCCTGAGAAGCCCAAATTCTATTGTCCTGGGGTGGCTCAAACGCAGATCCTAAAATTTCATCCACGTCAACACTGCGACAAGATGACTTTTTTTATGGATAATATTTTCATGGGTCAAAAAGTAAGCATTTTCACCCATTTTGAAAGCATTCTTTTACGAAACAGATTTAAACGTGGAACAAATAGCAATGGAAAGCGCTTTCGTGGTATTATTTTTACATTGCATAAATATAAACAAAGCAGATTTTACGTTGCTAAAACTCAATTTGTACAGATTGCACTCACTTCAAGTTTGAAAAGCATTCAGCCAAACCGGACATAACATGAAAATTTTTGCGACAACGAAAGTTAGGCTTCTAAGGCGATGCGCCACCGATTCTCGTGTCGAGACGCCTATCTAACTTCAGTACTTCATGCCATGCCATGCCATGCAACCGATGATTGATTTCACAAGCGTTTCATACATGCCGTTGGATGAATTGGTTAGAAAAATGACAAAACATAGAAACGACCCTAGTATCTTAGTTGTTATATTGTAACTTACTCATAAAGGGGCACAAGTTCCAGCCGTGCCATTACATCGTTGTAATGTGAATGCACGAATTTATAAAGTGTTACTTTTGATGTAGGAAAAGTTCTGCGTTGATGTGTTTTGATAACAACTTCGGTTATACCGCTTGTAAAAACATTGTGAGAAACTTATGAAAACAATCATAAAATTTTGCGGTTGGAAAACTGGTTATACATCGCGCTCCTCTGCCCACCAACCGACAACGGCAGCGTCGTTTTTCCCGGGCCCCATGTCCCTCGATAAACATCTCACCGAAAACGGCAGCGTCGTTTTTCCCGGGTCCCATGTTACTTGGAATGCTTCATAGAGAGATTCACCAACCGCACATCATCACGTTAGCGCAAAAACTGCGCAAGTCATTTTTTGTGTTTTGAGAAAAACGCAAAAAACGTGTAATTGTATGTACCTACTATTGCGTCACAAGCAAAATAACAATAGACGAAAGACTACATGGTTTCTTGGTATAAAATGTGTTATGATTTAATAATTGTCAATTCGATGCGCTGCCTCACGCAATTTAGAAACTGGAGCATAACTTGCGAAAACGTCAACATATTTTTTCAAAAAGTGTGTCAGGCGTTAGCGCTGACCAAGCGGAACAACTTAGTGCTAAAAACTCAATTTTTCCAAAAAATGACTTACGCGGTTTTTGCACAAACGTGACGACAATGAAAACCAGAAAGTCAATCGTAAGCTTGGAAACAATAAATTCTTACCTTTAATAATTGTTCTTTATCCTCCCCATTAGCGCCGCTGTCGTTTTTTATATGATAAAATAGAGAAAAACCGAAAATCAACTAACCAGATTTTATTCAGATTCAAACGTTCTAACAATGCAAGTTTCTTTATTTTTGACGTTTCGCCTTCCATTCGGAAGGCTTCTTCAGAAATAACAAGCGCACACTCTAAACGTTTTTGGAAATGCGAGAATATTCACTAAGAACTGAAAATGCAACTTATATATGACATCACATTAAAACTATAACTGCGCAAAAAACGTATACATTTCTATACTTACGGTATAGGCCCATCCTTGACAACACATTACTGAAGCACATTATATACAGAAGGTACAATCATACCATCATTTCTGTTTAAAACATTCATTGACAGCGCTGTTTGGTTTATCAAAAATCCTTCTGCAACACGACGCCTATGCCAATGGGATTCCCTTTTTAAAATTTCTTCGTCCCCCAAGTCAATTACGTGATCCTTGTCCAATACATGTTGACATAAAGCTGATTTCTTGACGTCAAAATTTTTTACTGCGTCAACATGCTCCCGCTTTCTAGTGGTTATGCTACGTCCCATTTCCCTTGTGTATACTGCGTCACAATCACAGCATGAGATTTGATAAATCAGCCCTGACTTTTCATGATCTAAAACACAATCTTTGGGTTTTGGAAATTTAGACGATAGAGGGAAAATTGGCTTCATAGCTACTCCCACACCAATTTGTTGTAGCACGCGTTTTATTGGTTCCGTGACTTCTTGTTTGTAAGGTAAAGAGGAAGTAATTTTTGGCTTTTTATCATCATCCATTTGTTTTTTCTTCATTAACCTACGGTTGAAAAACTTTTTGGGGTATCCATTTGTCTTTAAAGTGGCTTCAATCGTGCGAAACCCTGTTTTAGTGTTTTGTTCAATGTGACGTTGTCTGCTCTATTGAATAAAGTTGCTTAATTTTTGTGACAAAGGATAGTGTGAATCAAAAGAAAGATATCTACCAGTGTGTGCGAGCTTGCGGTATACTGAGGTGATAAGGGAGCCGTCGTGCTTTCGTGTAACCGTCACATCTAAGAAACAAAGAGTGTCGTTTACCTCCTTTTCTCGCGTGAACTTCATAGAAGCCTGCATTGAATTAAGATGTTGGTGGAAGTCTTCCAGATATTCTTCCTTTATTACAGCATAGACATCGTCCACGTACCTCAACCAACACATGGGTGGACTGTGGAATGTTTTAATTGCTGTTTGCTCCAAATCCTCCATCACCATATTAGCAGTAATAGGGGATAGGGATGAACCCATCGGTGTGCCAAATACCTGCTAATAAGTTACACCTTTGTACACAAAAGTTGTGGCATCGAAACATATATCAAGCGCTGCCATAATTTCTGAAAGAGTTAAATTGGTACGATTTGGCAACTCGTCATCAAAACTCAAACGATCATGTACAATTTGCTTAACTAAATTAATAGGTATAGTCGTAAACAAACTCACAACATCAAACGACACTTGTACTTGCGAATAATCAATTACGTAATCGGAAATACAGTATATTTAACGAACTCCCGAGAGTTATTTGTAGTAAAAATAGTTTTTCCTACTAAACTATTTGGGATATTTTTCAAAAATTTTGCCAACTCATGTCGCTGAGCCAACAAAAGAGACAATGGGGGGCAAAGGTATGTCTTTCTTATGAACTTTTAGTAAGCCATAAATGCGAGGAATCATGGAGTCAGGGCTACGCAATGTTTTATACACTGAAAATGAAATTTTGTCATTTTTTCTAAGTTTCCAAACAAACGCATTTAATCGTTTTTCTAAAGCCGACTCACGGTGCTTATTAGGAATTTTATACGTGGCTTCATCGTTTAACAATTTCATCATTTTTTTGTCATAATCAGTTTTGTCCATCAAGACAGTGCAATTGCCTTTGTCCGCATTTATCATAATGTTCAGAGCTACGATGACATTGTGATAATTAATGCGGACAAAGGCAATTGCAATTGACCAGATCACGAAATGATATGTGACAGAAATTTTTTGGCTGCTTTACGCCCAATAGAAGCCCCCAAAGTTCGAGTGATGTGCCTTTTCTAGGTAGGCCTTTTCACAAAGGTGCCTTTTCCAGGTAGGCTACCTCATGAAACTTAGTGCAAACGAAAACTTACATTGCACTGATTACACAATGTTCGTCTGCTTTACCCCCGACAGAAATTTGTTCGTCTGCTTTACCCCCGGCAGAAGCCTCCAAAGTTTGAATTATGACGTCATACCGAAAAACTTTGACTAAGAATCGTATGAAATGAATGAAGAGGAGCCGATGTAAGTCTATATATATGAGATACAACTGGATAAATGGTAGGCCTTGAAGACTTACTAAATAAACGCTGTAAAAACCAATTTTACGACTAGTTTCGCGGTTTGACCGCTCATCAAGTAGACTCAGGTTTTGAACCCAGGACCTTGTGATTGAGAGTTTTACCTCTCCAACCACTCGACCACCGAGCTGACAGCGTTTTCAATGCAATTTTCAGCTATATATACTCAAGCCCCTGCAACCATAGGCGCGGGAAGTAGGGTGCCAGGGGGGGCTCAAGCCCCCCCTGAACTTTTTTTAGCCCCCCCTGAACCATTTGAGCCCCCCCTGACAATTGAAAAAATTATGCACTGAGTGCGACGGTATTAATGCTCGCAACGTACATACGTAATGAAGCAAATATTTCTTAAAGTGCTTTTAACCAACGAAGAATCACTATTCTTTTAAAAATCGGTTAGTTATTATTCACTAGGTCAACGTAAAATTTGGTAAAATTTTCAATTTTTGAATTTTATTTTTAACCGTGTTTTATATCAGCGTTTGCAAACCTTTGCAGCAGTCATGGACGATGGACCAGTAAAAGTATAATGGCTGCCAATTCTTGTAGCTGCCAAACACTTTACGCCAAACTACTCTGAATGCTCGAATGAAAGTCGCTACTGATCATGGGAATTACGTAAATCGTAAACGAAAATACGGTGAAGTGCAAAAAAACGGTCCTCAATCCTTCAGATGTTCCGAATTCCACCAAAATTTTTGTGAAGAGCTAAAAAAAAGGTCTTCATGGCCCGGACGCGTTACATGAACTGGAAATGTTGGTGGCCAACCTGATTTGTGCACATGCCAAATTAACCCGGGATCGACAACCAAGCATCCAAAGATCGACCGGTACATCGCGATCGACTGGTTGGGCACCCCTAATCAAGCTTATATGAGCTGGTGCAAGTTCTCTTCTGGTTGAGTTTTTTAATGGTTTTGAATTTTTTCTACCAACCCAATGAAGCGGCTAAATCACTACTAAACTGGCACCGATGATCAGTGGGCTACTCGATTTGAGGGGGATGCCATCCCCCCTGAAAACAACACCATCCCCCCATAAAACATTTTAGCGTAAACCAATTCTTACAACTATAATGACCATTTCTTCTTAGGTCCGCGTGAAAAGTTGTAGCCTACCACCCCCCATAAGTGTTTTCACAACTCGAGTACTGCCGATGATTGTTACTAAAATTGAGCTAGTACGCCTACCTAAATACCTATATCTACACATCTCATTATGTTAAAAAATGGTTCAGTGCTTTATTTTGATTGTGTGTTTTTTGTTATTTTTAAACCTCAATGGGGCATTGTTTGTTGCATGTAACTCTGATCAGCAAAGCAAAAGTTAGATCGGACAAATTTTGTTTGCCTACTTTTTGGTTTTGTCATTGAGGTATTTGCATTTTACAAATACATGAGTAGTGATTCGAGCATGGTTAGAAAAGCCTAATGGTAGTAAGCAATCTTGTTTTCCACGATAAAAAATTATTCTGAAAAAGTTCCGGTCACTTGAGCGGGCATGCAATTGATGTCTATCAAAATAGGTCTGCTGAGTGTCCTGCTCATAAAAACGTGCGTTCGAAAAAAGGGGGGTCTGGGGGCGAAGCCCCCCAGACGTTGACACGATCTTACTATTTTGAGCCCCCCCTGTCCAAAAAACGTTCCCGCGCCACTGCCTGCAACTGCAAGCTTAGCATTGAGCAGTTAGCCTAGTTGGCATGCATTTTAGCTTGATGATTTTCTTGATGATTTCTTCATCTTTATCCTCCTATCACGAGAAAGCGACGGAGGCGCTATGCGTAGGACGAATCCAGACTCGCTTAGGAGTTACCTTTGTTTCCAAGTTTTCCGGTTAAATTTTCTTCTGACTTCTTTAATTTGTTGCTTGCCAGATTCCACCAAGCAGAGATAATCATCGTGAAGCATCTTATCCAAGGACGCAACAGCGAGACTAGGTTGGGAGTGGAACCATTAACCTTGCGATCATGGTCGTCGTAAAAACGACGCTCCGAACCACTACGCCACGCTGCTGGCAATGGCAGGCCTGATTTTACAAGTAATGAATGAAGAGGAGCCGATGTAAGTCTATATATATGAGATACAACTGGATAAATGGTAGGCCTTGAAGACTTACTAAATAAACGCTGTAAAAACCAATTTTACGACTAGTTTCACGGTTTGACCGCTTACGACTAGCTGCTGGCAATGGCAGCTAGTCGTAAAAACTTAGCATTGAGCAGTTAGCCTAGTTGGCATATTGTAGCTTGATGATTTTCTTGATGATTTCTTCATCTTTATCCTCCTATCACGAGAAAGCGACGGAGGCGCTATGCGTAGGACGAATCCAGACTCGCTTAGGAGTTACCTTTGTTTCCAAGTTTTCCGGTTGAATTTTCTTCTGACTTCTTTAATTTGTTGCTTGCCAGATTCCACCAAGCAGAGATAATCATCGTGAAGTATCTTATCCAAGGACGCAACAACGAGACTAGGTTGGGAGTGGAACCATTAACCTTGCGATCATGGTCGTCGTAAAAACGACGCTCCGAACCACTACGCCACGCTGCTGGCAATGGCAGGCCTGATTTTACAAGTAATGAATGAAGAGGAGCCGATGTAAGTCTATATATATGAGATACAACTGGATAAATGGTAGGCCTTGAAGACTTACTAAATAAACGCTGTAAAAACCAATTTTACGACTAGTTTCACGGTTTGACCGCTCATCAGGTAGACTCAGATTTTGATTAAAATTACATTGAAAACGCTGTCAGCTCGGTGGCCGAGTGGTTGGAGAGGTAAAACTCTCAATCACAAGGTCCAGGGTTCAAAACCTGAGTCTACCTGATGAGCGGTCAAACCGCGAAACTAGTCGTAGAATTGGTTTTTACAGCGTTTATTTAGTAAGTCTTCAAGGCCTACCATTTATCCAGTTGTAATCGCATGAAACTTAGTGCAAACGAAAGCTTACATTGCACTGATTACGAAATGGTATGTGACAGAAAAATTTTCGGCTGTTTTACTCCCGGCGGAAGCTTCCAAAGTTCGAGTTATGACGTCACATCGAAAATGACGTCATAACTCACTGTGACGTTCGCTGTATTTTCGCTGTGACGTCATGATTCAAACTTTGGGGGCTTCTGCCGGGGGTAAAGCAGCCGAAAAAAATTTCTGTCACATACCATTTCAATACCGTAGAGCGAGACAGCGCTGTTTCTGGCTATTAACCTTCATCAGCCGCCCTCAGGTAAGAAACATTCATCTTCCAGGACGAATGATCTTGCCAGGATCACTCATCCCTTCGGATAAATATTTCTTAAAGAATTTAACCTTTGTGGTACGCATACCATTTCAATGTAAGCTTTCGTTTACGCTAAGTTTCATGTGGTACCTAGAAAAGGTACGCTAGCATACCTTTGTGACGTCATCATTCAAACTTTGGGGGCTTCTGTTGGGGGTAAAGCAACCGAAAAAATTTCTGTCACATACCATTTCGTGATCTGGTCAGTGTAAGCTTTCGTTTCCACTAGGTTTCATGTGGTACCTAGAAAAAGCATGCTAGCGTTTTTTTGGGGTCTTTGGGCCCCCATTATCACGGCAAAACGCATCCAATCTGACCCGGCAGAAATCCCTTTTCGCCGATGGTTTTTGACGTAGTAGGTCGCAATATATTTGGTTGTTGGTACCTAGAAAAGGTATGCTAACCCCTCTCAGCTGCCGGTTTATCAACCTTGTATTTCGCAAAGGCACAATAGTTAGACATGGTTAGACCGACGCTTATTTTAGTAGGCCTAGTGTGCTTATTTCCCTGCTCTATTCATTTCGGCAATGTCCTTATTTCAGTACTGTGCTAATTTCACTGCCGAATTAATTTGTTCTTTCAGCGTGTGCCCAAAACCTTGACAATATACCGTGCTATTAAATAAACTTTTGGAAATTGCCTAATTTGCATTGATACGATATTGTTTAGATTTGGCTGATCAACTGAAAAACGTGATATTGAAATGATTACTACAAGTTACAAAGTAGATTTTTCGTAGTTTCTGTCGCAGATTATCTTATGATTAACTAGCGGACTAGCGTTAGCTTCCACTAACAAAAAATTCGTGTTATCGGATTAGCGTTAGCGAAGCTAGTCATTTTGATTATAGGACTAACTGTTAGCGGAGCTAATTTTTGCGTCAGCTGTGCCCACCTATGGTAAAAAGTGTTTAACACCGTAAATTTTTACCATCAAACTGAAAGTGTCAGAGACGTCGATTATACGACTTACGAACCAAAATCTTTAACTTGCGAACTTTAATTGATGCTAATCCGCAACCGCAAGTCCACAATTTCAACAATAGTCCGCAAATCGGAAACAATTTTTGCTAATCCGCAATTGCGAACCAGCGGACTTGCCCAGCACTGTTACAAAGCATGCCGCTATGGAAGTGGAAACAATGAATGCATCATTCGGGGATGCTGTGTAAATTTGCAGCTGGCTCACACGAAGGAATGCAGGGTTGATGATTTGGAACAATGTGTAAAAAGCAACAGCATTAGCATTATTCATAGTCGTTTAAGACTTCTCCTAATAAAATCCCTGCTTTCAATTAGGCTATCATTCTTTCTTGGTTCAGTTGTGTTTTTTGGTCGTGGAATAAAATTACCTCACACTCGAATGCTTCATGAAAGTTTGTGACGCGCATTCATTAACGTTCTGGGGCGGCATGCTCTGCTCTTCGCAAGAACAAAAATCTTCGTAAAAAAATTGAAAAAAAATCTTCGCGTTATTCGGTATGCTATGGTTTCTTCGCACGAACAAAACTGGATAATGTTCGAACGAACGTTCGTATTGGCCAAAAATATTCGTCAGTTTAGCTACAATTTTCGAGAAAATCCACAAGTGCTTCAGACCACTCGTAGCTTTAGGCGAAGATTTTGTGAAAGGCTAAAGCATTGCTGAAGTAGTCTAATATTTTACCAAAATCACTACAAGCAGATAGACCGTTAGTATGGCTGCAAAACTTCGGATTTTAAAAGATAACCTTCATCACAATTCAAGAAAATATCCCGATCGACGTAACATAATTGACGGTAATATGCAGAATATGACCAATACCGAACTTATTCAGGATGAATCGGAAAGAGATTGAAGAAGTATGCAAGTTGGTTCAGGATAAAATGCAGCCAATCGGGCACAGATCAACCGATCTAAGCTTGGAAAATAAAGTACTTTTATGTTTGAAAACTCTTGGCAGTGGCAGTTTTCAGAGTTGCAGCAAAGACTTTCTTGGTGTGAATCAACCTACTGTTAGCAAACAGCTGTCACTATTCACAAACGTTATGGCTGCAAATGCTTCCAAATACATCTATATGCCACGAAACAGAGAGGAAATTGCCAAATCTAAAAAAGATTTTTACCAGCTTGCAGGATTTCCAGGAATTGTTGGATGTGTCGATGGCTCCCATATACCAATAATTGCACCACGAGAAGATGAGTTTGTCTGTGTAAACCGAAAAGGCTTTCATTCCATCAATATTCAGGCTGTATGTGACGCAAATTTAATTTTTCAAGATGTTGTAACAAGATGGCCTGGCTTCCATCACGACTCTTTTATTATGGATATGTCAACACTAAGTAGTCGCTTTGAAAATGATGAATTTGGGGAAAGCTGGATGCTTGGAGATAGTGGATACAGCTTAAAAAAATGGCTAATGACTCCTATGCCAACCCAATAATTGCCGCTGAACGAAAGTTCAACTTCTTGCACCGAAAAACTCGGCGTGTGATTGAACAGTTATTTGGAGTGCTGAAGAGCCGATTTCGTATCTTGGACCATACTGGTGGTATCCTTTGCTATGCTCCAGAAAAAGTGGCCAAGATTACGGTCACTTTTTGCATGCTTCATAATATTTGCCGACGTAATGGCACTCCCATTTTGGATTCAGACGGCCTCATTCCGCCTTCGGTAGCTATGGATGAGGATTCGATGGAGTTGCCAGATACAGTAACAGGGTTGGATCAACGACGAAAAATTGCAGAAATGATTGGTTAGTTTTTGCTGGTACCAGCATATGCTGTTGATTGGGAAATTTTTGTTAGAACCGTGCTATCGTTAAATGTTTTGTTAATAAACCTGTAGCGCTGCATTGCAAGACTCCAACTGTTTTAAAAATAAACATCACACGAGGTGCTTGATGAACTTTGTTTTTGTTCAAGAAGCATTAGGCACGTAAAATACGCAGGAAATATTCAGCAAGTTAGGCTTACACGCTTTAAAAGTTGTGGTATTGATGATGAGGCAATCCTTCTTCGATTACGGGATTTTGCGATATTGGTGTGACAAATGCTGCTAAAATTTCGTTGGTTCTTTGTATCTCCTTCACCAAACTGCCGAGAATGTTGTTGGTTGCTTCCATATGGTGAGATATCTCGACCACCACTTTTTCAATGTTTTTTTCTACTTTTAACAGTTCATCTGCTTGCACGTCGCGTTTTTCAGTTGCTGCTGCAGTACGGCGTCGTTTGCTTGGCGGTGTGATCTCGTCATCTACTTCATTGCAAACAAATGTAGAAGGGCTCAAGCTTATTGAAGCACTCTATGTAGAACGTTCAGATACTGGGATCAAAGGCATGGGGCTTGAACTATCCCCAGTGTCACAGAAGCTGGTGCCAGGAATACCTTCAGTGCATATTGTACCGATGATGCTTGCTATTTTGTATTGCAACTCTGTGGGTTCACTCAATGGATTTGGTCCTCCTCCAGTGCGATTTGATTCTTTCTTATAAACAGCGACATCTCGCTTCGCTTTACTTTTCATGTCGAGCCATTTTTTCTTGACTTTGTCCACAGAAAACAGTGCTCCGTGACCTAAGCTATTAATGGTTAACGCAATTGATCGCCATTTGGCATCAACCATTTGTTTCGTCTTGGAGTTGGATAACGCGCCGGTTAAAAAATTGTAAGTCGCCCCCACCAGTTCCACCAACATTTTGACCTCCTCCTCGCTCCACCGTCTGCTCATTTCTTTGCGGGTACCGGTAGACCTTTCTTGGCAATAATGATTTGCTGTAATTCTAATACAATCTCTGCCTTTTAATTTTATTAATGCTTCATAATGTCACTTCTCGCAGGAGGTTTTAGGAGAGTTATCTTGTTATTTATTACATCATAGAACAACTTCCTTTTGCATACGCGAATGACGAATACGAACAAACCATGGCATACCAATTACGAACGCATTCGTGTTCGTGTTCTTTCGAACATTTCTGAGATCTTCGCGAAGAAAAATCACGAATACGAACAGAAAAAAAATGCGAAGATTTTTGTTCGTGCGAAGAGCATAGCATGCCGCCCCTGGTCAGTGATTTTGCTCTTGGATAGGGTAGGCTACCGTGGACTCTATTGATCAAAAAAAATTGTATGTGTGCTCTCAGCCCAAAGGCTAATGCTAGCGTCATACCTGCCTACATTGTTCATTCATTTTCGTCATAAGTAGGGATGTCCATTTCAGGAATAATTACGTATTTTAGAAATACCGAATCTTTTTCCCGAATCCATAATTTCGAATCCCCAACCGAATCCTAAATCTATAAAATGGCCGTTAGTACTATTTTGATATCAGTTCAGCACACAACCGCTCGACTACTGCAAAACAAAAAAAAAACATCCATTTGTTTCATTTTTAATGAATTTATAGCCAGCACAAGAATTACAGCCCAATAAATTCGAAGCATACACACACGCAGTGGCGAAGTCATGGAGCTAACAGAGGGCATGCCCCTCTTAAATTTTACAAAACATGAAAAAAATACGGCTCCAGTACACTGTATATGTAAGCGGTGCATACTACACCCATGGCCTGCCACAAATTTTTTAAAGCCTTCGACAAACACCGCATGATCACACACACACGAGGCCGAGCGTGCACTTGCGTTTATGTGTAAGGCCGGGATTAAACGAGCAAGAAACTTGCGCAACTTTCTTGCGCAAGATATTGCTGAATCGATTACACGTAAAGCTTTTTTCTTGGCAAGATTCTTGCAGCAAGAACTTTACGAGGAATCTTGCGCAAGAAACTTGCTGGCTGCGTTACACTCACCGCTTTCGGCAATATTGCTGCAACATTGCAGAAAACGATGAGTTTCGAATTAACAAGACATAAATCACCGTAGAGCGAGACAGCGCTGTTTCTGGCTATTAGCCTTCATCAGCCGCCCTCAGGTAAGAACAATAAACCAGTTACGTAATCAGTTATTCGCAATGATGGGACTACGGAAGAAGCAGGCCGCAGCCGCAGCAGTAATTCTAATTCATTATAAGCAGCAAAAAAAGAGAAAGCGTCGATGGTGGGTACGGCCATGGCTTGCCCGTAGAAATGCTATGGGTGCCTACAATAATCTAATGAGGGAGATAAGCCTTGAAGATCCTCAGCAGTTTCGTATCTTTCTGCGAATGACTACTGACAACCTAGAGGAAATTCTGAGACTAGTAGGCCCGCTAATTTCGAAAAAAGATACCACTATGCGGGAAGCTATTTCTGCGAAGGAGAGGTTGGCTGTAACTCTTCGATTTCTGGCTACGGGTAAGTTTGTAGTTTTCTTAAGTTTTTTGAAGTAGGTAGAAGAGTCTTTAATAATCTGCGTCACAACTGGCTTTACGTAACTGGTTTATTCAAAAACGTCATCAGCTGACTTAACAGATCAACACATGTCACATTTTCAGGTGATTCTTATGAAAGTCTAGCCTACTTGTTCCGGATATCAGCTTGCTCAATTTCTTCAATTGTCCCTGAGGTTTGTCAAGCCATCTACGCCTCGTTGAAAGGGGGGATCAAGGTAACGAATGTTTGATTCTCACTTGATTCTTTCACGCTGGAATAACTGTTGCAAGGGCTTGCAGTAGACGCAGAAGGAGTGTAGGCATTGAATTGCCTCGGTTGACTTGAGTGATCAAAACATATTGAAGATGATGAACTACCTGAAGATGTCAAAATTGGTGTAGGCGTTTGGGCACTTAACAGTAGTTCGTCTTCTTCCTGAGCTTGCAAAATTGCCAAAGTAATCATTCGTTTGGTGTTGCGACGGATTTGGTCCGATTTAATTCCGCGCAGTTCCACTGCAACATGCTGACCAAAAGTATCCAGCTCATCTGCAGAAGGCTCCTTTAACACCTTCGCTGCTTGAGTCAGTAGATCATCCAAGTTGTCTTTCTTAACTTTTTTGGAGGGAACTTTTTGCATAGGGCTAATTTCATCTCTACCTTCACACTGTCCTAATGAGGCATCTTCGCCCTGTGTTGTTGATTCGGCCAAGGGAACCTAACAACATAAATAATTAGTGTGAAATCAATTTATCAGTACAAGGCTAATATCATTGCAATGACTATAAGCATCGTTATTAACTTATTACTTTATTACTATTTGTGTACCGATTCTGACGCTGTGCTCGAGACAACTTTGTTGTAATGTAACTTTTTGTAGTTTCCAAGCAAAGAAATTGAATGGAACGACGTAGCGCAGGGATACAATAATCAGTGGAACTTTCCCCATTGCATTGGGGCTCTAGACGGAAAACACGTAATGATCAGAGCTCCAAGCGCCAGCGGTAGCTATTTTTTCAATTATAAAGGAACTCATAGCATCGTGCTATTAGCTATTGTGGATTCAAACTACAAATTTATATTTGTGGACATCGGTTGCAATGGCAGGGTTTCTGATGGAGGAGTATTCTACGGGACAGCTGTTGCAAAAGGTCTACGTGAAAAAAAATTGGCACTACCAGAACCGTCACCTTTACCGGGCCGTGAGAAACCTGTCCCATACGTCATTTTAGCTGACGATGCTTTTCCGCTTCAAGAAAATATAATGAAACCATATCCTTTCAAAAACAACGATGTTTTCTGTCGAGTTTTTAATTATCGTTTGAGCCGTGCGCGCAGAATGGTTGAAAGTTCATTCGGCATATTGGCTACAAGGTTTCGCGTTTTATTGAAACCGATTCATTTGAACCCAGATAAAGCACAATTAGTTGTCCAAGCAATCACCGTGTTGCATAACTATTTGATTCAAAACTCTCTTCAAGTCTACGCCCCTCCTGGTACTGTGGATCGTGAAGATGAAAATGGAAACGTTGCAAGTGGGTTTTGGCGGGACGAATTTAATCCTGTAGCTTAAAACCCTGTTCAACATCTCTCAACAGAGCAGCAACAGAGCAGTCTTAAAACCCTGTTCAACATCTCTCAACAGAGCAGCAACCGCCATTCAATGTCAGCCAGGGAAATTCAAAGAGAATTTGCCCTTATCCCTTTAATGCTGAATGTCTAGTTGGAAAGCTGTGAATACCAATTTTTAAGTCATTGGTTTGACTTGACTAGTGATCGAACCCTCAGTGTATTCACTCCTTCAGCCTCAGAAGCACACGCTCTATCCACTCGGCCATCCGATTGGTTCTTCGCTGGCCATGTTGTCAATCGAAAGTTAATGCGCCCGATCTCCAGATTATGATGCTGTCAAAAGAACATCTGTGTACGAAAAAGTGCGCTTAGCTAGACCGGAGGTTTTCAACCTATTGGCCATGGCCCAACAGTGGGCCTCAGAGCTTGACTAGAGAGCGACATCAGCATTCCCTAATCATGCCATCACGTTGACTTTGTACCTTTTAGCAAAAGTTATTGGGCCACCATCATATTTCATCATTTTAGTGGGCCATGAACAGAAAAAGGTAGAAAAACCCTGAGCTAAACGATTTTAATGGAAAATGAATTGGGTGTAACAAACTTGTCTTAAAATTACACCTTTTATTTTTACACAATGATAACGCGTTATATGTTTTAATTTTGCCACAGTATTCGCATTGTGGTGAAAAACTGAGTTGTTACCCCTGGAAAAACCTAAAACAATTCATATCAAAAGCTAAGTATTGGGGACGTGAAAGATTTTTTTTGGGGGGCCCAAAGTTGAGCTGCTACGGCACTGTCTCCTACATCCCCCCTGCCAATCGCGGACCGGCACCGGGCCGCGGCCCGGTGTTCGTAGGGATGACGCATAGCTAGAACAGATGGAATTTGACGATGATTTGACAGGCAGGAAAAAAGTTCCCGAAATCATAAGAAAGCGCTTTTGCAAGCATCACACGGAAAAAGATAGCTAATTACTAAATATGATACATTGCATTGGTAAAAGGCATCGCTATCGGCGCAGAAAGTTTTGGGTTCGATTTCCTGGCCGGTCAAATCAAACACTGTCGCCAACGGCTGGCCATCGTTGCGATGTTTCTGTGCTGCCCACAGAGCCGGATTAAGAAGGGGGCTATGGGGGTTGTAGCCCCGGATCCCCCCGAGATAGGAGCTCCCCGATCAGTGATAAAAAGTTTGTCAATGGTGTCCTAAAAAAAGACCCCTTCGGTTTTAAATTTTATCAAATTATGTATGAAAAGTTTAGATGACTGTTGAATCACTTCTGCATGTTATGATGATTTTTTGAGATTTTAGCAATCGTTACCAGTAAGTGGCAGCCCTGCAAAAGTATTGATACAGCATTTCGGCGAAGCATTTTAAGAAGGGTTATTCTGGTATTCTCTACACCAGTTTTGCTTCACGTACTGCATATTTTTTCATAGTTTTTTTTTACCATTACGCAGTGGCGTAGTCGGGGGCCCCCTTTTTTCCTTGTGAAGATATTCTTTAGAAATAAGGACCTTTTTCCTTGATGATTTGCCTAAATTCGGGTACAGCACCCCCCTGAATTTTTCGCTGGCCACGTTGCTGTCATTAGTTATCTGGCTTGAAGAGTCAGTATTTGGCTGTTTTAGGTGCTAAGCCGCCAAGGTGGTCCGGTGGATGAGCTATTCCAGGGCCGGCGGAACCGCCCCTCGAACCCCCCGGCCGGGGGGGCCAGGCCTGGTCAGGGGCTACGCCCTGAACATCGCTGATTTGGAAATGATTTTAATACGTGTTACGATGCAACATTAATTTGTTTGTGTGCGTGTGTGTAGAAAGGTGCGGACGGGAGAAGGGGGGTGAACAATGTTGGACTATAATTTCACCGCTCTTCTTTGAAATGTAGGCTACTGCAGGCAAAATCGTTTGTATATGGATGATTTTTTTGATCTGCTGAAAGAAGAAAAGCATAACTTTCTTCTGTCAAAAACACACTTTTTACGAAATACAAATTAATAGCAACAATATTAACCTCCTATTTCATGCGCCTTGCTTTAAATGAGGTCCTACATGGTAGGTGTTGAGAAGATTGTAGGTCTACTATGGTTTTTTCCCAAAAGCGTTAGGGGTGTGCGACTCCGCAAGCAAAGTGGATCAAAATTGATTCGTCAAACGGATCGCTAAAACTTTAAATTTATGACATATTGTGAGTCTAAGAAAGGCCTACTTTAAACTTCTATTGTTCTTTCAAGTTCCGGTTATTGACAAATGGATTGATGATTTTCTGGAATACTTCTCTCCAGCTTTTTTCCATGTGATGTTACACTGTGCTAGGCCGTGTGTCATCTTAATTTATTATTGTGACGCTTAAAAGCGCACAAAAAACAGCCAATAGTTCAAGTGTCAAAACGATTTTAGGTAAAACATTTGCCAGAAGTCCGGTAAACGCTTGCTCTATGGCACCAGAGAGTTCTTAAAAATTAGAATTTGATAAAAATGAGTATTCTTCACGCACTAGTTATACGAAAGGATTTCATACCGTCCTTATTTCAAAAATTTGTCCTTATGTTGAGAGTCCACATCTTGCAAAATATTATTGTCCTTATTCTTAAGAAATGTTCTTGTTTTTGACTTGCGTCCTTATTTTGTCTTATTTGGACTTCATAAGCCAAGCTTTGTGTTATTTATTAATCCATAAAATGCTCAAGGATGTCGTGGATAGAACCACCTCTCATAAATAGCCCAATTTTCAGTAATAGCAAAAACCTATGACTCTAAGCAGGGGGTCAAAAAACCAGCAGGTAAAATTCAACAACCGCACCCAACCAAATAGGGCTAACCACAGGCCCCACATGCCAACCTACTAATTTGCAGCTGCAGACGCGTTTCGACCTTTCTAGGTCTCATCAGTGCAGCGTAGCAACCTCTACCCCCGAACACCCACCCAACACCTGAACCAAACTCATTACACTTCAACTGAGTTTGCAACCTCTGTCTTTGTGCTAAACTTTACTCTCCAGCAAAACAGCAGTAAAATGGCAAAATTCAAAAAATAACGGACAGAGGGATTATGATGTAACAAACCGACAAAGAATCTCTCTGAAACAATATTAATTAGACTAGAATTACAGGCTAGATCCAATCATTATTCTCGTAGTGAGTTTCAAAGAAACTGAAATGCTGAGAAAATATCAACACTCCGTAACCATTCCTTCCATCAGGATCCAGCAAAGGGATACAATCTACGGAATAAGCTAAATCAAAATCTAAAGAAAATAATTCCGAAACTAAAAGTCGGAGAGAAATTAGAATTGTGGTAGTTCCTGTCAGGGATTCTTCACAACAAAAACACGACCCATCAGAGGGATACAATTCTTTGAAAAATTAATCAGTAATCCATAAAATACAAAATTTCAAGAACTTTTCAACATACACAACCCTAATAAGCTATCACAGCATCATAGGAATATCTTAGTTGTGAATGTGACTTATGCATGTCCCATCTTACTTTCTTTACCTATTATTTACCTATTGTCCCACCTTATATTTTTTACCTATACGGGTTAGGTACAGAAAATAAGGTGGGACATGCATAAGTCACATTCACAACTAAGATATTCCTATGATGCTGTGATAGCTTATTAGGGTTGTGTATGTTGAAAAGTTCTTGAAATTTTATATTTTATTTGAATCTTGTGCTTTGCATAATTTTAATCCATAAAATGCTCAAGGATTTCGTGGATAGAACCACCTCTCATAAATAGCCCAATTTTCGGTAATAGCAAAAACCTATGACTCTAAGCAGGGGGTCAAAAAACCAGCAGGTAAAATTTAACAACCGCACCCAACCAAATAGGGCTAACCACAGGCCCCACATGCCAACCTACTAATTTGCAGCTGCAGACGCGTTTCGACCTTTCTAGGTCGCATCAGTGCAGCATAGCAACCTCTCCCCCCCCAAACACCCACCTAACACCTGAACCAAACTCATTACACTTCAACTGAGTTTGCAACCTCTGTCTTTGTGCTAAACTTTACTCTCCAGCAAAACAGCAGTAAAATGGCAAAATTCAAAAAATAACGGACAGATAGGGATTATGATGTAACAAACAGACAAAGAATCTCTCTAAAACAATATTCATCAGACTAGAATTACAGGTTAGATCCAAATATTACTCTTTTCGTGAGTTTCAAAGAAACTGAAATGCTGAGAAAATACCAACACTCCGTAACCATTCCTTCCATCAGGATCCAGCGAAGAGATACAATCTACGGAATAAGCAAAATGAAAATTCAAAGAAAATAATCCCGAAGAAACTCATTTTACCTGCTGATTTTTTGACCCCTGCTTAGAGTCTTAGGTTTTTTTGTATTACTGAAAATTCAGCTATTTATGAGAGGTGGTTCTATCCACAAAATCCTTGAGCATTTTATGGATTACTGATTAATTTTTCAAAGAATTGTATCCCTCTGATGGATCGTGTTTTTGTTGAGAGGAATCCTTGACAGGATTTACCATAAGTCTAATTTCTCTCCGACTTTAGTTTCTTCGGAATTATTTTTTTGGATTTTCATTTTGCTTATTCCGTAGATTGTATCTTTTTGCTGGATCTTTGTATCATCAGTCAGCTAAAGCAATCGCGGAAGAAGGAGCTAAAAATTTTGTGCAGATTTCAGCTTGCAAAAGCTAAAAATTTCCAGCATAAAAAAGGGAAATTGAAAAAGAAACCTACAGCAAACAAGCTTATAACAATTCAAGTCTAAGTTAACCCAGTTTTTAAAGCAAAAGATTGCCTTCTAAATCAGTATTTTACGAAAGTGTTTTAAGAGTTTTGAGTCAGTCATCCTTAGCAATTTTTACCTGGTAGCCATTAAAGCATTTGTAATTGTTTCGTCACACCTTGCCATGCCTACTACGCCGAACGCAGCCGATATAGAGAAAACTTTGAAGAAGAAACTTACCAGCAAATTGCAAGCTAATGTCAAACAAATAATTGAACAAAGTTTAAAAAACTTATGGGAGGATCAGTTTCGCAGCGAGTGCAAATCTTTTATTGACAGCGAGGTGAATTCAGCTAAGCAGGAACTAACTAAAATACGACAAGATGTCCAAACACTTGCAGAAAAAACTGATCACATCTTGGGAAGCATAGCCTACATTTTAAATGAGTAGCCTATGACGAAATATTTGACAAAACGTCTAAATCAAACAAACTGGGTCAGAAAATGAAAAAGGATTTAGAACAAATTGGACGTCGGCAAAATTTTATTGAGGAGCAAATATCTAGAACAATACGGCCGACGAGAAAATTTAAAATACATGGTGTTCCCCCTATGAAGAATGAAAACACTAATCACTGATCAAAACAATAATCACTATGAAAAACGAAAACACTGATTTAGGTCAAGCACTTGGAACGATGAGTGTACCTTAAGTCTGAGGGCGGCTGATGAGGGCTAATAGCCCGAAACAGCGCTGTCTCGCTCTACGGTAACACTAATCACATTGTCAAGACAGTAGCAAAAATGTTAAATGTGAAAGTCGAAGATGAGCACATTTTGACATCTCATCGCCTCCCAGTTGCTGATCAAAAAACTGACCAGCAAAAAGGGAAAAGAAGCATTCAGCTCAACCACCTCCCCCGATTATTGTCAGATTCTCCAATCGCGACAAGCGTAATGAGATGTTTCGACTAAAAAATTCACATAGAACAAAATCAATTTGCAGTTCAACTTTTGGAAATGCAGAGCTCCGCGTACGGGAAAACCTAACAAGAAACAGAAAAATGCTCTATCATGAAGCAAGAATAGTAAAGCAAGAATTAAATTTTATGTACTTGTGGACTTCCCAAGGGAAGATACGTTTTAGGAAAGACCCAGATAGCAGAATTATTATTATTAATAGTTTGGCAGACCTGTCGAAGCTTAAGGAGTTTTACTTACCTACCGGTAGATAATAAAATAATAATGACTGATGGTTTATGTAATATTTTACCATTGTCTGGCTTTATGTAATTATTACTGTATTAGTTGATTTATACCCTTGAAGTCAAAATGATGAGGGCAAATAGTGTATTAGAAAATGATTTTAATTGCGCAGAAGCGTTATTTCCATTTTTTTGCAGTTTCCGACCTTGAATTTAAATATTTTTAAAAGCAGTGTCTCTAACAGCTCCGTTTTGCGGGACAATAATATTCCTGTAAAAACCCTAAGCGATCAGCCACCAAATTGTTACTTACCAATTCGAAGTAATAACGCTGATTGGATACCAGAAGAACTTACTGACATTTACAAGCTACACTGCCAATATTGCAGTGTAAATTGGCGACACAAACATCTTAACAGCTTTAAATCTAGTAATCTATCCCTGATACATTGTAATGCGAGATCACTGTTAAAAAATAAGATCGAAGAACTACTTGCTCTGCTAGAGTATAACCCCGACATACTCGCAATTTCAGAAACTAGGCTTAGTGATAGAATAATGCAATATGCCCAAATTGACGGCTACCATTTAATTAATTCATACTCTAAAACTAATGCTGTAATACTGGAGGTGTAGCATGTTATGTCAAAAAATCGATTTTATTCAGCAACATTTCTGAATTGCATTTTTATTCTTCTGACTGTGAGAGCTTGTTTCTGCAAATAAAAGGTAGAAGTCGAAAAAACTTACTTATAGGAGTCGTTTATAGACATCCTAAAGCTGGTATTCAAGAATTTCAAAACATCCTGTCCCAAACTCTAAATTTCCTAGAACACAATAAATATGAATATATCATTTGCGGTGACCTCAATGTGGATTTTTTTAAATACGGCTCAATAAATGCAATCCGAAACTACATTGACACTCTACACTCGTATGGCTGTATTAATTTCATAGATAAAGCAACTCGAATCACTCCCAAAACAGCCACTCTCATTGATCATATTTACTCAAATATCATCACTAAGTCAGTTAGACGTGGAATTTTGACCTTCGATATTTCTGACCATTTACCTGTGTTCTGCACCTTAAATTCACCAACAAGTTTGATAACAGTTGTCGTTTGCATAGAAATGTTAAGGCATTTACTGCAGAAGAATTTGCTGATGATTTAAACTCGGCAGTAGTTAATTTAGCATCAAATAATTTGACAGCATCTAGTAGATATTTTACAAGCCCACCAATTGACCAGTGTTTTACTTCTTTCCATAATAAATTTAGCGAAATATTAAACAAACATGCACCGCTACAAAAAACATCCAAAAAGAGTAAAAAACAAATTATGAAGCCTTGGATCACCAAAGGTATTCTGAAATCGATTAAAACCAAAAATAAACTTTTCCATAAATGCTATAAACGAAAACGCGTAGAATTATTATTTCTTTCTAGAAGAAGTATTTGAACAAATTAACCTTATTGAAACGTGTCGCGAAAGAGCAATTTTATATTTTACAAATAAACTCTTGCAAAAATGACCTTGCTAAACTCTGGAAAGTTGCTAATGAAATCTTAGATTTCAAGCCCACGAGCAGGCGTCCTCTTACACGTGTAGTCACTGACCTTGATAATGCTGTAACTGATCTTAAGGAAATAAGCGAGGCATTTAATGATTTTTTTGCGAAAATAGGGTCTACACTGTGCTCCAAATTTGGAACTTCATCCACCCGCCACTCAGCACTTGATAGTGTGAAGTCTAGCTTGAAATCTTTCTTCTTTGAACCTATAACACCTGCTGAGGTTTTTCGTATGATTCATCATTTAAATACTAAGAAGGCAAATGGTCCTGAAAATATTGCTGTCAAATATTATAAATTAGCCAATGAATATATTTGCAGTTTTCTTAGTAAAATTTTCAATACATGTGCATTACAAGGGATTTTTCCGTATGAACTAAAACTGGCCAAAGTTATTCCAATCCACAAAGGTGGATGCGACTCTTCTCCAAATAATTACAGACCGATTTCCTTGTTATCACCTCTTGCAAAAGTATTTGAGAGCCTAACTCTTAAAAAAATGTCGAAGTTCATAGCCGAAAACAAGATATTATGCAAAGAGCAATTCGGATTCCGCAAATTGCATTCCACTAATCATGTTCTTACAGATATTTTTTCCTTTATCAATAATAGCCGGGGCAATCGTCATTTCACTTGTATTATTTTTCTTGACTTGAAGAAAGCATTCGACACTGTTGATCACCGAATACTTTTATCTAAACTAGAAAAATTAAGCTTTAGGGGAAATTTTTACAACTTATTAAAAGATTATTTAGACAATAGAAAACAATATGTTAATGTCAACAATGTATCTTCACATTTGCTAAAAATGTCGACCATGGTGCCACAAGGATCCATTCTAGGACCAACATTATTTTCCTTATATATAAACGACCTGCCTAGTGCCTCTGATTTTGAAACGCGTCTGTTTGCCGATGATACGGTGTTAATCACGAATGAAGTCTGCTTGTCTAGCCTCGAATCAATAGTAAACAGTGAAATTAAAAAAGTAGAAAAGTGGCTTTGGAACAACAAACTGACTCTAAATCTATCTAAAACAACTTTTATGATTGTATCGCCCATAAACAAGAAATAAGGTTGGCCTACTGATTTTGAAGTGAAATTCTCTGGTTATTCTTTGACAAAAAGCTAGCAAACTAAATACCTTGGAATTTTTGTCGATAAAAATTTAAAATGGGACGCCCACATCAAATACATCTGCAGTAAACTCTCTCGTATCAGCGGAATCTTTTATAAAATGCGGCGACTCATTAGCCAGGATGCTCTAATTGTTTTGTATTATGGTTTGTACAAAGTCATTTAACATACGGACTTTTGGCTTGGGGAAGTGCAAATAAAACTAATTTACAAACGTTACAAGTACTGCAAAACAAAATTATTCGGACTATGTCCGGAGTTCGAAGAAATGAGCATGTAGCTAATAATATACTTTACACTAACCTAAAAATTCTTAAAATTGAAGAACTTTATTACCTTGAAATAGCAAAGTTTATGTACTTGTATCACCATAATAAGCTACCAGAATTGTTCTCTCCCTATTTTATTGTTACCACGAACATACATCCACACGTAACTAGAAGCACAACCCGAAAGAATTATTTCGTGCCCCATGTAAATTCAAACAGTGCAAAGAAATCTTTACTTTTCATGGGAACCAAAATTTGGAACGGCCTTAGGTTTGAATGGAAGGAATATTCTTACAACAAATTTTAAAGACCTGTGAAGAGTCATCTGCTTTTGAAATATTCGTAACTAATTAACTATCATTACTGGTTGGTATTTCGGTTTATTAGTTATATGTACAAACTAGATTTATGCGGCCGTGTAATATGTGCTCCTAATTCTGCACATTACGTGAGTAACACCTGCAATTTACTTTTATTGCCGTATCATTTTCTGAAAGCATTTTGCTAGCGAGCTGTAAACAGAGTTGGAACGACTCGAGTCAGTGACTCGACTCGAGTCGCATTTTTTAGTGACTCGGACTCGACTCGAGTCACTTTCATTTTTTTCGGAAATGACTCGACTCGAATTTTGTCCTTACGACTCGAGTCACTTTCAGATTATTGTCAATCAAGAAGCCAGCAAACTTGCTTACTGTTTGTAGAATCTTTGCTTGCATGCAGTTATCATAGTTAACAAACGGAAGTCCGGTACGTTAAATAAGTTGGGTTTTGCAAGGCAACGTTTCAAACCTTGTTGCATACACTTCTTCATCAACTGCATTTTTCAAGATTCGTGACTCGACTCGAGTCATTTTTTTTAGTGACTCGACTCGAGTCATCTTCCTTTTTTTCACAAAAGACTCGACTCGAGTCAGAATCCCCAAGTGACTCGACTCGAGTCATCGAAAGGGGTGACTCGTTCCAACTCTGGCTGTAAACTAATAAGACTAAGGTTTTGTTTTGTGTGTGTGTTTTACTTGTTTCCTGATTATTTCTTGTTTTTACCAAATTAGCTTGACTACTTCATTTGATTACGTTTAACTGCATTTCATTGCTTGATTGTAAGTGACTCGACGAACATAGTCTCTTTCACTTTCTCCTGTGTGTGTGCTGTGCATATATGCGAATAAATGTTTAGGTTGGATCCTGATGGAAGGAATGGTTACGGAGTGTTGGTATTTTCTCAGCATTTCAGTTTCTTTGAAACTCACAAGAAGAGTAATATTTGGATCTAGCCTGTAATTCTAGTCTGATGAATATTGTTTTGGAAATTCTTTGTCTGTTTGTTACATCATAATCCCTATCTGTCCGTTATTTTTTGAATTTTGCCATTTTACTCCTGTTTTGCTGAAGAGTAATGTTTCGCACAGAGACAGAAGTTGCAAACTCAGTTGAAGTGTAATGAGTTTGGTTCAGGAGTTAGGTGGGTGTTTGGGGGGGGAGAGGTTGCTATGCTGCACTGATGAGACCTAGAAAGGTAGAAACGCGTCTGCAGCTGCAAATTAGTAGGTTGGCATGTGGGGCCTGTGGTTACACCTAGTAGGTTGGGAGCGGTTGTTAAATTTTACCTGCTGGTTTTTTGACCCCCTGCTTAGAGTCATAGGTTTTTGCTATTACCGAAAATTGGGCTATTTATGAGAGGTGGTTCTATCCACAAAATCCTTGAGCATTTTATGGATTACTGATTAATTTTTCAAAGAATTGTATCCCTCTGATGGATCGTGTTTTTGTGGAGAGGAATCCTTGACATGATCTACCATAAGTCTAATTTCTCTCCGACTTCCAGTTTCTTCGGAATTATTTTTTTGGATTTTGTGTAATTTGTCTTGCATTATTTTTTGTCTTGCCGTCAAAGCTTTATTGTGACATCATAAAAGCAACACAATTTTATTTGGAAGACAGAGAAGTTAGGCATAGATACTAGATAGGCATGAAGCATTGTTAGCATTTCAGGCTGTCAATGTTAGATGGAAAGGTGTTATATCTTTAGCTCAATAATACCCAGGCAGTTTAATTATTTTTCCAGTCGTCCTTATTTTGGGTTCCAAATCGATGGAATCCTTGGTTATACATCAGACGGTCAGGTAATTTTAGAAGCCAACGTAAAAAATTTTTATATGAGTTATGGTGCAGCCGCTACAACTTAGTAACATACTAGCCTATACCACATGAAGTTGAATAGGAATGACCAAGGCAGCGAAGGTCTTAAAAAAGCTCAGTTTTAATGAGGTTAAGAAAGCCAAAGAGATAAGGTATTATTACGTACGAAAATGTATTAAAATAAGTGCGTAGGTTTCAAACTAGGGTATAGATGCAAAATCGGATGCAAAAAAATTCTGATACTAACGTCAAACTCAGGTCTACAAAAAAGCATGGGGACCTCTCAGAAAATTAGCCCAGGGGCCCCCCTAGGCCTTAATACGGTCCTGGTTGCCCAAGCGCTAAGCGGCGGAGATGGACTCCGCCACTAGTTGCACGGTTTGGTGTAGGCCTAATAGCGCAAGCATAATAAAAATTTTGATTTTTTTTACACGAAATAGCTGTGCTAGAGCACAACAGAGAAAAATCACCGAATGCACGTTTATTTCTTGTTTTCTTTTAGTTTATTTCCGAAAGCTTGCACAGTGCAAATAAATTACCGCAAAATAATGCAATATAAACTAAGTTAAAAAAATAATGTAAATAGCTTCTGAAATTTATGCAACGAAAAAATTGCCTCTAACGAAATGAGCAAGCGGGGAATCACCGAACACGCTTGTGAACAAGTTTCAAGCAGGAATGTCGAACTTCTATTCGATTGAAACAATATTTCGCAGCCTCACGAGTTTGCGCAAGAGTTTGGGAGCGCAAGAAGTCAACTGTCAGGTTAATGGATGGATGCAACCTAAGAAACCTGAAAGATATAAGTAAAAGGTAAAGGTATGGGACAGCGGGTGCAAGCACACATTGTTTAGGCCATTTTCAATTGTCGGCCCATTACAATTTTCAATCACGAACGATTGAACGCTGTTAAGGGACATACACGACGAACAACACATACACAAAACCCTTCGCACTTCCGCTTGTGCCGAGCGCCTGGCGAGAAAGCTGCGAATACTATTTTTAAAGTCTTTAGTATGACCCGACTGGGAATAAAACCCCAGTCTACCGGCTACCAAGTAGACGCTCTTAACCGATACACCAAGCGCCGGTTAAGATATAAGTAACTTAATAACTATGTTTTTTTCATTCAGCTGCCGTGCTGGGTTGCTATGGTATGTTTGCATTTACCACCATTGGTAATTCGGATGAAAGTGATCAAACACAGTCAATGGCATTGGAAACTTCCCCACCACGTTAAGGTGGAAACCCAAAATAGTCAGCAGCGTGGCCGAATGGTTCAAAGCGTTGTTTTTCGGACGACCATGACTACAAGATTGATGGTTCAACTCCCACCTATGCCTCATTGTTTTACGATAATCATTCCTGCCTGGTGAAATCTAGCAAGCAGCAAATTCAAGAAGTCTAAAGCAAAATTGAATCGTAAAATCGTAAAATTAGGAAACAAAAACAACTCCTAAGCGAGTCTGGATTCGTCCTATGAATAGCGCCTCTGTCGCTTTTTCGTGATAGGAAGATAAAAACAAAGAAATTAAACTGATCAATACATAGCAGGGTATTATGGAATAATAAACACTTCAAACAGCACTCAATGCCACACCTTTCCGCAATCGAATCAAATAATAGCAAACCACTCTCGCGTTGAAAGAGCAACAGCAATGCTGGACCATCACTAAAATGACTGACCTAAGCACAATAATACAAGTTACTTAATCGTCACACAAAAAAATAAAGTTTTCTTACCGAATTCCGAAAACAGTGGAAATGTACGCAGTAGCATAAAAATGCTCAAAATAATAACGTATATCGGCCGGTTGGCGTGCTGGCAAGACATCGCTATCGGTGCGGGAGGTCCTATCTTCAATTCCCGGGCCGGTCAAATCGGACACAGTGTCACCAACGGCTGGAGACCGCTGCAACTAGTGTTTCCTTCCGGGAAGTCGGGACGGGAAATTTTTTGTACATTAATTTCAGGGGTACTAATATCCATCATTCCGACATAAGAAATGCGTTAGCGCAAATTTAAAATTTTTTTTGCTTATTAAGAATTATTTCTCAAAATTCGCAAAATTTCTTAAGACAAAATGCTTATAAGATCAAAAATTTTTCCTCAATTTGTCGAAAAAATTGAAAAACTCTAAGTTTGTCAAAACAACATAACAAAATGCTAAAAATTAGATCTGAAATGCTGAAAAAGAGAAAAAATGGCAAAATAATCACGCTCGAGAAAAATTCCCGAATTCCGGGAATCCTGAGAATTTTCGGGATCCCGTAAAATTTTTTTGAAAATTTCCCGTTTCTCGGGAAGTTGGAAATCTGGGAAAAAGGGAAACCCAAGCTGCAACGTTTCTGTGCAGCCTGGGCGCTAAGTCGCGGGAATAGATCCCCCCAGGCATTACACGCTTCGGAGTGACAACGCCAGTATAATGAAGATTTGATTTTTTGATAATGAAATTAAGAGCAGAGTTACCTGATATTATTTACAGCGACTTATAGCATTTCAATCTTGAGTCTCTTCCATTCACAAAAACATGTCAAAATTCTATCTAATGCAAAACTAACACTACACGTAAAGTATTTAGTTATAAAAACTTTTGCACGAATAATTGAAACCTGATTGGTAATCACTATACAGCAGTGGTTCTCATACTTTTTAAAAAAGTATGCTTTGCAATCCTATCACAATTTTTTTGATCACTCGCGGCCCCCCACAAAATTCAACATTAATTCTGGTTCAGCACCAGAAAATAATTAGCCTAGCTGCAACCAGGGATGTGCCTCAAGGAAATTTACTCGAACTCGCCGAGTAACGAGTATTCACGACATTACTAGGCCGAGTCCGAATCCGAGTATCTACGACGTCAAAATATGAACTCAAAATTAGGTGAAAAGCGAAAAAAAAAGTTCATCACGTCCGTAGAAGTTCTAATTTTGACTCAAATTCGGATACAAAGCAAAAAAGGTCAAAATGATAATGCCTTATTACTCGGCCGAGTACTCGGACTCGACTCGGCACATCCCAAGCTGCACCAAGGTTTGCCATAAAATGTTGTGTGAATCGGACCGGTTGCTGTATGCAAAAAAAAAAAAAAAGCGAAATTCAGTCATCAAATTTAGATACACAGTTCAATGCGATGGGTACATTTTCTTGGCTTTCATTTGACAGAGCTATATCAATACCAAATCAAATTCCACAACGTCTTCGCGGTTCACCTATAACTGCTCCTCGGACCTAAAAGGGGCCGCGGTCCTCAGCTCGAGAATCATTGCTATATAGCAGTGGGTCTTAACCGGTGGGAAATTCTGGTAAAAACAGTTGGAAATGTCTTTCCATCCGGATTAATAAGAATTGGGAAATTTCTCCAAACCCAAAAATGAAGTAAAAAAAATGTAATTTTTATTCAGAAACCTAACCTACTGCCCTTGATGTTGTTTTGTAACCATTAATTACCAACAAAGGTATAGTTATTTCCTTTTTTGAAACAGTTAGTAACCCATGAGTCATAAAATAACAACCTATTGTTGGTCAAAGGACTGGTGGTAATTACATATCAGTACTGCAAGTAGCCCACGTACAGTACAATGTCCAAAGTAAAATGTACTGTACATGGGCTACTTGCAGTACCGATATGTAATTACCACCAGTACTTTGATCTACTGTAGGTTCATATTCTACGATTCATGGGTTACTAATTGTTTCGAAAAAGGAGTCAGTATATGTACACCCATGTACATTCGAGCTAGCTTTTAAGTGCGAAAAGAGAAAAAAGTGGTCCACATGGTCGTTGATCAAAAGAATGAATTAACGTGCATGTGATTGAGGGAAAGCGAATGGAGCTAACTCCGAAAAGAAAAAAAAAAAACATTGAGCCATGTGGTCGTTGATCAAAAGAAATAATCAACCTGCTTGACAGTTAGCTCCATTTGCTAACGTTTTCTTCTGAAGAGCGTAAGAAAAAAGCTTCAGGGTGACTCTTTTATATTATGCCATGCTAAAATTTGAAATACATTAAATTATGGGTAATGCAGTGAAGGATTAGGTGATTTTGCACAAGTATGGAGTGAAAGCAGATTGCATCGACTTGTTGGTGAACAACAAGTAAATTCAAAAGCCACATTAAAGTCAACAACTTAACATTCACACAGATTTTGCTTGGATGTATTTCAATGTAATACAGTATCGGCTACAATTTCCCGTTTCTCTGGGTGTTTCGTTCTACTTCCAGTTTGTCTGGGTGTTTTGTTAGTCTTTCAAAACCTATTGGTTATCTATAAAATGTCTCATGTTAACGTTGACTAAAATAGTAGGGTGGGAAATTCGATCATAATAAAATTCTATGTTGGGAAACAGACCAAAAAAGGTTAAGAACCGCTGCTATGATAGGCTATAGTAACATTGTACCTCGCCCACTTTGAAATGCTTTCCCTTCATTAGCTTGCATATCATAGCGGCTTGTTCGGTTTGCAACCAAACCATCCTCAGTGCGCACAGCTCGAAACCCTGCGTCGTCAGTTGTTCGATGAAATCCACATAGCACGGCATCGATTCTCCTGATATCATATTACGCGAGCAGACAACGCACACAGGTTGAACTTCCATCCCTGATAAACCTGAATACAAAAATCACCTGGTTTTAAGTGGAACTGAAGTGTAGAATTACTTTCACTGAAGGTGTCAAAAAATGCAACGATTTCAAAACTGACAAAAAAAATTTTTAAATGTATTAGGCTAGCCAAAAATAGGCGTTCAAAGTTTAAGGTGATGACGTGCTTAGGTTTTATTAACACAATGAGGCGTGCAGGAGTTACAGCGACAATGTTGGTCAACCTAATTCGCTTTCACTGATCAAAGGTCAAACATCTTTATCCTTAGCCATCATGCAGTCAAAGCGTTCGACTTTGATCAGCGAAAGCGAATTTGGTTGACAGCATTGCCGCTGTAACTCCTACACGCCTCAGTGCGCAAATATAACCTAAGTACGTCATCACCTTAAACTTTGAACGTCTATTTTTGACTAACCTACTACATTTAAAAGTTTTTATAGTCAGTTTTGAAATCGTTGCATTTTTTCACACCTGTAGGGAAACAATAATTCTACACTTCAATTCCACTTTATCTGATAGTATGTACCAGTGATGAAGGTCTCAAGACCGGTCTCGGTCTCGAGACCGGTCTCGAGACCGATTTTTAGCGGTCTTGGTCTTGAACATATTTTCGTGGTCTTGGTCTCGAGGTGTTGTGGTCTTGGTTTCGTACGGTCAAAACTGGTCTCGAGACCGGCTTGTTTTTTGATACACCATGCAAACCTTTTGGCTGTTTTTTAAAACATGTACTATTGTTGCCCCTCTCGGACGCAATAGACTCTGGTTTAACTCGTGATTGTGAGGTGCGAAAGTTGTTTCGTGTCGCGACTTAAGCTAAATTCTCGAAATCCCACGCGCACAACTCATAGCTCAATACAGAATGCTCTAAATCCCAGCACGCTACCACGACACAACTCAAAAATTCAAAACAAAATTTTTAAATCTCACGCTCGCAACTCATAACTCAATACAGAATGCTCTAAATCTCAGCACGCTCACTCGACATAACTCAAAAGTTCAAAACAGAATTTTTAAATCCCACGCTCACGCCACATCAATTTGATTTCGTATACAGCGAAACTAATTAATAGCAGGAACGATTTATTTTAGGTTACAAAATAATGTAATGACAAACTTCCGATGCTTTCTTTTCTGACGGAAGGTAGGCATTCTACTTCTAGACAATTTATAGTGCAAACGTGAACATTTGTTAGCTGCATATAGTCAATGGCTTACGCGGTAGCTAGGTAGAATAGACCTCGGGTTACAGCATGGAAATTGAACTGCAGAGACCGTAAATCAAACTGCGAACCCAAGATCACAACTCACGAAGTATTTTAGCGAAGTGGCAACCATGACTGCAGGGCCTTCAAACATCTTTGACTTTTGGCAAAAAAAGAGCAATGAATTTCCTGCGTTGTTAAAACTTGCTAACCATGCATTTTGTGTACCCGCTTCATCAGCTCCCGTTGAGCGAATTTTTAGTGCGGGTGGGTTAATGATGCGGCCACACCGAGCAAGGCTCTCGTCGGACATGTTGGAGATGCTTGTTTATTTGAAGTGTAATTCGCAATTTTTAGAAAAATAAAAATTTGCTATACAGTTTATCGTTGGTGTTTTAGATCTGTTTTAGTAAGCCGAATAATTGCCGGTCTCGGTCTTGGTCTCGGTTCTTGCTGGTCTCGGTCTCGAACCATGGGTCTCGAAAAACACCCGGTCTTGGTCTCGAAAAAATTATCCGGTCTCGGTCTTGGTCTCGGTCTCGAAGCATGTGGTCTCGACTACAACACTGGTATGTACTACAGTTCCTCCTTAACCGCTACACTTCACTTCCTCCTTAGCCATCATGCAGTCAAGGCGTTTGACTTAGATCAGTCTTCTTTTTCGTGTGAGTGCGATGTAGCATCGGGAAGTAGCATCACTCTAAACGGCTGGGCACGTATCAAACAGCAACCTTGTCAAGCTCTCGTACACAGTGAGCAGACCCCGAATCCCATTTGGATGGCGGTATGTGGGACAGGATGTTATAATATGGTCTGCGGTCTGTTTCTCTGCACCACATTCACTGGACGCAGTGGAAGCCATGCCCCATTTATGCATTAATGGCCAAAAGAGACCAATTCCAGTCCGGAGACGGTTCAGCCGTACCCAGGCGGGTCTGGGAAGCCATATTCCAGTTGGAAGGGCGTCCACATTATCAAAAAATGAATGCAGACGAGAAGTGCTCTACCGCCACTCAATGCTCCACCTGTGGTCCACCCATCTTGCTGCACTGGTGCCCAGCTCGCTTGCATCTCTGAGCAGTTCCAGAACAGCAGGCACAAAGTAGTGTCTTGACTTAAGCTGTCGATGCTCTCCATAAGGGTGGGACGTGAGCCCATCATGGAGTAGATGACCAGGCTTCTGGACACGACAAGCCAAAGATAGTGAGGCCCTATTTTGACAAAGCTTAATCGGTGTGATGCCTGATAGAACAAATAGGCTGTCCGTTGGCGTAGGACGCAGGCATCCAGTCACCAGGCGCAAAGCGTCGTTGATGAGCCTGTCAATGAGGCGCGGGTGAGCACTTCGACTCCAAACAGGAGCACAGTACTCTGCAGCCATTGGCGTCGACTTACTCTTAGAACGGTGGTTCTCAACCTTTTTAGCCCATGGACTATTTCCAAGCTTGCTTAGAACTTGCGGACTCAAGTCACTCATCGATATGAAAACAAGATTGTTCGATAACTTTCTGCCGAAAACAAAGCATTATTTATTCCTAACTAAGATATTTGGAAGCTGTGAGGGATTTCGAAACCGTTGTTTTGGAAGCTGATACTTTGCATTCATGCCAAAAAATCGACTAGCCTACGTGAAATAGACCGTTTCGATTTTTCTATTTTGTTCAGCTCGTTTTTATAGCGAACCTTTACGTTTTTTATGTATTTTTTTTAGTGACTCAGTCTTTAGTGTCAATATGTAATCCTGCAGGCTGCTGCAGCAGTCAATTCCTGCATCACTTGGTTTATGTTATGCTCTCTAGCATTTTTCTTCATAGTTTTCCTAACAAGTATTTCCCCACAAAGCTTCAAAGTTTCTGCATATGTTTAAGACTTTGACAATGTCTTCTCCAGGCCATTTTAAAACTTCCCACTTTGCCATATCCTTCTTTGTAACACCCGGTATATTACTTTCTTTAATTCATAAACGCTGATAATAAACTCGCGAATGCGTTCTCGTAGTCAGACAGAACGATTAGACGCTGCGATTGGCTACGTGGTCCTAAATTCATTTTTTACCCTTATCGTACCTGTAAGTTTCCGGACTCATCTACGCCCTTGCGCGGACTCATTTGAGCCCGCGGACTCGGAGTGGAGAAACACTGTCTTAGAACGTGGGGAGGTTTTGCGCGAGCACAAGCAAAAGAACAAAGATTACGAAAAACACGAATTACTGTGATGCTTACCCCCATGAATGCGTAGGTTTTCGAGGCGCATTAAACTTAAGCTCGCAAATGCGTTGAGTGCTAGTACCGTTTAGTCTTTTATCCTGCGTAGCACTTAGCATTCAATCAGCGAGTTTTTTTAAAGAGGCGAGTTTTGTTAGCTAACAACACAAAGGAGTAATTCGCCGCTGACACACTTCCAGTCAAACCTAAATCAACGAAATGTTTTTGCTGTCGATGGTAAAAAGGTCTTCAAACCTACAGTAGCATTTCCTGTTCTTCGATCTGTTCCGCTACCTTTACATAACATTCAAAATTGCTTTTTGGGATCAGAATCAGCTGTTGATGCTTTTGCTTTCTCGTCTTCAATTCATATGTTTCACGTGATTCGCCGATTTTTATTATATTGTAATATTTCTCACGCTGAAATCAAATCTCTGTTTAGAAAACCGTAGTGCTATGCAAAGCATTTTTAAAACTTTTGATTTTTGCGATCAGCATCTAATTCAACCGAAGACGAGCGAGTTAGCAAGTTTACCGGAACAGTCGCTAAAATTTTAGAAGTACCATATTTCTCGTACGTTATTTTTATTTCAACGCAACAAATAAGCACGTTTCGGAATAAACGATAGCAACGCGTTTCAAACTTGATCATGGCGAATCAAGGCAAACAAAATCATGAAAAATTTTTTAAAGGCGACACATTGAAATGGCAGGTAAATACGCTCAGCATTAGGCGTACGCAGGGGGGCTCGGCTAGACTCCAATGCTCACGCCCTTCTCTTCAAATGGCTTCCTCCGATACGTGTGAAAAACCTTTATCGCTGAGATTCCACAAGAAAAAAATTGCACCGTAACGTGAAAACTTCCTTCACGCCCCCTTCCCCTCGAAAATTTCTGCGTGCGCCCCTACTAAGCATATTTGATATTCCGAAGTTAACAAAATTCCTCGTTATTATTTCGTGTGTTTAGAATTGCTAATACTGCACAATATTATGGAATAGTTTTTCTGCGAATGTTTCTTCGCATTCATACTGTATTATTTGCGGTGCTACAACATCTTGGCACCGCTGCTTGAATGAAATGCTGAAACCAAAGTGTTTGATGCTGTGCGAATGCACTCATACACGTGTACAACACCATCGCGTAAATTAACCTGCGCACGCTAAATAGCGTTTGCGTGGTAGGCTTACGAGATGTAATTTTCTTGCGAGAGTACGTGTTTAACCGGTACGCTTTCGGGTGTTGATACGCAAGTAAGAATGTAAAATACTTCTTGAAACATCGAGTTGATTTTAGTTAACACAAACAGCGGATTTTAAATTTTAATATTTCATCAACAAGGTATCATTCTTTGACATTGAAATGGGAGAGATTTTTACGGGGAGATTTCTCACCATGCTGCAAGCTATGGGGAGGTTAAACCTCCCCATCTCCCCGTAAGTCGGCGCCAGTGTCAGCAGCATAGTGGATCTAGGCCAAGGTAACTATGCGCAACGTTCTAAAACCAGCCCCCAAGCTTGATCCTGCTAGTCGCCTCAAAAGATCAACGGGTGTTATTAATTTTTTGCGTAGTGACTCCAGGTGTCGGCGGTATGTGAGCGATCTGTCCAGCTTAATACCGAGATAAGTTGGCTCAGCAGAGAAGAGCAAGGTGCGACCTTCGGCAGCAATCTTAAGGTCACGCGTTGCCTCCTTGTTGTACAGGTGGAAAGTAGCGGTTAGTGGCAACGTCACTGAAAAACACAAGTTGTGCAACCGATGAAATTGGCCGCCATTTTCGTGCCCAAATGACTCGCTCGCATAATGACAGGCATTGAGTATAGTGGCAGGTTAGCAGTTTTAGACTGTGTTTATGTGGTTTAAATAGTGGTATGCAGTGAAATTCATTCAAAAATTACGTTTGCAAAGGATTAAAATATATTTTATTAGTCCAAATTGTACCTATGCTGGCATAATAGAGACAGCAGATTAGAGCAAAGTTCTATATGCTGGTAAAACCAGAAATTTACCGACTTGGCTTATTCAATGCTTAAACTAGGAGTATATGGGCCTTGTTTACAGCACAGTTTTATTTAGTGTAAACTAAGTCAAGAAAGATTTGAATTTTTTTTACATTTCTCATCTACCAGAGCACGAAATTGGTTTGAATTTCAAGTTTAGGTCAGCCCTGTGGTGGTGTAGCACTGCTGGTCACCGTGTAATTATAGCCTCAGCTGGTGTTAAAACTTGCAAGATGAGTTAGTTTGGAAGTCTGGGCTACTGAACTGCAGGCTTGGGCTATTAGTTGCAGCTACTAGCAGCGTTTGCTACCGGTATAGTCCAACGTCACTGAAAAACACAGGTTATGCCACCGATGAAATTGGCCGCCATTTTCAAGCACAATTGACCAGCTCGCATAATGGCAAGCATTGAGTATAGTGGCAGGCTAGCAATTTTAGACTGTTTCTATATAGATTAAAAAGTGTTATGCAGTGAAGTTTATTCAAAAATTTAAGTTTGCAAAGAATAAAATGGATGTCATTTCTCCAATTTAACTGAATTTGTTGCTGAATCATAGGTTAGATAAACAACAAGTCAGAGCAAAGTCTTAGATTGTTATGGGGTGGGCAATGTTTGATAAATGAATAGAAATGTTGGTGAAGTAAAAAAATTCAGGGAAAGTAATCAGTTCAGTTTAGAGTCTTGGTTGACAGAACTTCTGAAGATCTTCGGAAAAAAGAAATGAATTTATTTCTGAAATTATAACGGTTCTTTTCAGAGCCACCCCTACAAATGAAAAGATGTGTGTATCATCGCAAGCTCTAATGAAATAAACAAGAAGCACGCAAACAGCTTAACTAGGGTAATGGCGACTACGCCTATACGAATCAGTGGTGTAGCTAGAGATTCTGCCGCCCGGGGCGGTTCAAGAAATAGCCCCCCCCAAATGCAGTGGTGTACCCAGGATTCGGCCAAAGGGGGGGGGGAACATAACCGGGGATCTGGGGGCGAACCCCCAGCTGCCGGAGGCTAAGGGGGTCTGGGGACGTAGCCCCCAGCCGCCAACGAATTTTTGCGGTTTTCACATAAAAAACACTCTTTTTAACACACTTTTATATCGAGAAAAGGCATGCAGTGAGTGCAGTCAGCACTAGCGTAGCCAGGATTTTGCAATGGGGGGGGGGTTGAGAATGACATCGCATTTGATTATACGTTGTCGTTGTTTACAGGAGTGGATCCAGAACGTTTTGGTGGGGTATATGTAATTTTGAACTAGGTTGAATGTTAACTAAATGCAAAGACGTTTGAACTCGGAAACGGGCGTAAATAGACCTTTTGAAAATGTTTCATGTCAGGGGCGTATTCAGAAATTTTTTGAGCGAAGGAGCATCAATTTTCGTCACTTTTTTCAAGCGCATTTTTTCTGGAAGAGTCATTTTTAAGCATCTTAAGTGCCAAAAATGACTCTAAGGGGGTCCGGGGGCATGCTTCCCTGGAAAATTTCTGAAAATTTGCATACTGCAATGGCCATTATAGTGCTTTTTGAACAATTTTTAAGGAAAGTTTGTCATATTTTTGGCCCCAAACCTTGAGTGCTTCACCAATGATGCATTTTGTTCGCATAGTTTCGATTATGTATCACGTCATTTGAGTCTCAATGAGGAGGGGGTTGTAACCCCCGCCCCCCCCCTCGTGGCTATGCCACTGGCAGTCACTATAAACAATGCAAAAACATTTTTGGAGTTCATGTCAAAAAGCAGAAGTTTGGCTAAAATAAGTGAAAGGAGGCTGCAACCGTTATTAGTTTGAGAAATTATAGACCGAATGGCACCGTGCCCCCCCCCCCCCTGCGTGCGCCCATGTCACTTGCGTAGTACTGCCTAGTGCCTATACTGCATTCGCACGCTGCGTGTGAGCGATTCAAACGATGCAAATACGAAGAAAACAGTCCGCAATTGTGACATAATACACATTAAAATCAAATCTTTTTAAAGCTCGCTAGAATACACCAAAGCGTAAACGAGATGGCGAGGCCCACTTCCGTAACTTTGCGCCAGGGCACTGGGCAACACAGTAAGATGATTTACGATTAGCAAATAAGCGATATAGCCAAGTAATAGTTGGTCAAAATAATTAAGACAAATAATTACATAAAGCTTATCCTAAATACGCCCGCCCCCCCCTCTTTGCTACGCCACTGATACGAATCGCTTTTTTTGAAAGATGCCGCCTTGATAGTCGGCATGGTCCTATCTTATGGTCTTTTGTGTTAAAGGAGTTAGCCCACGTTTAAAAATTTGACTTAAGTTACTACGATAACGATTTTTTAGATGGTCGAGTGGGTAGAGCGTATGCTTCTTAAAGCTGTTACCTCGGAATTTGAATCCGAGCTGGGTCAAACCAATGACTTTAAAATTGATATTTCCAGCTTCCCTGCTTAGCATTTAACATTGGGAAGGGCACTAAGCGGGATTTCCTCTTCGTGTGGCTCTTATATCTCCTAAGCACGCTCGTATTGCACCTCCGTCGCTTTCTTGCAAAGGAGGATAAATATATAACTAATTATAATAAACATACCGGTGCAAAGTTTTTCCGGTTTTAACCACGCAAGTGCAGATGCATTTTCTGGTTCCTTTTGCACAGATAGGTTATGCAGGATAGAATGGAATATTATAAGCCCATAAGGCGTATTATAGAGAACATGGAAAGATTCCGAAAAGCATAGCGACTACTCTGAGAGATACGCTCTCCTTAGCAATTTAGAGATTCTGCGGTCATGATTCAAGGAGTTAAAAAATGCATTAAATCAGTGCTTGACGGCCATGAATTAGTTTTAATTAATTAGTTATATCTTTTTTTACTTACGCGCAACTGTTTTTTTGTGACTTTTTATCTATTGAACCCACAAATAGGGTTTAATGATACCTTAAATATGCGAAAACTGCATTACTTTGTAGTTTAATACAGTCGGCGATATTGCAATTGGGCACAAAAATGGCGGCCTTGTGACGCAACAACGTGACCAATGCGCTGCATAACTTGTGTTTTTCAGTGACGTTGCTTAGTGGTACTGAGCTTCAGCTTCTATTTCTGTAAGTACGATGATAGGGTTGCCATGTCCTGTGTGAAAGTTCCCTCCAACGATTGCCAGTCTTCTGCAAAGTGCATGATGGCCAGGTTGTCTGCGTAAACAAACTTCATGGAGACTGTGACAGGCAGGTCATGGGTGTAGATGTTAAAAAGGAGAGGAGGCAAGACTGATCCTTCAGGGACGCCGTTTTTCAGACGTCGTAACCTGCTTTGCGCACCATTACCAGTGGTGGGGGTGAAGCTTCGGTTACGGACAAGCTCCATTATGAAGGAAACAATGTGCCTGTCCGGCAGTGTGCGCAAGAGCTTGCAGGTGAGGCCGCGGTGCCATACAGTGTTACAGGCAGCTGCAAGGTCCACGAATACAGCACCAGCCTTCCTTTTTGCCGAGAAGCTATCCTCAATTCCTTGAGTCAAGAGAGTAACCTGGTCCGTAATTGATCTACCACGTCAAAATCCAGCTTGTTCTTGAGGAAGCAAGGGATCGACGATCGGTTCAATACGGGCGTCTATGAGTCTCTCCATGATCTTAAAGGGGACACACAGCAAAGAGATAGGTCTATAACTCTTTGCCTCCACTAATGGCTTCATCGGCTTTGGGATGGCAACCACTAACGCTCTTCTCCAGATTTTTGAAAGCTTTAGTTGGTGCTTTTTTGGCCAAGACTTCAGAGCAGCACCGGCATGGATTATCAGCTCCGGGCATATGGAATCTGGGCCTGGAGCTTTGCCTGGCTTTAGCATTTGAAGGGAGCTGGCAAACTCTTCCGGGGAAAAGTCACCGGAGATACATTTGCCACCAGGTGTTGGTATCCTCCAAAGCTCAAACACTTCCTTGAGCACGAGTCTGGTAAACTCAAGGTTATTCGTCTTATATGTCCAGTTCTTAACCAGCTGCGAAGCAATTGAGTTGGCCGACATAAGACAAGGACGATAGGATTTTTTGGTCCTGCCGGTCAGATTGTTTATAGCATTCCATGCCCATCGGCTGGAGTGCGTAAAGTCGATGGCATTGACTGCCTCTGACCAGCGTTTCCTTCGCCTTTTATCAAGTCTGGCAAGCAAGGCAGAGGTAGCTGTGTTAGAGCCTTCATCCTGCGGAGTCCGAAGAAATGCCCGGCAAAGGGCTTCGCACTCCGCATCCCAGCATGGTCTGTAGTTTTTCCTACGACCGCGTGGAATTGATCTTTCCGCTGCGTGGACAATGGTGTTGCAGAAGTCTTGGTAGGCCTCATCAACACAGGTAATGTACGGAGATGGAAGGTCCCGAGCAAGCCTGTTGGTGATGCGCGTGTACTTTTTCCATTTGGTTTTCTGAAAGTTCCATCGATTGTAGGGCTCACTTGGAAGTGAAACTACCGCTTTGGAGCTCTTAATCAGCGATGGTCGATGTTGAGACCTAGGGAACTTTTCCAGGATGTGTCTGTCCAGTTGCCAGTAGACGTGACCATTGCTCGCGAAGACCAAGTCTGGGTTGGTACCGGTGTTCCAGCGTCCAGAGAAGAAGCTGGGAGCGTCTTTAAGATTATGCAACCAAGCAAGATTGCTCTTGGTCGCCAAATCAACCAAAGATTCTTCATCTGGACTGGTGGTGCTATAGCCCCAGTCTACATGCTGGCACTTATTATCACCAGCGTAGAGACAGGGGTGTGGGAACACTGGAATGGCTAATGATGTCATTCGCGATGTTGGTGGATAATAATAACGTTGACGATTTTCACGCCATCAACATCCACACAGAGCCACTCAACAACTGATTGGTCCAGAGATTGACCAGCAAGGGTCCAGCCGAGTCTCTCATAAACAAACGTAACGCGGCCATGCTTCCTGCTCATAGTCCAGCCAGCTAGTCTGAAGTTTGGTATCACTAGCTGGTCCGGCGTAATGCAGTGAGTCTCTTGTAGGAGAATGACCAGAGCCCTATACTTGGTGGCCAACTAGTTGATAACGCAGACCTTGCTCTGCGTGAAGCCCTCGATGTTCAGCTGCAGTGTATTGGGCAAGGGTTGCTCGCAGCTAGCCTCGGCGAGTTTGCCACTTCGCATTTGCCTACCGGGCCGAGGGTCTATCCTTTTACCACCCCGGAAGCTTCCCGTTATAGTCATCATTCGCCAGGAACTATGTAGTTTCTGTTTCCGAGATTCGCCACGAGGAGTACCAAAAATTGGTGAATTTTCCTGATTTAGTTCGGGATTTCATAAAATGTGAGGCTTGGGCCACAGACCCTAAATATTAAAAGTTTTGGAAAAAAATTGTCATTTTACTGTGTCCCCCTGCCCGTTTTTATGGAAACGGGCCTGATATTAACAAATAGTTCATATCTTCAAAACTACTGAAAACAATGACCTGGCTTTGAGCTCAAAATGTGCGGAATATATGATGTCCTTTATGTTGTTAATGCATCATTTTCTTCTAGGGGACCACGTCTCGAGATAATGTAAAAAAACTGATTTTTACTTGAGTTTTGAACTTGATTTTTGCTTTGCTGTTGATTTACATTGCTTGATAGCTAATTTTCCATATTGACCATACTTAGTATCACATATAAAATAACTTAACAACACGTATAAAAGTCCACAATGCACATCATCAATATTCTAGCAAGATTTGGATGGTTTCAGTAACAGCAGTACCGGTTCCGGTATATACAAGGAATTAAGTCCATTCTACTCTCTATGAGTACATAACTCGTTGGCATTCCTATGGCGAAAAGATGATACTCAAATATGGCTGTTTGCTAAGTGCTCGCCTGTTGTTAATGAAGAAACGCAAGCAAAATTTACCTGTGCACGGCCTCCAACAGTAGCAGATGTGTATGTGAATTATTGTGGTCAACATCAATATCTTCAAACAGAAACAAAGTGACAATCCAGTTGAAGAGATGCTGCTAAAAGAACTGCTTCTGAGCTATCATTATGGTGGAAAAACAGTTGTGGATTTTCGTTGAAAAATGAAAAAACTTTGATTGACATGATAATTGCACTACACAATGAATGAAAAAATCTGAGCAAAATGAATCTCAGGAAAAGAAAAAAGTGTCATTCTTGCAAAATTGTGAGAAAACGTTTTGGGTAGTGACTGCTCAGTGGCAAGAAAAAGCGCGTGATTCTGTAGTATGAAATGACTATGAATTTTTACAAGAAATCAAAAAAGCAAATCACACAACAACAGCTGGAGGCTTGTACAAAAGATACCAGAGTAAAGTTGCTGACAAGAGAAGGCGCACAGATGAAGAAAATGAGCACAGAGAAAAAGAAGCCAACGAACACTGGCAGAACATGAAGAATGTTATCATTCAAATACCAGCAGTACTGCTTCTGAAACTGATAGTGAAGCAGACATCATAGAAGAATCAAAAACCAATGCAAACAGCCAAAGTTATCAGTGTTAAGTCCTTCAGTGTGTGCTATAGCGGACAAGCATCAAGTCATTCATGGTCTTCGATTCTTCTATGATGTATACTACTATGATGTATACACTTATACTTCACTATGAGTTTCAGAAACAGTATTGCTGGTATTTACATCATAACATTCTTCATGTTCTGCCAGTGTTCTTTGAGCTTCTTTTTCTCTGTGCTCATTTTCTTCACTTGAGTGCTTCCGTCCAAGCCTTCAGCTGTTGCTAGGTGATTTGCTTTTTGATTTCTTGTAAAAATTCATAGTCATTTTTTATTACAGGATCAGTTTTTTCTCGTGCCTTTTTTCCTACTGAGCAGTCACTACCCAAAACGTTTTCTCACAATTTTGCAAGAATGACACTTTTTTCTTTTCCTGAAATTCATTTTGCAAATTTTTCTTTTCGCTCAGATTTTCCATTCATTGTGTCATGAAATCACCTTGTCAATCAAAGTTTTTTCATTTTTCAATGAAAATCCACAATTGTTTTTCCACCATAATAATAGCTCAGAAGCAGTTCTTTTAGCAGCATCTCTTCAACTGGATTGTCGCTTTGTTTCTGTTTGAAGATATTGATGTTAAGAAGGCTGTTGGCTTTGATCAGTGAAAGCGAATTTGGTTGACCAGCATTGCCGCTGTAACTCTTGCACGCCTCAGTGCGCAAATAAAACCTAAGTACGTCATCACCTTAAACTTTGAACACCTATTTTTGGTTAACCTAATACATTGAAAAGTTTTTATGGTCAGTTTTGAAATCGTTGCATTTTTTTGACACCTTTAGTAAAACAATAATTCTACACTTCAGTTCCACTTTATCTGATAGTATAATTAAAGTTATCACAGCATATATAAAATACATAGTTCTTGAAAAACTTCACACCATCGATTTTTCGAACAGCTGTTTTTGCAATAGTAGTAAGTCAGTTTTTCTTTTGAGCTACGCACAAAAATTTTTAGAATCTCAAACCAACAAAAAAATTTCATCGAGTTTAGAGATAAATTTTCGAAGTAGAATAAAGTTTCTTTGCACATTTCTATCAACAGTTTTGTTGCACAACTATCAACCTAACCGCAGGTAAGTTAATAACCACTCAATTAATTGAAATATGTGGAGCCGATAGTCTAATGTGAAATATGAAGAGATATTTTACAGCGTTTATGTAGTAAGTCTTCAAGGCCTACCATAATGTCTGTTTATATAGACGTAAACGAACAAAAGTATTGAAAAATCAAAAAAATCAGTTACCACGAGTCCATGAAAATCGCTTTATTCAACAATTACTTTTGTTCAATGAAGCAGCAATAATTTTTGGACTACGCACAACAAAAAACGCCAAGTGTTAGGCTACACATACCATAACGAAATCAAAAAGTCACACTATTATATATTCGCGGTATTACGCTGAAGCGTGTAAAGAGTGGTGGGGCCCGTCTCCACAGCATAACGCCAGTGCAACACAGCTCCAAAGAACGTCGCAGCAGAAGCGAGCCGTTGGCAACACAATGTCCGGTTTGACCGGCCCGGTGATCAAACCCCAGACCTACCGCACCAATGGCGATGTGTTTAACAACAGAACTGACAGCCGGTAAAACAAGAAAACTAGACATCACTCGACAACCCACGCATTTCATCACATCACTCGACAATCCACGCATTTCATCACATAACTCGACAACTCACGCATTTCATCATATCACTCGACATCCCACGCATTTCATCACATCACTTCACATCCCACGCATTTCAACACATCACGCGACAACTCACGCATTTCATCACATCACTCGACAACCCACGCATTTCATCACATCACTTTACATCTCACGCATTTCATTACATCACTCGACATCCCACGCATTTCATCACATAACTCGACAACTCACGCATTTCATCATATCACTCGACATCCCACGCATTTCATCACATCACTTCACATCCCACGCATTTCAACACATCACGCGACAACTCACGCATTTCATCACATCACTCGACAACCCACGCATTTCATCACATCACTTTACATCTCACGCATTTCATTACATCACTCGACATCCCACGCATTTCATCACATCACTCGACAACTCACGCATTTCATCACATCACTCCACATCTCACGCATTTCATCACATCACTCGACATCCCACGCATTTCATCATATCACATCACTCGACAACTCACGCATTTCATCGCATCACTCGACAACCCACGCATTTCATCACATCACTCGACATCCCACGCATTTCATCATATCACATCACATCACTCGACAACTCACGCATTTCATCACATCACTCGACAGCCCACGCATTTCATCATATCACTCGACATCCCACGCATTTCATCATATCACATCACTCGACATCCCACGCATTTCATCACATCACTCGAAATCCCACGCATTTCATCATATCACTCGACAACTCACGCATTTCATCACATCACTCGACAACTCACGCATTTCATCACATCACTCGACATCCCACGCATTTCATCATATCACTTCACATCACTCGACAGCCCACGCATTTCATCACATCACTCGACAGCCCACGCATTTCATCACATGACTCGACAGCCCACGCATTTCATCACATCACGCGACAACCCGCGCATTTCATACGTCACTTGACAGCCCACACATTTTATCATATCACTCGATATCCCACGCATTTCATCATATCACATCACTCGACAGCCCACGCACTTTATCATATCACTCGACATCCCACGCATTTCATCACATCATTCGACAACCCACGCATTTCATCACATCACTTGACAGCCCGCACATTTTATCACATCACTCGACAGCCCACGCATTTCATCATATCACTCGACATCCCACGCATTTCATCACATCACTCAACATCCCACGCATTTCATCAAATCACTCGACAGCCCACGTATTTCATCACATCGCTCAACATCCCACGCATTTCATCACATCACTCGACATCCCACGCATTTCATCACCTCACTTGACATCTCACGCATTTCATCACATCACTTGACATCTCACGCACTTCATCACATCACTCGACAGCCCACGCATTTCATCATATCACTCGACATCCCACGCATTTCATCACATCACTCGACAGCCCACGCATTTTATCATATCCCTCGACAGCCCACGCATTTTATCATATCACTCGACAACTCACGCATTTTATCTTCATCGACTCACCGTTTTCACCAAGAGGTAGTTTAATCTCACGACCTTTCATTTTGTCTAGAAAAAATGATGTGCAATGAATGGAAAGCCGTAGTTGGAAACAGGTTCAAACTTTTTGTTTTGTTCTTTGCTTCTCACGTATCGAACGAACCAATTAAAATGAAATGAAAATGAAAAACCGAACCACCGAGAAGACAGCATATTAGCGGTTTCGACGGACATTTGATGAATGATTTTAATATCAAAGGCGCAACAACGAGGTTACTCGAATTTTTATTCAGCTGGTTCGGCAAAAATGCAGTTATTTGCAAGTGAGCAGTTACGAAGTAAATTGTAGATAGAGAAGAAGTAAATACCGACCTGTACACATAATGGGATCGATTCCCGGTGCGGTAATGCGCTCTCTGTTTAACTCGACAGTACTGCAGCAACACAAACCTTCCGGAAAAAACAATTTCACTTCTTCGCAGGCTCGTGAGTAAGATTCTGAAACTGAGAAAATAGAGTAATTGATAGTTATTCGGTTTGGCCACAACTGTTTTCTTCCATCATACAGGCAATTGAACAGAAAAATTAGCAGTAATTGAGGGAGACTGCGAAGTGAGCTTGCGCTCTTCGAGTCAGCAACCACTCGGTAAACATGTCGAAGGCGATCGGCTCCAGCCGTGAATCGCACCCGTAACGTAGGATCTATAACCTGCGCGGTAGCGCTAGGCCATGTCGCTGACTATCATGGTGCGACACGAGACACTTCATGTAAAGCAATGCAACAGCAAGCAGCCGTCGTAAAAACAAATCTTCGCAAACATTTCGTCTGAATTCCTTTCATTTATATTTTGTGCAAATTGCCGAAGATGTTGGTCTTGTCCATCACTAACTAGGGAATTTAAAAGTCCACAGAAAGGGATTTAAATTTGCGACATATCATTTCGGGGTCCATAACCTAATATGCAATATCTAATATACTTTGAGGTTCGCATATATACGCAAGTCCCTGTTTACGAAAGAGATGGATGGAAACTACAGCTGGACAGTCCATGAAGCGCTTGTTCACACAACAACCATCTTTTCATATTAGCAGTTTTTTCGACTGCTAAAAGTCTTCGAATGCTGCTGTTCTGCCGGTGAATGAAACTTACTGAGCAGCCACCATAGTATTACAAACAAGAAAGAGTTAAGCATCATTCAAGCGCGTGAGTTTTACTTGCTTGTTTTATACGTGTCGATCACGCATACAGGTTTGCAATAAATGATTCAAACTGAATCTACAAAGTCACATATCAGTGACTTGATGACCTAAAAATCCTTTCCTGTTGCCTGGTAGCGTGCATACACCCGTTTATTTTTGGAATACAAATTGATCAGTGGCTATTATAATCAGAAATGTCGTGTGCTAAACATGACCTTTCAAGAAATAGACCAGCGCTGAGAAAATGCGAAATACATCATGTAAACATATAATCAAGCAAGCGAGCAACACACCATGAATTGCATTTGAAAACTCATCAATTCCAAATTCCTCTCTCAACGAAAAACGTCCAGTACTGGTGCCGCCATGTCGGGGGTTGAGAGGACCGGCTAATTCAAGCAACTTTCGCACACCATTACTCCGCTGCACGCAGATCACCATCGATGCACCTGATGTAACGTGACTGACGAAAACTCGCTTCTCACCAGGCATCTACACACACAATGTAGCAGGTAGCAAATAACATGCGCGAATTAGGTGCTGCGATGTTAAGAACAAAATATAAACATTTAAATCGGTGGCAAAAAAATTTCAAAATCAAATAAAATGTCTCCCTGCTCCAAACGTCTATCCCTGCTCACACCGTGTATTCCTGCTAACACAATGTATCCAAGTGCTACAACGCCAACGCGTCATAATCTTCAATTACTTCAAAATAATGCAATCACAGCTATTGTTGGAGCAACGAAATCTGATCACATTACTTCTCATTTCAGTAAACTTAATATTTAAAAAATTAAGGATCTATATAATTATGAAATAACAAAACTCCAGCATCTGCATCATAAAATGCTATTACCTAGTCCTTTTCAAAGTTATTTTATTTTTTCTTCTAATATCCATAATTATTGCACTAGGAGTAATTTTAATTTGACTTATTTCATACCAAAATACAAATTAGCTAGATTACAAAAATCCTTTAAATGTATTGGTGGAAAAATGTGGAATGAAATCAAAAAGGAATTTAAATGGTTGTCTTTTAATAAATTCAAACGAATACTTAAACTTCAATTATTATCTAAAAACTAATTGCAATGTATATATCAGTTACAATAAAAAATACTGTCAGCCACGTGAGAATGGTGCTTCATGATTCTTACTATTTTTTGTGTTTCTTCATAATAGTAAAATCTATAATTAGAAATATTGGGAAATACAAAATTCTTTTGATATTGAACCGCGTTTAGACCCTGCTCCCTCAGCTTTTCTAAATTGCACCCCCTTAAATAGTTAATTATGCATAAAATTTGACTGGTGCTGCACTGAAATCGTTGACATTTATGAAAAAGGACGAACAGCTATTACCTATCTTTGAAACAATAAAGGAGTCCTGAATTTGCATGAACCACCATTGACAAAGTTTTGCACTAATATCAAGCAGTGGAACGTGGAGTAAAACTGACAACAAAAGCAGCTAGCCGAATAGCTGGGCATGAGATCCAAATCTGAGAAGCCTCGTGTAGTTTGGCAGCAAGAAAAAAACGATGGTTAAAAAAATCCAAGAGAGTTGCAAGAAGACGTTTTCAACAATGATAGTGTGCCATGTTTTGCGCATTGTGTGCTGTGTGTACTGTATATCCTTCATTGGTCTGCTTTAGCATAGTCTAATACCTTTTCATGTTGTGCATTTGTGTTCCCTGTGAATTATTTCTATCCTGTTTCGTGCATGGAGACTCCTATGGGAATATTGGGTCGCAAAAAATTAAACAATTTGGTGGTCCGCACAACTGTTATATTTCAAAACGCATCGAATTCTGACACCGAAGTAAATCGTGAAAAAAATGAAATTGCTTAAATCATAAAATAAAGATTACAGTTGCCTTCTTCTCCGAAAAACTTTAAAAATGAATACCAACAATGCATAACTAGCACTTACCAGTCAAATTTTATGCATAATTAACTATTTAAGGGGGTGCAATTTAGAAAAGCTGAAGGGAAAGGGTCTAAACGCGGTTCAATATCAAAAGAATTTTGTATTTCCCAATATTTCACCCTAAGGCAAAAATCTAACACACAGGCAAGTTAAAATTAAAAAATTGCCCAAAAAGGGGGCACCCTACTCACACAGGGTATAGGGGATATATGCTCACAACGTGCATCCCTCTTTGCAATGTGTATCCCGGCTCACACCGTGTATTCTTGCTCACCCCAGTATCCCGTCTCACAACGTGTATCCTTGCTCACACCGTGAATTCCTGCTCACACAATGTATCCCTGCTCACACCGTGTATCCCTGCACACACAGTGGATCCCTGCTCACACAATGTATCCCTGCTCACATCGTGGATCCCTGCTCACACCGTGTATCTCTGCTCACACAATGGATTCCTGCTCACATCGTGTATCCCTACTCACATCGTGTATCTCTGCTCACACCGTGTATCCCCGCTCACACCGTGTATCCCTGCTCACACAGTGGATCCCTCCTTACATCGTGGATCCCCGCTCACACAGTGTATCCCTGCTCAGACCGTGTATCCCTACTCACATCGTGTATCTCTGCTCACACCGTGTCCCTGTTCACACCGTGTTTGATTCATTTTCACCTTAGCATCAGCGGTAAATTCTTATTAAACTGAAACTGAGATAAATGCTTTCCGTGAGAGTTTTTCACTAATTTTTAGATCTAGTTGCAAATTTTGCCATGAATTTTTTTCGAATTTTGATAAAGAATCTTTAATCTTGCTTCAGCAAACTGTAAATTTTTTTAAATATTTTTTGTGTTTTCATAAAATGAATTTCAAAATTTAACAGTTGTAAGAAATGACGGCAACGATATGAATGTAAAATTCCAGAATCAGCATTTTCGTTTATTTGTATTCAGTTGCATATTTATTCTCCTATCACGACGCAGCGATCAAAGCGCCATACGAGCTCGTTTTGGAGTGGCCAGCCATCTGTCCACCATTTTAAGATGGGGGAATCCCGTTAAGTTCCTTTCCCAACGGCACAACCAGTGAACTTGCCGGCTTGTTGTCCACACTGCCCTTTAATGCTGAGCGTGAAGCAAGGAAGCAGCGAATTTTAAATTGGTTTGACTCGACTCGGAATGAAACCGGAGTCTGGAGTTCCAGAGGCAGCCGATCTAACCACTCAGCTACCAGCGCTACATGATCGCTTCAAATTCTACGTTATTTTCAGGTGTACTTACTAATAGCTTTCATGTACATGCTTGTTATGAATTATACAGACAAGGATAATCATCATGAAGCGCTTTATTCATGGACGCAACAAGGAGAGAAACAATAGTTAGACCAATCGTCTTTGATTGCATTTGTATAATAGAACATCGCTTTTTTAAGGCAGTGTCTGGAGCATTGGCGTTTTTTTTTATAAAATTGCTCTTTGTACGCACTAACCCCACAGTCACATTAACTTCAGATCTCTAACCCTATCCCGATCTCCCAACCCTATCCGTACTATAATACCCCAAATTTTCACGTTTCACGATACTGCTGATGACGCCATACCAACGTGACAACAACGTCATGTAAAAAAACAAGCAAGAACTCTGGTGCAACAGCGTTTTCGTAATGAAAACCGGCCCGGTGCTTGAGACATGACTTTTTTCAACCAATTCACGGTTTCGACATATATACGCAACATAGCAAGTCTCGAGAGGAGCACAGAGTAGAGTTGACACAAAAGCGCACACATTTACTTTTGAATATTTGGCTGGAACAATTTCCAGTGCTTGGTCTTCAGTAATCACCATTAACTTCGCTCCAACAACCTTGAAATCTTCGCGATGTAGACGCTTTAAAATCTGCGAGCAAAATGCACTGGTAGTAATGTTACCACAATGGTGTGGAACTAGCGCGATTAAAAAGTCAAAGAACTTTTGTTCATCCATTTGTTGAAGTTTGCAAAGTAGCGGATGTTGAAGGTTACCTACATTAAATGACAGAGGAGTTGGAAGCTCACAAACACCCCGCCCACATGTCCAATTTATGCACATTCTTGATTCTAGTTTTTGCATCATAACCAATTTTTTGAGCCCACAAAAGCTGGACACGCGCACAGGAAAAAAGTGAAGTTTCCAGCGCTCAGGAAAAAATGCACATGCGCACAGGAAAAAAGTGAAGTTTCAAAACGTTGTTGCAACTGCGGTTAGAAAATAGGAAGCAACGCAGACAAACATGTTTCTTGCGCGATCGCGATGGAGCGCTTCCGCATTTGCATTTCGGGCAATATACTGCAGCGGTTCTCAATCTTTGATTCTTCAATACCCACTTTTGATGTGACTGATCCTCACTTTCCCTCAACATAAATGTTTTAAACTAAACAAAATGGAACTTCGCCTGCAAAAAAGCCGCGTTCTTCGCAAGAAAAAAAAGAAAGCAAAAAATCTCTCGAAAGTACAGTATCTTCGAGAAATTGAAATGAAATTGAATAATATTGTTCCTACAATTACTTGAAATAAAAAGTTTTCTTATATTAATCTATAGTACAAAAAATTGCAGTTCTTGAAATTAAACGATGTTTATGAATTGAAGCTTTCTTAATTTATGCATAAACTGTTTAAGAACAAATTACCAAACTCGTGCCAATAAGGTTTTACCAAAATTGAAAAAAATTCACACCTATGAAACTAGACCGCCAAACAAGTCGAATTATTTTCTACCTCGTGTTTCTAAAAATGCAGATCAAAACAAATTCGAATGTCGTGGTGTCAAACTGTGGAACAAAATTGGGGATGATTTTAAAAAAAATCTTTCAAATACCGGTAGGCTATTTTAAACAACAACTTAAGTTTAAAATATTAGATGGGTACTAAGTTTAAGTAACAGTTGTGGTATATTTTGTTATTGCATCGTGTTTCACTCTTTCGTTTGCAAAGTTCTCATATTCCGTATGAGACGGATGTATGTTTGCCTTCTGTATGAGACGGATTTAAGTATGATAATAGGGAGCATCTTGACTAGAAAACCTCAGGGTTATTTGATGCTTTTTGTCTCTGGTGTTTTTCGGCGTGCATTTGTGTCTTCTTCCTAGTGTCAATATACTATTACTATCACTACTAAAAAAAAGTCATCACTTGACGCCAGCTCCAACTTTAAAAGTAATATTTCGGGTCACTTTTTCCAACCGGGACGGTTCTCCACCTGAAAACCCTGAATTTTCTACCGGTTTGGATCCCATTATAATTATAATGCATTTGCGCATACCTTGACAAAATGGCGTGGAAAAGCATCAGGTTTGATAAGCAACAGCGAAGTGAGAAGGAATGATGGGGCAAGAAGCGAAGTCAAAAACGTTTCCGACACCGCGTCACTGCACTGATTGATTCGCGCTTTTTCACATTCCACTGCAAACAATAATCAAATAAATCAAATCTTCACTATACTCGCGATATTGCGCTGAAGCGTGTAACGAGTGGCGGGATGCACCTCCGCGGCAAAGCGCCTGGGCAACACAGCTCCGAAGAAATGTCGCAGCGGCGGCGAACCGTTGGCGACACTGGGTCGATTTGACCGGCCCGGGTAACGAAGCCCAGACCTCCCACACCGAGAGCGATGTGTTTACCAGTGCGCCAACTAGCCGCTTCAAACAATCATAGATGGAGCAATTTCTCTCGCAGATACGGACATCCATTCAAACTGAGGCAACTAATCAGTAAGAAAGAAACCAACTTAAATTTTGGAAAGCAAACAGCTAATAAGAAAAATAGCGGAAACAGGTGGAATATTGGGGTGATGAGCTACTGCATTCATGGTACAAAAAAAAGGGTATACTACAAATAATAATGGAAAAAAAACAAGGCATCGAAGTACTTTTTTAATCTGATTTTGCGCAAGTAGAAAACTCAGCTGCAATAAAAAATTTAAAATTGCAGCAATACAGTCAAATAAATTTTTTAAAGCTTTACTATCTCAACAAGGTGATATTATTGGCAAAAGTAATATCAGATTTGTTGAAACAAATTCCTTGTCTCTAAACTCAATCTAAGAGAAAGCACGTCTGTATGTTATAGTAACGAACAGTATAATGAATTGCTGACGCAGAAGAACGCAAGCATATCAGTCGATACGGTACAACCATTGTGACGTCATATACTCGCTCAACAAGATTCGCATTCAGTGACATCAAATTAGCCAAAACTAGTTGGAAAAACTTGGTAGAATAGAGCAATAGCTTTTGCATGTGTCAAAAAGTTTAGCAAAAATACAGTGTTTTTATTTAGATGTTGATTGTATAAAGTCTTTACAATGGGAATGCTTCTACAACTTTCGAACTTGATTTGCGAACGAAGTTTGTATTTTCAACTGAGATAATTAGCCCGGTGACAATCAAAACGCAAATCTTCATCACTCGCGGTATCACGCTGAAGCGTGTAACAAGTAGTGGGGTCATCTCCGCGGCTTAGCGCCTAGACGATACAGCTCCGAAGTAACATCGCAGTGGTGGCGAGCCTTTGGCGACATGTGTCCGATTTGACCAGGCCAGGAATTGAACGCACGGAACCCCCCGTACTCAATTCCTACGCAGGCGATAATTCTTTCTTCTCTCGCTACTAAAATTAACAGCGAAAACGTACAAAAAATAGTTCGCTCTTAAACACAGAGGCTGATAATGTTTATTTGCGATTTCACTTGCTAAAACAAAAAAATAAAAGCAATGTAACAAACGGAACCTTTCGAAGTATCATTAGCTTTGGTGAATCTTTCGAACGTATTGAGCGAGGTATAGGATAATCAAATGATGAAAAAATTGCGGAAGATTTCGTGGTTAAAATGTGTTTGAAACATCAAGAACCCTATTGCTTACTCTGCCACACTGACCGCAAAAACTGCCGACTCCAAAAAAATTCGATTTCATTCACGTAAGTATAGTTTAACAATGTGACTTTAAACGACTTAATCACAGGTGACTTGGGTTAATACAGGATTATTACACCGCCTTGCAAGCAGCAGAATTTGAAATTCTACGAACCAATATTTTGTTTCTTCTTTTTGTTGCTGTTTCGAGGCCGCAATACTTTATCAGAAGATTCTTCTTGTGATTGGTTCTTGTAAGAGGGAAAAGTATAATTTCTCGCGGAAGGAGGCAGATATTTTAACAGAAATCGACATTGATTATCGGAAAACAATTCATTAACACCAAAGAATGCAAGAATCTGCAGAAATAAACCAGATTAAAGCAAGTGAAACATGAGGATATTTAACTGAACAATTCATAACACAATAGCAAAAAAAACCAAGTCACTGTCGAGAAGTAGCACTGGGCTTTGGTAAGCAGCTGAATTGCGAAATCAATCTAATCAATCACTCAGCCTCAAACTAATCAGAATCATTCAACGACGGTTAACTCAGTTGTTGAGCAGATTGCTAGCGGTACGGGAGGTCTGCGGTTCAATTCCCCGGCCGGTTATATCGGACACAGCGTCACCAACGGCTCGCCATCGCCACGATGTTTCTTCGGAGCTAATCGGCCAGGCGCTCAGCCGCGAAGATGGAGCCCGCCACGTGTCACGCGTAATACCGTGAGTATAATGAAGTTTTGTAATGTTCTTTTATTAAACTCAGTTTTTTCAGTGTAAGCTGCACTACAGAGTTAGGTCTGTTTTTTTTTACTAAACTACAATAACGAAAACGTTTTCGGCGTTAATAACGAAGAGAGTGTTACCACGGAATTTAAAGCACCAGCCCAAAAAAGTTAAAAACAAAGCAGGAACACGCATGATTTCAGCAATAGGGGTTCAAAATAGATCTATATCAAGAAAAGAAAGGGACAGTGAAAAACAACAGGAAATACTGCTATGTCAACATTGAAATACAATAAATATGGGATGGAAAAAGTTTAAGGAGGAAAAGTAAAACCACAGTAAATCTCAAAACTAGACGTTTCGACAACATAGATTTAGCTGTCATCATCAGCAGGGTAAGCAAGACAGTACAAAACTGAGAGAATTCTTACACTGCTGATGATGACAGTTTCATCTATATTGTCAAAACGTCTAGTTTTAAGTATTGCTGAGGTTTTATTTTTCCTCAAGCTAACTTTGAGTGGCTTCAAATCTTGTTCCAACTTGCTACAGCAAAGAATCAGAAAAGGAGCTTACTTAGACCGCGCAAACCCTACTATTTGCTAAGGGTTGTGTGGTAGATGCATAGTAAATGACTAATATTTTTGTACACTTTAAGTCAGCGGTTCCCAACCTTTTTTTCTTCATTACCCACTTTTGATGTAACTGACCCCCACAACATAGATGTTTTTAACCAAGCTTTTCAACCTTTTTTGCTCATAGCCCATTAAAAACGAAGTGGGCAACTTTTCTAATTGCCACGATTAGGGACGCACTGATTGGAGGAGCAAAAAAAAAACGTCTACACGTCTTCGGATCTCCTGTATTCCAGTGAAAATATCAGTCACCTGTTTTAATTTAAACTAAATCAAAAGTCGTCTGCAAAAACAGGTGTTCTGCAAAAAAGAAAGTCTTTACCGTTGGGAGGAGATCCCGGGACATTTCTTTAACCGGAAAAGGACGGTGTTATTTTTCACGGGGTGTTTTATTTCCCACCTGAAAGCCCTAAATTCCCAACTTGTAGGTAATTACCCACCGTTTGGGAACCCATGCTTTAAGTAGTCGCCTAAGCAGTATAATACTTGACATTGCCGACAGACAGGCTAAAATATTTCAACACCTTTGTTGCCTTGTAGAGTATGGTTGACTCCGTGTTTAGAAGAAAAATGAAATTCCGGCAATCTCGGTGGAAAAAGAGTGAAGGTGTGCGAAAAACTAAGAAAAAAACGGATATGCGTCGCCAGTACTAATAGATGGGCTATTTTGAACAGAAAATGGTGAGCAAATTGGTGAGCCGAAAATGACGTCATGCGTCGTGGCCAACCTATGCGTCATGATCATCTATGCGTCTCCATAAAAACGAAATATTTCCGTTCTTTTAGAGATTGGTAGTTCAGTTGGTAACAATTTGTGGTAATATCATTTTGGAATATTTAGTTTAGTTGACAACGTATTTGCAAATTTAATTGCATTGACAAAATCGCTTGTTTACTTATTCACATAATTTGATTTAATCAGTCTTTGTTCAGTTATCTGAATTGCAGTTTTTTATCTTCAACGTTGTTATGTTTGGAAATTGCAAGTTTGAGTTCACAACCAAATTATTACATTAATTTCTCACACGAATTCCCTTCACGTATTAATTTTTTTATTTGAAAGTGTTTTTTATTACGAAATAAATTGTGTAAAAATTTAATTATTTCTAAAATTTTTGTTACAGCATTGAATTTTATGTAATTAAAATTTTAATAGTTTTTTTTATTTTATTATGAAAGAAATACCGATTCAATGCTTCTTACTTAAAATTATTGCTGCATTTTAGTTTTACGATTTTGATAGAATTAATGCTTTGGTTATTTTGATACTTCCAAAGTTATTGTTACATTATTTCTTTTCCCATATTTTCAAAAATTTTTACGCTGATATAAAGAATTATTCACCGATTCAATAACTTAGAAAATTATTGTTTCATTTCTTTCACGTATTAATTTTTCATTTGAAAGTATTTTTATTGTGAAATAAATTATGTAAAGATTTAATTTTTCTAAAATTTTTTGTTAGTGTAATGAAATTCATCTATTAAAAGTTTGCTTTTGTTGTGATTTTATGCAAAAAACATTGATGGGGTTGATGACTCGCTGTTGGCAGATATTTTGTTACGTACCACAAATACGATCAATCATTTCATTTATTTAAATCCGGGCAAAATTCGTATGTAAGATTTTAATGAAAAAAAGAAGGAAAACAGCCCTTGAAGTTAGTATATATTATGCAATAGTGTGTGAGTTTGTTGATTGGTTCGGAAACGTCATGGATGCTCTCAGTGAAACAATTTGCGATATCTGTCATAAAAAGTTTATGAAGAAGTCCAATTTGAACCGACATGTGAAAACAACACATGAAAAAATAGGAGATTTTACATGCACAAAATGCCAGAAAAACTTCAAGGAGATGCATCATTTAAAACGTCACCAGCAAAAGTGTAGAAGATGTGGAACACAATTTGATTTCCTGACAGATATTGCGAAACATTCTTGCAAAAGAAAACAAACTGAAAACGAAAAATACCAACTAAAACAGCAAAAAAAGTCGTATCGAAAACTATTCGCATCAAGACCTATTACGTTCTAAAAGTTAAATATCTCATGAGGACGAATTTTTGTTTCGTCTTTAATAGCTAGTCTGGTAAAAACTATGGACAGACCGCCTGTGATATTGGATCTCAAAGTATGATAAAGACCAGCGTGTCTTTTGGGAAACAAACAGAAAAAAGCTTATTTTTCGCATCACTGGAGCGTTTGAATTTTAGCAACTCCGCTAACAGAAAAGCTAGATTTAAATATATTAATACCTTGCACCAAATAAGGCTGTGACATTTTACCTACAGCTTCAACAAAAGGTCCGCAATCCATCACGTTATAATAAATGAGCATATCTTTGAGAGTCTTCCACTCTTTTTTCTTCCAGACTTTTTTGACAAACTCATATTCTGAGGGAGAGGTGTTAGAATTTGTGATTTCGCTGAAAAATGCCTCGTACGGTGGAACACACGGATGTTCTAATGCTTTTAAGTCACAAATGAAGCAGTAAGGAAAAAAAATTTCTCTGCAATGCAGCCGTACGCCAGAAGAAAAGATCGATAGCTGAAGTCAGTAGAAATGTAATTTTGAATATCCAAAAATCGAAGTTTGGCAGTCTTTAAACAGAGATAAGTGTTTGCTTTTTTAATCACAAAATCAATTTTTTCCACCAATGCGCGAATTAATATGGTTTCAATTAAAGGAAGGTCGTATTTACAGCTATTATAACCCAATATAGGAAGTTCTCGGATGAAAGCGTCAAATTCTTTTGAAAGATTTTCGCTCCAACAATTGGGACTGATAGCAAGAGTGTCGAACACATATTGATATCTTTCCTGTAGGATTGCATACGCGGCATCTGAGATTTTTTCCATATAATCCACTATTTTTTGTACTAATACAGTTTGGTTACCCTCAAAAACAAAACAAATAGGATCTTCTGAATTTGGAATGTTGGAAGCTATGGCCACACATGAAGGAATGTGTTTGGAAGTAAAAGAAAATTTTTCACCGTTTTCAGGTAAATCATCTTGACTTAAAATCGACGTGAAATCGCAGCAACAGTAAAAAGAATAATGTCGTTGATCATGGGGTATAAAAACGCCTATATCTTCTAATTTTTGAAAAATGGTTGGTTTTTAAAAATACCACCCGGAAAAAATTAAGTGACAGTTTGGTCGGAAGAGATGGTGTGCCTCAAAAAATGTTTTCGTCCATACCATAGCTTGTCACATCGCTGGCATTGATAAACATCACAATACTTCTCAAAGTCAACAATCAAGCTTAAATGATTTTTAAAAACATTCAATTGCATGGTTTCATATTCTACATGAGCAGCTGGTCGGGAAACAAAATACGCACCAGGGAAGGCTCAAATCAAGACGCCCGTTTGTACCCGCTGCACAGAAACTACTGGATAGTCTGACCGAATCAGACATTCGTGCAGCGCAATGGTTGGATTATGTATGGAAAATGGAGTACTTGAAAAGTACATCAAAGCTTCATGCTTTTATTCCCAGGGCCAGTCCTAAGCCTCTTGGAATGGGTTTGCCCAGAACATCTTGGATAAAACTGAATCGTCTACGGACTGGCGTAAGGCGATTTCATTCAAATGGGGTGCTGCTCCTTCACCGAATTGTGAAAGTGGTGCCTCTGAGCAAACTGCAGACCACATCATTTCTACATGCCCCCTACACCGTGCACCAAAAGGAATACAAGGTCTGTTGAAAGAATGTAAAGAAATAATGTAACAATAACTTTGGAAGTATCAAAATAACCAAAGCATAAATTCTATCAAATACGTAAAACTAAAATAAAAAAACTATTAAATTTTTAAATGTTTTTGTTTGAAGTTATAACGAAAGCATAATTTTTAATTACGTAAAATACAATACGAATACCAAAACCTAATATTTTATTTTCAAAAACTAACATCATTGCCGTAACTCTTCTCTTTTTTGTGCAATTCCTCTTTTATCGTTATCCCAGCTTCCTTTCGGCTCACCAATTCGCTCACAATTTTCTGTTTGAAATGGCCCATCTATGACTACTGTCGCCAGCCAGAGTGGGACTGCGAGAAAAAAGGAATTAGCTTTGAGTGAGTAAAAGAAGAAAATACAAGTTCTGGTGCTCAGTAAATAATGAGACGACTAAGGAAGCTGGGATAACGATAAAAGAGGAATAGCACAAGAAAGAGAAAAAGAGATACGGCAATGGTGTAAGTTTTTGAAGATATAATATTAGGTTTTGGTATTCGTATTGTGTTTTTTGTGTTTAGTTGCATATTTATCCTTCTATCATGATACAGCTATTAAAGTGCTGAAACGAGCTCGTTTAAGAGTTGCCGACCATCTGTCTACCACACCGCGACGGGGGAAGTGCCTTTCCAACTGCACAGCAAGTAAACTTGCCAGCTTGTTCTTCACACAGTCCCTTTAATGTTGAGCGTTAAGCAGGGAAGCTGTGAATATCAATTTTAAAGTCATTGTTTTGACCCGACACGGAATCATGAGCTCGTTTAGGAGTTGCCAGTCTACAGCTCCAGCTCCAGAGGCAACACAATATCTACTGCGCCATCTGAGCCGAAAGTGATTGGTGCAGACAGGTCACAAAAGTGGCAGACCTTTCGCGGAAAAAACAGCAATTCTACGACACAATGAAAGATTAGTTAGTTAGTCAGTTGCATATTTATCCTCTTATCACGAGAAAGCGATCAATGCGCTATACGAGCTCGCTTAGGAGTTGCCAGTCATCTGTCTACCACACCAAGATGGGGGAATCCCGCTAAGTGCCTTTCCCAACGGCACAACAAGTAAACTTGCCGGCTTGTTCTCCACACTGTCCCTTTAATGCTGAGCGTCAAGCAGGGAAGCTGTGAATACCAATGTTAAAGTCGTTGGTTTGACCCGACTCGGAATCAAACCCGAGTCTACAGCTCAAGAGACAGACGCTCTAAATCACTCGGCCATCTGAGCTGTCAAGATGAGCTGAATGTTAGAAAGACTGGTAAATTGTTTAGAGGTATTCACAAATTCAATAAAACAAATTCAACAGATTGAGGGAGACTGCGAAGTGAGCTTGCGCTTACCGAGTCAGCAGCCACCCGGTGTATATGTCAAATACGATCGGCTCTAGCCGTGAATCGAACCCGTCACAAAAGATCGGTAACTTACGCGCTGTACCGCTACGCCATGTCGTTGGCAATGAATATGATAAAGAAATGGCGGGATTTGAATGTGTTTATGGCGGATATTGGTGAGCAAGATGCAGAAGGAAGAATCCTGCTTACATACCGCGATGAAAAATAATTGTGTGCAACCAGTAACTGGTTTTAGAATATCTGTCCGTTATTTTGCTGTGTCATTAAATTATTGTAGTCGGTATCTGCTAGCTACAATTATTAATTATAAATCAAATATAAGACCGCTATGCTACAGAAATAAGATACACCAACAGAGAGCACGCTATTTACTGGATTAGAACTATATCTCACCTGGCGATATGTTACTTGTGGAGTTGAAGATATAAATCGTAAAATCGAATCTTCCCAGCGTGCAGGTTCGTTGAGCTTATTGCTGGCGTTGAACAACAACAACTTCAAAATCTAAGTAAAATATGAGATGAGCAACTACAATTCGAATTACAATAATAATAAGCAAATATTCATAGAGCGCCATTTTTAAATGCACATTTGCTCGAGGTGCACACAAAATAACGACACATAAATACACAAACGTAAAATAACAAATGCATAAACAACAAACAAACAACAAAACAATACATAAATACAACAAACAACACATAAAAACACAAACGTAAAGGATTACCGTATTTTACGGACCATAAGGCGCAATTTAAATCTTTTTATTTCTTAAAAATTGATCGTGCGTTTTACAAGCCGGCATATAAATGAGGTAGTGCTTTTTGCTTTAATCCAATGATAGGTTCTCAAAGTGCTCCGCGAGAGCAACCTAGGGGCTCTGCGAGCTATTCGTTTACATATAAAATACTGACTTCGCTAATTTTGCAATTGTCCAAAGAAGCAATACCGGGATTGATGAAATTTGACTCTACCTTATTAGTATGTTTGTCAAGTGTCAAATTGACAGCCTTGATATAATTTATCTACGAAATGTAGATTTTTTCTAGCTTATTTAGGGTAGTAAGGGTACGCCAAAAAGGCCTGACACCTTTGAAAGTTTAATTTTTAAACTTATTAAATTTCCGAATGTCAGGTCTGTATTCACATTTGGAAGAAGTTTAGTATTGTAGCAACAGGCGGTTATCAGCCAGTGTTTACTTTCCATTCAGCAGGCCAGGAAGGACGACGTCGTTTTATTGAATGGGAAGTCACAACAGCTTCCATATATCCGGAAGAATGTTTTGGCATGGTTAAGCATTGTGAAGGATGAGTGTAACTTTTACCTGAGCGCGGATGATGAGGGCTGATAGCCCGAAACAGCGCTGTCCCGCTCTATGGTACAATATCATACTTGTTCTACCATTTTCACACTGACCAATTGTTATTAATGAATTACACTAGTATGAAAAAAGTCTTAAGCTAGGGCTTTATAGCATGCCTAAGAATGCAAAATTTGCCATAGGTCTCAAGTCATTTTGCGCCAGCTGTGAGATATTGACCCAACAAAGTGCGTTGCTAGGGCTCCGCGCAAAATCTCAAATTTGGCAAAAGGCTTCGCACCTCAAATAGTTTGAGACCCCTACATTAAAGTATTGAGTTTATACGATAACTCGATACTTCTCATCAAAACCAACTCTGTAGTATGAAAAACAAAACAATGAAAGCAATTTATTGACATTGCGCCTTATAATCCAGTGTGTCTTGTGGTCCGTAATATACAGTAGAATGAAGGCAACTCACCTTATAGGCGTTGACACGTCGCAGTACACATACGAAAGCCTGCTTTCCGTTACAATGCTGGAGAGTGGCATGCCATTGCTGAGTGCCAACCTCATTTGGGATGATTTCCTAGACAACGCACATCATTGTAATGCAAAAAGCAGCGCAGTGTCATTTCACAAGCCTTACCTTTACTTTGAAAAGAGGAAGAGAAGGGACATACTTCATTCCTAACAGTTCAAAACCCTGATATTGATCTTCACACAAATCTTGATCATAGCAAGATGAAACGAATCTCGTATTGTCGCAAGTCACGTGCAGTATTTCTACATCAAATTACTTTGGACGATTAAAATTAAAATCAGCGTAGGACCAATTCAGCGCAGTTGTTAAACACATCGCTATCGGTGCGGGACGTTTTTGGTTCGATTCTCGGGCCGGTCAAATCGAACACAGCGTCACCAACGCCTCGCTACCGCTGCGACGTTTCTTCGAAGCTGTGTTGCCTAGGCGCTAAGCCACGAAGATGGAGCCCGCTACTCGCTACACGCTTCGGTGTCATACCGCGAGCATAATCAATGTTGGATTAGATTTGTGATTTCATTTGACTAAATTTTTTTTTGCGTAAATTTCTTTCGGATCTGTTCAATCGAAGGTGAGTAAAATATGGCAGTAAAAAATCATGATTTTACTTTGCAGGATCTTGGCAGTTTCTACTAGAAGATTGCGACCAACCACGCTCAAAACTACAATTTGTTCCAACTCCTGATCAGCAACCAGTTGCTGCCGGCACTTGAGGCTGTGTAAATTGGAATTTGGAAACTAAAAACAAAAATTGACGCCAAGTCAAAACGATGTGTGGTCAACTGCAGAGGTGCGCAGATGAGATAACGCTGAGAAAAAACTGATTACTTCAAAGGCTCCAATACTGAACATTGTAGTCTACCACAGGAAAATGCCACGTGAGGTTTATAATCGAGGAACAACAAAGCAGAGGCAAGTTAAGAACTACATTAAGACAGCAGTCGTGTTTAAATCTGGAATAATACACACAGGCTTTTCCGCACGGATTTAAAACACGGCTTCAAATACAGGCAGCACAAACTCAGTATAATATACGAGCAGCATATTAGTAGCGCTATCTTAGACTTTGGTTTGCACTGAAATTTAGCTCAAATTTTGCACTGATTTTTCGAATAAAACATCCTCAAGAAAATAATTGTATGACATATTCAGGATTTTGTGCAAGCCTTCTCGGCTTGGCCACGGGGTCGCAAACCTCTTATTAGTGATTGCAGAAACCGAACATCAAAAAACACTGGCTTTAACCAAAGAGGAAGGGAGCTAAAAAATTTCTTTAAGAGAAGATAAATGGTAAGCGACGTCTTGAGAGGTGCTGGATTGAGAATACTTTGGACTTGAAAAAATCGGATCACGTTTAAAGGAATATTGAAAATGACTAGTAAGAGAAGTGACAAGAAAAAAATGCCAAATAAGTCAATCCGGACTCATCGCTAGGCGGAGGAAGCGCGACTTAATTCATAATAAACAAAATTGAATAATGAGCCAACAACATTATTCATGATTGGACTTAGATACAGAAAAATTGGCTTACTTAACATTGATCTGTTTGACACTATAGCAGCAACGCACCTGGCACAAAGGCCCCAACAGCGTAGAGAGGAAATTACTGAAAGCAAGCACTTGAAAGCATTGATTTGTAAGTTCCAGAAGATGTTGATTCTCATCGCTGCGGTACAAGATTTCTGTTTGAATTGCTGCAAAATATAACAGACCATAAGCAATAAAACGATGTCGTCCTTCCTGGCTTGCTGAATGGGATGCCATCACAACTTCCAAGTGCTGGGTCGGAAGTTAGAACTCCCTCCATCACGAACATTTGCAAAACAACTCAAGCAATAGTGTACCATAGAGCGATGCAGCGCTGTTTCGGGCCATTACCCCTTATCAGCCACACTCAGGTAAAGGTCCATTCATCATTCAGAATGACTGACTATAAGTGAGACAATCACACGGGAATTTTGACTGGAGAGTGACGTAGCTTCTGTTACCTACCGCAAAGGGTAAATTTTCTTGGGTATATAAATGCAGAAGGGTAATTGTATCTTAACTTGAGTACGGCTAACAAAGGCTAATAGCCCGAAACAGCACTGTCCCGTTCTGTGGTAACCATTAACACTTGAAGTGTGTTTAGTGACAGTAGTGCGCCGCCTACTGGGATCAGATAGTAGATGGGAAATTAGGTGAGTTAAATAGGAATGTTGCAACAGCATTTGTCTATTGTAATGTACCGTACATCTTATTACGTTTAACGCAATTAATTGGTCTTAGTTCTTGGCATTAACATATTTCGGTGATGAGATGCAGACCCCTTAGCAGCTAAGCTGTCATGGTCTTTCACATCTCGTCACGGGACAATATTGTTTGCTTCCACAACACTTACTATCATATTGAATAGTTTCAGACGCATGCAATTAGTAGCCGAATGTGTTGGAGAATCTCACCAGCTAGTAATCCAAATCGATGCGTGATCGCATTTTCTCGCGCCAACACAATCACAGTGGTGGGCCGACTCCACCAGTCATGGACGTCACAGTAATCTTCAATGTAAGTCGAATCGGAGAGCAATGAAGAAGCAAAGTATTTTGAAAATCTGCACAATCAAAAAAAGAAGAATCTTATCAGAAATCAGCGGAAAAAGTATCTGAAATAATACAACTCAGCTAATTTTGACAAATTTCAGTGGTAAACACATAACATGTCGCATGCGGAAAATGACAGTAAAAAATATCAGTGAACATTCTGCATTTAACCCGATATCAATCGAGGTAAAACTCATTAATGTTGGTCTCAGGGCAATATGAGTCGGGTCAATCCTTGAGAATTACAATGTTCACCGCTTTTCTGTTTGATGCTCAGCATTAAAAAACACAACGCAGAAAGCAGTCCGACGAAGTGCTGAACGGAATTCCGTGATCGTTGAATGGTAGAAAAATCGCCAGCTCTAAACGAGTTCACTGTGATGCTTTCGCCACCATTTCATAGTGAAAATATTAGAATGTAAAAATAATGTGAGAAAAGCTCAGTTGTTGAAGACATCGATAGCGGGGCGGGAGGTTCGATTCCCGGGCTGGTAAAATCAGACATAATGCCACCAACGGCTCCTCAGTGCTGCGACGTTTCTTCGGAGTTGTGTTGCTAAGGCGCTAAGAAGCGGAAATGTACCCCGCAACTCGTTACACGCTTCGGAGTAATAGCCTACCGTGAGTATAACCAAGATTTTATTTTGTTTTGTGTGAGAATAACGAACTCACTGTGATGAGATCAGCGAAGAAGCTACTTTTTCGTTCAATATGATTTGTTTAAAACCTTCAACTGCAAAACCAAGATCATAGATGACAGCAAGAAGCTCGCCCAGAAATCGCGAGGGAAAGCGAGGAGAGACGAGCAAACACATCTGCGATACGCTTCCGGCTACTAAGAATGGATGGCGAGTTCGATTCACGTGAGTTTGCCACTCGTTTGGAGAATGATCTTGCTCGACTCCTACATCCACATCTTTTTCATCATTCAGTGAAAATCTTCCCGAAAACCAATCAACGAGCTGGTGGTTGGCTCGTTCTTCGCTACGCGGCGAATAAAATACATTCAGTTCTAAAAAACAACAATTCCGGTTGGCGTAGTGGTCAACGACATCGCTACCGGCGCGGGAGGACTGGGGTTTGATTCCAACGGCTCGCCGCCGCTGCGACGTTTCGGAGCTGTGTTACCCAATCGCTAAGCCGCCGAGATGGGCCCTGCTACTCGTTACACGCTGCGTCGTAATACCGCGAGTATAACGAAGATTTGATTTTGATTTTTTTTAGTTTTAAGAAAATAACATTTAAATCAGAGCTGGTCTATTATCACACGTCAAGTCATCACCTGTTGGCACAGCCGCGTCACCTCTTCGTTTTGATATCTGCTCGCCATACAAAGCATTTAGAGATCCCTGGTCAGTCATGCGTGCAAGAATGGGATCTCTGGGTCCGATGATTGAGTTCATCTTCCTAATGGCTGATTTTCCACGAAGCGCGATGACCACGCATGGCAACACCTCATTAACATCGCTATCATCCTCACATGACACTGCAACCAAATTCAATTTTTAACTCCACACCCTACAAAAATATAATTACAACTGAAACTCCTAATCGGGTAAGTTGTAGTCGCTCAAATCTGCCCAAACATTTTTGATATTAGTAATTTAATTGCAAATGACACAGCCAAGAAACAGCTAAAACACTTGGGCGGACGTTTGGCTCAACTCAGGTGCCATAGTCAACGCTAATGCTGAGCTGGGTCTTATGCCATGATGCCAAAGAAGGAAAATGAGGTAGGACAGGAGGAGCTTAGTTTATTTACGTGTTAAAGAGGCGGAGTGTGTGGACTGTGGAGTCCACGTTGAGATACCGGTTGAGTTGTATTTAGCTGTTTCTGATTGTAATATTTATAATTAAATTGCTGGTTACTACCAGCCGTACCGTTTGCCATTTTGGATATTTTTTTCACAACTCCGCAAAGAATACGTATCAATAAAAAATGAAGTCTAAAACTTTTGTTTTTTACTTCACTCTCGCCTGAATAAACAACCTTAAATCGAAGCAAACGTCTTAAATAATCGAGGCTTAGTTTCACCCATCATTGCCTTATGGCAACATTAAATTACCCTGTCCACATGTCCAATTTATGTGGGCTTTAGGTACAAATTGATGTGGGCTTGTTGCTGTGAGCTTTACATCATAATCACTTTTTAAAATTATGACATCAAAAATTTAACTGTGATGCAGAAAGCTCACAGCAACATGCCCACATCAATGTGGGCTTAACGCCCACATAAATTGGACTTGTGACAGGGTATGTGTCTCTTCATTAGCAGTACAGATGGCCGAGTGGTAAGAGCGTCCGCCGGTGGAGCTGAAGATTCGGGTTTGATTCCGAGTCGGGTGAAACCAATGACTTGAAAATTGGTATTCACAGTTTCCCTGCGCGACGCTAAGCACTAAAAGGGACAGTGTGGAGAACAAACCGGCAAGTTTACTAGTCGTGCCGCTGGGAAAGGCACTTAACGGGATTTCCCCATCTTGGAGTGGTAGACAGGAGACTGAAAACTGCTAATTGAGCTCGTTATAGCGCTTTGATTGTTTTCTCGCGACAGGAGGATAAATAGTAATTAAATATGTGACTAAATACAATAAAAATACAATACATTCAGTTCACAGCTACCAACGCACACATGATCTTCTTAATTTGTTGTCTAGAAAGATAGAGCAGTCTCATGGAAGCGACATCTATGCAGGAGAAGTGGAAACGGATGAACAAATCAAATGTTGAAGTCGGATAAGAAAGAGCTTCACGTTGCAGCAAGCAGGTGGTGGTCTACGACATACAACCTAGCGTTTTTATTTTATCTCAAAGTTAATTGATCAAAGGGAAACTGAAAGAATGAAAAAACTCGAGAAAACTGATAAATGGCACGAACTTTACCTTGATATTTCACCAAGAAATATTATATAAACAATCCTGTTTAAACGCAATTTACAAAACTCTCAACATCTTAGCTCAATTCAGCAAATTTATGAAAACCTTAAAACAGTTGAAAAAAAAAAACTGTTGGAGTAGGTAAGTCAGGGGGACCGTCAAAGCACAGCAGGCCACATCGACTGCATAGTACTTTCAGCGGTCCACATTTAGGCTTTTAATTTTTAAATTTCGCTTTAAAAATATACAGTTTCACGACGCAAATTTATTAAGCATTCAAGGTGAGTTGTTTTTTTTACCGTCAAATCAGAAATGTGTGCTCAGTTTTAATGTCACAAATATAGCATGTAGAATTCGAAGCAGTTTTGAAGAAAGATTAACGTTTTCTATACCACCGGTGTGTTTACAAGGATCTGACGCACGTTACATTCAGAACCTAAGCGGGCCGCAGGTTTTCCACCCCTGAGCTAAGTGATCAGGTGAGCGTTAATAAGCAGTTGGATGCAACTTCATCGCCGAATGAAATGCACGGATTTTTGTCACAATACGGTAAGGCTCAGGTTTTTTCTGAAAGAAAGACGAATTTGCCTCTTCACGTCCTTTATTTTTAGAGTTCAAAAATAATGCGATAACATTTAAAGGCAGATCGAAGCCAAACAACAGCCATCACTCATGTCAAAACTTTATCCCATCCTATAGATAAACAGATGATGACCGCCATCACTAACATAGCTAGGTCATTATAATAGCATAAAGTTTTCTTTAGAGCTTGGTTTAAAAAACAAGAAAATTTACCTGCACTGTGTTGTTTGTGAAAAATTCGCTTTCTTGTTCGTTTTTATGCGTTGTAATTTTCCACATGAAATCCGCTTTTATCCGGAGTGCTTGTTGGATCATCTGCATAATAAATCAAGCTTCATTAATACCGAATATCCCCAATCCCAAACTACAAATCCCCAATTCCAAACGTCAAAACCAGTATCATAAACTCCAAATCCCCAATCCTGCGTTCCAAACCCCAAATCCTGACAACGTTTCAATAACGTAGGTTCTTCATCAGTAGCGAGTAGCCTACATATATGTAATACGAAAGTGTAAAATTGTTTGCAAAAATGGAATATTGTCACTTTTGCATAGATGGAGTTGTTCAAACGATTGAAAAAGGCATCAGAATTAGCAGACTCTCAGACTCCGATCCGCCAAGCAGTGTCACTCATTTCTGATTAAGGATGGAATGCTTACAGTTAAACAAGCAATAAAAAAATCAGACCGGCCGGTACGCGCAGTGGTAAGAGACATTGCTTTCGGCACGGGAAGTCTGAGGTTCAATTCTCCGGGCGAGCCAAATCGGACACCGTCGCCAACGACTCGCCACCGCCGCAACGTTTCTGTGTTGCCGAGGCGCTAACCCGCGGAATTGGGCCCCGCTACTCGATACACGCTTCGGCGTAATACCACGAGTGTAATAAAATTTCGATTTTTTTCAAAAAAAAAAAAAAAATCAAACATGTCAAAGGCTCAATCTATTTTAAATGTAGCTGAATTGTGACGACATGACGATACATTGAAACGCCAGCAACTCAACCTGAGCACTGTTGTTCACAGTGATATATGATGACATAGGTTTTCTGGTGCAAGTCATCTGCATCTCATGTTCATCATAATAGAGAGCTGATTCGGGACGCATGTGCCACGGGCAAACATCTTGGATGCAATTCGATTGCAAAAAATGTTTGACAACTTCGTAAAAAGCGTTTTCTTTCTGAAACATAAAAACAAATAATGAAAAGCGGATTTGTAAACAACCGCCAGTTAACCCACTTGTTAGGCTCATCGCTATGGGTGCTGTAGGTCTGGGAATCGATTTCTGGGCTGGACACAGTGTGGCCAACGGCTCGCCACCGCTTACACCTTTCTGTGCTGCCTCAGCACTTAGCCGCGGAGATGAACCGCGCCACTCGTTACTCGCTTCAGCGTAATACTGCGAAGATGTGACTTTGACTGCCGCGACCACCTTCCTTACTATATCTTCTCACAAAGTGGAAAAACTTTCTGTCTGTTCGATGTTCTTCAAATTTGTTTACAATTACAGGTATACATTGTGCAAGCTATTCTCAAATAAAGGCCCATTTTTAGTAGATAACATGCAGCCAGAATAACCGAAAACACTTTTAATTATTTGAGGTTTCAAGATGTCATTCATCCCATTGTCAAAACTAAAATGAGCTGGAGAGCAGCTTATAATATTGAACAAAAAAATGCATTGACAATTGCTACATCAAATCAACATCCCTTGTACACGGAGTGAAGAGCCTCAAACAATTCGGCATCGCATTAAGCAGTTTGGGCTTTGAAAGTTGCTTCAGAATGTTAATTTTTTCGCGGAAAACAAAGATACAGGGAGGGGGTTGGTTCTTGCTCATTCATTTTTTTAGCTTTAGTTGATCCCACACTAGATCAATCACAACTTCAAGTTTTAAAATAAAATACATTATTTTTAACGTAAAGTAAACAGACTAAATAGACGTGAAAATAGACTACCATCATTTCCAGTGGCGTACACAAGAGGGACTCCTATGCTTCCCCACTTCAACGTAACAAGATAAAAAAAACTTTGTCGCTCAAGTTCCACTAAAAAATGCTTCCTTAATGTGAGAAAACTCTTCCCCGCTGCAGGAAATTTCTGCGTACATCCTGCTCATATCATTGTCATTAGAAATGATATATTAAGCTACTGAGAGAAAAATTCCGAGATTGAAAATGGGAAAAGGTCTCCCAAAAGAAATAGCCTGGAGCCTCACGCTGAGTCCCTATTCAAATTCGTCCTAGAACAAACACATCTCTATCACCAATTTAAAAGTAATTTGTGGTCAAAAATAAAAATATAACAAACGCTCCAAGGACCCCCGACTTTCCAATAGATGTTACGGCGCAAGAATCTAAGTTAAATAGCTGTTTACATCACAAGAACATTGAAACAATGAACCCCGGGAAGAATGATTTCTAGAAAATACGACCAACAATGTGAAATAGAAAAAAAGTTTCAATTAAAATGCTGCGATGCTTAATTGGTAACAATTTCCATTTGATAAAAAACTGGAAATAGATTTACAAAAATATGTTTTCTTGAATATTAATAATGAGATTGCTAGTTTAAAATCGTCTTAAACAGGGAATGAAACTGCAAACCTTTGGCTTTCTTCTGCGATTACTTGCGTAAGGATTATAATAGTTGTTGGGCACAATCAAAGCGTTGAACACAACCAACTGTAAATCTTCCTGCCACGTTTGATGAAACGAAACAACATTGAATGGAACTTCCAGAGTGTCTCCTGAAAATAGACGAGCGTTTAATGTTAAGCTTTCTACATCAGTAGGAGCATTAAGATGGTTTGGGATTTCGACTTTAATAAAACTATCATAGCCAGTATGTTTGCAATCATTTTACAAACATTTCGGTAAAAACTTATGCCATTATCAGCGTTTGTACAGTGATTGTAAACTTAAGCATTCTATTTCAGTTGTATGACTTTGGTACCAAGTGTTCGCTGATCTTGTTCCACATCTTGATCGATAGTGAAAGCATCTCCAGTGAAAGTATGAGGCTCGTTCGGGTTCGAAGGAATCTGCGAAAAAAACAGAATAGTAATCTAATTCAGGGGTGGAGAACCTGCGGCTCGCTTAGCGTTTTAATGTGGCCCGCGTCAGATCTTTGTCAAGTTTACAACATAGCGGTGGCAGAGAAAACGCTAATAGTTCTTCAAAACTGCTTCACATTCAACTACATCAGTGGTCGGCAACCTATGGCCCGTGGTCCAACTGTGGGCATTTTAGCAACTTTTCGTGGGCCGCGGGCTATTCGGTTTTACGAAGTCTTTGTGGGTCGCATGCTAGCTGCAAATAAAAAGTAATCCCATACAAATAATAATGAAAACCTTCCCTTTAATGCTTTGCCCGTAAAACCATCCAATTCGTTTTTTCCCGGCAGTGCACGGCTACAAAAGCAAAACTCGTAGTACCATGCAAAAAAACGGGTGCCGTGTGTCTGTATCTCTTTCATGCAATGCTCGCTTTGTCTCTTTGGTTCTATCGATGCGAGCGAGTAAAAACAAGCACGAGCTTTGCACTTTCTTTGCTTTTAAAACAACGCACCGTTTCTTCATTTTGTAGTTAGTAGTCGTGTTGAATATTCTTTATGTAGCTAGTCGTGGTTTTAAATGTAGTTGGCCTTTAATAGCTATTGAAAAGGTGATCTGGGCCGCGTTAAAAAAAGGTTGTCGACCACTTTATTGCATGCTACATCTGTGACATAAAAACCGCTGATCTGGACGGTATAAAATTGTCTCACCGTGAATGCTCAATAATTGTATTGCGACGTAAAATTGCGCATTTTTAAAGCGAAATTTAAAAATTTTAAGTAAATGTAGCCCTTTGAAAATGTTACTCAATTCATGTGTCCCGCTGAGTTTTGCTGCCGTAACAACGCTGGTACAGCATGTGCGACAGACAATGAGTTGTTGCAAGCTTGCTCGAATAAAATTGTAGATGAAGTAAAGTCTAATCTGAAAGCAATTTGTGAACAGGCTTATAGTCCAGTCAATCCGTCTCAAAAATAGGGCTGACCCATCACAAACAGCAAATGTTTTTCTCATATATTTTCTGAAAGCTTATACCCTAAGGCATAACATACTAAAAGTCTACCAAAAAAAATTTGGTGGAACACGTCATAATGACGTCATAAAGATAAAAACACCTACCAACTATTTGCAAAAGTATGATGTACTTAACTGCTTCTACAGTTCTTTGTAGTAGGTGCAGAAGCTTCAAAGCACTTTTAAATTAATCCTCAGATAATGGACCATCTTTTTATCAAATATTGACGTCATCGGTTGGTGATGTCAGAACCCAAAAGTAAAAGATTTTTAAAAATCAACATTTTTTTTCTTTTGAAGTGAGTTACGTTTTTGATAACTTTAACTGTACTGAATTTAAAGAATTGAAATTTGGTGTGCCTGATGCATGCTAATTTATCCACCCATGTGCAAAATTTTGTTCAGTTTGGGCGATGTCTTTTAGATATGCGACAAGAAAACTGTAAGCTTTGCAAGTCATAATAGTTCAAAAAAGTGCGAATATAACCTTTTTAGCATTTTTATTCTAGAGTTTTGTAGTCAAAATAAAAGTGTCAGACCGGTTTCAAAAGATTGTGCAATTAAGGAATATTTGATTAGTCAAGTATTCATAACGTCATGTGCAGCCAAAGATATGTTCTATAAAAACCCTGGAGGTGCAGGAGTGAAAGTTGCTCTGATTGCTTGTAAATTTTTTTTTATGTGTGTTTATACATGTTAGAGAATAAATGAGAGTATAGACAGCTGAATCGGAGAGGGTCGGGGCGGAATGATCACCCTATTGTGGGCTCTTCTTTAAGAATCAACAACAGAATCAGGAAGATAGAGACGAAAATCAACAACAGTACTCGCTTCGCTCCGAAAAATGTTTTTCATATAGAGAGAATTGTATATTATGTGGATGCCCTAATCTATATAGTGGTAAAAAAAAGATCATAAGCTCATACCAATCAGAGCATTCGACTTCCGCAAAAAGTTGCTGCAAGCATGTAATGCTTTTCCTGGAGAGTGGGCTGATGATGTAAGGGGTAGAATCCTGTATGTGCATGATTTGCCAGCTGCAGATGCTGCCTACCATGTAGCTTGCAATATTAACTTTCGCACTGGCCGCAGCCCTCCAAAACATTTTGATGATGGTGAATCAGAATCTGGAACATGGAAGCGAAAAAAAATTGGTAGAAGTGGAAGACCTAAAGATGTCCAGCGACACAAGGCATTTTTGATGACAATGGATTACTTTAAAAACAATGATGATGAAACACTATCAATGAAAGATTTGAGAAAGAATATGGGAAAATTTTTGGAGGGTAATGACGTAGAACCATACGGATTTACTCACATGAAAAACGAGATGAAGCAGCATTGCAGCGAAACAGTAATGATTTCAGAACTGCAAGGAAAAGATAATATAGTTACATTGCATTCAACTGCTTCTCAGATAATTGATAACTTTCACCAGAAATCAAAGCAAGAAAGCGACAAGGAGAAGAGATATATGATAGAAACAGCAGCGAAGTTAATTAAGCAAGATATAAAAGATATTAAACAGAAAAATGAGAGTCCTACTAAACACCGAAAAGGACTGAAACATCGCTAAGGACGACAAAGGACCTCAAATTGATGTACTAAACACCGCAAAGTATGACAAACGACCGTTATCGATGGAACAAAAATACTAACGTTGTCGGAAACATGAACCAGGGTTCATTTCTCCAGTATTCAGCTGATAATGTAGACCACAATGTTTGTAGTATTGATGGCTATGCCACATTCCACGGAATGGGTATTATTTCCATGACGACTCCTGCAGAAAAGCGTTCGTTGGTAATCCCAAGAGTTAAAATGACATCGGATGACATTGTTCATGTCAGAAGAATTACCATTCAAAACGTTCACCAAAGCAGCGACAGTATACACTTATTTGGTAAAAGATAGTGACTCTGATTGTGATAATGGTACCCCAGATTGAAATACATATTCTGTACACAAGATTTAAACGAATTGAGTTAACATTTCGTGTTTTGAACCCTTTTGTTGTTAAATACTGTAAGTGTATGCAGACAGCGATGGCGGAAGCATTTCTAAAGTGGGGGGATTCAAAACTAATGACCAGATTTTCTGCACCTACAACCAGGGCCGGCACTGGCTTAGTGAGAAATTTTAAAAGGGGGGGCATAATTTCCACATTTTTTTTCAGCGTCTTTTTTTCGGCAGAACAAATTTGAAGCTGATTAAGAAACAAGATAAGCTCTAGGGGGGTCCGGGGACATGCTGGCCCAAAAATTTTTTAAAAATATACATACCGTAACGGCTATATTAGAGCTTTTTTAATAATTTTTAGGCAGATCGTGTTTAAATTTTTTTACCCTTGTTAATTCTATTACAGTATTTGTCAATTTTATTATTATAGAACGTACTTCGCCAAATACGATACATTTTTAATTATGCGTGCTAAGGCGTAAGGCTTATAGCTGTCGAAGAGGTTTGAACCTAAAGAAAAATCGTGTGCATCAAAAACATTTTAAAAAATGGCTGGTGGGAGGATGCATACTCCTCATCCTACCCCTCTCTGGATTCGCTCCTGGCCATAAGCTACAGAAACCATCAAAAGAATCTGGCATATTTCAGTCACTTGGCACCATTAGTTTTGTTCTTGTTTACTAAAAGGCAGAGTAAAAAAAAGGGGGGGGCATGGCACAATTGCCCCCCTTCTAAATACGCTCCTGAGGGCCGGATTTAGACAATGAGAGGCCCTAGGCTATTTGATCACACTGATTGGAAGAGCAAAAAAAGGTCTTCACGTCCTCAGATGTCCTGTTTTCACTGAAAATATCGGTATAGTGAAGAGCGAAAAAGGTATACACGTCCTCAGATGTTCTGTTTTCCACTGAAAGGATCGGTAAAGAGGAAAAAAAAGGTCTTCATTGTTCGTGATGAGGCCCCCAGTTTCTGCGAGGCCCTAGGTTTCAGTCTGCTTCGCCTATACGTAAATCTGGCCCTGTGCCTACAAAACATATTTAGCATGTCCACATGTCACATGTCCACGTTATGTGGGCTTCGGACCCACGGTTCTTGCTTATAGTTTCTGTTCCCCCACCCCACAAACAAAACTTTAAGGAAGAGATCTCTAGATTTAGGCTCTTTCTTGGGTTTTAATTTCGATGGTAGGCCTACTAAGTTTCAAATGCATTCATGCAGAGGCAATATGTAGAAATAAACGCGTAAATTAGGCCCCCCCCAGGCCCAATTCCTGAAAAAGTGGGGGAACCAGGCTCCCTCCCGGTTCCGCCACCTATGCATACAGATGATATTACTTCAACGTGTCATGCATAGAGAGTTAGTTGATTAAAGCCATGTTATTTCGCTTGTTAATTCTATTATTATACGCCAAAAAAATGTAATGACTCTTTATTTTGAAGTCAAGATTGACAGGATAAAAAAATTGAGATATAGGCCTAGAGGACATAACATGAGTTGATTTTTGACATTTTAATGACGTTACCATCAATGACGTCATCAAGGGTGACCTCATAACTACGTTTTCTCCAAACCTTACAATTTTTATTTCATAAGAGCCACGTAAGCAGAGTTTGTTTAGACGGAATATTGATGAAATTCAATAACGATTTCTCCAAACGTGCTTACATTAACAAATGTCGCAAAAATTCAGCAAAAAAAAGCAGAATGTAAGGTCAAACTTTCATGCGAAGTTCAGCGGAATGAATTTAGAATCTCTGCAAGCAAAATTAGCTTATTAGAAAATAAAATAGAACCTGAGAAAATCAAAAAAATAAATTTGTGGGTTATGACGTCACCACCGATGACGTCAGTAGTTAGATAAAAAATCATTGATCGAGTGCGGTTATTCCAAATTCTGCTTGAAACTTTCATAAGGATTTCAACATGAACCAAAACCGCTTAAACACGAGTAAATACATCAAAATGAAGGTTTTGGAGGTTCATGGCGGCCATTTTTTTAACCCTAAAAGGGATGTTCCACTACATTTTTTTTGGTAGACTTTTAGTATGTTAATCTGTGGGGTGAAAGCTTTCAGAAAATGTATGGAAGAATTTGTGGTGGGTCCACTTATTACTTGACCATATGGAAGAAGCAGGTGGAACTGAGTGTGAAGAAAGTCGGGTTGAAGATCGAACGAGATGGAGGGAAGGAGTGAGAGCGATTGCGGAGGGGATGAGGTGTATTCGGCCACCTTCGGTGACGAGGAAAAAACCGAATTAATACTGGATTGATGATGATGATATTATCATGGTTTTGAAAACAAGTACCAAGAAGAAATTGCAGCATTGAAAGCGGAAATATTAGAACTACAGCGAAGTCAGGAGTTTATATGTGGGCAGTATGACAATTTCAATACCGAAAACGACAAGTTGAAGAAAATAAACGAAATATAAACAAAAGAATATAACAACGCAACATCTTCCTACAAAACGATTTTCGACAATAGCCAATCCACCGGCAATCATCGCCAGGTTTATCAGTTGGAATGTAAGAAACGACATTTACTGGAAGCGAGTAGCTTTACGCGACGTTGATGAAAAAATTTTACCAGTAGCCTACCAAAAATGGATAAAGCCAAAATTTTATAAACGAAAATTAACGCAGACTAGAAAAAGACTCCTTTGGCTCACGAAAAAAGCTGCATAAGAAAATGGTTATTCATATATAATATGGTCTACGAATGGAAAAGTTTTTGTGCGAAAAAATGATGACCCCCCCTTGCAGCACTATTCAAGTCAAAGAAGTCTTAAAAAATAAAAAAGCACTAATGGTGTGCCAAGGTTTACCTTTTTTTTTTTTGGTTTGTTGTTTTTTGCTGTTTTTCTAACAATTTTCGATACCGATTCTGAGAAAAATTATCCTTGGTCCAATCAAGAAAAATCTGTATGTGCAAAGTATCATGGAGTTGATGATATGATTGCCAACTTTGTGGGAGCTAATGTTAAAAATTGAATTGATGATAGAATTGCAGCTGATTTAGAGTTTCTGTTTTCCTGTCACTTATGGCTAATTTACTTGAATGTTTACTGGACACCAATTTAAAGACATGTTGCTATAAGCGAATTGAAGCAGCCCTTGAATATAAGCCGCGCTCGAATAGAAACCGCACAAAATATTTCAAAAACCGCGGCTTCAATTCAAGAAAATATGGTAGTTGAAAAAACTCGGGTAGAGAGATGGGAGAGAGCTGCTTGACGTTCTTTTCAAACTTCCAAATATTTGTTATTATTTACTTTTTTATTTACTTACGAAGGTGTGATGTGAAGCAGTCTAGAGAAGAGGATTCCGCGTCCGCAACGTTATTTGTTGCTTATCTGTATTAGAGGTGTTAATTGCAGCTGTCTGCTTTTTCGTCTTCGCTGTTAGATGCGCTAATTATTTCTCGTTTGGGGACCTTGCATATGGAATGAGTTTGAGGTGGTACATGGCAGTACGATGAGTTTTTGTGAAGGGAACTCAATCAGGCCAGGTTCAGGGTGATTTTTTTAGTCTCATATTAGAGATCAGATTTACTGTAGTAAGCTACAGTTGAGATTGCGGACTAAGCATGATGAACTTGAGCCAACTAACTTCTTTCTTTGAAAATTATTTCTAAAACATCTAAGAGTGCCGGTAACGGTTAGGGTCTGTGAAGATTAAAATAGCTTGCAGTATGAACCGAAAATCAAATCTTCATTCCATTTGCGTTATTACGCCGAAGCAAGTAACGAGTGGTGGGCCCCATCTCAGCGGCTTAGCGCCTGGGCATTGGGCAAAACCACTCTGAAAAAAAGTCACAGCGGTGGCGAACCATCGGCGACACTGTGCCAGATTTGATTGGCCTGGGAATTGACCCCAGACATGGGCGACGAAACCGAGAGGACGCAAAAATTTTCTGGGGGCGGTGAAAGACGCTTTTTAAGTGAAAAAAGTTATGGAAACTGTTAGGCGTTACTAAACGAAAAAGTTTTTTTTTCTAAAAACTTTGATCTTGAAGTCTCGTCTCGGTCTCGATCAAATTCACCGAGTCTCGATCTCGGTATGGAAAATTTTTCAAGTCTCGGTCTCGAATTTGTTTTAAGTTTCGCAATTGGTCTCGTCCATTAGAACTTGACACCATGACTAGTATTAGACAAACATTTCCCTCTCACCAAACTATCAAGGAAACAATTCAATTTTGCCAAAAAACCTTGGATGACACCAGAAATTTTGAAATCCATATAATACCAAAATAAATTATACAAAAAAATTTCTAAAAGCCGGCAGCTTAAATGATTTTCAAGCGTATAAAAGTTTTCGAAACAAGCTGACTCGTCAAAAAGAGGCTGCCAAAGCATCATTCCTTCAAAACGAGATAGGTAAAACACATCCATAACTTGGAAAGTAATTAATAAACTACTAAAAAAGATAAACAAAATTTCGCTTCTTCTATTTCATCTAAATTAAATGGGAAAGAAAACTTAAGTACTTAAGTTTCTGACCCTGCTTCTATACGCCTTGAATTAAATAAGTTCTTTTGTAGTATTGGGCATAAAACGTTCGCACTTCGTCATCAAGTTCGCAAATATTTTATGGGCAGCGTGTTTCCAATTCAATTTACGTCGGACCTGCAGTACCAAAATTGAAGAAATCACAGACATTAATAATGAACCAAATCCAAACAAAGCAACTGGTTACGGTGGTATTCCTGAAAAGCTTAGGCTATAAAAGCACCCAAACACTTATTAGCTCCTTTCCTAGCAAATATCTTCAACAACAGTCAACAGTAGAAATTGGTCATGACTTAGATGAACTTAAAACAGCACGAGTTACACCTCTTCTTAAAGAGGAGCCCACAATAGGATGATCATTCCGCCCCGACCCTCTCCGATTCAGCTGTCTATACTCTCATTTATTCTCTTACATGTATAAACACACATAAAAAAAATTTACAAGCAATCGGAGCAACTTTCATTCCTGCACCTCCAGGGTTTCTTGAGAACATATCTTTGGCTGGCCGCAAGTACCATTTTTGGCATTTCTATGGTTCTGAACTCAGTAAAAACCTATTTCATATGTCAAAAATTCAGTAATTTTGTGAAAGATGCAAAATTACTTACTTGGGTACGCGGTTCTACATCTTCATTTAAAAAAAAAGTAATAATAATAATAAAATTGTATTTTTCTCAATTTGTGAGCTTTAGATTAAGTGCCAAAGTTCAGCATGTTAAATATAGATCAATTAACAAATTGTTTTCGATGGGTTATTGAATATAGATAATTGTTAGTTAATTGTTGTGTACCGTATATCAAGATTAGTCAGTTAGTTAATGCAGCAAGCTTTTGACAATGAGCCGCTCAGCTAATCAAGACTTCGTTCTTGGAACGGGGATAACTCAATCAGATGAACATATAAACCACATGCGTCTTCCTTGTTCCAGCACGGCGCTGCTACAAATTTCATATTAAGCTTGGCTTCAGTGGGTTTCGATCTCGCACTTTTATATTACTCGAATTCACTCTACACAGGCATTTAGTTTGTTAAGTTCTGATCGAAGACGCCGAATGCACTGTGACGCGGTGTAATTTCACAACTTCGTTTGCGTTTAAAACCTTGAGCATCAAATCACAAATTGTACATGAACACCGGGTTGTTGGGAATTAGTAAAGAATTGAGACTGATTTACACTATAAGCACTTCGTTTACTGTTTCATTCTTGACTTGTATCAGTTGGTGAAAAGACGTTGTTTTAAGTTGAGGTTCCGTTACAGTTTGATTTTATTGGAAGTTATATTTTGGAGTCAACCTCAGTGAATTTTTGCAAGTAATCCCTATTTTATGCATTAAATCAGTTATATTTTACTTTCAAGAAGCGGTTTATTTGATTTGAGGGAAAGCTAGTGAAGGCTTTGGAGTTCATCCCGAGCAAAAATTTCTTTTTGTGTGACGAAGCTAGATTCCACCCGCGATAACACCAGTCACGGACGTAAGGGCGGTTTCGTAACATTCCTACAGAAGAACAGGTATGTTAATGTGAATGCATTAAAACTAAAATCTAACAGTTAACGTTTCTAACCATTCCTTGTGTGTAGATATTGCGATGTTTTATTCTTTGGTGCAGCCATGGAAGATAGCAATAAAGTTGTATGATAAAACAATCTAGCCAATCTACGAGAGAGCAAATCTCAAATTGCTGAGCAAGAACAAAGTTTTAGAAAAAATCATTGACCTTCACAAGGAATATCAGTGAGTTTCTTTTCCAAGTTATAATTTTGAGACCTGCAAATTTTTGTGATATGTAATGATTCATGTTTTATTTTAAGAAAAATGAACAAAATCCCTAAAGCTCGAAGATCAACAGTGGCAACGCAGACAAAGATCCAGAAGTTCAGGACAAGGATAAAACGGTCAAGGCAAGTTTGGAAAGGAGCGCCTCTAATGCCAGAAGATGAGGCATTTCTGAACAACATGAAAACAAGAAGAACAGCAACCATGGCAGGACGAGATGTTAAGTTGCAAAGCTTGGTCAAGCGGAGAGAAGCTCGCCTCAGACAAGAGGCTTTGCTAGTTTAGAAACAAAACAAACAGCAAGCAGAAGCAAGCCTAACAGGACTTCATGAAAGTGAAACAAGACTTCTATTTTAGACTTTCTTTATGTCCTTACGTTATTTATCGCCATTTTTGAAAATTTCAGAGAGCTCAGGGAGCAGCGAGAGTGAACTGGAACCAGAACAACCACAATGCAGCAGCAGTATGGCAACAAGAAGCCATCACAGGACCAAAAAAACTGGAGTTACTCTATTACTTCCACATGATGTTATCAGCCATCCAGCTATTGTTGCCCATCATGTAAGATCTGGTGCAACAGTCACTGGTACCATTTCTTTCTTCAAGACGCTCATTGATACATTTGGAGAGGAAGGAGACACTGCTAAAACCAACCTACCATACACTTATGGATATAAGTAAGAAAATATTTTCACTTACCATCACAAATCACCATTATCGGGTATTACATATTTAAACACTAATAATACCCAATGTAAAATTGTTGCAGGTGTAGGATTTAAAAAGCTGCTGAAATTGCTGGAGCAGTGAAGTCAGAATGGGTAGCTCCTCAACAAGCAGCAATTCACTGGCATGGAAAAATTATGGAAGACCTCAATGACAAACACCAACTAGATGACAGGCTGCCAATTTTGATTTCAGGTGAGCTTAACCCAAATGTGTTAGGAAATCATAGCGAACAACCACAATAGTAGCAATACCCATTATACACCAATAATAATTTGACTACAAATTATAACTGCATTCTTCACTGCGACAAAGTGTAATGTAATGATTAGTAATGATTAGGAGTTCGTGGTATAAAACTGCTTGGAGCACCAGCACTTCCTGTCAAAAGTTGAGAGCCAGCTGGAGAACTCATTGGTGATGCTGCTGTGGATCTTCTTGCTGAATGGAATTGCAAAGATAAAATAACAAGCATGGTGTTTGATACCATCTCATCAAATACAGGTAACACTTTAAAAGCTAAATCTTCATAACCAACAGGAACTAATGCGTCTCTACTATTTTGTATGAAATTTGTATGCGTTGATCTGTTTGCGACCGCCCTTCCCCCCCCCCCCTTTTTTTTTTCTTATTACCTATAACACTCGCCACAGTATTTTAACATTCCCCTATCTGCCTTTCTACTATAGCACCGTATTCCGGCCACGCTTTTTATTTTCTTCGAATGTTTGTAGACTAGCTTGTGACTAGCTCGCTTGAGCACTGAGCTGTTCGCAGCAGAGACTACCCTCCTTCTATGGTTCACGTCAGGTTTTTAGTGTAGTAAGTGTAGTTTATCAATTTTACTATCAGTCATTCACTACCAGGCTAACTTTAAACCCTAATTTAGATACCTCCTGATGATCCGCTGAGGTGAAACAGTCTGTAGAGGTTTTTACTTTTTTACTTTGTGTTTTTAAATAAATAACCAACAGGAACTAATGAAATTCTGTTTTTATAGCAGGCCACTTAACTGCAGCATGCACAACACTGCAGATCAAGCTAGGACGTCCTCTCTTTTGGGCTACATTCAGGAAGCATATTGGAGAGATAGCACCAAAGCAAATCTGGGATGATCTAAACGTAGCAGCATCCAAATGCCCAAAAATTGCCATATTTAAGTGCTTCTGTGATAATGGATTTGCAGCTACACCACAGCAATCTCCACTCCATATTTGCAATATCAATGCAACATTTTTGAGAGAGCGAGAACAGAACATGAGGATTATGATTGATGAGTTGCAAAAGCAAGAAACTTATGAACGCGGAGATTACAGAGAGTTGCTAAATCTAATGGAGGTTTACTTGGGTGGTGTTACAGATTACCGTTGTTAGCGATCAGGAGCCGTTCACAAGGCCCGCTGGATGGGCAAGCAGCTTTATTGCTATAAACTGGTTCTATTGCAAGATCATCTTCCACCCAGCATAGCCACCAAGACTCAGATCAAGAAGATGGAACAAGTTGTGCGGTTTTGCACTTTTGTTTTGAATGAGGGGTGGTTTAATTGCCCAGTTGCAACTATTGCGCCCAGGCTACACTTGTCATTGCTCCAAAACATCATGCAATACAAGATAATAGACTTTGAGGTAGCCAAATCTGTAGAAAAAGCATTCTTACGACATACATGGTACCTGGTGGGAAAAATGGTACCTCTTTTTCTATGGGATGAAGATCTCCTTGAGCAAGAAAGAAAGGGGCTGAAGCTATTACCAATTGTTGTTCTATCGACACTTCTGAATTCGTCAACAGAATGGGGAGTGATTGGGGTAAACCCAACTTGGCAGAAGACAGAAGACCGATCAGATGGTCGGGTGGTATGGAGCGTCTGCTTCTGGATCGGTAGACTTGGGGTTCCATTCCGAGTCGGGTCAAACCAATGACTTGAAAATTGGTATTCACAGCTTCCCTGCTTGACGTTCAGCATTTAAGGGACAGTGTGGAGAACAAGCCGACAAGTTTACTTGTTGTGCCGTTGGGAAAGGCACTTAACGGGATTCCCCCATCTTAGTGTGGTAGACAGATGGCCGGCAACTCCTAAGCGAGCTCGTACAGCGCTTCGTCGCTTTCTCGTGATAGGAGGATAAATAATGCCAATAATAAAAAAAAAATTTATCAAGACACATTTGGATGACTTTGTCTCTGAAGACAGTATCTTGTTCTTCAAAATTTTAAAACTCTCTCCTGACTTTCTGAAAATACTAGTGACTAAATGGAAGAATGAAAATTCTTACAAAAATGGGGCTGTGTAATGATAATAATGAGTTATCTGCTGTTTTGTTCCGATTTCTGTTATTTAGTTGTCTGCCGCACGTGATTTCCCTCTTAAGCGTTAATCGCATTACTTTAGTTGTATTGCGTAATTTGACTTGCCGTCTCAAATCACACGAGGCTCTCAGTTGGTGCTTTCAGTTGAGAACTGCAGTATGTTTTAATTTCCAGTTGCCACAGAGTTTATTTCTATTTTGCGTTTCAGGATGTACGCATGTTTTTAAGTTTGTTTAAGTTTTAATAAACGAATGGTATAAAGATCAGTTCAGGCTGCTGTTTTAAAGAGTTTCAGAGTCTCAAACGAGGGAGCTGAACGTGCTGTGAAATTGGTTTCAGACTTTTTGGGACTGGCTAAACAGGAAGATGTTTTCCAATCATATCTGCAGGTCATTGAGAAACACTGCAAAGACAGTACGAATCTTCGACAGCCAAAACGACGAAGGAAAAACATGAGCTCAAACTGATTTTTGAAAACAACTACCAGTAAACCTCTTTAATCCTTATGTGACAACAAAACTTATTTTTGCTGGTTGCCGAATTATAGCGTTTGGAGTAATAACTTGTTGTTTCACGTTATTTAAATTTAATCAATGCTTGTCAATAAATTGCGTATTTCAGCTATACAAAGCACTGTAACACAAAAAGTACATTAGAAACAACATTTTAGAAAATATGGGCAGGGTAAATATTCCTTCACTGTTTATTACAAAACTTTTGACATAGGAAATAGGTTTTTACTGAGTTCAGAACCATAGAAATGCCAAAAATGGTACTTGCAGCCAGCCAAAGATATGTTCTATTGAAACCCTGGAGGTGCAGGAGTGAAAGTTGCTCCGATTGCTTTTAAATTTTTTTGGTGGGTTAATACATGCACCAATTCTCTGCACCTTCAATAAAATTCTTGAATAATTATTAAACAACTGACTTTTAAAATTCCGGAATAAATACAATGTGTTTGTTTGAACTCTTCTCTAGCGATAGCAAATCTGCATGAATTTGTTATTACCGAACTTGATCAAAACAAGAACGTATGTGCATTATTTTCGGATTTAGCTTAGGACTTTGATACAGTAATCATAAAATACTTCTATTCAAGTTAGAACGATATGAAGGGAGGAGTGTCGCTGACAATCTTCTTCGATCGTACCACACTGATCGCAAATAATACAGGTCAACAAAATTTCAAAAAAAATTTCTTTCTTGCATGAAAATAGTCGTTTTTTATAGATTTTTGGGCGCTAAATCCGAAAATGACAATAAAAACTTTCAATTAGCTCTCGTTTTCAAAATATTTTTGATTTTAGTTTTGTACGAGTGTACACATTAACGCTAATGCAAAAACAGAAATGCGCATGTTCACAATCGCATTTTTTTCGCTTTCCTGCTGTACGACAAGTGTGGTTGATCTCGACCAAGAGTCCAACAGTAATCAGCTAACATTGATGGGCTCCATCTTCCTTGACATCGTTTTTCCATGATTGCAATATCTTGGTGGAAACGTTCCCCATGTTTGACTCTTACGTCACCACAGCTTGAAGGAAATAAGTCCAAGTGCGAATATAAGAAGTGTATTTTTAAAGATATGTTGCCCCCCATATTTTTGTAGGAATCTATCATGTGTTCCACAAGTTCAAATTTGGAGCTTTTGTATTTCCCAGAAGTTGTGAGTGCCACATCTCGAAATGCATTCCAGGCAACTTTCTCTGTTCCAAACAAGGTGTGATCAAAGTCTTCATCCTTTAATAGCTTGTTGATTTGGGGTCTAACAAAGATACCTTCTTTAAGTTTTGCTTGGCTCAATGCGGGAAACTTGTTGCAGATGTACTTGAAAACTGCCCCATCTTGACCCATCGCTTTTACAAAATTTTTCTTCAATCCCAGTTTGATATGCAAAAGGGGAAGTAAGATCTTTGATGCTACAACGAGTGGAGTATGCTTCACATTTTTTGTACCTGCTTTTAAGGTGCTTCTTTTTGGCCACTTCTTTTTAACGTAATGGTCATGTCTTGTACAACTGTCCCGTTCACACAAAAAACAGCAATACTTTGTATAACCAAGCTGCAATCCCGTTAGTATTGCAACTACTTTCAAGTCACCACACAGTTTCCTGCAGTACTCTTCGTAATTTAAGCAATGTAAAAGCTGCTTCATATTCTCGTATGTTTCTATCATATGAGCTGCATATCCCACAGGAATTGATGGCAACATGTTTCCGTTGTGCAGCAGAACGGCTTTTCGACTTAGTTTAGACAAATCAATGAACAGTCTCTATTCTTCTGGTCTGTGGGAGTACCCAAACTTTTGCATAATACCACCAACATCAGCGCAATACACAAGCCCCCTTTCCATGCTAAAAAACTGGGCCAAAGACTGCTGATGTGAACGAAAACTACAAACATTGACGCCACTTTGAAGTACAGTCTGTTTTTGCCTGTGAGGAACAGGACGAATTGCAGATGGTATGTTAGGATACTCTACAGAAGACTTCTTCTTTCTGTTGAATCCTTTTTTCATGGAAGGGGCAAGACAGAAGTAACAATCGTTTTACGTGATCTGTAGCCCCTAGCATATGTTGCTGGTGCCAATATCTTGAAAACTAGAGCTAACCGACAATTTCAAAGCTCATTTTTGGATTCAGCGCCTCGACTACTTTCATTCCAGAAAGAAATTTTGTGCTGACCGGAGTGATTTGTTTCTGAAGGAGCATTTTTTCCCCACAACTGCATATAGAGATATATAAGCGTGCCACAAGGTAGTGTATTAGGCCCAATTATATTCCTTATTTATATCAATGATTTATAAGCATGCTGAAATCTTGAAACAACGTTGTATGCCGATAATACTGCCTTTACATTATCGCACAATGATGTAAATTGTAAGTAAGAAACAAGTTACTTCAAAACAAATATAAATATTCGCAAAATTGATCAGTCTGATTGCGTGAAATACCTTGGAGTATACTTTGATGACAAACTCAGTTGGAACAAACACATTGATTATATTGCAACCAAAATGTCGTTCGCTTCTGGTGCCCTGCATAGATTAAGTTCTTATATTCTCCGACGTGCTTTGATGCCCGTTTACTTAATGCATTTCCATCTGCATTATGGAATAATCTTATGGAGAAACACCACTAAATCTATTTCACCCAAGTTTCAAACCAAACAAAATCGTATCGTTAAATTAATATGTAATAAATCTGCCAAAAGAACAAGGCTAAAACCTATATACGATAAACTATATATGCTGAATATAAGGGGCATGTATAAACTAGAACTTGCTAAATTTATGGTTAAAGAATATTTGCATAAACTTCCTATGTTATGCAGCGAATATTTGATTACTTTAAAAAAAGATTCGCAATACATTTGTATTTAACCAGAAATGTTTCTTCCAATAAATTTTATGTACAAAAAACAACATTCTTCTTAAAAATGAATCAACCTTTTAAGAGTATTCGGTGTTAAAATTTGGAATGAGCTACCTGAATCAATTAAGAACAAAATCATAAGGACAAGTCAAACAGTTTCTTCAAGATCATTAAAAAATCACCATTTATGTGCTGTTGAAAAGTAGGTGCAATTAAATCTTTTCCTTCTTTTTTTTTTGTTTTTTTTTCTCAAAAAAAAAAAAAAATTATGTTGACTTATACAAGGAATGTATGAAAAGTTTTAAGCATCAAAAAAACTAAAAGGAATCAGAGATTTAGAATTATTTATTTTTCAACATAGTCCCCTTCAAGGGCTGAACACTTGCTCCAACGCTGCTGAAGCGCCTTTATCCCAGCGTAGAAGGATTTTGACCAAAACACTTGGATTCCCAAAGGTTTCTGCAAGGTGGGTTCCTCGTTTTTTGACACTTAAAAAAAATTAAAAAAAAACAAAGTTGCAATATGTCCTTGGGCAATCTTGAACTGTTTGAAGCTGATGAAAACAATTTTCTTGCTCGATTCATTACCATGGATAGAACCTGAGTTCATCATTACCAACCCGAAACCAAAGAACAATCATAGCAGCGAAAGCACATGTTATCTCGGCCCCCAAAAGGCCAAGGTCGTTCGTTCCGCTGGCAAGGTCATGGCCTCTGTTTTCTAGGAATACCGTGGTGTCATACTGATTGAATACCTTCCGAAGGGCCACACAGTGACTGGACATTATTTTGGACAACTGAAGCGTCTAAGGGAAGCAAGTGAAGAAAAAAGGCCAGGAAAGCTCACAAGAGGAATCCTCTTCCACCAAGACAATGCACCAAGCTCACAAGAGGAATCCTCTTCCACCAAGACAATGCACCAGCTCACATTTCCGTGGTTGCCATGGCAACAATTCACGATTGCGGATTTGAACTTGTCCCCCATTTTTCGTATTCGCCAGACCTGGCCCACTACATGTAGTTCTCTCCTAGCTTTTAGCTATCACGCATTTAATCGTAAAATTGTATGAGTAAATCATGGTAAATTATGTATTTAATCGTGAAATTGTATGAGTAAGTAATGCATTGTTGATTGTAAAGTATTGTATGAGTTAATCATGCATACTAAAGCTATCGTCGTTCTTATGCTTATAGCTTCAAGAGCAAACCAAATCGGTTATTATTGGCACTATCTATAGACATCCAAGCGAAAATATTAATAAATTTGTAGAGAATTTTTCTGACTGCCTAGATAAACTAACCGAAAATAACAACACCTTTTACATTCTAGGAGATATTAATATGAACACTCAAAATAAATCCTTCGCTGAAAAATATTTGAATGTAATTACCAGCAATGGAGCGGTATCCATCATCACTAAACCCACACGAGTGACCGTCAAAACGGCAACTGTAATTGACCACATCATTACTAATGATATCAGCCATAAAATTATCCCAAGGGTCATGTATAGCTCTATAACTGATCATTTTCTTAGTGCATGCAAAGTAAGTCAACTCAATCTATTCAGTAGGAAAATGAATACCTTTTTTTATCACGATAAAAGAAAATTTTGCAGTAGAACGTATTGTGAAGAAATGTATAGCAAACTAGCGAACATAGTGCTATCCAACTTCCCTTTCCAACGTGATAAACTCAATGACGTCTTTGAAATGTTTGTTACGGCAATCTTTGATACAATAGAAAAACATGCACCACAAACGCGTTTAAGCAGAAAGCAGGCAAGGCTTGCAAAGAAGCCTTGGATTACAAACGGCATTTTTTCTTCAGTCAAAAGAAAGAACTCAATGTTTCGCAGCCAATACATCAATGGTAATGTAAATGAAAAAAGATTTTTCCGCAAATATACAAACATTCTCACTGAACTTAAGGCCTTGTCAAAGAAAATTCACTTTCGTTCGGAAATCAACAAAAACAAGAGTAACGCACGCAAAACCTGGGATATTATTCGATCAGTGCTGCCAAACAAGTTGAATCGCGAGTCTCCCTCCTCCCTTAAAATAAAGGTCCATTCGCAACTTCCCTGTCGCATTTCGTGCATTTTTTTTCCTTTGTATCGTGTGTATTTTATCATTTACGTATCGTGTTGGTCAACGAGCGACTAAAATAAATCTGTTCCGACCTTCATCTTTTCTCACAAATAAAAAAAGCCTTGGCTGGTCGCCATTTTGCCAGCGATGACCACGTCATAGCTGCAGTCGAGGAGTTTCTTTGAGTTTCAAACAAAAAAATTCTTCTACACCGGGATAAAAGCGCATGAGCTGTGAGCACCGTTGGACCAAGTGTTCAGCCCTTGAAGGGGACTATGTTGAAAAATAAATAATTCTAAATCTCTGATTTCTTTCAGATGCTTAAAATTTTTCATACACCCCTCGTATATATTTGTCAATATCAATATTAATAACACATACAATTAGGTTGATTGCCTGAACTCGAATTTCAAAATTTTCGTTTATTTAAGTTATATTGTGTATTTGTTTCGACTGTTCAAGGAGGAGCAGACTCGGAGGCCGCGTCGTCTTAATTCGACAACCTTCATGGTCTTTCGCTTCTGCTCATTAGGCTGTTCCTTTACTTATCATCTCGCAAAGTGATTTTTTCTCTTTCTCTTGGCCGACAATGAAAGTATAACTACCCACATATCCCACTCCTGGTCTCCTTGATAACAATGCAACCAATCAACTCACCAACGCCAAAATCCAAGAAATTAGTAAAGCATATGTCATGGAGAGGGCGTTAGTAGGATCGGCAGGTGCGAAACGATATTTTCCCTGCGTTCTGTGCGACAATATGCAGCCAACCGGGAGCATTTTGAACGACAGCAAAAGAACATCTGCGTCTTTAGCTTGAAGGTCAACACTGCCAGGTAAAAGTCTGGGCTCCGACTCAAAACTTAAATCCTGCAAGAAACATAAGAAATTAAAGGCGCACTTTCTTCTACATTTTATCCAATGTGATCAAGGGGTTATTACGGTACGGTACGGAATTATATTCGGTACTATATTCCATTAAGAACATACCGTACCGTAGTTTCGTACCTCGCAAAAATACCGTATGTAACAGTACGGTACGGAATTTTTTCCGTACCGCAATACCGTACCTTTCCGCACCACATTTTTTCAACCAATTATTTACGTCAAGAAAAATTCAGCAGGAAACTTTTGCCATTGCCACGTCAAAATTCAGATTTATCGTCTTTAAAGCTGTTGAACACAACTTTGCTTTTACAAGCTACAAAACATTATTGGTTATCCTCTATACCAGTAGAGTGAAAAGCGAAAACTTTGAACGGGCAGTGCCGGTTTCATAGGCAATGATCGAGGTAACCCATTTTCGTTTGCCCTTAGGTAGCAACCTTAAAAAAAGTTCTTCATCCGGCAAAGAGGTGGGAGTGTTCCACCTGGTTATATACCTGACGAAATCAAGAGTTTTAATACCTCAATGAATATATTAAAAATAGTATTGATATTCAAACATCAGAACAATAAATCAAAAATCGTTGCAGCAAAGGCCCAGGCAACACGACTGCAAAAATATGAGGTCTCACCCCTCCACTAAAAAGGCTTTTTTCTCTCAAAAAAGGTAGGCTACGTACGCTATTAACTGATCACTATTCGTAGATTAGCATTTTGTTTTTTTGCTTCCTCCTTTCACGATAACTGTTCTTTACATATATCGGCTTAATTTCGTTAATTAGAACTTTACCATAAACTGGTTAATTCTTTAAAACAATTTTTAAAATTAATGGACTAAATCAACTTCAGTTAAATTGTCCCTTAACTTAACGTTTAATACTCGTCAACATCTGCGAGCGTTTTGTCAATGCTTATCACTTTTTTCATTAACTTCGAGATCAAAAGCCTTGCAAAATATTGTTTGAGGACTAAAGTCTGCTTGCATCAACATAATTATTCCAAAACAGGGGCCTACCCAGGGGTAGGGTGGGGCGCCAGACGAATCCACAAAGTAAAGGTGATATTTGTATAAAAAACAATCTGAGGGCGTGATGACCTTTTTTTCTCTTCACTTGTCTTTGGGCGGAAAATTGCACATCTGTGGGCGTGGTGACCTTTTTTTTTTGCTCTTCACTTGTCTTTCGGCGGAAATTTGGACATCTGTCTACGTAATGATCTTTTTTTTTTTTTTGCTCTTCACTATATCCGGCCCTGCTGACTTGGTTTTAAATTGCGCTCCCCCCTTTTTTTCAAATTTCTGGGCACGCCCCTGCAAAAGTTGGGGTTTCGGCCTAAGCCTAGCAGTAAAATTGGAAAAAATTCAAAAGTTCAAAAAAGTCAGTTTAAAGGCGTACTTTAAAAGTTTTCAGTTGTCCAGTTAAAGGCGCAGCATGGACCTCTGTACCGTTTTTAGGCTTAGCCTATATTTATAGGTGCCTTAGGTGCAGCGACCATGCTTTTTTAGTTTGTAAATTCATTGTAGGGTTGTACGAGGGTCAGTCAAAAAGTAATGAGCCCTGTTAACTTTAACCGCTTTAACCTTCATATTTTTTCTAGAAATTTTAAGGCTGTTTAGTAAATTTACTGCTTTAAACATAAATTGTAAAAAAAAATTGTTTCAACGTGTCCACTTTTGGTCTTGTGTTTTGGAAATGACGTCATCACTGGATGTCCGTCAGAAGCAGAGAGCTGTGATTAAATTTCTTGTCTCGGAAGGGGAGCCACCAAAACAAATTTTCGAAAGATTGGTAAATGTTTATGGAGATGTTTCAATAGCCTACAGCACTGTGAAAAAGTGGGTATCCAGGATTAAACACGAAGAAGATGATCCAAGTTTGAGTAGCCTCCAGGACAGACCAAGAAGTGGAAGACCATCTTCAGCAGTCAATCCTGGAAACAGTGATGAGGTTGAGAAATTGATTAGAGATGGTCGTAGAATCACTATTGATGACATTGCTGAACGTGTTGGAGTTAGCCATGGAAGTGCTGTTAATATTGTTAATGAGCTAGGCTTTGCAAAGGTTTGCGCCAGATGGGTTCCGAGGCAACTTTTGGATTTTCACAAGCAAGCCCGTTTTGAAGCTTGTTCGGAGCTTATTGAGTGTCACAGAAGTGACAAAACTTTTCTCAGCCGTATAGTGACAGGAGATGAAACCTGGGTTCATCACTATGAACCTGAGTCGAAAAGATCATCCATGGAATGGCGTCACCCCACATCCCCAAGAAATTCAAAAGTCAACGTTCAGCTGGAAAAATTATGGCGACTGTGTTTTGGGACATTAAAGGAGTCATATTGGTAGATTTTATGCCTAAAGGTACTACCATCAACTCAGATGCTTACATTGACACTTTACGCAAACTAAAAGCGAGACTGAGAAGAGTACGACCTCACCTGGACATGTCTAAGGTCTTGCTGCAACACGATAACGCCAAGCCCCATACCAGTCTCAAAACTCGTGAAGTGATTGCTTCTTTTGGATGGACGACGGTAACCCATCCCCCATACTCACCCGACCTGGCACCATCCGACTATCATCTTTTTGGACCATTGAAAGAAGGAGTTAGGGGGCAGCACTTTACTAGTGATCAAGAAGTCAAGCACGCTGTAAGAAACTGGTTAAAAATGCAGCCTGCTGACTTTTACAAGGATGGCATAGTGTCCCTTGTTCATCGATGGACAGTTGGAATTGAAAAGCGCGGAGATTACATTAAAAAGTAGAACTGAGATCTCCTATCCCTGGGCTTTCTTTTGATGTATGACTTTTGATTTTATTGCAATGAATATGGCCAGGAGAGACTTGGGCTCATTATTTTTTGACTGACCCTCGTATATTGCATGCTTCAACGGTTAACGTTTTGTCGCTGTTGCCTTTTTTTTTGGCCGTATCTTGTGATATGCGTTGTTTTTACGTATTTTGATGGTCGTTGAATAAAACATACTACTACTACTATAGTCACACTCCTCAATCTTACAAGCAGCAGAATCAACTCCAATACTAAAATATTTGTTCCCAGTGAAATTCCTCGAGCGACCCAAGTTAAAAACCAACTGAGCAATCTCCTGCCATGCATTAATAATAGAAACTCAACAGACTACCGGTGATAGATTTCGAAAATTATAACAAAGATCTATTGGCAAGACCATTAGATGAAGGCTTCGATATACGCAGGATTATGATTGAACAATCGAATTATACCGTAATTATGGCATAACAATTTAGTTTGTTCACAATATTGACGTTTGAAATTGTGAGGAGTGACTGGTGGTGAGCGGCGAGCTCAACTGACGTGGTAAAGTTATAGGCAAGAAGGAAAAGTGCAAAAAAGGAAAAGTGCAGTACTTGGAAACAAAAGTGCAAAGCGTGCATTACTGGAGTACGGAAAGTGTACGGTACGGAAAATATAATATCGTATTATCGTACTGCATTGTACTTTTCGTAAAAATTCCGTATCGTACTTTTTGCCAAAATCTAACCTTACCGTACCGTAATTCCGCACCGAACTGTACCGTAGTAACCCCTTGAATGTGATAGGAACGCTAGCCTACACACTAGTGCAATAGCGAATTCATTCATCACAACTCATACGCTGAAGTAAGATATTTTCAAAGTGGTCATGAGCGACTGGATTTTTTTGTAACAGTTCAGTAAACGCCAGGGAATTGAGGAAACCCCCTGAGAGAGATTATGGCTGTCGCAATCATGTCAAGATCGGAAAGTCAGCATAAAATCCTAAGCAATTACAGCAACCCTTACAAGAAATGAATATCTCTTTAGTTTTATTGACAATTCTTAGACAAAAAGACTTTCTTAGCGTCCAAAGCATCAAATCTAAACTGTAACATGTCCACCTTCAAATCACCACAGCTGGGCTGTATTTTACGCAACTGCAGCAATTCCAGAGAGAAAACTGCAGCAACTCCAGATCATGTGAAGCGATTTATGAATTCAAGCAAGAATTTTGGTAGTCTAGCCCTATTAGTTACAAGGAATAGTTTCAGCAAATTTATTCTACGGTTAAAATCGCCAAAAGCTTTACATTACATTTTAGCCTGATTAATCCTCAGTTTGTTCGCTGCGGACTCCATCATGCTTAGAGCAGCAAACCAAAGTAGGGTTAATCCACAGATAACAGTTTAATCCGTGGACAATGGAATTTGGTGCACCTGAATCCAAGACTTAAAAAGAAAGGAAATTTGAGAAATCCCATCTTTAAAACCGAAATAAACCTATTTTTATGACAGGCTTTTTAGGCGTTTGCAACTCGTATGCTTTGTTTCCAGCCAGTTGGAACAGTAGCTTAATGTTTTGAAACCCCATTAGAGCTAAAACTACCTAAACTTGGGCTGCTAGTTCACGCAAATCAAAAAAAATGAAAAATTGATGCACAACATAGTATACCATAGAAGAGACATTGAAAATGCAAGAAATAAAAAATTATCAGGAACTTTTAAGTAGGATACCAACTTCATGCAGCTTAAGAGTTATTGGGACCTATAGCTAAGTTGAAAAAATATAGACTTACTGACATACCATCGCTGTAGTGTTCTACCTTTTTAGTTCTGTTGCCTAGGTGCTAAGTTTTGAAGATGAACATCGCAACCTCGTGAAACGCATCAACGTATGAAGTAACACAATTTTTTTTTTAATTAAGTTATTTTTAAAATCATTAGTTTCACATTTTTAGTTGGTATTTCACACGGTTAGCATAGAAATTGAACAAACGCGTCTTCAAATAAATTTCGATCAAATCTGCGAAAATTCCAGAAAACTAGCACACTTTGCTTTGCTTTCTTGGTTTTCACCTATAACCATCCTCACACGAGTTTTTGGTCTCGTCAGGGCTCCCAGCCAAAAATGGTGAAAATGCCGGAAAATACGGGTGGTCGGAAAGTGGCAACAGAAGGGCTATGTCGGGGGTCTGGGGGCGAAGCCCCCAGCAGCCGGAGGCAAGGGGGTGTGGAGGCAGAGCCCCCAGCCACTAAAAATTTTTGCATTTTTTAGCTAAAAAAATAATTTTTAGTGCGTTTAATTGTATAATACGCTGTAACAATGTCTTATGTACCATGCATTACGCAAACACAAAATGCTCTGACATGTGACAATTACTTTCCAGTGGCGCACTCAGGATTTGGCAAGGGGGAAGGGCTGCAATCGGAGGTCTGGGGGCGAAGCCTCCGGCGAATGTTTAAGGTTTTCACATAAAAAACACTCATTCTAGCACATTTTTTATCGAAAAAAGGTGTGCAGTGAGCGCAGTCACAATGGACAATGCAAAAATATTCTCGAAACTTATGTCTAAAAGCAGAAGCTTGGCTAAAGTAAGTGAAAGGAGGCTGCAACCAGTAGCGTACGCAGGGGGGCTCCTAAGCGTGCGCCCCCCCTCAGGCCTTTTTCGATACATGTTACAAGCCTGTGTTGCTCAGATACTGCTAGAAAAATCGTACCTTCATGTGGAAAAATTTCTACGCGCCATATACGCATGCAGGGCAGGGTAACGGTACCATGCTCCCCCTTTGACCCTGTAATAAGGTGCTAAAACCTAACTTTCAGTCTATAATTTCACAAACTAATGATGATTGCAGCCTCCTTTCACTTATTTTAGCCAAGCTTCTGCTTTTAGACATAAGGTGCGAAAATATATTAGCATTGTCTCTAGTGAATGCACTCACTGCACGCCCTTTTTCGACAAAAAAATATGCTAAAATGAGAGTTTTTTTATGTGAAAACCGCAAAAATTCGTTGTAGGCTAGGGGCTTCGCTCCCAGACCCCCGGTTATGCCCCCTCTATTGCCAAATCCTGGGTGCGCTCCCCCCCACCCTAGAAAATTTTTGCGTACCACTGGCTGCAACTATTACTAGTTTGAGAAATTATACACTGAAAGTTAGGTTTTAGCATCTTATTACAAGGCCAAAGGGGGGGGGGGGCATGTCACCATGCCCCCCTGCATGCGCCTATGATCACTTCCACTTAAACCGAATGTAGGCCTAATCACTTCCACTTAAACCGAACTGCATCTGAATTTCGACAATCATTTTCATCATTATTTTCACCAACTAGGAAGAGCTTATCATTTTCACCAACTAGGAAGAGCTTATCATTTTCACCAACTAGGAAGAACTAGGAAGAAATCATTTTCACCAACTAGGAAGAGCTTACCTTCAAAATAAGCTCTTCCTAGTTGGGAGCGCGTAGTGCAATAACCTAAAGTTACGCAGGGATCAGACTACAATGCAACATTGTGTGATGTCACAATTATGCTATTTCAACTTTTTATGGTCTGTAACAAACGAGCTGCTTGTCTGTCAACATGGTTTATGACGTCAACAATCTTACAATTGTGAGGTTAGTTTCACTGCAGCATAATGAGACTTTACAACACTGCAGGTAAGTATGTCAATTTTCTTACTCGTATAAAAACGCATGCATAGGAGAGAAAAGTCAAGTACCTAACGCAAAAAATCCCGGCAAATGCACGCGAGGGGGGTAGGTGCTTTTAAAAGAAAAGCATTTTTGGAATAATATCGGTAGGTGCCGATTTGAAGTGTAAAATGCCGGAAATCCGGCAAAATTCGGAACTCTGGGAGCCCTGTTTCATACAACAAAGACGAGCTAGAGTGGAGCGTCGCAGTTCCTTGTGCATTCTCGAGCTCACCTGTTAAATTCACCCACACTTTCACTTTGGCATAGAATTAGCATTTTAATTTCAAGTTTTGTTTTTAATGAGCTTGCTGCTAGCAACCTAGTCAGATCCGAAAAACGAATGTCGATGCAAAGTAGTTGCAGTAGCATAATTTTCACGCAATGATGTACGGATCGCAAAATTGGCTTAAAGCAAAAACAAATCACTGTACCAAGTTACACAGTTCTTACCGAATCATAAAGAAGGGGGAAAATGCTCGCTTGTTTGACACTGAATCGATTGTGGAACTGTTTGTCGAGATGGCGATGCATTTTCTGTTTTAGTTGAACATTTTGAATCATATTCAGCTACAATGAAGAGCAAGAAAAAGATAAGAAACATAAATCACTGACGGAAAACAAAAATAAACATTTAATGTGCTAAATATTAAGCAACAGGATAGCAAATTCGCATATCGTATTGCATTACAGCCGAATTTTTGTGGTCGTTGATTTTGATTGTTTTGCAATATCCAGCGATGAAAATATTGAGCTTAAAATCATTACATTAGTCGTGTACGAAACCAGCTGGCTGGCTCTTCGCTATCTGAGCGGGAGGTCTGAGCTTCAATTCCCGGGCCAATCAAATTGGACATAGTGTCACCAACGGCTCGCCATCGCTGCGACGTTTCTGTGTTGCCCAGGCGCTGTGCCTAGTAGATGGGCCCCGCCACTCGTTAAATGCTTTGACGTAATATCGCGAGTATAATGAAGATTTCATTTCTTTTTTAGTAGTGTTTGAGCAAACAGCGACCTCTAATTCTTCAGGCGACTTTAATTCTAGCAAAGAAATCTCAAACGGTTGCAAAATTGACAAACTATTTGAAACAAAATGAGGTAATACGCGCCCGAGTAATATACATCGCAGAAGTCTGATTTGAAACCGTAAAATTAACTGCACGATGATATTCTTGACCACGCAACTCGATCAAAAACTGGAAAGAATCTTAGTACACTTTATTGACACTAAAAGCAACATAAACATCAAGCAAAATAGCTACATTCGTAAAAAAAAAACAGAAACTTGTACTCATTTCGTCCGCATAAAAAACAATCTCAACTCGCAAACTGGTAAAACATTGATCTTTCTTTTTAACTTTTCAATGCCTCATTGCGACGGGTAATCATCCATAGCCCTTTCGACCAAAACTTTTTTTTTTCACATAAAACCTAGTTCGGAAATCGAATAGGTGTTTTTCGATCACAAACCAAAATCTTTCAATGCAAAAGTTGCGCCGATGCACGGAAGACACAGACGGACCGAACAGTTTTCATAATCTGGCACAGACAGAACAACACTTACGTTTGATTCTTCTTGCTGAAGTGATTCTGATTTGTTCGATTTTGTAGCTTCACTGATTCGAGAATCTTCAACAATCAACCAACAGAGATGTTATGGTAGATCTTAAACACTAAGCGAACGCGGTAAAAACCAAATCTATGACTAGTCGCACTTGAATAGATAATTGTGACATCAGAATCGAATAAGACTCCGAATAGAATAGCTAACGCAAGGATGGTGTGGGTAACCTAACGCCGGCAAGCCATACACGGCCCGCTTAGTTTTACACGTGGCACGCGTCAGAAGTTTGTTAGAAGAGGGTACAACACACTGGTGAAATAAAAAACGTTAATCTTTCTTAAAAACTGCTTTATCTTCTATTTCATGCTATATTTGTGACATAAAATATCTCTGATTTCACTGTAAAAAATAACTTTCCGTGAAGGTTTAATAAATTTGCGACGTAAAATTGTGTTCCTTGAAAGCGAAACTTAAAAATTAAAAGTACCCAAATAGAAGTGTTCATAAGCGGATCAACAGAAAAACGTGGAAAGCGAGGAGAACAACAAGATATTAATTAAGAGGAAAAAAATCTCATGCGTGAAAAAAGCTAGATTTCATCCAGTTTAGAAGATGCCTGCTGCCACGAAAAATGAAGGGAAGGAGTAACAAAACGTCACTACGTTCAGTTATATTGACAAAGAATTGAAGAGCAGGGACGTTTGAAAAACTGGAGATATGCGAGGCTCCAATTGTTTTAACCAAACAAACGAGAAGGTAAAGCGCTTTTTGATACAAAACTATTATGGCCACAGTGAAGTGTTGGTGCCACTGGCCGGTCAGCTCAATTGCTAAGCACATCGCTATCGGTGCAGGAGGTCTGGACTTCGATTCTCCGGACGGGTAATCGGACCACAGTGGTCGCCAACCGTTCGCCACCGCTGCGACGTTTCTGTGCTGCCAAGTATTGGAGATGGACCTCGCCACTCGTTACAGGCTCGATCGGCGTAATACCGTGAGTATAATGAAGATTTGATTTTGAATTTTGAAATCTTGTTGCATCAAAGTTTGGAAAAGAGATTAACTACGTCACTCATATTACCTTTATTAGAATTCTTCTTAGATTTTTGTTTTAACTTTTGGTTGGCTTCATTTTTTTCCGACTTTTTCGAATTTTCTTCGCTTCTTCCATCAAAAACAAATCAAACGTATTGAATGAGTGAAAGAGAGAAAATTTGCGCGTGAATTGTTGCAAATGTTGACATTTTATAGAAAGCACGTGCTTGAAAAATTGCTGCCGGTTAGCTCAGTTGTCAAAGACATCGCTGCAACAGGTCTAAGTTTCGATTCCCGGGCTGGTCAAACCGGACGCAGTGCCGTCAACAATTCATCACCGCTGCGATGTTCCTTCGGAGCTGTGTTGCCAAATCGCTAAGCCGTGGAAATGGGCCCTGCCACTCATTACACGCTTCGACGTCAAACAGCGAGTGCAATGAAAGTTTGATTTGTCGCTACACTACTTAACTAATTTTCAAAAACTAATAAATCACTTAACAAAGAGCCTGGGGCTCTGGGTGCAACCAGTTTTTTTCTTTGCTCACATTAAAAGTAAAAACTTGGCTACCAGCTAGCTAGGAAACTAGCAATCATACAAGAATAATCGAAAACAACTCACTCGCGTAATGTTGTGATCAGGGAAGATGGAGAATTAAAGAATGCTTCCTCTTTTTTGCGCTGCTGATTTTCATCTAGAAATAAACATGTAGTTGATAAAAGTTGGACAATAAAACTGTTTATAGCGCAGTCGTTAAAGATATCACTATCGGGAGAGGTCTGGTTTCGATTCCCACCCGGTACAACTGGACACAGCGTCGCCAACGGCTAGCCACCACCGCAACGTTTCTTCAGAGCTGTGTAGCCAAGGACGCTAAGCCGCGAAGACGGACCTCGCCACTCCTTACACGCTTCGTAGCAATATAGGGAGTATATAGATTTGATTTTGATAAAACCGATTGCAGATAGCTACCTGGTATAGAATTCTTTAAACTCTGACTCGCGTGAACACGATCTAAATTTGTTTTTTCGGAATCAGTCACTGATGAAAGCACAGCAGTTCCATGATCTGTTATATGGATCTTTGAATTTTGTCGCTGGGGATCTTGAATTTGTTTTGCTTTTGCTGTTTTTATTTTTTGCAAAATTAAAGCTTTTGATGCGGATTTGGAAAGTTCCTTAGCATGAGTTGCTTCAGCCACGTTTTTACAAGGTGAAAGCAAAGATTTATCACCAGAAACGTGATTTCTTCTCGAACTAAGAAGTGGTTGATGGGAACTAAAAAAAATGAATAAATAAAGACAATACCCTCATGGGGTGCGATCGCTCCTGGATGGAAAAGCCTGAAAATTTAATGACAAAGTAAGTCACAAATAAACTTGTACCACATTTGAGAGACTTAACTGAAGTTCTTTAACAACTCAGATGGCTGAGTAAGAAAAGCGTCCGCCGTTGGAGTTGTACACGCGGGTTTAATTCCGAGTTGGGTCAATCCAATGACTTCGAAATTTATTCATAGCTTTCCTGCTTGGCGTTCAGGGACAGTGTGGAGAACAAGTCGGCAAGTTTGCGTGTTGTGCCGTTGGAAAAGGCACTTAGCAGGATTTTCCCATCTTGGTGTGGTAGGCAGGTGGCCGGCAACTCCTAAGCGAGCTCGTTAGAGCGCTTTATCGTGATAGGAGGATAAATATACAACTACATACCCAAAAAAATACAAATAATAGCTTCCACGAGGTTTCTGTTTTAACGTTAAGTTCTATTACGGGAAAATGACGAGTGGTTGTGCGGAGAACTTAACAGAAATTTAAATACCGGTATCTACAAAACCAGGCGTAGTGAAAAAATTTGATTTTACAGCTTCCACAAACGCACCTTGCTTTGACATGTGACAAAGTGACGTCACCTGGACTATCTTGTTTCACTGTATTTCCATCTTTGTCAATCTACAAAGCATTAAAACATAGACCGTAAAGCAAACACTATATCGCATAAAAAAAATCATATCTTCATTATATTCGCGACATTACGCCGAAGCGTGTAGCGAGTGGCGCGTCCACCTCCGCGACTGAACGCCGGAGCAAAACAACTTCGAAAAAATGTTGCAGCGGCGGTGAGTCGTTGACGACACTGTGTCCGATTTGACTGGTCCGCAAACAGACGAACCATAGGCCTGCCGCACCGATATCGATGAATTTAATAACTGGGCTTATTGGCCGGTTATAGTATGAAATAATTATGTTGATTGAGGTAATGGCTTGCTTTCATTGCCATTTCAACATATCGTTGTTGTCCTTTAGTCACGAAAGTGCATTTTGCCACTTTTTGAGTTAGAGCCATTTTTCTCTTTCAGCAAAAAAATACAAAATGTCATGAATGTCGTTTGTGACGTAATAAATCGGTGATATTTTTGTAGTGACAATATTTTTGGACAACAACTTTTAGATCGAAAGGGGGGTGCCCAGAAGTTTGTTTTTAGGGGATTTTTTGTCAGATTGGCGACTATAGCACAAAAATTTCCGGAAAATTTTAATTTTTTTTTTGCAGATATGCAATTTCGTGAAAATGAATCAAAGTATTTATGACGATTTTTTAAGAAGCGCTGATTTTATAGATGTTATGCTTGCAACATCATGATGAATTTTGATAAAGAATTGTTTTTTTATTCGGTATTGTTCTTAAAAACGTCAATAAAATGTCAATATACGGTAACCTTATAACCTACACTTCATTTAGTTTTGGGTGATAACATTCTCTAAAAGGCGCATAAAAATTGTTTTAGAGGAAAGATTATTTGCAGTACGCCACATTAAGTCATGCCTACATTAATTCATGCTTACAAAAATTCATCGTTTTGTGTGGTTTTCATTCTCGAAAAGGAGCATAACCATTATTTTTTGGGAAAAGATTATATGTCACAGTGATTCATACTAACGAAAATTCAGTCTGTTTTGGGTGGTGGCATTTTCTAAAATGCCCATAGAAATCGTTTTTAGAGCAAAGGTTTACCGTAGGTCACAATTATTCATGATACATTAATATCAACACTCAACAGTATACAAAAACACAATTTTTACAGGACGAAAACGAGCGCAAATAAAGCAACTAACGAACTGTCAAACAGGTATAAAAACAAAAAGCATTTTAAACATGCTAAAAATTGAACTCGTAACACGAACTTGTGCAACATGGTATTTTTTGAGTTGAGCAAAAACCTATAGTGGTCAGCGACTATTGTGATTATAGCACTTTCGTGATTATAGCACAAAAAATAAAAATTAAGTCCACTTTGGTAATTATTGCACAAAAAGGGCACTTTACAGCGCAAAAATGTGCTTTATTAGAGCACAAAAAGTGCACTTCCGTGATTATTTCATTTTTGCGTACTTTGCAGCACAAAATACGCTTTGTTAGAGCGCAAAAAGTGCACTTTCGTGATTGTAGCACAAAAAAAATATTAAGTTTCAGATTCGCGAAAATGGTAAAACGTCAATATCTCATAAAGTACTTCATATTTCAACTAGCAAACTGCAGTGGATTGAAGAGCGTCAAACAGACTTCCTTACTAGATGCATAATTAAAAATCGCAAAAAAATCACTTTCGCCACTGTAGCACAACAACGACGATACGAAACCTCTGCCGACGATCCCAGCTCCGCATAAGTCTTGAACCAGACCGGAACACCACAATCACGGGCGGACAGCTTGCTCTCATCAGTGCCGGGTAAATCCGAAACTAAGTCCGCACTTGCGGATTAACAAAAAAACATTGTGGACTATCGTTGCTGAAGGTGTGGACTTGCGGTTGCGCATTAGCATTAATTAAAGTCCGCAAGTTAAAAATTTTGGCTCGTAAGTCGTATAATTCACGTCTCCGACAATTTCAATTTGATGGTAAAAATTTACGGTGTTGAACACTTTCTACAAAAACAACTTCAAAGCACTAGCTCATTGTGTTGGCTGCTAATAATCTCACTCACCCATTTTACGCCTTATTAGCTTAGTTTCACAACAAAAAAAGGATAAAGCGATCAACCGATCGCAAGCAAATTGTTCTTCAACAACTTGCCATCTGCAACTTTTGACAAAAGGATTATAATTTACACGCTTAGTATTGCCCTACTTTTGTTTCATTACACAACGATTTTGCTCAAACCACAGCTCTTGTCTCGAACCAGCAATAAAACAAATAGAATAAAGAATGTTTAGTTAAGCAAGTCTTGCGGGCCATTTGTAGCTTCTGCGAACGAAATTTAAGCAGCTACTGTATTTTGATAAAGTCTAGCGCAGTGTCATTGGAAAATGCGTTTTTATCAATAATTTTAATTGACTATATCTGTATGAAAAATTTTATTTATTTCTTTTTGCCGTAACTTTTTTCGGTGTAAGCAAATAAATCGCCGTAAACTCAAGCAGTAGTCAGAACGCAAGACAGCCAGGGGTTAAGATTTTCAAAGTCTAATAGTTACCGGTAGCCATTCACTTGATAATGGTTCTGTTGCCATTATGATTTTATTTTAAGAAATAATGTTGTAGCGTATCTACGGTTTGATTCTCTAGTTTCAACGCGTCCTTTCCTCTTACTAGACCGCAATCACAATCCAGTCACTTGTAAAAGCCTTCCTTGATTTAATTTCAAGCCTTTGACGATGTAGACGTGGTAAAACAATGATGCGGGAGGGTGCAAACACATGCACAAACAAGATAAGGACGAAATCCGAGTAAAAAGATGACGTAAGGACGGTTTAAAAACCGCCTGCTCTGTATTACACTGAGGCAAAGCAGACTGAAAATAATGGGCCTGCCAGCAAAGACAACTCGTTACTGTCAATAAGGAGCTGTACCCATTTAGAGGCATATACCCATAGTAACATTCAATATATGTCTAGAAAACCCGCTGAAAGTTCCAAACGCCAGCTGATGCTCAATCATATTACGTTTCGTGCGTATCTATATAAACCAGGAAGGATCAGACGACTGATCGTGGACCACGCAGTTTAGAAAAAGTGGTAATGAATGCAACAAGACGATGATTTTTTCACATTCTGGCAGAAATGCTAGTACAGATGATGATTTTTTCACATTCTTATCTCTTGCAAGGGTCTTCAGAAAACGCAATTCGACATTTCTACGTACTATAAGATCGCGTATAGTCGAGATAAAGTGCATCTAAAAAAAACTATTTGATAAAGATAAAGCTATTTGCATTCCATGTTCATTGTATTTTGGTGTTAGTATTTATGTTCACAGTGCAGTTGCCTTTACTGTTTTTCAACCTTTTCCGGAAACGAACTTTTAATCTTACAAACGCCTTTTCTAATCTTTTATCATTGAAAACTGATAGAATTTAGGTGGGAGCTCTTTGGGACGTACCGGTATTTCATGAAATTGAGTCCATAAATATACTAAAAAATATAAAGAACGGAAGAGCATCCAAACCCATTCTTTTGGACAGTTTATGTCACCATTTAAGACCTCGAGGTGCCCTTTTTGACCGCGCATTTAAGTGTTGCAATGCCCTTTAATAAACAGATGTATGAAGATACTACATTCCGTGCTAAAACTACCAAGTTATTTGTATAATTTAACTAAAGCCATACTAAAACCCAGTTTTTGGACGCAGGGTCTCACAGATCCTTTCATGCAGTAACAGAACGAAAAGTCATGCACTCTAGGGTTAAACAGCCATGTGGTCTCAGCCGCAGTCATTTTGTCAGATAGCGGCTAGAGATGTACTTAACTGTTACTTTTGAATAACTGCTACTAACTGCTAGTTTCAAATATTTATCTGTTACTTTTTATTCGTTAAGCAAAAACAGCACTTTCGCTAGTAGCAGATACGAGAAATAAGAGAAAACAAAAAAGGAAGTGAACTGCACTGGCAGATACGAGAATAGCGGATAAATTAACAGTTAACTAGTAGCAAAGATAGATATATCTGAAAAACTACCTGCAATAGAAATTTGATTTTTACGCATAATCAAGAATAGAGGCTAAACATCAAATTTACGCACTAAGAAAAAAATCGAAAATTTGGCCACGTCGTGTTCTTCTTGAAAACCGCAGAGTTCTTGCGTCATAGTGACCTGTCAATAACAGTTACTTTTTAACTGTTACTTTTCAATTGACTTAACTGTTGCTAACCGTTAAGGAAATTATCTGTTACTTTTTAGCGAACTGTTATTTTTTGCACACCTGTACTAGCAACCAATCCAAAACAACAGCTGAGCTTGTAATTGAGGATGGTTGGGGGTGGAGAGACAATTGCTTAATCGCGTTGGAAAACCTTATATCCGCCTTGGTTTTGTGCTTTGGAGTTAGTTGCAGCATGCTGCAGCAATGCATGAACTTCCAAACTGACGAACTTTAAATCACAACTGCAAATATGGTAATGGGCAAAAGTATCACTCCAATCCTCTTATCCTCCAATCCAATCGAAAATTGCCACTACAATCTTCTTATCCAACCAATCGCTACACCATTTCACCATGTCTTCAGCAAATAAAGAAAGGCCTTATAATAATTTTCTTTACACAAAAAATTAAAAGCTACTGCAGCTGCTACAAAACTTCACAACTAAAATGATTATAATAACTCTGGGGTTCCTCTGCATAGGCATAGCATGCACAGTAGGAATAGTAGGCATAGTTTGATTCTCGACCCATATCCAACCTAATACTTCTCGAAATAACATCGAAGCTTCTTGAAATACTATGCCTTACAATCTGGTACGCCTACTATGCCTTATATCTGAGCTATGCCTTACTGTGCCTATACACTATGCCTCACAATGCCTATGTAGAGGAACCGAAATTCTGCACTATACCATAGTTCAGCGATTTTCAACCTTTTTGATCAGCGGGCCAATTTTATTCGGGGATGGCGGTCGCGGGTTACGCGTAAATAGTTAATTACAGAAAAAAACACACAAAAACAGGAAATGCTTATTCTATCCATTTTTAATTTTGATTCTCTCCATGCGAGCCTTGGGGCTGCACTTGCTTCACCAAATTGTCTAATCTTGGTTGCAAGTCATAACTGCTTTATTGTCATAAAGCAATAATGGCTTTATTGTTTCTTCACTAAACTTGTTTTATGCATAATCTTGTTACATTACAAAACGCTAGAACAGCCTACCGAGGCTGTGTTTTGAAGCACCGTTGATGATGCGATATTGGCTTGACATTTCAGACATGCATTCTATGATATTTTTAGAATATGGTGAAAAGCTTTCGGGCCACTAAAACAAGCCTTACGAGCCACAAGTGGTCCGCGGGACACGGGTTGAGAACCCCTGCCCTAGTTAAACATGGTAGCCTACTCTTCACTAGCATAAATAGTAAAAAGCAAGCACAATATCAGCATATCATAATTTAGCCTAATGGTAAAGTCTTCAAGTTTACAAATGCTTGAAGAAACAAGCACCTAACTGGTGACTGGTGATATTCAAGTCAGCAATGCCACATTAACGATGTGCGAAGTTTTTCTTGGCTTGGTTTCTTTGCTACCTTAGTTCCAACCGCTTTTGTTGCTTGCTGTACTTTTCCGCAGGGAGTTACTTTAGGTCAAGCTCACTCGGTTTGATTTTGACAAAATTTTTTTTGCAGCGTTGTGATTCATTTTATCATTGAACCTGTATCAAGCAGCCACATCTAAATTACGTCATATTTGCGTGCTTATTGTAAGCTGAGTAAGAATACAACAGGTACCAACATTAAAAACGAGAAAATACTAGCATATATCTAATAAGTAAAATGAAAAAAATGAAATAATGATAACAGTCCGGAAAAAATGAAAAATAATGAAATAGAAAAAAAAAATAATGAAAATATAGCGCACTTGACAGCCTGTAACAAAAGGAAGGTCGCACAACGGGCTTGCGCTGTTCATGTCAGCAGTCACCAGGTATATATGTCAAACGCGATCGGCTTTAACCGTGCATCAACCAGTCACGAAGGATCTGTGAACAGCGCACTATGCTGACACGCCAAGCACTGACAATGTAGAAGAGAACTACAATGGCGTTTTGTGCAACGCAAGCCAACCAACAAAAAGAAGACCATACACAAAATTACAAATGGATCTTCTGGGATGGTCTCGCCTCAGAATTCCATTAAAGTACCAAACACTTGTTGCAAAGGATCGAAATGGTTGGAAACTCCACCTTGCGCTGCTGCCCCCGCGTCTAATTCTCTCCAAAGACAAGCGGGCCTTGGAAAACCATGAACATTATCGTGGTTATGAACTTAACTTAAGGTCGCTTTACCTAGGCTGTCCAGCCAGCTATCAACATAAAAATGAAAAAAAATTATGGCAGTTTGCTGATAAAAGTGACATATTTACTAAAAAAATCCGGAAATGTCCAATTTTTTATGCAAAATCAAGTGAAGAGCAAAAAAAAGGTCATTACGTCCGCAGATGTCTAATTTTTCACGCAAAATCAAGTAAAGAGCAAAAAAAAGATTATCATGTCCGCAGAAGTTTGATTTTCCACGCAAAGTCAAGTCAAATGAGCATAGTCATCTGGAACTGTAGATTCATAAACAAAAAATGGTTATCAAGTAAAAAAGTCATAAACAAAAAATGGTTATTTTTCCGCGCAATAGCGAGTGAAAAGCAAAAAAAAAGGTCATCACGCCCGCAAAAAATGAAAAATGATTAAAAAATGAAGAGGCACGAAAACATGAAAAAAAAAGAGAGTGGACAGCCTGCTTTACCATTTTTCAAATCTTGCTGACAAAAAATGAGTCCTTTATCAGTAAATAACATTTATGCAAACCTTTTCGGATTCTTCATTTTGAGTTTGGCGGAGATCAATATGATGAGTGGCTGGTTCGCGATGTGCTGTGAAAGAAAATGAGGATAAATCAAAAACTGACTTGAAAGTTGTCAGCCCATATTCGCCGCAAAAAAAACAATTGACAGACCATTTCGGCGCAGTGGTTAAAGACATTGCTATCGTCGCGGCAGATTTAAGGCTCGATTACCGGGCCGGTCAAATCGGACACAGCGTCGCCAACGGCTCGCCACCGCAGCGACGTTTTTGTGTTGCCCAGGCGGTCATGGATTCCGCCACTCGTCACACGCTTCGGCGTAATACTGCGAATATAATGAAGTTTTGATTTTTTCATTTTTATTTCATTCTCACGTTTGTTGCACTTTCTCTTGCGTGAGTTGATAATTTTTTGTTTAAAAAAACTTTGAAGCAACAAAATCAAGTAAAAAAGTCATAAGCAAAGAAAAGTTTCGATTTCCAACAAAGCAAAAGATTACTACTTCGGCTAAAATTATCGACTCCTTTACTTGTTCGCGCATTTGACAGCTTGGTTGGCCTGGTGCATAGAGCGACTGCATCTGGAACTGTAGACTCGAACTTCACTCCGAGTCTGTTCAAACCAATAACTCTAAAATTGCTATTCGCAGCTTCCCTGCTTGACGCTCAGCATTTAGAGGACAGTGTGGAGAACAAGCCGGCAAGTTTACGTGTTGTTGGGAAAGGCACTCAACGGGATTCCCCATGTTAGTGTGATAGACAGATGGCCGCAACTTGTAAGCGAGCTCGTTGAAGCGCTTTGCTCGCTTTATCCGTGATAGGAGGATAAATATGCAACTAAATACTCAAAGAATACACAAATAATAACTGTTGTGAAGTTGTTGATTACATTTCTTGTTTGTCGCTCGTGGGGTTTGAATTAACCACGTGACTAGCCGCGACAAGTCGTGTTGTTTGTCACATCTTTTTGTTGATGGCACACCACCTTACTATGAAGAACTGTAGTTTGCTTATATTGAGTTCTACAATTTGTAATAAAGTGCTCAAGTGGAAGCGTCAGTGATTCATATTTCAGTTTATTGTTTTATTTTGATCCTACAGTGTAAGTGATTTAAAATCTTGCCAAAGAATTAAATATCTACGACAATAACCCACCTGCGCTTGTATAACTCGCAATGTTGCAAGGTCGAAAATTTTGCAAAGGCAAATCAGCAGTTGCACCTCGAGAAAAAGTTCTTTTCTTCTTACCTGTTTCTGGAAACAAACTTATTTTAAATAATTGCGATTCAACGTATCACTGCGATTTAACAACATTTCGCTACCAATCGAACACTGAAATGTTGTGAGCAAGTTTAGAACCTGAACCTTTTGTTCCTTCGTAGTCATTGCGTACTTGTTCTTAGTCATTATGTTTACAGGCGTTTTGTTTCGTAATTGCGTGTAAGATCGCACCACTGTAACTTGATTTGATTACTGAAACACTTTGTGAGTAACCGCATAATAGCTTCTGCAGATTTAGATGGTACATGCTGTATAGTTTCAACGTGATTCTTCACATTGTACCCATACTGAACAGCATATTGTATGTAAGAGTTTTTTAGTTATTCTATTTCTTTGGGTTGATTAATTAGTTTCTTAAAGCCTTAATTAAGAGGTATTAAATGTATAATGTTTTATTCAATCGAGTGATTTGTTAGCTAGTTTACTGCAAACATATCTTCATGTCTTACACCATTTTTCTCACTTTTTACGGTAAGACCAGTAACGTCGTAATTTTCTTTGCAAATTTGTTCAATGAAAAATTGCCGAATAATATATGATAGATAGCTATTAGTCTTATTATAATTTACCTTTGAAATTCTTTCTTTCCGATTTGCTGATTTCGACTAATTCTTCCATTATCGTGCAAGAAGTTACATTCTTATCTGCAGAGAGTGATATTGTTAATCTAAAATTAATAGCAGAAAGCAATATTTCTTGATCACTGTAGGCAGTGTTTTTTCAAGGTATTGTGAGGAACCAAAACGGTCCATTATTTTCCCCATTATTTCTTATAATATGCTTCTGTTATTAATACAAACAATGTAAGCTTTACAAAGATAGGAAAGAGAGTGTTTGTTGGCAAATATTTAAAGCAATGTTCATATTTCACATTGCAAAAACACTACTTTTCCTATTGTGGCTATTGTCGCTGCATCTTGGGTATAGTCGCAGTAGACCAGTATGCGCCTCATGATACCAGCGCCTAAAGGAAACAATCGTCCTTTACACATTCCTAGTTACGAGTTAAAACAAAATTTTAAACTCCTTCGGAATATTTCGTGGGATTAGAATTTTAATGATGGTGTGTTATGTAAGTGTGTTCATGATCATCAGCTCCTCACAAACAAGTTTTGCAATGTTAAAACTAGACTTCATCTTCACTTACCAACAGTGCTAACGAGGGAGTTTGCAGGACCAAGGCTTTTATGCATGAGTTGCTTCTCATGCAATATCAATGTATCTGACACGTCATCAAGACTAAACTTTTCCAATCCCTGGTAATACAAAAGCATTGAGAAGTACTTGTTAGCACGTGATGCCGACGCCGAAAATCAATTCAAATTGTCATTATGCGTGTAACGAGTGGCGGGGCCCCTTTTCCGCGGCCTAGCGCCTGGGCAACACAACTTCAAAGAAACATTGCAGCGGTGGTGAAGCGTTGGCGACATTGTATCCGATTTGACCGGGCTAAGAATTTAACCTTACACCTCCCGCACCGATAGCGATGTATCTAACCAATACGCCACGAAGTCGGTGGCGGCTAAAAATGATTAACCGTAACCACTTGCAATCGTAACTTGAATTTATCTTAGTCAATTGGCGTTATGAAGATCGAACAAAGCACATTGTTGGTGTAGCTTTTGGTCACACATAGAAATATATTTATAAAAATAAAACAAAAGCAACGAAGCGACAAACATAATACTACAATTTAGATGATTTCGATTTCAACGCCGAACCGAAAGCACAAAACGAGTGATATTCATGATTGTTTCTTGTATTTATTTTCATAACTAGAATAGAACAATTTAGATAAACTTGTCCACGTTATTTATGTATATATTTAAATGTAAAGGTGCAAATATGGCACGTACCTGCCATGCCCCACTTTTTCACGAGCGAACGAGTTTGGCAAAGGGTTTTTTCCGTTTTCATTGTTTTTGCTTAATGTTTATTAAGTAAATTATGTTTATTTTTGGCCTTATCCACGCGAGAAAGATGAGCACAAGAAAAACAATAAAACATTGAACATCATTCGTGAACTGACGCCCGCGGGGCGACTGTCTATTCCAGGCCTAGTCTATCATCAAGAAACGTTCTATCACAACTCAATGGGTCAATGGCCCACCGCTTCACAGACGTCTGACGCATTATTTATTCAACACCAGACCTTGCTTCTCGTTCCCACTTTGATGTGATTACCCACTGACGAGTGCGTCACGAAACGATTCTGGTACGAACAGTTTCTTTCAAAGCTACCCAAAAGAGTTGTGACAGAGCGTTTATTAAAACTTGATGCGAAAACAGCTTGTTTCAAATCTATTCTTAAGTTCTGTACCGTCAATCAATTATTCCAATGTAAGATCCCATTTCAGGACCATTCCTTAACTGCATCAAAATAAAGCGGTAGTGGATCTCATTTAGGCTATAGATAAAAAAAACATGATAGCCAATAAATGGTTACTTTTAGCAAAACTGATGGCAAAGAATCCAGGGAAGATTGACTTTTTGGTACATCCAGCGGATCATTACCAGCTTCTAGTGCGTCCAATACAAGATTCGACGAATTTTTAGATGTTTCGCCATAAATTGGCAGTTCTTGAAAATCTCCACCGTCACCATCTGTAAAAACCAATTCAAATCATGTTTGCAGCAAAATCTTTAAGGCCCTGGTTCTCAACCGGTGAGGAACTACCTACGAGTGAAGAATGCAGGGTTTTCAAGTATGGAATTAAACACCAGTGCCGGGCGCTGCAAGTTTTTTTTTAAGTCCGTAATTCGCAATTCCGCAACCAAGTTTTAAAATTCTTAATCCACAACCGCAATTCCGCTACTACATATTAAAAGTTTTATTCCGCTACCGCAAGTCCGCAATGGTGTTTTTAAGAGTCTTAATTTGAAACCGCAAGTCCGCTGTCCCAAGAATTTGTAAGTCCGTAGCCGCAATTCGCAACATTAAAATTTCTATAGTCCGCAATTTTTAAACAAATATGTTTTAGATCTCGCAATGGTGGAGTCTATGAGGTATTAAAGCGGCAGCATTGGCCTATGCAACTGGCTTCTGTATATTTTTAGCTAGATTCCGTTGGAATGATTGTAGTGCAGAGTTTGCCAATGGTGATAATGATACAGTCTGATTAAGCCTGGTCTAAACTATACGTTATTTTAACCAATCAAGGTTGTACGACCAGAGTTTCTGACAACCTTTTTTTTTATATTATGTTCACTGGCGCTACCGGATTACTTTGCCGCCACTCCTGTATTTTCATCCTTACTGGAGCTATTTGTGATTTTGTTAATTCGTAGTTAAAAATATAAAACCACTAGTCTACTGCTACTCGCTTATGATCAAAAATAACAGAGAAAAGAATCAAATGAAACTGCTTAAACGTTTGAATTGTGTTACTAATGTGGGCCAGGCTCAATTAGATTCAATAAACCACAGGCAAACGAAACCAAAAAGCTGCGGACTTGAGTTAAGCTCTTGCGTGGTTCACACACAAAAAAGAAATGGTTATATTAACACTGAGAATGAATAATACAGAGCATGAATATGATATTGGGCAGTTAACAATATCAAAACAGAACGTTAAAAAAATCTATGGCCCAGAGAACTCTCCGGGAGACTACTTGTGCAGGATGGGTTTTTCATTTGTGGCTATTTCTTTAAATTATAATAACAAAAGTTAGGTTATGACGAACAGAAGCCAAGTTTTGTTTTTTTTTTTTTTTTTGGTTTGAAACATACAGTAGAAACTCGGACGCTGGACATGCTGTTTTTCTAAAATGATTTTCACTACTAAATAAAAACACAGTTCACAAAATAACAAGAATAAACACTACAACGAAATCGACGAAACAGGTCAAAAAAATGCATAAATTAGTTTTCAGGACAAGCATTGGCATTTTTCTTTCAAGACGAAAGCATTTCAAAATTTTTTGAGGTTCAACTAGATCGCTTTTTTCTTAAAATGCCATAGTCACTTTTATATTCATTTAGAAAAATAAAGTGCCGCATATTAGTTCAAATTTTGGGGCATAGTAAGTTGAAAATGTTACCGAAAGTTTTACCTCACAGTTGGTAGTTTGAGTATGCATTTAAATGCCGTTCAAGTTTTATGATCGTAACAATAAAGCATAAATCGCAATTAGTTTAAAATATTAAATAACAATAAGATTCAGGTAACAAAAGTATAATAATCATAAGAATTTAGTAATAATAATAATAATAGTAAGTAATAATACGATTTAAAGAATATTCGCGCAGCTCTTCATCGATGGCTGGCATAATTTCACTACACCAGACTAGTAGTGAAAAAATTAAAAACATGCACAAATAAATTCAATCGGCTTTTGAAATTTACACCACATTTTATACGTTTGCACCAAGCGCTTATCAAAAAGCTGTTGCTTGACTACTATTTGATAAAAGTCTCCTATCAGGGACTCTACCTAGAATGAAACTGCAGTATGCCGGTTGCAAAACAAACGTTCTTGCATGTGCATCATAGTTTACTGATAGAAAAATGTTTTTTAACTGATCGTTTTGCTGAACCAGGACTTTTTTTAAAGGACTACCCATAGATAGCCCACTAAACTGACACTAACCCCGTCATTTTATTTGTTTTAACTTTTGAAAATAAACTCTTCAGATCTCTAATCCAGCAAAAAACATTCCTATTTTAGTTGACATATTTCTGTGAGCAGACTGCAGAGCCTCAAAAAATCTCAAAAAAGTCACTAAAATAAGTTGATAGTGAATAGCTGCCATTACACTCTCCGATCCTAACAAACCTATCGAGCATTTAAATTGGATTTAGTCAATTTCGCTAAGGAGTACAAACGTGAATCATGCTAAGAAGAAATAAAAAAACTGTGATTATTAGCTCAGCCGGCTTTCTGTCTACCTCTTCGAGTTGCGTGAGCTTGCATTTGCCATTTAGCACCTCAAAGTACTCATTACCCGAGATTAAAATCAAGGCATTATCGAAGGTGTAAAATGAAAATGGTCTTGGAAGTGAAACAAAGTTTGAGCAATATCAAAGGAGTAAAAATTTCTTTCGCGTGACACCACAGGACGCCGCCAGATTTTAAAAGAACTTTGTTTGATCGAGAGCTTGTTTTTGTGAGTGTTGCTGTAGTGCAAAATTGATTAAATTCAGAACAGCTCAGATGGCCGAGTGGTAACAGCGTCTGCCTCGGGAGCTGTTGAATCGAGTTGATTCCGAATCGGGTCAAACCAATGACTTAAAATTACCAAATGTAGCATTCCAGATTTCCAGAGCATTACGGTAGGCTACTCATGAATTACTGTAGCTAAAGTGTTTAAGATATCTGTAAAATAGAGTAGTCTGTTTATTTTCTTTCGTATGATGTAACATTTTAACTAAAGCTATGTCTTAGTAGCTCTTATCTTTGTAGATACATAGGCCTATATGTTTTTCGTTGGTAAAATGCTTTTTTTTGGCGTGTGTATAAAATAAAGCCGTTTGATTTGATAATCTCTGTTCAGATTGTGGCTGCTGACTCGAAGCACTTCACTGCCTCCTTGAAGCCTTAAAACAGTGTTTCTCAATCTCGAGACCGTGGACTCAAGTGAGTCTGCGGAAGGGCGTGGATAAGTTTGCAAAACTTACATGGCCCCTTTTTTTGACTCAGCCTTTACGTAAAAAAGAATAAAACTATAATGGTGCCAAGTGACTGAAATATCCCTGACTCTTTTGATATGTTTTTAGCTTATGGCCAGGGGCGGATCCAAAGGGGTACGATGAGGGGTATGCATCCTCCCACTAGCCATTTTTAAACATGTTTTTGATGCATGCAATTTTTCCATAATTTTGAACTATTCGATAGCGATAAGCCTTAGGCTACGCCTTAAGCACGCATAATCGAAAATGTGCGAACAAAGTGCATCACATTTGGCGAAGCACTTTGAATTAAGGTCCAAAAATTTAAACAAAATTTGCGTGAAAATTATTCAAAAGACACTAAAATAGCCATTACAACATGCAAATTTTCAAAAAGTTTCCGGGGGAGCATGCCCCCGGACCCCTCTACATTCTCAATCAGCTTCAAATTATTCTGCCAAAAAAACGCTTAAATAAATGTGGTAATTATGGCCTTTTCTTTTTAAAATTTCTCGCTACCCCACTGGTTTCGGGGCGTAAGCTATAGCAGCGACTGCAGCAAGCATGCATTCGCCACGTGTGACTACTCAGTTTTCGAACAAGTCTTCACACCCATGAGAGACTTATATTCAAGTCTTCATAATTATAAGTGACTTGAGCCCGCATGTATTTAGGCTCGCTTGGAAATAGTCCACAGGCTAAAAAGGTTGAGAAACGCTGCCTTAGAACATATTTACAACGTTGTATTTTTATTTATCTGAACTGCATTAGTCTACCACAGCAGCAGTTACGATTCAGGCGCCGAATAAAAATCAATTCAGTAGACTAGGTCTACAGTATTACATGAACCACTTTTTGTTGTAGCTAGGCCTAGCGTAATAATCTAATAACAACCTGGAATATTGTTATCCTCCCTGACTTTTAAAATTACCAAAACAATTACGATATTACACCAGCAGCGTTGTTGTAAAACCCTGCTGGTTTATGACAGTGTCAGCATTGCTATGCTCTACCCAGCTACCGAGATGCCACAACTGAAACTTTACCACTGGGATGACGTCACTGTTGGTACAGACATTTCAATGTTTTGGCTGTCATCTTTGCAGAAGAGGATTAAAAATATAATAATTTATGAAAAATGGAGAAGCGATTAGGTAAAAATAAGATGGATATCTCTTCTTCGTAGCAACTACGGGTGCAAAACCACCAAACGTGGGAAAATGAAAAACTGTCTTAACAGGCTCTTTAACACAATTTTTTTTCATAAACTCATTCCAAAATTTGTTTGGGTGACGCGACTTGGTACTTCTTCAAACCAGACAACATAACGTCATTTGTACTTTGCAGCCTATACGGACATGTTTTATTTCACTTTGGCCATCGCTCCACTCGGACCCATTCAGATTGTAAATTCTACCAACTGCAGTGTCACAAACGAAAAGCAAGCCAATTCATTACGAAAAACCAGCAGAACATCAAGTTACAAAAAAAAGTTGGATGGTAAGGTAGCAATGCATTTCCTAAAAAAAAATTATGCGGAAAAAAAGTATCTTGAGAGATCAACGTTTGATTATCGCATTGTGGCGCCGCCATTCTAATTTCACTTCCAAGCTTGTAGTTAAAGAAGCTTTGATTCAACAATCTAGCATACAGATAATCGCTTTACGTCACACGTAGTTGTGAATTCCGAAACATTAAGCCAATACCAGTTGAGGAAAGTGTGAAAACAAAGCTTAATATAATCACATATTCTAGTAGTACAGTATCAAAAAACTGATTAGTCGGTCGGAAAAAAACGTGAAATCAAAGTAATATTTTAAACACAGCTGACAAAGCTTCCCAGTATTTAGCAGCAGCAGATTTACTACAGTGATCAATATCGTTATACCAGTTATACTGCAGGTTTTGTATTCGTGTTTAGATAAACTTTGTACCACCTGGAGAGCCGACAACAGTAAAATAGGCCGTGTATAGTGGTTTCATGACTTAGTGATTTTACTTTATAATTTTTTAAACCAGCAATTAGATGTTGAAGCAAACGGTTAAGAAATGTCGGATTTCGAAATAAGACGTGAAAGTTTGTTATTACGTAAAAAGATGCTGAATATTTACCATAAAACTGGTGCTTCCTATGCTTGCAATTAAGTCGTTGAAAAAGAAGGAAGCAAGGGGAGAGACTTTCTAAAAAATAAGAGTTGGAGTGAAACGACAACTAAACCAAAACCATTTTCAAAACAGCCCAAAACCATTCTCAGTGTCATTTTCGCCCATTTCCCACAAATGAAGAAACCCCTTTTTCGAAATTCCAAAAAAAGTTTTTTTCACTACACCCTAGTGGGAAACCCGCGAAAAAAATGAAGAAATTTTTCGAGCTTTTTTATCTGAACGCCTTGGCTTAGAAGATCCCCAAAAAGTTAGTTTGGTTGATATGCATCGGCTTCCACAACACCCGAAATATAAAAAGGAGATAAGAACAATCAAGACAAACAATTGATAATAAGTCGTTTACGGCATTTGAAAATTTATAATGAAAGTCGTAAGAAGTCAGCGACTTTCACACCCACTGTATATGTAAGCGAGCACTTGTCCAAATTGCATTGTCACCAAAAACAACACCTCCTTCCGCTTTTTAACCGAGCAAGAGCCGAAAATAAGAAGACTACCTGGCGTGTGCACGATGGCGATTACTGCTTGTATATCGACGGTAAAAAAGTGGGTAACTAAATCGTCTTAATAGTGTTGCACAATGTGAATAGCTTACATAGCATGCTTTATTTACTATTGCAAATCCCCCTTATAAAGCTTAATGTTATTGATATAACTTATTGAATAACTTCTCTCTTAATAATTTACTTAGTCATTATGTTAAACAGCCAATCATGTTAATGTTGTGTCAATCGTTGTTAAACTTGATAACTGAATTCACGTGGTCTTGCAGTTGTTTGATGTTTTTCTGTTATAACTTATGAATTTTCCTCTATGATAGCTAGACCACGCTCATTGCGTAACTAGCAAAATCCAGCAGTGTTGATAATGCGTTTGTCTCGAGTCAAACGGAACCTTTTCTAAATAATGTTGATGAACTCTCTGAAGGGATTCATGTCATCAGCCTCCTCGTGGCGAATCCCGGAAACAGAAACTACATCGTTCCTGGCGAATGATGACTATAACGGTATGCTTCCGGGGTGGTAAAAGGATAGACCCTCGGCCCCGGAGGCAAATGCGAAGTGGCAAACTCGCCGAGGCTAGCTGCGAGCAACTCTTGCCCAATACACTGCAGCTGAACATCGAGGGCCTCACACAGAGCAAGATCTGCGTTATCAGTCAGTTGGCCAGCATCAAGACACTCACTGCACCACGCCGGACCAGCTAGTGATACCAAACTTCAGACTAGCTGGCTGGACTATGAGCACGAAGCATGGCCTTGCTACGTTTGTCCATGAGAGACTCGGCTGGACCCTTGCTGATCAATCTCTGGACCGATCAGTTGTTGAGTGGCTCTGTGTGGATGTTGATGGCGTGAAAATCGTCAACGTTTATAATCCACCAACATCGCGAATGACATCATTAGCCATCCCAGTGTTCCCATACCCCTGTCTCTACGCAGGTGATTTTAAGTGCCAGCATATAGACTGGGGCTATAGCACCACCAGTCCAGATGGAGAATCTTTGGTTGATTGGGCGACCAAGGGCAATCTTGCTTGGTTGCATAATCCTAAAGACGCTCCCAGCTTCTTCTCTGGACGCTGGAAAACCGGTACCAAACCAGACTTGGCCTTCGCGAGCAATGGTCACATCTACTGGCAACCGAACAGGTGCATCTTGGAAAACTTCCCTAGGTCTCAAAATCGATCATCGCTGATTAAGAGCTCTGAAACGGTTGTTTTACATCCAAGTGAGCCCTACAAGTGATGGAACTTTCGGAAAGCCAAATGAAAAAAGTACAAGCGATGGAACTTTCAGAAAACCAAATGGAAAAAATACACGCTGTTTGGGACCTTCCATCTCCGAACACTACCTGTGTTGATGAGGCTGTAGGTATTGGCACGTCGATGCTCAATACTTGCGTTAGTTCAAACTCCTAATACTCACAACACACAGTTTGACCATTAATCTCATTGATCTTATTCAAGTGAAATAACAAACACCCTTATTCAAATAGAACACAAAAACACATAAAATAATTTACATTAAATACATTATGTATAATTATAATATAATTCTCAACTACTGATTTACTTGTAAGCTTTTGCCTGTTTACTTCACAGTTTCATCGCTAATCTAATTTATTTAACATTTTATGCAACAAATAGGAACAGGTTTGAGCGGAAACTATTGGATGATGTGTTACCGTTGCAACTATGAGAACTACTAGATTATGACAATATTTGTGAAATGTGGAATATTACCGCAAAATGTTTAACAATAAATCTCTGAACCGATATACAATGAAGGATACGAAGTTCGATACGCCACAAGGCCTACCAACACTTCTGCAACACCATTATCCTTCCAGTGAAAAAATCAATTCCACGCGGTCGTAGGAAAAACTGCAGACTATGCTGGGATGCTGAGTGCGAGGCTCTTTACCAGGCATTTTTTCGGGCACCGCAGGGTGAAGGCTCCAACACAGCTGCCTCTGCCTTGCTTGCCAGACTTGACAAAAGCCGAAGGAAACGCTGTTCAGAGGCATTCAAAGCCACCGACTGGCAGGAACAGACAATTCTATAGTCCTTGCCCCATTTCTGCCAATTCAATTGCTTCGCAGCTGGTTAGGAATGGGACATATAAGACGAATGATTCTGAGTTTACCAAACTCGTGCTCAAGGAAATGTCTGCGCTTTGGAGGATACCAACACCTGCTGACAAATGTATCTCCGGTGACCTTTCCCCGGATAAATTTGCCAAGTCCCTTCAAATGCTAAAGCCACGCAAAGCTCCAGGCCCAGATTCCATATGCCCGAAGCTGATAATCCATGCCGGTGCTGCCCTGAAGTCTTGGCCAAAAAATTTCCTTTCTTCCTGCATGCACCAACTAAAGCTTCCAAGAATCTGGAGAAGAGCGTTAGGGGTTACCATTCCAAAGTCGATGAAGCCACCAGGAAAGGCAAAGAGTTATAGACCTATCTCTTTGCTATGTGTCCCTTTTGAGATCATGGAGAGACTCATATACGCCTCACGCCTGTATTGAACCAATCATCGGTCCCTTGCTTGCTCAAGAACAAGCTGGATTCGACGTGGTAGGTCAACTACGAACCAGGTTACTCTCTTGACTCAAGGAATTGAGGATAGCTTCGCGGCAAAAAAGAAGGCTGGTGCTGTATTCGTGAACCTTACAGCTGCCTATGACAGTGTATGGCACCGTTGCCTCACCTGCAAGCTCTTGCGCACACTGCCGGACAGGCACATTGTTTCATTTATAATGGAGCTTGTCCGTAACCAAAGTTTCACCCCCACCAAAGGTAATGGTGCGCAAAGCAGATTACGACGTCTGAAAAACGGCGTCCCTCAAGGATCAGTCCTCCCCTCCTTTTTAACATCTACACCCATGACCTGCCTGTTACAGTTGCCAGGAAGTTTGTTTACAAAGACGATCTGGTCATCATGCACTCTGTAGAAGACTGGCAGTCGTGCAGAAGAGCAGAACTCTCCTGTACAAGAAGAAACTCTCACACAGAACATGGCAACCCTATCATCGTACTTACAGAAATAGAAGCTGAAGCTCAGTACCACTAAAACAGTCACCGCTGCTTTCCACCTGTACAACAAGGAGGCAACTCGTGAGCTTAAGGTTGCTGCCGAAGATCGCATCCTGCCCTTCTCTGCTGAGCCAACTTATCTCGACGTTAAGCTGGACAGATCGCTCACATACCGTCGACACCTGAAGTCACTGCACAAAAAATTACAACACGCATTGGTCGTTTGAGGCAACGCACAGGATCAAGCTGGGGGGCTGGTGCCAGAACGTTGCAAATAGCTACCTTGGCTTTGATCCACTATGCTGCAGAGTACTGTGCTCCAGTTTGGAGCCGAAGTGCTAACACGAGCCTCATTGACAAGCCCATCAACGACGCTTTGCGCCTGGTGACTGGGTGCCTGCGTACCACACCAACGGACAACCTATTTGTTCGACTGAGCTTCGTCAAAAAAGAGCCACAGTCTTTGGCATGTCGTGCCTAGGAGCCTGGTTATCTACTCCAAGTTCGGCTCACGTCCCACCCTTATGGAGAGCATCAACAGTTTAAGTCAAGACACTTCTTTTTGCATGCTGCTCTGGAACTGCTCAAAGATATAAGCGAACTGGGCACCAGTGCAGCAAGATAGGCGGACGACAAAAGGTGAGCATTGGGTGGCGGGAGAGCATTTCTCGTCTGCATTCATTTTTTGATGATGTGGACACTCTTCCACCTGAAATGGGGCTTCCCAGACCCGCCTGGGTCCGGCTAAGCCGTCTCGGGACTGGAGTTGGCCTCTTTCGGTCATCAATGCATAAATGGGGCATGGCTTCCACGGCGTTCTGTGAATGTGGTGCAGAAGAATAGACCGCAGACCATATTATAACATCCTGTCCCCATATACCGCCATCCAAATGGGATTCGGGATCTGCTCAATGTGAACGAGAGCTTGGCAAGGTTGCTGTCTGATACGTGACCAGGCATTTAGAGTGATGCTACTTCCCGATGCTACATCGCAGCCACATCAAGAAGAAGAACTCTCTGAAAAACTTTTAACTTTATGATGGAAAATGTTTCCCAGTTGAATTACCGCGACTTTTTTTCTCTACAACCTTTACCCAATCAGATCATAATCTCCTTGTACTTCACGTAAATATTCGCTACTTGCAAAAAAAAATTTTGACGACCTATATCAGCTCATTTGTCAATTTAATCATCCTCCTGATTCCTGATATCATTTTCCTTCCCGAAACACGACTAAAAGATCAAACTCTTATTAATGCCAATCTAAACGGATATGATTTTGTTAATGCAAATTCGCCTACAAACGCAGGCGGGGCAGGCAATTAGGCATGTATGTTTGCTTTCATATAAATTACAATGTAACGAAATCCTTCGAAACTGAAAATGATGGCTGCGAAAATATTTGGATAAAAATTCAAAACGGATCTAAATTATCCCTTGTAGTTGGAGCGTATACTGACATCCAAATTCAAACGTAAATGAGTTTACAAAAAGTCTTGACTTATCTTTGTCCAACATTAACCAGCAACAAGCAAAATGTGTGATTTTAGCGACCTTAACATTGATCTAATGGACAAGAATCCTCAACCACAAGCAAAAAACAACTACATCAATATGTTGAACTCAAGTGCATTTCATGTCTTACTAAATAAACCAACTAGAATCACGCCCGATTCTGAAACGCTAATTGACCATGTGTTAAGAAATTATATCAGACCAGATACCAGTGTTGTAGTAAGGCCAAGGACCTTAAGGTCAAGGCCAAGACCAAGGACACACAAGCCGAGGCCAAGGCCAAGGCCAAAGACATTCAAGTCGAGGCCAAGGACACAGATCAAGAACAATTTGCATCTTTCCGATTTCAGCATGAAATCCCAAAATGTTGTGGGACATTTAGTCATGAAATATGGTTCGCAAACAATTTATGGCGAAATATTGCAGACCTACAAGGACAATCGTTTTCAAAAATTACAGGGTTAACAAAATACTATAATTGATAACAACCCAGTGCCATTACTACTAGGCGCAGCGTATACGGCTATAATTCGACAAAAGATGCCCAAGATGAAACTCGCCACAAGACTAAAACTAACCTTGATGAATCAAGTATGAAGTTATATACTTGTTGTTATTTTTCACTGGCCCTATAGTTATTACTCTTAAACGTTTTATACGAAAGTTAGAATTTTTAAAGAAAGCATATATTCAAGTTCATCATTCTGAGTTTGCAGTCTTTACTGTACCTGTACCAGCATACTCTAGTAGATCTGTTCTATAATATGTACATAAAACAACTACCATGAGCTTGGCAAGAATGACTTTCCATAATAAAAAGCTTATCGTACCGCCATGCTATGTCTCAAGCTCAGTCCACATGCAAGTGCCCAAAGCGAAAAATTCATAGCATCAAGAAACAAGAAAGCAAAAAAATATGCAGCTACAATTATCACGTCTAACAAAGATGTAAACATCAAATAACATCGCCGGGGCGACATTCTCTTCTTCAGACTGCTTTACATCACATTTTAAGCAAATTATGAAGTAAATAAACAACAGTTAATTGAAACTCTGAAGAAAAGTTGAAAGCATTTCTTTTCCATCATTCTACCAGAGTTTTCTTTGAACCTCAAGGATCTACCGCTGAGAAGCCAATTATCAGAGATTAAAGTTTTTACCAAAAACTTTGTTGCTCACGATCTCAGTTTAAAAAAGTGAAGGTGAGACAGTGAGAAACAAATTTTTGAATTCGTCAAAATTTTGTTTCTCACGGTCTCACTTTAAGATTGTCTCATCATGCATTGTCCACTTGTATTTCTCTGCGGCGCAAGCTTAGCGATGTCTATCGTTATTTGGACCATTTTTCTTAAACAGCTAGCATTTTAGTGAAAACAATCGTGAAGTAAAATTAAAAATATCGAGTTATTGAGGCGAGGACAGTGCAAAATCTAAGGCCTAGGAGAGCCGAGGCCAAGGACTACACGATCGAGGCCAAGGACAACACGATCGAGGCCAAGGCCAAGGACTTCACAAACCTGTCCTCGAGGACGCCCTTAAGGCCAAGGACATCCTTGAGGACTACATCACTGCCAGGTACAGTAACTGAAAATTTACACTATGAAATTACCGACCATCTACCGATTTTCCTCGCCCTAACATCGCTGCAAACATTAAAAGAACCTTCAAATGACCTCTTTCAAAGTCTAAAAAACTTCAATCCAAATGCATACATAGACGATTTACAGTTTTCTTGAAACTTGGTACCATTCCATAGCCTTTTTGAACGAATCTAACTTTAATATGGTTTTTCGAGATTTTGCAAAATCCGTTCAATCTGTTATTGACAACCAAGCACCTTTGAAATCTTACTCGCGTAAACAAAAAACGTCACAGTCTAAACCATGGATATCTAATGGTGTATTTACTTCCATTAAACGGAAGCAAAAACTACATCAAAGTCACTATTTGCAAGAAAATTCAGCGAAACGTCTTCATTACAAAAAATATGCTAACCTCTTAACTGGAGTGAAGAAAGCAGCAAAGGCCTTACATTATGAGCACCTTTTAAAAATAACAACAACCTCATTCATATTTGAAGAGTGCTTCGAAAGTTTTTGCCGAACGAAAAAGCAACTAGTGCGATTCCCTTACCAATGCAAGACGGTGATCGATTTGCCACTGCGCATAAACAATCAGCGGAACTATTCAACAACTTTTTTGACGATGTGGGAAATAATTTGGCGAACAATATAAAATCTGCTGTCCCACCTAAAATATATTAAAAACAGAGTTCCTTCTTTCGTGCTCTTTCCTCCCATTGCTGTAGAAGTCAGGAAATAATTCGACTGAAGATTAAAAAGTCGACAAGTCACAATCAAATCTCCCCGTTCTTTCTGAAAACAGTCGCGGGTGTCATTGCCCCAAACCATGTTTTGTTAGTTGATTACATGTTTACTAATGGAATTTTTCACGACATGCTCAAAATCGCGAAAGTTGTTCTGATCTATAAATCTGGAGAAAAATCTATCTCAAGTATAAAATTATCGTCAAAATGCTTTGCTTTGACCTTTTTCTAAAGTCATTGAAAAACTATCAAAAGTAAGAATAATAAGTTTTTTTAAATCAAAGCAACGTTCTTTACGCACGCCAAAGTGGGTTTAGATCCAAACACACCACATTGTTTCCCTTAACTGACGTTACAACGGTATGCTATGAAAATGTCAATAACATTAACAAAAAATATTCAAGCATCATCGCCTTAGACATCAAAAAGGCCTTCGACTGCGCAAACCTCGAACTGCTACTAAAAAAACTAGAGCACTATGGTTTGGGAAAACATGCCAAAAACTAATACAAAGATACTTAACAAATCGCATGCAATAAGTGCAAATAAAAAATTCTTGCTCATCATTAAAAAAAGTTATTACTGGAGTCCCACAGGGGTCTGTATTAGGATCTTTGTTCTTCCTTATTTACATCAATGATCTACCAAATTGTCTTAATAGTCCACCGAAATTGTTTGCTGATGATACTTTTTTAAATATATTTTAGGTGGTTCTTCTTTATTCCAATAATGGTCTACTTTTACTCGAACAACAGTGGAACAGTGCATTAACCAAGGTGAAAAATTGGATGGACGCAAACAAATTAACCATCAATCCGCAAAAATCTTCGTGCTTCACCTTGAATCACAAACTGTGCTCATCAGTTCCTTTACTTAACTTTCACTACAACAATTCGGTAATTTGTAATAATGATTGCATTACTTACCTAGGATTAAAACTTAATCCCTACCTTACCTTCCAGGATCACAAATCCCTTGAAGGAAAAATTTTCTCGCAACGAAGGTCTAATATTTAAACTAAACAAATTCCTTCCCACATCAGCCTTAACTACCTTATATGATAGCCTAATATATTCTTATTTATGCCATGGCATTGTCCTGTGAGGCACAGCTGGCAAAACCCAACTAGCTAAACCAACTGTTCTCTGGCTAACCAACAATGACAGGCGCACGTCGGCAAACTTTCTCTACGCCCGTTTTAAAGTTCTAAAACTTCATGATATCTACGCGCTAGAAGTTGCTATATTCGTGAAACAAGCCCTCCTAGGACGCCTTAAACCATATTTTTGGACTACTACCTCAAATTTAAAAACATATGCAGCCACTCCACAAGATCAAACATTCATCATATCAATCAATCAATCAATCAAGCTTGTTTATTTCGTTGCTGGAAATAACAATTTTACATCCACAGAAAAACAAAAAATAATCAGAAAACAGCAACAGGAAGGCTGCGAAGGGACCGTAAGGTCTTCGAGTCAAGCAGCCTTCCTGAACTTAAATTTAATTAAATCAATCTTACCGCTATACTCAACTTACCGCTATCATAGCCTAATCTTACCGCTATACTCAACAGTAACAGTTCAAAAATCAATTAAATTTCAGGAGCAAAAATTTGGAACAATAACCCATCTCGTACAAAAATAAGGTTTACAAGAAATTCGTCAACCTTATCGCGAAACCCTTTTAGACCCTTATTAATATTAAAGACAGGTGGCAGTAGTTCTTTGCTGGAAACACTTTTTCCCATTTAGAAAACAATCTCCTTAACCTCAAAAACTAAGTCAATAATTTGAGCTGCTCTCTCTCGGTGCTCTAATTCAAAAACTCTTCCGAAGGAGGCCGAAGGAGATCGTTTGACTTTTGTTCCTTCACGGGCCACCTGCGACAAAACCAAACTGTCTTGTCTTGTCTATGTTACACTACACAAAACAAGGCATTTATTGCATCACAACAATCGTTCAAAACTCACAATGTTTTTTATTCAAGAAACAGAGGGCATGGCTTATTATTCCTATATTTACCCACGCGCAACAAGGTTGCGGTTGTGAGTTGTGACTACGTGCAGTTAATTTAAATCAGTTAGCACTAACAAAATCAAGTCCATTAATAAAAGCAATAGAGACAGCTTTTGGCAAAATTTCAAGAAAAATTTTGAGCTGTGTCATTGATCTATTGAGGATTTACTAGATGTGAATTTCGTTTTCCTGCAGTGGGATAAACAATTTTGCTTTCGAGCATTTTTTTATACTTCTTGATGCGTACTTAATTTTTTTACTCAATCTTTATAAACATTTCAACCTAACCTTCAAAATATACACTTCAAAAGTACAAGATAGGACCTAAGCCATCCTGTTTTGAGATTATGTCCCTCATCTGTGATAACAATCAGGGAGAACCATATCGAAAACCGCACAACAAAATTACTCAATCTGGCGTTTGGGCATTTAATACAGCGAATAACACTTTAAAAGAACTACATCTCATGATAACCACCGTTTTGACCTTCTTTGATCTCACTGGAGGAACTCCAGAGTATTGTTCGACAATGATAGTTTGCCAATGTACCATTATAACGGTGCGTATTTAATTATGTGAACTATTTTCCTATTTATTGAGACGGTGACGAATAAACAGATCTGAATCAGAGTAAAGATCCTCGAAATCGCTTGAACAACTTTTAAAGGTTTTTTGTTTGCAGTGCCACAACACAAAAAAATTTTTATCTAGACCTGCCAAAAGCTCAAATTGTGGAGTGATGAGCTATGACGAGTGCAAGGTCAGGGTGTTGTTATTGTATTAATGTAGTATATGTTGTCGTTATTGTACTATTGTTGTATATGGTGTTGCTTTGCGCTATTGTTGTATATGATGTGATTATTGAGCTATTGCTGTATACGATGTTGTTAAGAGTATTTTAATTGTTGCATATGGTGTTGTTATTGCGGCTCTTGTTGTGTATGGTGTTGCTTTGCACTATTGTTGTATATGGTGTTGTTATAGTGCTATTGCTGTATATGGTGTTGTTATTGCGTTATTGTTGTGTATGGTGATGTGATTGTGCCATTGGCCATTGCTGTATAAGGTGTTGCCATTGTATTATTGTTGTATGTGGTGTTGCTATTGTACAGGCGATTTGCGATATGAAATTTTAATATTGCAGGGTAAAGAAATTTCATCACGAAAATTTTTTACACTCATCAGGAGAAAATCGTCAGAAAAGAAAACTGGCCCGTCGAAACAGTTGGTCGACTTTGTCATCGATACCAGCCGACCAGTGCGCTTCCTGCTTTCCCTCTCTTTCTTCTCTTTGCTATACAACTACAAGCATTTTTAGTTTTCTCCCTTTCTAACGATTTTCTCCTGATGAGTGACAAAAAGCTTCGAAATGAAATAAATACTTTACCTTGCAATATTGTTATTGTATTATTGATGTATGTAGTGTTGTTATTGTATCAGTGTTGTATGTGGTGTTGCCATTGTTTTATTGTTGTATAATTATGATGTTGTTATTGTATTATTGTTATATAATATTGCTATTGCATTATTGCTGTATATGGAGTTGTTATTGTATTATTGTTTCATCACCACTTAAAAACAAGATACGAACTGAGGTGGAAAACTATTCACACTTACTCAAACTATGTCACAAAAAACAGAAAGCAAAAAATATGCGTAAACGATTAAAATTTTTACGATTTTGGAAAGTCATTAAAGTATGTTCTATAATGTAAGTTTGTTCCACAATTTTTGCATCAAATTTTTAGCAAGCATCGCAAAACTATGACTTAAGAGGCACTACATTTTATCTCAAATTTTTTTCAATGATATCTTCAGCAAACACAGCCTCTTGTTTTAGAACAAACCCACAATCTCAAACACAACTTTACCTGCATTGGATTTTAATATTGGAGCAAAAGGAGGTTTAGGTTTCTTTAAAGGCGGAAGGTTTCGAACAATAATCTCTTCACTGGTATCACCATTGTCTGATGAGGCACTAAAATTCTACAAACATTTCGTAAACCGACCTTGTTATTCAAAAACTCAGCTCAGATGGCCGAGTAGTAAGAGCGTCTGCCTCTGGAGCTGTAAACTCGAGTGTGATTCCAAGTTGGGTCAAACCAATGACTTTAAAATTGGTATTCACAGCTTCCCTGCTTGATGCTAAGCATTAAAACGGATAGTGTGGAGAACAAGTCTGCAAGTTTACTTGTTGTGCCGTTGGGAAAGGCACTTGGTGGAATTCCCCAATCTTGGTGTGGTAGACAAATGGCCGGAAACTCCTAACTTCTCGTGATAGGAGGATAAATATGCGACTAAATACAAAATTCAAAGGCTACATTGATCATCAGTTGTCCTACCTCCACTCCCATTACTGTTGTAAAGTACACACCACCCTCCCAAAGTGGAGGCATTCGTCTTTTTTTTTGCATTACAGAAATGTAGCTTGCATAAGCATTAACAGCTCAAATGGCTAAGTAAAGAGAGCATCTATGTCTGGAGCTACCGACTTCGAGCTCCATTTTGATTTAGTTCAAACAATCAGATAAAAATTGGTATGGAGCTTCCCCGTCTGACGCTCAGCATTAACAGAACAGTGTGAACATCAACTTGGAAAGTTTACTTGTTGCGTCGTTGATAAAGGTACTTTAAGATGCTTTACCAATCTTAATAGTGATAAAAAGGCAAGCAGCAACTCCTAAATGCATTACAGAACCGGGCCGCTTTCTGGTGATAAAAGGATGAACACATGGCTAATAATAAAAACTTTAACAATACAAAACAGTCTCATAAAATCTTAAACAAAAAATAGTTTCAAAAAATGCATGGATTTGAATCGAGTCTAATATAGAAATATACCATTTTGATATCATGGATGAAAATCACACTTACATCCAAGTCTATTGTTGGTAAATTCTCTTTTACTGAGGTGATGATCTTGCCCCAATCGCAGTAGCTTTCCGAATGCTTGCATGCTTCTGTAACATCCATTTTGCAGTATCAGTTACACAGCAGAAACAGATTTAGTGCTTACTCGAGCTTTAATAATTGGATGAGTTCGTTACGTGTAAAACCTATAAAATCCCCACAAGATGTGTTACCATGAAATTTAGGGATGTGCCGGCGGTCTACCACATTTGGGCGCGAGACACTTGGGTGCAGACATTTGGGCGCAAAGACATTTGGGCGCAAAGACATTTGGATGATATTTTTCGTTTGTGCCGATACTTTTATTTGCTTAACCTAAGCTACCTATTTGGCTGCAGGAAACAAGCGAACCAAATAAGAAATGTATGTTTACGGGAACATACCGAAATGCATTGCAGCGCACTTTTTACAATCATCTTTCTACTTTTTTAAAAAAATTTTATTAACAACATTTTTACAAAAATTTTATATTTGCAACCGTGCTGGAAAGAGTTTTAATTTTTTCTAATTTTTTATGTACAACAAGTAATAAGCGAACGAACCAATGGCTTAAGTTTCCGTAAATATACATCAATTGGTTCGTTCGCTTATTACTTGTAGCAATTAAGAAATCAGAAAACATTAAAACACTTACCGGTACGATTGCAAATATAAAATTTTTGTAAAAATGTTGTTAATAAATTTTTTTTAAAAAAGTGGAAAGATGATTGCAAAAAGTGTGCTGCAACGCATTTTGCGCCCAAATGTCTTTGCGCCCAGTTGTCCTTGCGCCCAGATGTCTCGTGCCCAAATGTCCAGTTTTGTGTGCCGGATACCATACATATATATATATCCAGTATCTGGCACTATTCAGCGTTTTTAGAAGTATCCGGCCAGATAGTGCTTCTCTATCCGGTCGCATACCGGATATTTTTGAAGTTCAAGGAAATTGCAAAAAGTAGACTCGCTAAAAATAAAATTTACCTTCTCGATCTATGTCAAAAAATTTGGTGTAAGTTTGAAAACTTCAACTTTGTTTAGACTCTACAAAACGTACAACCGAATCCAAACCTTAATCTACGTAGGTACTTTTTTATATCAAGTGCTTTGGAATTTAGTTTAGAAGTATTTTTTCGTTTGGCGCTGTGAGTTTGTCTCGAATTTAAAATACACTTCGATGGTGTAGCACTAAAGCAGTAATCAATCGGCTTCAAACCGAGAAAATATAAGTTCGATGACTACCACCGTTGTTTCATCTGTAAAGACCATGCAAATAATTTACGTTTAAAAGCCTGTCCTCTGTCCTGAAACTTGCATATTCGTATTTTGTTCAAAACGAAAAAAAATCCAATGAGCGGCCGACATAGGTGACGATTTTTTTCTTGAAAGCAAGCAGCAGGGGGAAAAAATTTCTATAAAAAATTTGTTTTCTACGCTCAAAAAACGACGCTTCAAGGTACCAGTAGCATTGTAATAGATGTGTTTCTGCTTTTTAAATGTCGAGCGGTTTTGTAACGTTATGTAAGTTGAAGTCTTTAAAAATGTCCTTCGTTCACCAATCGGCTGTTTGTCTTAAATTTTGACGTACTGTTTTACCCGTCATTGCAGATTTACCGCAGGATTAATTTTTTGCAGTAATTTCATTGTAGGATAATATGGTATTTATGAACTACAAATCTTGCGTTTTTTAGAAGCTTTGATGATGGCGCAAAAAATTTGAAAATTCAAATTTAAACTTGCCTTTTACCGCCCGCGTAGCGTAGTGATTAAACACATCGCCATCGGTGTGGGAGGCTCGCCATTGTAGCAACGTTTTTTTTTCGGGGTTCGAAATTGTATTGCACAGGCGCAGAGATGGGCTCCACCATTCGTTACATGCTTCAGCATAATACCACGAGTACAATGAAGGTTTGATCTTTTTTGAAGTTTGCTTTTCGATGGATATCACAAATTGCTTGCAAGCACAAAACCACAAAAATCAACACAATGTATGGAAATCGCTAACTCGACTGCTTTACTCGTAAAATCATGCCGCTGACTCAAGCCACACGCTTGATAGAGTTTTCTTCTCGCTTTATACATACATAGCATGAGCGCAAAATTTCGTCAAAACAATGCTAAGATTTTGCGCTGTTACAGTTTAAATAATTGATTGGCGGTACAGAACTTGAGAATAGCTTTAAAAAAAGCTGTTTTCGCATTCAGCTTCAAGCAACCCTCTGTCATAACTCTTTAGAGTAGCTTTGAGAAAAGCTGTTTGTCCCAGAACCTTTTAGTGACGCACTCGTCAGGGGATAATCGCGTCAAAGTGGAAACGAGAAAGCAAGGTCTGGCGATTCATGAATATCAGTTTCAGATGGCAGCGAAGCGGTAGTTACATTGGTGAGTCCAATCAAACGCGGGAAAGCCACGCGCAGTTCCAATTGGACAAGTCGTGCGAACCTAAATTCTACTTGAACAGCTTAAGAGTATAGACAAACTCTTTCTGTTTGCATAGATTCGGTCGCCGTACTTTAATGTAGCTGGCTTCGAGCAGACTGAGATAAAAAAGATTGCGCACAGTGACTAGAATGGAGAATTGATCATCATGTAATTGGCAGCACCTTGGTCGTTTTCTAATAAGTGTTGTCCAACTGCCGAGTCACATTCGGAAGCGGTTTGTTTTCGCTTGCACGGTCAGTTAGGTTACACTCACTGGGAGATTGTGTGCTATCGTAGCCATTTCGGAACATGCTGCTTGATGCGGTCTTGAAGTCGTTGAGCTGCTCTTCCTGCGTACCGACTGTCACAGTGGCACTTATACTCATAGATGACGGAACTCTTTTGAATGGCAAGTAGAGCATCCTTTCGACTTACAGGCAGCATTTGTCTGGAAACAAATACAGTCGGTAGAGCAGTGTTTCTCAAACTATGGGCTGCGGCCCAAAATTGGGCCGCGAAAGGGTTGTATTTGGGCCGCCCGAGAAGAAACATTGCACTTCCATTTTTTTTTTTTGAATAATGTTGTGTTTAAGTCTGCGAGGGAGCACCATGCAGACACAACGCAATAAATGGTATTTCCGTATCAATTGTCTATGTTTTTTGGTTTTTAACTATAACATCACAAACCTCTGCAACTCGGGTTTTACCGACTACTAAATGTTAGCCTACTAGGTTCCATTTCTCGAAAGCTAAACTAAAGGATGTCGAAAAGAAAGTACAAGTCAGACTTCTTACGCTTCGGATTTACACCAGTTCGTGATAAGAGCGGTAGGGAATGTCCACAATGTGTTCTATGCCTCGAAATTCTATCCAATGAGGCTCTGAAAGAGAGCAAGCTAACTAGGCACCTACACTCGAAGCATCCTGAGGCTTCCAAGGAGGGCGTTGAGTTCTTTCAAAGGAAGGGGGCGAATGTAAAGAAACAGGGGCTCAGTTCTCCGCAAAACCCGTTTCTCTCGAAGTCAAAAAATGCGGTGATGGCCTCATATCACGTTTCGCTTCAAATTGCCCCGAAGAAGGCAGCCATTAGTGTGGGTGAAGAGCTGATCAATCCGGCAGCAATTGATATGGTTCGGCAGATGTGTGGCAAAGAGCAAGCTGCAGGACCGGATTAAGGGTTTCTGAGGCCTGGGGCTATTTGGTAGCCAGGGGCCTGTTTTGTCCCCGTCAGTCCTAGACCTGCTGAAATATGTTACCTACATACCAGTATTAAACACATTCAAAAAACAAATTTTCTGAACCTATTTTGCACGTACAAAGCTTTAGAAGATGTCATACCGCAGAGCCCCAATTTCCGCAAATACGCTTTCTATTTGTTGTTTTGTAAGTGATTCTACAATTAGTTTTCCCCAAGCCATGCAAAGTTTGCGTCAACCTCCTTCACAGCCTCTATTTCAGGGATGGTAAACCACTGACCCGCGGATCACCTAGTGACCCACTTGTAGTTTCAAAAATATTGCGAAGAAAATGGTAACAAACATTAACGTAGTGAAGAAAAGCTTATCTTTCCATACTGCGGCATTGAAGACGGGAAGCTTGGTATTTTTGAGGTGAAGATCCTTTTTTTTTGTTCTTTGCACAGATTTCGGAAGAACTTGGGTTCAAGCCCTTCGTTAATATGATTACATCCACAACCCACGTTTTTTCTTGTTTCGGTCAACGATCTTAAATTTGATCCACCAATTAAAAAGGTTTGCCATCCCTGCTCTATTTCGTATCCTAACGTCCTTTTACGAAAATTCGTACGGCATTTTGTGTAAAACCATAAGTCTATGGTGAAACCATCTTTAATTTACGCTGCTGTCTATGAATTATGCAACGAAATAATTATAAATTAATGACTCGCTAAAACGACGACGTTTCTTCGGAGCTGCGTTGCCCTGCAGGCTCTATGTCACGTAGATGGACCCCCGCTACATGTATCACCCTTCCGCGTAATCTTGAGTTAATGAAGATTTAGATCAGGGGAGGGGAACCTGCGGCCCGCTTAAGTTTTGAATGTGGCCCGCGTCAGAACTTTAATCGTTAAGTGTACAACAAAATGGTGGAATATAAAACATTAAGATTTCTTAAAAACTGCGTCACATTCAACTACATGCTATATATTTGTAGCATAAAAAACGCGCAAAAGTCTCTGATTTTACGGAAAAAAAAACAGCTCAGCATGAATGTTGTTAAATTTGCGACGAAATATTGTGCCTTTTTAAAGCGAAATTTAACAATTAAAAGTAAATGTGGCCCGCTGAAATTATTATGCAATCAATGTGGCCCGCTGTGCTTTACCGGTTCTGCACCCCTGATTTAGATTGATTTCCTTCTAGTTACAGGATAGAACGTTAGCCTACATCACACACTGTAACCGACGCTGGGCTATTGATAGTATTTGATTGTGATTTGTTTCAAAATTTACACAGCAATGAACATTCATATCGATCATCATTTTATTTATTCAGTTGGAATTCTGTTTCGAAAACCGTTAAATTCGTTGCACAATATGCTGCAGAACAATCATATTGCGTCGGAATGTTTTTATATACATTGTTTGGCATTTTTTTGCTTCCTGCAATTTTGACCCAAAACATAGAGACATTTGATTTGTTAGGAGGGGCTGGAATAATTTCAAAGCTAGCTTCTGGACCCTGTTTCCTGCTCCGATAAATGCCTCAGCCGTTGGGCTGGTAACGCAATACTGGTCCAAATCTCGCAACGTAAAGTCTGTCCAAATCTCACAAACTCGTAATCAGTCTTCTTGGATTTCGTTTACTTGCCGCAGATCTTGTGATTTAAATTCCAGAGTAAAATCGTTGAAACTTTTGGCGTTGATACAATCTTGAATCACTCACTTAGCCCTAACCTAAACTGGACAGATTAGGCCTATAAAGATTGGTAATTCGTATTCAACTTTAAAATAAAATAGTTGATTGATGAAAAAATCACTTAGTTGTTCATAATAAGTTGTAATCGAGAGGCCTATTTTGGTCGGTGGGCCTGGGGCTGCAGCCCCATCAGCCCCCGCCTTAATCCGGCCCTGGCAAGCTGCTAAACTGGCATCGGTGCCACTTTCAAATGACACGGTTCAGAGGCGGATTATGGACATGTCATTGGACGTGAAGGAGCAAGTTATCAAAAAAATTAAGGACTCTGGCGACTTTAGCCTGCAACTCGACGAGACTACAGATGTTGCAAAGTGTGCTCAACTACTGACGTACATTCGAATCAGTGGTCCAGATGATCTGGAGGAGCATTTCCTGTTCTGCAAACCCCTGGAGACGACAACGAAGGGAATTGACATTTTCAACCTTGTTGATTCCTTTTTTATGGACCATGGTATCGAATGGGCCAACTGTTTCTCCATCTGTTGTGATGGGGCACCATCTATGCTGGGAAGTCGGAAGGGCTTTGTTACCGAAGTAAAGAAGAAGAATCCTGCCATTATGATTGTGCACTGTTTGCTTCACCGAGAGAACTTAGCGAGCCAGAAGTTAAGTGGTGAACTGAGTGAGGTTCTGAAGGATGTTGTAAGTATTGTCAACTTCATCAAGGCTCGTGCATTGAACACGCGACTTTTTAATGAATTGTGTGAGGAGATGGGTTCCGAGTTCAAGAACTTGCTGTTTCACTCAGAAGTGCGCTGGCTGTCAAAGGGAAAAGTCATCGAAAGAGTTCTGAAGCTTCAGGTTCAAGTCGAAACTTTTCTACATGAGAGAAATCTGACCTTGTCTATCAACTTTCAAAATATTCAGTGGAAAGCGTGTTTAGGCTATATGGGTGACATCATGGCCGAATTGAAGCAACTGAACCTGTTCATGCAGGGAAAGCAGAAGATCCTCATCGACACCGTTGATAAAATCTCGGCTTTCAAAGACAAGCTTTGCCTCCGGAGTGCGAGGGTGGAGAAAAACAAGTTTGCATCACTTCCAAATCTCAACTTAATTCTCGAGGACGCAAATGATGATGCAGTCCAGGAGAAAATGAAACAGATAGTCCTCACCCATCTCAAGAACTTGTGCGTCCAATTTGATAAGTACATTCCAGAGAAAATGAAAGAATTCGAATGGGTGAAAAATCCGTTTACATTTGCCATTGACCCAGATGATGACAGGCTTCAGTTCAGCGAAAACATGATTGAACTTCAAAATGACACCGGGTTTAAACAGATGTTTCAGACCACGTCCCCAACTGAATTCTGGACAAATTTTAAGAAGGAGAAGCCACTTCTGTGGCATGCGGCGAAGTACGTACTTCTGCCTTTTCCAACCTCATATATGTGTGAAGCCGGCTTCTCTCAGCTGAGGGTGCTGAAAACTTCCATTAGAAATCGCCTCAATGTTCAGCATCCGCTCCGCTTAGCTCTGTCCAACATTGAGCCATGCCTTGAGAAGCTAACTCAGGTGTCGAAGTGAAATACGGTAAACATGTGTTATGTATACTGCTACTGATTGTTTTTGTAAGTGCTGTTTCGCTTATGAATAAATATGTGCATTACAACATCAATATCATGCCAAATTGCGTGTGGGCCGCGAAAGCCATTTTAGCAAAAAATAGGTGAATTTTGGGCCGCGGGGAGAAAAGGCTTGAGAAACATTGCCGTAGAGCCACGGATCCATAACAGTTTTTGACAGCGATTCGGAGGTTCCTTTTTAGTGTCAGTGCCGCCTTGCCAGTGCAGGTGACCCGAAGGTAGACTGGACACTTGTCAGGGCCAAACCGCTTGGGGTATGAAAACTATGTGATCTTCTGACATATTTGTTCAAGAACAAAATCCTCAGGGTATCGATTGTCCAGTAAGATTTCCTTGATCCAGTTAATTTCTTCTTTCAGTTTGCTTTTGGAGCAGATCTTCAAGGCACGATGAACAAGCATTGACTCCAAATTGGCTTTACGTTTTATCGGCGTAAGGGATTCTCAGCGCAGGTACTGGCTTGTGAACACAGGTTTGCGATAAACTTTTGCTTGATTCTCAACTTTGTATTACAACCTTGCATTCCAAAAGAGGTATTTGTGGAACTGTTGCACAGTGCTGCTTTTCAAAAGGTAATAACTACAAAGTTTTCAAAAAAATTTTTTTCAGTTTTTGACTCGAAAATCGATGTTTTATCGTGTGTGTGAAAATCTAACTTATGCGTCATGTAGTTTTCTTAATATTGATGGGTAATAACTGCACATAAAAAAATTTTTCGCCGATTGATTATCAAAAAATTTTTTGATGGTACTAACTACCATTGCAAGTGTTATGGCTTTGTATCTGTCTTCCTATCATCTGTCTTCCTGAGTTATTCTGCTGTAAAAACGGAGACATTATGGCTAAATAGCAAAATTCTACTGAAGTTGACTGGAAGTGCAAGTTCTGAGATACCGATAGCATAGTTCTTTTAACTTGAGGCAAACGTCGAATGCAAGCTAGTACCTACTCATTCATTTCGGTGAAAAGAGTTAAAAACAGTTGTTAGCTTTTAGGAGTTGAGTAACTGGTAAATCAAAATTTTATGTAGAAAGTAATCCAATTACTGCTAGTTTTTAAAAAATGGCATCAGAAATGCGTGTCGACAGGTCGAATGCCGTAGTGAGTCTTAGATAGCATTGGTGTAACCAGACTGCAGATGGGTGTAATCACAATTTGCAACATGATTTTGTAATATCAATAAACTTTATTTTGTGGCAAGGCCTGGCCGCTACATTTATTTGGTCATATTTTGCCGGACATTAACCGATTTTTTTTAGCAATGATTTTAGGCCTTTTCTGTTGTTTTTAGTCGCAATGACCAAAAAAAATTCACAAGCGAGGCACAAACATTCGCTTTACAGTCATCGAAGACCTTTTTTTAGCAAAATTGACCGAAAAAAATTGTGTGAGACAAGCTCAAAATTCGGTCACACGACTGAAACAACTTAAAAAAACAGCCTGGCGGTACCGCGCTGAGCACTCAGGTGACCAGTTTGATCGCAGCTGGGGCCGATAGGTTACAGGTGGCTGCCGAATCGAAAAGCGCAAGCTCACTTCGCAGTATCCCTCAATGTTGACTTTTCAGTTCAATATAAGGGTAATTGAAAATAATCTCAGTTATTGTAATCATGGCTTACTCACGAGGTTGGCAAATGCTGGAATTGTCAAGAAAAAGAGGGGCTGCTTGGGAGAATTCTGGAGAGTAGATTTAATGTTGTTCTGAATTTTTAAATTTTTCTTGTGAAGTTTCGTTTTTAGTTAGTTTGACTTGCAATCAGGCTTGTATTCCTGGAGGGATAGCCCCAAATTCTTAAATAAAATTTGGGGAAAACATTAATTTAAATTCCAGTTACAGGCTAAGCTATTCGAAATAACACGCCACAAACAGATTGGCATACCAGTAGAAAGAAGATAAAAAATAATAATGTGGTTAAAGATGTACTATAAAAGCTTTGCTGATGAAACCTTTCCGAGAAATATTCCCATTGCAGTAATGTTTTATCGCTTTCAAATCTTTACGACAGATTTACAATACCTTGCTACGTTGAGATTTGGTTTGGGCAAATTTTTGTTTGCGACTATACCAACATATAAAATGTTTTTCAGGCCCATTTCATTCATCTCCTAAAAAGTCCTTTTTTCCGCTGACTCAAGGTAAGCATACCCAATGTTACTTAATAGCCTATCAATCGTTTTACAAGAACCAGTGGTCCTAAGCTTCATTCAGTTAGTTTCGTTTAGGATTAAATAATAGCTTGATCGGTTCATGGAGAATGGAAATCACTCCACTGCTACAGTATTTGATTATATTTACTTAGAGAAATTTTATATTTGATGAAAACAAGATGATTGCTCCATAACCCCTCATGTAATGCTCATCTTAAACTTGTAAAAACTTCGGCTGACCTTGTCTAAATTTAGTTGTAAAAAAGACGTACCCGGCATTTTCCTTTATCTTGTATGCATTTTTTCATTGAGTTTTATGACGCATAGTTGCAAAGACGTTTTTTGAAATTATTTTGCTCTATTTTATTTGATAAATTAAGGAGTTTCTTTTAGCTGTTAAATTTTGAGTTATGAAGAAATTTTGACATAAAGTCGAATTTTGACGTAAAGTCAAAATTTGGAAAAAGTTACTTCTTGAACGATCCAGTTTTATCCATCTCGCCATCGCAGTATTGGCAATATTATTTTTGCAATCGCTTTTTTCCTTTTGGCCTCTTATTATTGCTGCTCTTTGCTGTCGTAAGTAAGCATTGGTTTCACCTAAGACCACATGACGGCTGATGAACCCCAAGTAGTTTTTGTACTATTTACGCCTTGAGTTTTCTTTTGATCTTTCACCGTGATGATGAGAACCAATCATTAAGGGCCAAATTGGTCTCAGTATTAGTACTTGAGCCAAATAGACATTTTGAAATTGCTATCAAATCGTCATGCCAATGGCTACAAGCTAGCCTGGGTAGCCTAATCTTGGTTTAACTGAGTTTTTTTTTAGATTTTAGCACATTTCACGAAAGTTGTGCAAACCCGCGACCGGATGAAGAAATAGTGCCTTCTAGCATACCCACTTTGTCTCCCTCTAGCCCTCAATGTATGTCTGATCTACTTTGTTGCAGCTTGAGAAGGCCCTAAAAACATGACTTCAATGACACGAGCTCAAGCAAATCGTTCAAAGTCTGTGACAGCGAAAGTTCTAACTCCTACAATCCTTTCGATTCGTTCTTTTCTTCTTTCTTCTGCTAGTCCCTCACTACCAGTTAATTCTTGCAATGGTTCGCCAATACTCTTCAATTACAACAATCCAATTGATCCATACCAGTTTCCAGCGTCTCAAGCGGGTGTCAATGTTCCTAACTGCATTTCAGATACCGACATTTCGTCTATATCGGAAGGTAGGTAAATGTTATTGTTTAATGTTGGAGTTTGGAGCTTGACGTTTGCATGGTTAGCATAGTTTGTTTATATTTTAGTTTGATTTGTTTTAGTTTTTGGAAACATGGATGTGGATGAATGAACTTTGCATGTAAAGGCAGTTGCCATTTAAGTGATTCCTTATTATCCACATCTACGATCATGGAGTCAACTCAGCAGAATAATTTTTACGAAGCAAATGCTTCTACTGTAAACCTATTATGTTTTTAGAAATAATTGGAGGTGGGCGTAGGCAATTTGATGCGCAAAGCGCAATTTAAAAAAACTAAACATCTAACTGGTTACACTTTATTGCTCTTCGAACCATAAGATCTGAGCTTCAATTAATTTTATAATCGGATTGCGTTCCTTACTTATCGATACTTTTGAGAGTTTTTGCACTTCTTTGTGCTCTAAGCCTACCTCTAAAATTAGAGATGCTTGTTTGCATGCATTTTGTTGTTGACAATAGCGTGGAAATATTGGCAACAAACTTGCTTTCAAGTCTGGCCTTCTTTTGCTTAGATAAGAAAGTTCAAAAATTTCTCGTTTGATATAGGCTTATGATGCAGCTGTCTGAAATAATAATTTTTTCCATAATTTGTCTAATACCGAGAAAGTAACCGAGGCGCTATAAAAAGCTCGCTTAAAGGTAATTTAGCAGGCCTCCTGTTTACCTTTCATGGTGGAGAAATTTCGTTATGTGCCTTTCCCAACAGCGCAACAAGTAGACCCTGATCCTTTTTGTCTGAGTTGTTTAGCGTCAAGGAAGGACACTGTGAATCCCCATTTTCAGTGCATGATATTGCTATGTATTTGTAATGGAACTCCGAGTCTACAACTGTTCTAGAGACACATGATCTATCCATTAGGCTACGGTATCTCATAAATTGTTACTATCTACAATACATATGCCTATTTACACTTTGCGTATCACGGAGCCATATCGCATTTGCTTGCAACAAAAACATGCACGGTGCAATCTTTAAGCCGCAGAATTTAACTCTTAGATAGAGGAGGGGGCAAGGCTTCCCTTACGACCCTCATTCATGCGTGGCAAGGTTGCTCGTCAAATTTGACTATCAACCGATTGCTCGGCGAAAATAAATTTGTGAGGTAGAAAATCAAATGAAAACAGTTGGTACAATAGCATAATAAAGCTTTAATTTGAATTTTCGTTATCGCCTTCGTCGCACTTATGATGCAGTCACAGATATGAGAATAATGAAAGCGCGCAATCAAAAGTTCTGAACAGATTGTTGCTTTGCTTCAGTTTTCCGGTTTTGTGCTGTTTTTCCGATGTTACCGCGCTATTTTTTTTTTTTTTTTGTTACTGTTTGCTCTTAATGGTTATAAATGTTGTAGTCACATTAAATTTGATTAAAAATTTGTCATATTTATTGCGTGTGCTTTCTTCGATTTCCAAATACAAAAAATCTACACTTGATAGCAAGATATAGGATTAATGCAAAGCTGAAAATCGAACCCCTTGAGTCCAGGTTTCACATATAATAAAGATTGATAGCATATGATTTTAATTAACAAAAATAAATCAACGAGCAATTAATTATTCGTGGATAATGAGTCACTCTTTTACTTAAAAAAACTTTTCACCAGCGTAAAGCATAGGTCCTATTGTGCGAATCTCATGACAAAAGCTTAATGACAAAATTCTACTCGAATGTAACTACCAGCAGAAAGTAGACTAGCTAAATATCAATCATGTTTTAAGTACTGTGGTCTGATTGAGAATGAGATGTTTTTATGAACCCAATCTCAAAATTTCTTGTAATGCCAGGGCCGCAACCAAGAGGGGGCATCGCCCAAGAGGGGGCAACCAAGAGGGGGCAACCAGTGCAAAAGTTTTGCCCCCCCTAGCGCTTTTCAAATAATTTTGCATCCGACCACAATGCTTCAAAGTTCAAATCAACCTTTGTGACTTGAGTTTGGAGGTCAAAATTATAGCCTAGTTCTACCTGGTGGATTCTCGCACCATCTTGCATTAAAGACCGTTGCCCCCAATCCCTATCATTAAAACTATACCATTGCGATAAGCTAAGCAGAAATTTGTGAGAATGTGCGCCATGCGCGACAAATTCCGAAAAGCCGCCCCTCTATACAAAGCATCCCTTCATAATTCAAGCTCCCCTGATGTATTTGCTTACAAGGCAACACCCACTACAGGAGCGTACCCAAGAGGGGCAGCTGGAGCCGCCCCTCCCCCCCTTTCAAAAAAATGTACAATACTTTTATGGGGTGAAACTTGTATACGTTATTGTTGATTTAAGTGTCTAATCAGCATTACTCCGGCCTCAAAACTTAAAAGTATGTCGAAGCTAGTTCTGGGGGGTTCAATTTCGTTTTTCGTACCTCTGGATGTTTCAACGCAATATGCGGCAAAAACGATATTCATGTGCGTAATTCAGGTCCGTCAGCTCTGTGTTAGTAATGGTTGCTAAATATTCTGAAGAGTTAATTTTGACAATCGATAAAAAATGGGATTCATTTTTATTTTTTTCACGAAAAGATCCCCCCACCAACTGACTTTTTTGCATTCTATTTTTTAATTTTCTATCATTTTTTGCCGATAATGGGAAGGTTCAGCAAAATATGCACTTGTACGCCCTCACAAAGGATGCTTCTTGTCATTCGATATTTTGTGAAAACAAAAATTTTTTGAAACGGCCAACCAGGTCCGGAGATATAAGCAACTTGGTGTCGAAGGGAGTAAAATCACCCTCCAGTGGCCAAATCAAGCATTCATTTTTTACAAAGTTTTGGAGCTATTTGAATAGGTTTAATGTGTGGTTATTCTGTTTTATTTTTGCCGACGCCGATATTTTTGAACGGTTCTTTTGAGAAGCATGATGTATGAGCCTTTTGATGAATTAAGATGCATAAAGCCAATCGTTTGAAGAAAAAAACAAATGAAATACCGGAAGGCCTATTCAATTTTGAATTGGTAGGCTAGCTGCAACATGGTAGGCCTACACTGATATTCACTGCAAAACAAAATTTGCTTAATTAGGCCTACCAGCTTCATAATAAAACATTGAATGATGCCAATAACAAGCTTCAATTCTGGCTTTTTATTTAATTTCGTTCAATCATTGTTTAGCATGCATGATTTGTTGTTAATAGGCCTATGTTTTTGCTCGTTTAAATGCATAGATTTATTTTATTCTTTCTTTGAGTTGTCTTATTTGTTCCTAATTTTACATAGTACAGTATTAAGTAATAGCAGCAGCGTGATTATTGTGAAACCATAGATGTATTAATAGGCTACTTAACAGATAATGTTGATGTTCAGTTATTAGGACTAGTATTGCTTGGCTACAAATAAATTCTGTAAAGCTCAAATAGTTTGCATGACAAATAATCAATCGCACACAATAATCAAGAGTTTACATTATAAATGATACCAAAGCCACAAATGCAATAACACAGAAAGCCAATTCACGGTTAAATAAGCATCGCTTATAGACACCATGAACCGAATCGTGTGCGAAACGGTGCTCTGAAAATTTCAACCGGTCGGATAGGGAAAAGATACGCGGGGAATTCTGGTCAAGGGAATTTACTGGTCACAGGCACTTCATGCGCAGTACAATAAACATAAAACCAGTTTAAAAAAAAAGAGGGCGTGGCTTAAAAAAAAGAACCAATACTCTCCATTATCGACTTGCCGATTCTTCAGGAGAAAAAAAAATTCGGTTTGCAAAGCTTTCTACATGGCGACTTTGGGAATGAAAACTGATGGGATGATTAGAAAGTTTGTTAATTGGAGAAGGGATAATCCCTTGGTTTCGCCGTGTGGAAAAAGAGGAGGCCGGCACGATAAAACTGGGATGAATAACAAACCAAAAATATCATTAACCATATAAATTTTTTCAACCCCCAAATCTCTCATTACCCTAAAGAACACACCCCCAACCGAAAATATCTTCCACCCGAACTCACAGAGAAATACATATGGAATGAATATGTCTCCGATTTCGGTAATATAGCAGTTTCCTATTTGACGTACTTCAAAGTTTTTCAAACTTTAAATATTGGATTTTCCTGCCCCTCGCAAGATGAGTGTGACGTTTGCCAGACATGGAAAAACCACAAGCACGGAGAGGGCTTCGTCGATGGTTGTGCTACATGTGTGGCAGAAAAACAACAACTTGATTCTGCTTGAGAAGCCCAAGAAAATTACCAGAACGATAAACAAAATTGCAATGGAGCAACTGACCAAATTTTTTTAGCTGCTGACATGTAGAAAGTAATACTGCTTCCAAAGACGAGTTTAAAGTCTCAGTACTTCGTCAGCAGGCTAACAGTCTGTAATGAGACTTTTTGTGACCTAAGTGGATCAAAAGATATTAGCGTTTTTTGGAATGAGGCTGTATCGGGTCGAAGTGCAACGGACATCACTTCTGCCTACTTTAAAATCTTCAATAAACTACCTGATTATAAAAAGCTTACCATCTGGTGCGACAACTGTTGCGCCCAAAATAAAAATTGGACTCTTACTTTGTGGAATTTGGCTTATCGTTAATAGACTTGGAGGACCCGACACCTTCGAAATAAAATATCTAAAAAGGGTCATGCATTCATGAGACCCGATGCGGTCCATGGAGCCATCAGAAATAAAATGAAAAGCTGAAGCATTTACAATTGAAGCGATTTGGAAACCCCAATAAAGAGCTCTTTCAAAAAAATTGAAACGATTTCATTGGAACCCTGCGTTTTGTTAAATTTTTCTGACCTGCACAAAAAGTCAGTTTTGCTGCTCAAGCTGGCAGGGTTAAAGGTAATCAAAGTTGCAAAAGGATCGAACCACCTTTTCTTCAAATTTAAACATAGCCAGCAGTCATTCCAAAAAGCGGAATTCCTGCAAAGAAAGCTTGGCTAAAGAGATTTTTCCAGCCAGCAAGCAGCAAGCCAGGAGCAACTCAAAGACCAAAAAAGACGAAATCCTTGAAGTTCTTAAGCTGCACATGCCGGCAAAAAAAGCTGGTTACTGAAGAGATCTTGCAGCACAAGAATCCGCAGTAGTTCTGAGATCTCAGCGAGATGCCATTGAATCAGCTTCTTAATAGGTCTACAACTGTTTCATTTTGAAGAGTTTAATCACAAAAAAGCCAATATTGTTTGAAACATTTGAATAAGTTGAGGAGTTTCGAGTTCTACTTAATTCTATTTGAATGAGATTTTATTTGATACGATTGACAATGATTTAAGTACAAATCGAAACGTCTCAAAGTATTTAAATAATATTGGCTTTTATTTTTGCAATGAAGCTGTTCAAAACTCTGTCAGTTGTGTTCTGAATTTCATTTTGTTACTGTTGTTTAGATCTTTGGCTTGAAAATTTGCAATTTTACTGTAACTTAAATATGTTTTAATTACAAAAATCAGAACCATTATTACTTGAAACATTTGAACACTTCATAAACAAATTGGCAATGATTTGAGTATAAATCGAAATGTCTCAACGTGTTTCAGGTAATATTGGCTCTTATTTTTGTCATTAAATTCTTCAAAAAACCCATATATTGTGTTTCCACATCCTAGTTTGTCAGTAATAATAAAATGTTGGTTGCAACTTGTAAGTAAAAAAAACTAGTTTAGATCAATCAAGGAGTGAAACAAGCCCCTGATGACGAATTTTCTTACACACTATGTGAAAGGTTGTCCGAACGCACTCACAAGTTCCGGATGAGACCCTTTGGTAGCAGCAAGCATTCAGACAGTTCCGTGCTTTTCGAGTTCATTACAAATTAGTCTCCTGAGCGACACTATCTCAAAACCTTAGGAACGTAACCAGAAATTTCCTCGGCCGGGTACAGGACGCCAAACTTCGAGAAAACTTTTGTATACGCAACTCCTTCCGACATGTACCAACAGCAGAATTCATTAAAAGCAAAATGGAGGGCAAAAATAACTCAAGGAGGGTCTGGATGAAGCATGCTTCCCGAAAACCGTTTTCAAAAATTTACACACTGTAATTGCAATTTTAAAGCTATGAACAACTTATGGGGCAAGTTTCGTTTAAATTGTTTACTTGTAATTCTAAGTCCATCACTAAATAGGCTACTTAACTGTTTTGATGGTACATTTTCAATTAATTTGTGCTTAAGATAAAAGATAGTCTTAGAAGGGGTTACCTAGGTTGTATTAAGAGCCCCTGGCACTCAGGTCAAAATTGTGTAAAAGGTATAAAATTGCAACTTAATCTTGGCGCAGTCTGTAAGGCCTAAACGAAAGTGCCATCATCATTTTGCTTTTTTACGGCTTAACAACCCCCAATTATTCACTGGTTACACAGCCGCGCATATTATCTGTTTATCACATGTTGGGTATTCAACAACCCAACACGAACCTTGAACCACAACTCGTTCCCCAGAAGTTGACTCGGTTTAACTTCGTCGAGCCCCCTGTTATAAAAACGTTTCTGCGCCACTGCTTGCACTTTTAAATAATTAAGCTTACACTTATAATTACCGATATTTTATTGGCGTAAAATTTATTTGTTTGGGATGGGGCTACAAGAATTTAAATTTTATAACCATGGCGTATTCTGGATTTTGCTCACTCTGGAATTATTAAAAGAATGCGGGTATCTTTGTTTTAGAAAAATGAAAACGTCATAATCAAACATACCTAGCTCACGTACGATCTGTACTATGGGTACCTACCTGAGCGAAAGCGGGCAGAAATCAAGCTCCGTTTAGCATTCGAATCATGCATTTCTACTCCAACACACTATTGTTTTTGTACGGCAAAACTTAACAACTACCCTTGTTACGTCACAACCAAAATTGTAGATGTTACCTTTAGAAAAAAAATTCTTGTGCTTTTAAAGCAAAAAAATTTTTACAAAGGGTAATAACTCACTTTCTATAAAAAGTAAACAATAAATATAAATTTTATGAATCAATTTTCATTCATGCTACCAAACCACCTTACTTCAGAAAAAATGAAAATATTTTACAATGAGGATTTTGCGCAATTACCAAAAACCATAAAACCTTTATTATCTCGAAAACATGATAATTCTAGTTATTACCTTTTGAGAAAAAACGGCTGAGTGCCACAAGTACAATTGAGACCAGTTTTGACAACACTATAGGCAAATAGATGGAGTGGCAATGGGTTCACCGCTCGGCCCCGCTTTGGCCAACATCTTTGTTGGATATTACGAAGAAAAGCTGTTTTTTTAAATATCCAAACCTGCCACGAGTGTATTTCAGGTATGTCGATGACACTTTTGTCATCTTTCAAAATGAAAAAGAGTCAAAGGAATTCTTAATTAGACTTAACAGTCTACATTCCTTTCTTCAGTTTATTTTTGAAAAAGAGAAGAACAACTCTCTTCCTTTCCTTGGCGTCCACGTTGAATACACGAAGGGCAGCTACGAAACGAAAGTTTATCGCAAACCTACGTTCACAAACCAGTACCTGTGCTGAGAATCCCTTACGCCGATAAAACGTAAAGTCAATTTAGTCGTCGTGCCTTGAAGATTGCTCCAAAAGCAAACTGAAAGAAGAAATTAACCGGATCAAGGAAATCTTACTGGACAATCGATACCCTGAAGATTTTGTTCTTGAACAAATATCTAAGAAGATCACGTAGTTTACACGCCCCAAGCGGTTTGGCCCTGACAAGTGTCCAGTCTACCTTTGGGTCACCTGTACTGGCAAGGCGGCACTGACACTAAAAAGGAACCTCCAAATCGCTGTCAAAAACTGTTATGGATCCGTGGCTCTACGGACTGTATTTGTTTCCAGACAAATGCTGCCTGTAAGTCGAAAGGATGCTCTACCTGCCATTCAAAAGAGTTCCGTCATCTATGAGTATAAGTGCCACTGTGACAATCGGTACGCAGGAAGAGCAGCTCAACGACTTCAAGACCGCATCAAGCATCATGTTCCGAAATGGCTACGACAGCACACAATCTCCCAGTGAGTGTAACCTAACTGACCGTGCAAGCGAAAACAAACCGCTTCCGAATGTGACTCGGCAGTTGGACAACACTTATTAGAAAACGACCAATGTGCTGCCAATTACATGATGATCAATTCTCCATTCTGGTCACTGTGCACAATCTTTTTTATCTCAGTCTGCTTGAAGCCAGCTACATTAAAGTACGGCGACCGAATCTATGCAAACAGAAAGAGTTTGTCTATACTCTTAAGCTGTTCAAATAGAATTTAGGTTCGCACGACTTGTCCAATCAGAACTGCGCGTGGCTTTCCCGCGTTTGATTGGACTCGCCAATGTAACTACCGCTTCGCTGCCGTCTGAAACTGATATTCATGAATCGCCAGACCTTGCTTTCTCGTTTCCACTTTGACGCGATTATCCCCTGACGAGTGCGTCACTAAAAGGTTCTGGGACAAACAGCTTTTCTCAAAGCTACTCTAAAGAGTTATGACAGAGGGTTGCTTGAAGCCGAATGCGAAAACAGCTTTTTTTAAAGCTATTCTCATTTTAGAATTGTTTTAGCTACTGAGCAATGTGCATGTAGTCAACTTTTAACATAATAATGAACACACCCCGGAGGCCAGACTTATGTTGCCCCCTTCGGCATTAGACCCGAGGAAGTACTGCTCCTGCGGACTAGACGCCTACGTTGGCCGACCGAGTTGGCGTCCAATTTTCGGCACACTCTTGATCAAAGTCCACACTTTTAACCTAATTCTTCTTGCCCCAAAAGCCCAGCGTCGAAAACATGTTGCAACACAAATATAGTGTTGTGGATCAAAGTTGAATTAAATGCGATGAGAAAGATGGTCATTATATAATATCAAATGAGTTCCTACCACTCGACCACGTTGCCAATTTGGTCAACTTAGACAGAGTAATAAATTTCCTTTTTAATGACGCAATGCTTTTGGGAGTTTTCTGTGTGTCACATGATCTCATGCAATAGTTTCATGGCCCGCTAGTTAAGCTAGACAATAGCGTGGACAAAAACCATCAAAATATTAATTTGGCTTAGTGCAACTATCCAGTAAGTTAGATATGCTGGATATACGGTATCCGGCAAATTTGCTATCTGACTCATCCCTAATAAAATTCGACAACATTTCATTCCAAAAATTCCTACTGTACGTCACAGGGCACTAACGTAGTGAAAAAAAAAAACAACTTTTAACTACACAAAGGGCACTCACCACAACCCAACAATTTATATCACAGTCACCACATGTCTTATGCTTGTTGAGATGCCGTGAACTTCCCACACCAAGGTCGGATTATTGAAAGATTACATTTTGTTATAAGTTTTGGCATGAGCGAGATATCGATCACTAAAGTTGAGTTCAATGTAGCAAATTATCTGACTCGGAAAGCAAAAAATATACATATACTAATTTAAGAGTGTAGTCCCACAATGGAGAGCATTGTAGTGTATATGGGGCCCTTTAAGTCCACAAACGTTTTTAAGTATCAAAGCAAGCAACACCAATGCAAACAAACTCACTGGCATCTGGATCTTCATCAAGTTGTTTTGGACAATTTGAAATATCCATAGTTTTTTAGTCAGAAACAAACAAATGTAAGCATCTTACAACACTGGTTGAGCTTTCATAAAATTTAACTGAATTTTGTTAATAAATTGCAGTCATGGTTAAATCATAATATCTTATCATTAAGGTAGTGTCTACATTGCATTATTATTTTGCCGACAGTAGATCCTGATTGGCTAATTTACTCAAAATCAGTCATGCACATAGATGTAAGCCAATCAAGATTTAGCCATTAACAGCAGAATAGACACTGCTTATCATTAATACAAATTATTACAGGTTAGCAAACAGTACAAACTGTGAAAAAGTTAAAAGCATTGCCAAAGCACTCGAAGAGAACAACAGTAGTTGAGGGGTTGATAAACACAAATACCAAACCAGAATAAGTGAGTACATTGTAACAACCATCCCAATAGTCGAACCATTATTTTCATTTTTATGTGATCTGTGTTATTGCATTACATTTATTTTAAGACCAGGCAATGTTTCGTTCTAATTACCATTTCTTATTCCGTATACAATAATCAACGCTAATCAACTGAGATTCTTGGTCGTTTACTGCATTTCCTATAATTTAATTGCCGTTGGTCAATCATGTGATTATGTTTATTTCGCAATGTAGTTTTTGTGTCTGAAGTCAGTCTGATTCTTGACCAGCGCCATGGCCAAGTGGTTAAGAGCGTTCGCCTTGGAAGCTGGTAGGCTGGGGTCTATTCTCAGTCGAGTCAAACCAAAGACTTTAAAACTGGTATCTGCTGTTACACTTGCTAAAACGCTCAGCCATAAAGTGTAGCGCGGAGGATAAAATAAAACAGAGAATAAAAATACGTCAGTGAATTCTTGACAAAATTTAGTGTTGGCACTAAAGGACGTTAGTAGTTATAAAGCGCCATAAAACCACACATTTCATTTCAGTCTGATTCTTGAACAGTAAAAGAAAGGTCGTAAACAAAAAAAGTTGGAAACAAACCGCGTGGGTGAATAGAGTAATTGCAAGACCAGGGCCACGACTGAAAAAGAAAAATAGAAAGGATAAGCGACGACGTTACAAGTGGTGACCCCGAGAACACAGTTTTAGCAATTGATATCTGGTCCATTCGGATCAAAGTTAATTATCCAGCCTACATCCGAAAATTTTCAACGGTTATTTTTTTAAATTATTATTGTTATTCTTTTTCAGAAATTGATCAACTGATGTCGCATTCCTCTACGCTACATGCTTCATTTGGGGGGCAGTTGATGTAACGACCATCCCAGTAGTCGAACCATTATTTTCATTTTATGTTATCTGTGTTATCGCATTACATTTATTTTAAGACCAGGCAATATTATTTGTTATTCCGTATACAATAATCAACGCTAATCCACTGGAATTCTCTGTCGTTTACTGCACTTCCTATAATTTAATTGCCGTTGGTCAATCACGTGATTACGTTTATTTCGCAATCTAATTATTTGTGTCAGTCGCTATGTTGAGTTACAAAATACTGAACAATAATAAATTATACCAGAAAAAAATCAATCTAAACAAAAAAACGAAGCACATACTGTGAGACATCCATAAGGGACCATAAGTCTTTAAGTCTCAGACACTTGCGCTGGGGCCGAGATCAATACTTCCAACATTCTGTTATTGTTTAAGTAATGTCTAGAGCATCCGACAGGTTGCCATTATCAAAACGTTGCTGCAGCGAACTGCTAGTTTGTTTCTTTACATGACATCCCATGGGTGTCAAGCTGGTGTGGCGTCAACAGCAGTAACTTGAAACATAAAAATTAGGGGTACTAATTAGGGGTGTGGAAACTGAGTATAGGATTAAAGACCTAAAGTTAGTGCAACTTCGAGGGTTGGTGTGCTCAAAGAGCAATTTCATAAAAAAGAGCTTACAGGTGCTCTAGACACTGAGCAGTGTTTAACATTGTGTTATTCTGAGAAATCCTTGTCTGACATGACAGCTACAATTTCAACATTTTTTTAGTTTTTTCTCCTGTGGATAAAATCTTGGCACCAATCCCAATCTAACTTTAGGTGCTGAGTATGACAATCAGCACTCGGACAAATGTTCATCAGAAAATCTTTTAAATTTCACCAAAGACCCCTACTGACAGTATCATAACCAAAGCAATTATGGTATTAATCTCAAAGCCTAAAAAGCACAAGAACTCAGAGTAGATCAACTAGAACAATGTTGACTTCGATCAAGAAATGAGTGTGCTACAAATTTTCTATCAGATTCAGATTATATTCTTTGTCCACAAAGACGAAAGAAACTAATGTAGCAACGAAAACAAAATATCAAAATGTACGAATCGATGTGGACCAGGAAGCAACGAAGAACCAACGAGTTTATCTAGTCGAGCTGCTTCCTGGGGCCATCTCAATAACATTAATGACGTAAAATGCAAACACAAAAAAGATGGATTGGTAAATCACGTGAAAATTGAATACCGGTAAGTTCATTGGCGTCGATCCAGCGTAGGCAGGGGGGCGGCGCCCCCTTGGGTCCAACAACGAAGGGGGCAACATATGTCTGGCCCCTGCGATGTTTTCATTCATACGTTACAGTTAAATGCATGCGCAGTGGCTAAGACAGTTCCAATTTACAACAACGCAAAATCGTAGTAGGCCTAATGTTTTGTCGCAATGTTACGTTCAGGCTATATGAAAGACGAAAAAAAAACTATCAGCATGTTCAGCGACAATGCTAATGGTACCTTGAAAAATCGTCTTAAACCTTATTCCGCCTGAACTTTTTTCAGAGCGTCAGAACACCAGGGGGGACCCGTTGTGTACGCTCGTTTTGAACACAAATAACTTCGCACATACTCACTCTAAAACGATGGTGAACGTTTAGGAAAGCGAATAATTTTATTGTTGTTTCATCTGTATATTTTTTATGACACGACCAATTTGCGCATGTGCTAATTGCGCCTTATTATATCAAGTGTCTGAAAAAATGAATCACTTTTTGTCAAGTATTTTCTCGATGATTGTAAACTTAATATTACTGAAATTCTACACACAGTAATCCAAGCACATTCTATACACTTTTTTACATAACATCTAAAAACTTGGTTGCAAATTATGCGAGTATTGTCAAATTAAAAATGTTTTAAAAAACTTGGTATCAGAGGAAATTTCTGTGAGTGAAGGTCTAATATGCGCTTTGTTGCGTGCGCTTTGTGACATCATGAGTCTGTATCTTTTTTTAGTTGCATATTTATCCTCCTTTCACGAGAAAGCAATCAATGCGCTATACAAGCTCGCTTAGAAGTTGCCTGCCATCTGTCTATCCCACCAAGATGGAGGAATCCTGTTAAGTGCCTTTCCCAACGGTACAACAAGTAAACTTGCCGGCTTGTTCTTCACACTGTCCCTTTTAATGCTGAGCGTCATGCAGGGAAGCTGTGAATACCAATTTTAAAGTCATTGGTTTGACCCGCCTCGAAATTAAATCCAAGTCTACAGCTCCCGAGGCAGACGTTCTATACCACTCGGCCACCTGAGCTGTTTGTGTTCGAAATAAAACTTAATCTAGATGTTCGAAATAAACATAATATCTACAGAAAAAACATGCAAGGAGTACTTTTTTTTGGAAGAAACACCTTTGTTTGGTTGTGAAAGTGTATGAAGGTCACACTGAGCATAGACTGAAATAAACCACTATTTGCTCGTGATACTGAATTTTTTGAATTATCATTTTTAATTTGGCAATATTTGCATAATTTGCAACCAATTTTTTAGATATGTAAAAGTGTACTTGCATTACTGAGTATAGAATTTCAATAATTTTGAGTTTATAATCAACGAAAAAGTACTTTACAAAAAGTGGTTCATTTTTTCTGGGCCACCCGATACATAGAAAACAAAGTTCTTATAAAAATTCTCGCCCCCCTACTATTTTCCTTTTTCAAAAAAAAAATCGACACCTATGGGTAGGTTACATAACTGCAATTCACATTAATAAAATAGTTGTGTGGTTAGTGTAGACACATGGGTAGTACTTTTATGCTTTGTACAGTTGACCAGGAATCTGGCGTACATGGCATACTAGTCTGGAGTACATGGCATACTAGTGTACATGGCTGGTGTACATGGCATACTAGTCCCAATGTCTATGCTTTGCTGGGTAGTGCTTCCTCAGGGCACCACACGGGCAACGGTTTCGACCGGCCGGCTAAACTACTCAGCAACCCTGTTGCCTTGCAGGGCACGCCTCTTAAGCAAAGGCTAGTCCACCGCTTAGAACTGTGGTTGGTGTCAGCAAGGGCATGCGGCCATAAAACAAATGCTACAAGAAAACCTCATGAGGATACAAAGAAAAGTTTTGGCCCCCAGTCCCCGGCAGCCCTTAAATGGGCAGGGGTTGCTAAGAATCCCCGGGTTCAAAATTCATGAAAAGAAAGTTGAAAAACGAATTGGAATTAGATTGGGAAGCTGGAATGTTGGAAGGATATCTGGTAGAGTAACGGAGGTGTGCGAAGAACTGAGAAAGCGAAAGGTGGACGTATGTTGTTTGCAGGAAGTGAGAAGAGGTGAAGGAGCTCGCTTTTTTGGCGTCAAGGGAAGAAGGTACAAACTACAGTGGCATGAAAATGATGATAAGACTGGAGGTGTGGGTATATTAGTAAAAGAAGAACTGTGCAAGAACGTGGTAGAGGTCACAAGCAGGTGTGACAGAGCCATGGCCATTGGATTAGTGTTTGGAGAAGAGGTGGTGAGAGTAATACGTGCATATGTACCACAAAGTGGAAAACCAGATGCTGAGAAGAGATTTTATGAAGAAATGGCGTGGAGTGGAGTATGGCAAACGCAAATGAATTGGTGTTGGGATTGGGAGATTTCAATGTTCATGTTGGGAAACGTGCGGAAGGATTTGAAGATATACATGGATGGTATGGAATAGGGAAAAGAAACGCTGAAGGAAGAATGTTACTAGATTTCTGTGATCAGAAAGACTTGTGTGCAGCAAACACGTGGTACAAGAAGGATAAAAGGAAGGTGACTTACAGTTCGGGCGGAAATGATACAGATATAGACTTCGTTCTGGTTGGAAAGGAAAAGAGAAAGTATCTACGTGATGTGAAAGTTATCCCAGGGGAATTGCAACACAGGCTAGTGGTTGTTGATGTGGAGAAGCAGAAATTGAAGAATAGGGTGGAGTGAAAAAAACTTTTTGTTTCAAATCAATTTCCCAGGGGTCAAAAAAGTTGGCATTTGGTCTGAAAACATGTTTAAAAGTGGTTTTGCATGGATGCAGGCAAAAATGGCCGTGCTACCTCCCTTTAGTGGTTTGTCGGAACCAAATTTTGCTAAATTTGTCATAACTTCTTAATTTCAAACAGTAGAAAGCTGAAAGTCACATCAAAAGTTGCAGAACACCCTAGGTTACATCTGCTCTACAAGGACTTTTGCTTCATTTTGGTCAGAAAGAGAGTTATTAGCGAAAAACACTAATTTATTAAGTTTTTTATTTTTAAACAGATATTATGCAGTTGTTAACTTGTTATGATGGCAATTAAACAAACATTTTTGTCTTTGACCTTCCAAATGTGTCAGAAACCATCTTGTTATGATTGAAAAAGACTTCCCAATTTCGTAGCATACCCATATTGCTTCCAGCTAACTTTTCATGTAAACCAAAAGCGAGGCCACAAAATATTGTTGTAGCGGATGTCACTTATATTTTGTTTTCATAAAATCTAGTCACAAAAAAATTCTTTTTCTATTCACTGACTTTGAATTGATGAAATTGTGAACAAAACCCAATTCCAAAATATTTCATTGAATGATATTACCAACGCTATAGATACAAACCACACAACAATCGAGCTAGCTGATGCATCAAAACGTAATATTAACAATACCGAAGATATTGCATTTTCTGAGATTAAGCTGTAAATACTACTGATACTCATTTTTCAGATTCTGCAGCGGTATGGTGTTGCTTTCTACGAAGTGTGTAGTAGTACTATTACAAAGTCGTGAAACCTGTAAGTTTGTAATAAACTCTGAATGTGGACATTAGAAACCAGGCAGTTGAAATTACGCAGATATTACGTAGTGGGTATGAGTTGAAAGTATGCAACAGTTTCTTGGTTTCTTGCCCAAAACAAAGCAAGTGATTTGGTCGCTAATAAAAGTGAAGTTTGGTTATTTGGAACAATTGTGGTGTAAATCTTTGTTATCAATCTGAAGTGGCGAATCTTTGGAAGAACATTTGAGAAGGACCATAATCGGAAGGATTGTCAGATAATGTTAGCTGGACCCTCGGAAGTAAATATGGGTATGATAATAGCAAGTGGAAAGTTTGGTGTTGGAGTAATAAAGAAGCTTTGTCAGAGAGTGCTTGATGGGAAAGGTATGCCAAAAGAATGAAAGACAAGTGTTGTTGTTCCAGTCTTTAAAGGAAAAAGGGATGTGATGGATTGTGGGGCATACAGAGGAGTAAAGCTACTGGAACATGCAATGAAGATAGTGGAGAGAGTGCTGGAAAACAGAGTAAGAGGATTGGTAACGATACATGACATGCAATTTGGCTTTATGCCTCGGAAGGGCACTACTCATGTATTGTTTATTCTTAGGAGAACGCAAGAGGAGTTTCCAGAAAGAGAGCAAAAGCTGTACATGTGTTTTGTGGATTTAGAAAAGGCATTTGATAGGGTACCGCATAAAGTGATGGAATGGGTATTAAATAAGAAAGGATTGGCAGAAGTTGAGAATAGCTTTGAAAAAAGCTGTTTTCGCGTAAAGCAGTGGTTTTCAACCTGTGGTGGTACACAAGGCCGTTTCAGGTGGTACGCGACAAACTTTGGCATTTCACGTAGAAATGAGTTCAAACTTTTATTGAATTGTTGTTGCAAAACAGCATTGTTCAGTAGTTTATGACAACACCATTACCACCTTGCAGATCCCTTTCTTACACGCTTTGTTCTAATTTTACGGCATCTACGTAGTAATGAGTGTTTAGCTTTCACGCAGAGCTGCTGCAATGCGGCTAAGCATGACAAGAGAGCCTGAAAACAAGTGCATGTTGGCTTCTTAGATCGTTTTGTATTATGCATTGTGACCCCGGCAGGTGACCACCCTAGTAACGAGACCACTCTTGGTTATACGACGTTTTTTCAATACCCCCGAATTATTTTCTATAATCAAAACTTAACACACCCTCAGGCCACCTCGGCAACCAGGCCACGGGGCCACCTCGACAACACGACTTCCAGACTTTTTGATAGTTGCAGTGGAAGTTGTGTTGCCGGGCTCCACATCTTGCTGCACTTCATATTTAGGATTTTTGAACAATATCCATTAAGCCTTCAATTAGTTGTGATTTTTCTCAAAAATGTCAAAGCGAAAGTATAACCCTAAATACATTCAGTATAGGCCATGACAAGCATCAAAACCATGGGTCAGAATCGTCTCTTATGCACTTGGACATGGTTACCGATGTGCCGTGAGCTTGGTCCAACTCCGCATTGATCAACCGATTGCGAAGAAATAATTGCAACCCTCACATTAAATTTGGTGTCGTTGTATGTATTTTTTTATTTTGCAATAAATTTTAAGTAAGTTAAAATCCTCAATCATTTAGTGGTACGCAACGGCAATATAACACCTTTGGGTGGTACGCGGTAAGAAAAAGGTTGAGAACCACTGGCGTAAAGCAATTCTCAAGGTCTGCATTGCCAATCAATTATTGGCAGAAGTGTTGGTGCAAGCAGTGATGAGTTTATACGAGGGTTCAAGGACAAAAGTTAGAGTTGGATCAGGGAATTATGAATTTTGGGTACGGACTGGTGTGCATCAAGGGTCTGTGCTATCACCACTGATATTTGCTATTGTGGTTGATGTTCTGACAGAACATGCAAGAGAAGGATTATTGAATGAAATTTTGTACGCGGATGATCTGGAGCTGATGAGTAAAAGTTTGAATGATTTAAGGGAGAGGTGCCAAAGATGGAGAAGTGCATTGAAAGACAAGGGATTGAAAGTAAATGTTGGAAAAAATAAGATGATGGTGAGCGAAATGGAAGGAGAAATTGTTTTGAGCAAAATAGATCCTTGTGGAATATGTGGGAAAAGGGTAGGGTCTAATGCTGTGCGTTGCATACAGTGTACGAAGTGGATACATGGGAGATGCACGAAAATGAAAAAGGTAACCTGCAGTTCTGCAAGACATTTTGTTTGTAGAAGATGCAAAGATGTTGGAGATGGCACAGAAGAACCAGTGGAGGTACCATGAGATGAAGTGGAGACTGCGAAGGGATTTTGTTACTTTGGAGGCAGGCTGAATGCTAATGGTGGATATGAAACTGCAGTGACATCAAGAGTTAAGATCAGATGGATGAAATTCAGAGAATGCGGAGAGTTGTTACATGGGAGAAAATTTTCTCTGAGAATGAAAGGAATGGTTTATCCCAGTTGCGTAAGATCAGCAATGTTGTATGGAAGTGAGACATGGCGTTTGAGGGAGACTGAAATGGCAATTTTGAGAACTGAAAGAACCATGGTGAGGTCAATGTGTGGAGCGAAATTAGTGGATAGAAAAAAATGGAGGATTTGATGGAGATGTTGGGTTTGAAGGAAACGTTGGATAGAATGGCAAAGGCGAATGGAGTAAGATGGTATAGACATGTGATTAGTGTGATTAGAAGGGATGATGATAATATACTGAAGAAGGCAATGATGATAGAAGTAAATGGGAAGCGAAAGCAAGCACGGCCAAAACTGACATGGAGGAGGCAAGTGGAAGAGTGTGAAGAAAGTCGAGTTAAAGATCGAGGAAGCTGGAGATCGAACGAGATGGAGGGAAGGTGTGAGAGCGATTGCGGAGGAGATGAGGTGTATCCGATCACCTTTGAGAACGAGGACAAAACCGGATTGAAACTGGATAGAAGAAGAGAAACTTAATAAGCTTCAAACAGTCTCTTTCTGAAAACTTTTTGAAACACGGCAAAGTTAATTGTTTTAGATCATTTCCTATTTTAGGCTAAAGTTTTGTGCCTCGAAATGCCAGTTGGTTTTGAGCAAATGACTTTGAGACAAATGAGAGAAAAAATTTTGAGTTTTTGGTTTGTCTTAAGTAATGCGAGTGCACATCTTTTATAGCAGTAGAATCTTTTATTAAATTTAGTGAGATTTCCTGATCAACTAATTTGTACATTAGCTTTCCTAGCTCAAGTTTATAAATATCTTTTAGTTTCAATATGCCAAGAGTCTAGAAAAGTGTCGTGGTATGGCAAGATTTTTTACTAGAGGTGATTGTTCTTGAGATGTTTTTTTGCCTAACTTCTGTCTTCTGCAATGGAGATTTTGTAGCTATACTCCAAACCGTGATGCCATATTGATGGTGACAGTAGCCAAGGCTGTAATATAACGTAAGTAGCGCTTTTCAGTTTACGTTTTTGCGAAGTTTATATATTATACCATAGCATTTGGACAGCTTTAGGGCAACTTGATTTGTATGATTTGACCACGATCGTTTATCATCAATACATACACCTAGATATTTAACAGAGTTAACTCTTGAGATTACGTTATGGTCAATCTGAATTTCAAAATCAAAGTTGTTGAATCCGAATACTCTAGTTATTAACAAATAATTTGATTTAGTGTAGCCTAGTTCAGCGTGAGTTTGTTAGCTCGCAACCAATAACCAATTTTAATAAGTTCAGCATTGACCTTTTGTTCCAGGTAATCAATGCGTTCATCTGAAAGCATTAAGTAGGTGTTGACAGCATACAGAGTGACAGAAAATTTTATACAGAGAGGCAAATCGTTTACGCATATGAGACAAAGAATAGGCCCAAGTGTAGATCCTTGGGGTACTCTACACATGATACGTTTAGTGGAAGAGCTATACCCATTAACTTTTGCATGTTGAAAACGATTGATAAGGCAACGTTTGAGGGCGACGACTCGAATTCCAAGAGATTCAACTTTGGTGAATAGCATAGTATGATCGACTGTGTCGAACTCTTTCGATAAGTCCAAAAATAAACCAGAAACAAACAAACTTTGATCAACATTTCTCAAAAGATTGTCATGTATGTCACAAAGTGCAAAACTAGGGGAAGAGTTGCCTCTGAGGTCATATTGGTGATTTGTTAAAAGATTATGCTTTTCCAAGTATCAACTAAGTTTAGAATGTAAGGGCTTTTCAAATATTTTGTTAAAGCTAGACAATAAAGATATTGGCCTGTAATTGGTGACATCATTAGGATCACCTTTTTTAATGATCGGTACAAACTCAGCTACTTTCATTCCTTCAGGATAACACCCATTCATTAAGCAAAGGTTAAACAAGCTGCTTAGATACAGCGCTAAAATAGTACGCTTACCCACAGAAGAGCAGGTATGTGCAGAAGAGCTAGTACGCAATATAAATGTATAGAACTAAACTCTTATATTTCCAGATATTGAGATCTTATATTTACTTGAGTAGCAAGGAACTAAAACAAGCAAATCCAGGTCAACACAAAAATGTGCCTCAAAAAGTTGCAAAAAAGTTGTATGAAGTAATCTTACCGATATACCAAACAGCCAATATTAAGTTGCTGACCAAGAATAGGGTGATAGCTTTACTAACAAGTCTTCACAAAGAATATCAGTGAGTATGAATAAACAAAGGAAAGAAATATATTTATTGACATAACTTTTTTTCTTGATCTTATAACTATTTTTGGTCAGCAAAATTAAGCAACGTAAAGCAATTTCTATGGTACGATAAACTAATTTATCCTTACAAATAAAAAGCTGAACAAAATCCCCAAAGCAAGAAAAAGGTTACCCACTACCGAGGCCAAAATTGAAGAATATAGAAAGAAAATCAAACGCTCCATGCAGTTTTGGAAGGAAGAAGCACCTTTGATGCCAGAGGATAAAGTATTTCTAAAATATATGAAAACAGGCAGAACTGCAGTCATGGCAGGAAGAGATGCCAAATTACAGGGTGTGGTGAAACGAAGAAAAGCCAGAGCCAAACAAAAAAGACTGTGCGTGAACAATTACAGAAAAAGGATGAAATACTCGACCAAAGAATATTTTTACCAGGGAGTCGAACCGTTCAAAATATCACTCCGGTTCCGGTTCAGGTTCAAGAAATTTAATTTTTAACGCTACTCAGTTCCGATTCAGGTTCAAGACTTTTCAAAAATGTGGGTTCAGGTTCCGTTCGGGTTCTGCTGCACCAAAATTTAAAGATTCAGGTTAGGTTCAGGTTCACAGATTTGAAATATTAAAGGTTCGGGTTCGGTTCAGGTTCAATGATCTCAAATTTAAATGGTTCAGGTTCGGTTCGGGTTCACCAAAAAAAAGCAATTTTTACCGGTTTGGGTTCGACTCCCTGATTTTTACAAGGTGCACACCTTAAAGTTTTGTAAGTATAATTAGTTTACATTATGAATGTTGCTTTCCGACCTAGGGCAAATCAATATTTTATTGTTATCTAATGTGTTGTTTAAATCCACAGATAGCTCTGGCACCAACAGCTCTGAACAGGAGGTAGAACCAAGCACAAGTAAAACAGGTAAAAAAAAAACTCCCGGAGTGTTAAAACAGGCGTAACCCTCACCATTCCTCACGACGTTATTGCACACCAGGTTATTGTTGCTCATCAAGTAAGAACCGGTGCAACAGTCTCAGGGACTATTTCTTTTTTTAAGACTCTCATCCAGAAATTTACAACGGAAGGAGATGCCTCAAACGTCAATCTTTCGTACACTCATGGATATCGGTAATTAACAAAAAACATGAAATCATTTCCAAAATAATATGTGATATTTTTCAAAATTATTTCAGGTGCAGAGTTAAACGAGCATAAGAGATTGCTTGTGCAGCAAAGAGTGAGTGGGTAGCTCCTCAGCCAGCTGCTATTCATTGGGATGGCAAAACAATGGAGGGTCTTTAAAATAAGTATCAAACAGACGACAGGTTGTCAGTACTTAATTCTGGAAAAAACAGTGAGTGAAAAGATAATAGAATTCATGAATAATATTATTTTATGTTTAATACCTGCAGAAACTGGTGGAATAAAACTGTTAGGAGCACTGCCTTTGCTTGTCAAGAGTTCCCAAGCTACAGGAAAGCTAATTGGAGATGCAGCAATGACTCTCATATCTCAATGGAACTGTCAAGAAGAAATAGCAAGCATGGTGTTTGACACCACCTCATCAAACACAGGCAAATGATTGCTACTGACCTTTCAGAGCATAATGGTAGTTTAAAAAAAAGTTACTATTTAGCTGCATATTGCACACGTATACAAGTATACATTTTACCAAACTTTGTGTTATCACAGGACATTTGACAGCTGCATGCACGACACTGCAAATCAAACTGGGTCGTCCACTACTTTGGGCAGCATGCAGAAAACACATTGGAGAGACACTTCTCAGGCAAATCTAGAACGATCTCAATGTAAAAACATCAAAGAACCCTGAAATTGCTATTTTCAAGCGTTTCAGAGACACTAGATTCGCTGCCATTTCTCCAGGTTTGCCACGGCGCACATGCATGGTTGATAAAGAATTTCTCATGAAAGAACACCAGCATATGGTTACAGTGACTTCTGAGTTAAGAAGGAAAGAAGTATACTGTATATACAAGTTGGGATCACAAAGATCTATTAGACTTGATGGAGGTTCACTTAAACAGCGCTACTACTTGCAAATTTTTGAAACCTGGAGCAGTGCATAAGGCTCGACGAATGAGCAAGAAACTTTACTGCTATAAACTCGTTTTGCTCCAAGATCATTTGCCACCTGGCGTTGCCACCCAAAGTCAAATAAAAAAATTGGAACGTATTGTACAATTTTTCATATTTGTGTTCAACGATTGGTTGCTCAATTGCTCTGTTGCAACTTCTGTTTCCAGACAGGACTTAACACTCTTGCAAAACATCATGCAATATAAGAGTATAGATGAAGGTGTTACCACGTCTGCACAAAAAGTCTTTCTGCGACATACTTGGTACATGATGGGAGAAATGATTCCCATTGTATTATGGGATGAAGATCTACTTGAGGATGAACGAAGAGGACTTGCTGATGCTATTGTGAAACTTCCAGCGAATTCTAGTTTTGAATTAAGAGTGGGAAATGGTTGGGGAAAGCCTGACCTTGCTTTGGTGGATATCTCGAGAACATCTAGAACAACATGTAACGGCAGATAGCAGAATGTTTTTGGAAGTTAAAAAATACTTACAGACTTTCTCCAAAAGTCTGTTCAAGAATGGAAAGATGACCAACAGTACCATGAAGGTGCAACGATTTTTAGAGATTTTATGGTTAGCAAAGAAGGTGCTGATGGTGCCGTGAAGTTGGTGGCAGACTTTTTAAAGACATCAAAAATGAAAAATTTCAATCATACTTGCAAGTACTTGAAATGCACAGAAAAGCAACTCCGAATCTCCGTCACATTTTGAAAAGAAAAAGGCGATAATAACTATCATTGTTTATTTAAACTTTTTACTTTCTACGCCATTAAAAAATTATGGAAAAGCTTCTTGAATGAAAAAGTGTACCAAAAAATGCTATTTTTAGGACTTTGCTCAAAATCTACTTAATTTGTATAAAAAAATACAACTTTTTGCAAAATTCTGCAACTTTTGATGTATTACTAATCTTTTTAGCATATCCAGAACCTAAAATAAGTAAAAATATGCATTTTGAGAGGATTCGAACCCCCCCAAAATCAAACATGTGCAATGTGCAACCATGAAAGTTGGTCCGATTTCCTTCAAAATTTTTTTGGTGGGTTTGTGCATGATAGAGAACATATGGAAGTGTAGTCAGTTGCTTCCGAAAATGTTTTAATTTTTGATAGGCAAATGGATCACCCTAATACCTGTCAAAAATGCTTATTTGTGGCTAAACCAGTGGTTCTCAACCTTTTTCCTTTCGTGGCCCATTTCTTGTTGTACAAAAGTTCTGTGGCCCATTAACTTTTCATCCTTACCAAACGAGTGTTCATCTCCAGGAGCGGATCCACAAAGTTTTGGTGTGGGGGTCAAATTTTGAATTAGGTTAAATGTTAACTAAATGCAAAGACATTACGACATTTAAACCTGGAAACGGGCGTAATAAGCGTTTAAAATGTTTCGTGTCAGGGGTGTATTCAGAAATTTTTTTAGGGAGAGGGCATCAAATTTCGTCACTTTTTTAAGCATAGTTTTTTTCGACAGCGTTAATTTCAAGCAACTGAAATAACAAAAACGAGTCTAGGGGGATGTCCGGGGGCATGCTTTCGCAGAAATTGTTTGAAAATTTGCATACTGTAACAGCCATTTTAGTGCTTTTTTGAATAATTTTCAGCCAAATTTTGTTTGTAGTTTTGGCTCCTAATTTTGAGTGCTTCACCAAATATGATGCATTTTGTTCGCACAGTTTCAATCATTGCGTGATGAAGGTGACTCAGGCATATTGTTATGAAAAGGTTCGAAATTATGGCATAATTTTATTCCTCCTCAGCATTGTCGAAAATGGATGGTGGGGGGATGTATCCCTTGGTAAGACCGTCCGTCTCAGGAGCTGCAGACTTGGGTTTGATTCCAAGTCGAGTCAAACCAATGACTTTAAAATTGGTATTCACAGCTTCCCTGCTTGAAGCTCAGCATTGAAGGGGACAGTGTGAAGAACAAGCCGGCAAGCTTACTTGTTGTGCCTTTGGGAAAAGCACTTAGCAGGATTACCCCGTTTTGGTGTGGTAGACAGATGGCTGACAACTCCTAAGTGAGCTCGTATAGCGCATTAATTGCTTTCTCGTGATAGAAGGATAAATATGCAACTAAATAAACAAATAAAAAATACCATTTTGCAGCAAAAAAACAGCGTCATTCATTGTTACTACCGTCAAAGACTAAACAAACACAAAAGTGTAAAATTAACCATAGTGACACAAATAAAACATAATTTTTCAATCAATCTAGCAATTTTTTAAAAAGTTCTGTGGCCTACCAGTGAGCCATGGGCAACTGGTTGAGAACTACTGAGCTAAACCAAAGGAGGTAGAGGATCACTTCAAAGACTCATACATACAGAAACAAATTTTAGGAAAAGTCAAGAAACTTCACTGTTCTACAGTCAACCGTTTTCTTGGTGTCTAAAGGTGCATTTACCGATACGCGATACCGATGCGCCACGCGACAAAAATGTTTTGCACCTTGTTTGTTTTGTTTTACTGTTCATCGATCATGCAAAAACCTGCGAAATCCATCTACATTTACTTACATTATAATTTTAGTCAAGTCATCGAGTGCCGCGCATCACGTATCGATAAATGCACCTTAACTTTGAAAACACTCTGAGTCAATACCTTCTCCCCCTTCCCCAGTTAAAACACGATTAAACTAGTAAGAACGTAGTAAGTTTCTCATACCGGTACTGGTATTAAAGTCAATTTTTTCAACTTACTAGATTGTTCTACTGTCTTAAAAACAATTCCGTTTTTGAGGTAACAGAAATTTTCAGGTAATCTAGTAAGTTTAAGGGTTTTCCATGCCGGTAATAAAATTAATTTTTTCAACTGACTTGATTGTTCCATTGTTTCAAGACAATTACTTTTTTGACAAAATATGCAATCTGCATGCACTCCACCAAAGCAATTAATGCAGTCCGGTAAGAAAGTAGTAGTAGTGTCTTATATTTCCGCACCGTCAACACAATAAAAGAATACAATAAGAGTAAGGAAATAAAACGTGGCACAGGAAAAGGGAAGAGGCAACAAAACGATTAACGTTATGGCATGCAGGTAAGAGAAAAAGAGTTAACAGAATACATGAGTGGGCATGGTTGCAACACCCAGAAAAGAAAGTTACCAAACAACATAAAATAATATACTCTTTGTGCGGCTTATATTTTTCTTTTATCAGTTTCTTGTGTACTTAAAAATATTCATTTCTGAAATTTATTAGCTTTACACATGTTGACTGGAAGTTTCCACAATTTTTAGTCAATCACAAGAACTTTTTGTTTTACTCACATTTGCTCTTTTAAGTTTATACCTTGCTCTGAAAAGTTTGCCTATCTCTGCCCTAACACTGAACACTTCTTGCTTTTGATACAAAGTCATTATAAGACTGCAATCATGTACCGGTACATGCAATAATACTGAGAAAAATGCAGTCTGCTAAGAAACTTACCAAACAACGTAAAATAATATACTCATTGTTAGAGCTCGATCGATATGAATTTTTTTAGCCGATACTGATATATTTAAAATTTAAAGGTTGATATCAATACCCGATATCAAAACAAAGATTTCGCTTTTGTTTTGATAAAATTTGTTTTTTGACCTTTAACCTGTTGACCGCCACTTCCAAAAGTTGTTAGACACAAGTTCACATTGAGATCTACCATCCCTAAAAATTTCAAGTCTCTGGCTTCAGTAGTTCAAAAGTCTTAGACTGCACAATATTGGCAAATTTTATCAATTTTTTGACCTTTAACCTCGAGTCACGTAACATAAAGCGTTTATAGTTGGTACAATGCAAGAACCTGGTAAGATACACCAATCCTGTAAATTTCAAGTTCCTATCTGTTTTTAATCAATAGTTATAACTCAAACAACATATTTTCTTATTTGATCTTTGACCCCAAGTGACGTCAAACGCAGATATTTACTGCGAATATTTTTTTACCCTTATCGAGATGCATTGCGTATACTTAATAAATTTGAAGGTTCTACCTGTTTCCATTTACAAGTTATTGGCGTTTGGAAAGATTTTTTTTCAAATTGTTTACTTGACCTTTAACCTGTTGACCGCCACCCCCCAAAATTTGTTAGACACAAGTTGATATTAGGGTCTGTCATCCCTGAAAATTTGAAGTCTTTAGCATTAGCGGTTCAAAATCCTTAGGCTGCTCAAAAAACTGTTGAGATTTGTTTATTCGACCTTTGACCCCAGGTCAAAGGTCGAATTGATATGCATATATATTATACTCTGAAAATTTGAAGGTCTTACTTGTCATTTGAGTGTGCGTGCACGCTCTTTTTAAAGCGTCATTTTTGTGCTTGAATGTGTGCGCAACTGCGCACGCAAAAGCACTGAAAAACCTCGCATTTATCAGCAAAATCGTAAATAAGACGTTTTTGTTGATTGCCGATAATTTATCGGTAGAAAACGGCCGATACGATATATCGGCCGACCTCGTTATCGGCCGATAAAGATTGGCTGACCGATATATCAGTTGAGCTCTACTCATTGTGCAGCTTTTATATTTTTCTTTTATCGGTTTCTTGTGTACTTTGAAGTATTTATTTCTAAAGTTTTTTAGCTTTACACATGTTGACTGGAAGTTTCCACAATTTTTAGTCAATCACAAGAACTTTTTGTTTTACTCACATTTGCTCTTTTGGGTTTATAACTTGCTCTGAAAAGTTTGCCTATCTCTGCCCTAACACTGAACACTTCTTGCTTTTGATACAAAGTCACTATAAGACTATAATTATGTACGTGTGATAACACTGAGAAAAAAATATGAATTGTATTTCATAACCGAAAAATTCTACTTTAAAGTCAGTAAGGCGATAAAATACATGAACTTGTATCAGCTCCTCCCGTGAAAAAATCCCACTTGAGTGCTTGAGTAGACTACGTAAAAAAAATTGCAGCCTTTGTTATAAAAATGTGTATGAGCTGCCAATAATTAGATAAGTTTACCACTATCTCTCACCTACAAAAATTATTGAATTTAAAATAATTTTTCACTTGTGGGTTACAATGTACATCATCAACTTATATGACGCCATAAATTTTCATGTGGACACCCAAACTCTCACTTGCTACACTAATTAGAAAGGTTTGCCACCATCCCCCCAACTGCAAAAAATTAATAATTTTACACTTGTGGGTTATGACGCACGTCATCAATCTATGACATCATCAATTTTTGTGCGAACACCCAAACTCTTACTTGTTACACTAATTAGAGAAAACTGTCACCATCCTCCCAACTACAGAACGGTAAAAATTAATAATTTTGAAATAATTTTTCTGTTGTGGGTAATAACGTACGTCACCAATTTATGACATCACAAATTTTCATGCGGACACCCATACTCTCACTCGTTACATGGGACTCGATCTGAAACAATTCCCATAAGTAGAACAAACATTATTTTTGATTCGACTTCACTATAGGTTTATGCATGTTTACTTAATGTGTATTATAGGCATTTTTAATCGGAAGTGTTTAGAGCAGTGCTGCTGTTTTTTCTCAAAAGGTAACAACTACAATTGTTGTATTTTTGAGATAATCAAGGTTTTGTGTTTTTCACAATTGCGCAAAATCCTGATTGTCAATTTTTTTATGACGTTATAAAAAACCATGAGACATCTCTTTTGTGATTTGATGATATCATACAAAGACATGATAATTACAATGGTAGTTATTACCAGCAAAAAAATTTTTGCAAAAACATAGCGAAAAATTTTTTTGCGTGTAGTTATTACCCCTTAATGATTATGAAAGCAAATAAGGTATGAGTTTGATTATTACATAGATGATGAAACATCAATTTTTGAGTCGAAAACTGTGAAAAAAACATTTTTGAAAAATTTGTAGGATTACCTTTTGAGAAAAAACGCAGAGTGGTGCGCCGCCCAGTGGGGTTTAGGAGGTCGAATCCCCCCTTTTAAAATTGAACCCTTGTTTTTAAAGTGAAGTATTCAAATTGTGCAAGGTGCAGTACGTGCTGTTATTACAAAACAGCTGTGACAGAATTTGTCTCTCAGCATAGTGAAGCAAAACTGGCTGGTTGGAGTAGTGGTATGAGACATTGGTATCGGTGTGGGCAGAGGCAGATCCAGGGGAAAGATGTGGGGAATGCATCACCCCACCAGCCATTTTCAAACGTGCTTTTGATGAATACAATTTTTCCATAATTTTGAACCTTTTTAATAACACTAAGCCTTACGCCCTAAGCACGCATAATCAGAAATGTACAAACAATATGCATCATATTTGTTGAAACAATCATATTTAGGGGCAAAAAATTTAAACAAAATTCGCCCAGAAATTGTTCACACAGTACTAAAATGGCCACTACAGTATGAAAATTTTTAAAAATTTTTCAGGGAGCATTGCTCCGGACTCCCCTAGAGCCATTTTCATTCTCAATGTGCTTCAAAATGGTTTTGCCGAAAAAAAACTATGTGTGAAAATAAGTCAAAATTTGGTGCCTCCTCCCTGAAAAAATTTCTGAACAGGCCGCAGACATGAAAACATTTTTCAAAGGGCTTTTCATGCCTTTTTGGGGTCTAACGTCTTTGTATTTAGTTAACATTTAACCTAATTCAAAATTTCATCTCCCACCACCAAAATTTTCTGGATCCGCTCTTCTAATCTAGAGCACCAGCAGCCTTTTATAGAAACAATCAAGCAGCCGCTGCAGCGCAGAAAAATCAGTCCCACGTGACAGCGACATCATTATAGATACAAACAAGCAGTCCAGTGCAGCAGTGTTTTGATCATAAAAACTGGGCCAGTGCACTAGACATTGCCTTTTCAATCAGGAAAAAACTAGTAAGTCTCAAAAACAACAGAAAATGAACAAAAAATTATATTCTCATCTATGACATAAACAATGTATTCCTGTGCTCTATTATGGTACCGGTACTGAAGTATCTGCAATTTAGCCGTCCCTAGCTTTATGCCAGGGTAAATCGTTTTTATGCATTTTTTTGAAAAGTTAAAGATGCGACTTCAATTACAACTTAAAGCAATAGTCGCGTAATCCCAATAAGCTGTGGTAGTGCTGTCAGTCAGCAATCAATCAGATACACCGATCCTAAATAATATTCTGCTACCTATTAGAGAATTTAAGACGATCAGCGAGTTTAAGAAAAAATTAAAACAGCATCTTCTAAACAGTTACTAGCTCTTCCTTAACCCTGCCTGCATTGGTTAAATTATTTCACGCAGAAAACTGCTTTCTGCTATATTTTCAGGTAATCCACGTCAAGCATTGAGACTTCATCAAACTTTAAACCCACAATCGCTTTTGACACTTGTAATTAGCTTTTTGGCCTAGATCTGTGTGAGATGGGAGGATCTATTGCATGCCAATTTGTACTCGGTTCTCTTTTGCTTTGCCTTCGGCTCCATTATTAACTTTACTAGTTTTTTTTTTTTTTTTTTCTCGCGTTGATTACCACTAGTCTAGCTTTTGCCACCTTGAAAGACCACCAGCTTCCTGAAACAGTTTTGCCCCCAGAATCGCAAACAATTTGATCTTGTCAATACTTAGGTACCGCATTACCAGTGTTCCCTTTAAGAAGCAAAATTTGAGAAAAATGAGACATTTAGGGCAAAATTTTTTAATTTCTGCACATCGTCATAATGATTAAAAAGCAAATTAGTTGAAAGTGCCCAAGTTTTTTTGTGTCAAATGAAAATGTTTTACCATAGAAACTCGTATCTGAAACAAAAATTATTCCAGACCTTGAATTACACCCTTTAAATATTTGGGCACATTTTTAGTGATTTTCACCTTTGGGCAAATTTGCACTAGCTAAAATCTTAGAGGGAACAGTGCGTATAACACAATCTCTGTGTACTCTTGCATAGTGTATTGCTAAAACCTTACCCTGTTAACAAAAACTATGCCAAGTTAGAGATTAAATCTCTTTTTTTTTCTCTCTTTTTAGTGCAGAGTGATAGTTGTCATAAAATAAAAATAAAGAAATCTGAATCAGAATCTGCGGTCATGCTGGACAGGATTTCTTTTGGTACCAATAGGTTTCTTTGCCTGTCTGGCCTTTGGTGGTTACTCTTACCTTGTCCACATACCCAATTTACCACGTTCACGTTGGCTTATTGCTGTGCGCTTGATGTCATCATTTAAAAAAATGATCATGACATCAAAAATGACGCAGAAAGTCCACAGCAACAAGCCCACATCAACGTGGGTCTAACTGTCTAAAGCCCATATAAATTGGACATGTGGACAGGGTACCCATGGTCTTAACAGTGCCTGGTCTGGGGTTAGGTTGGGTGTCTACGTTTTGGTTTAGTTGCACTAAAACGAGTCTGGCAACAAAGAGTACCCAGTAACATTGAAATGTGGTACACTTGTTATGGTTCCTACCATTGCACTATGTCATAGTAGTACTGGAGCTGTGGTCTCTCCAGTGTCTTTTTTATCTCGCTGTCATATGTTGTTTGGTTTTGTTTTTTTCTTTTCTTACCTTGTGTTAGTCTAATCTGGTGTTGCAACCATGCCTACTAATTCCCTCATCTTCAAGTTTCATTCTAACATGTCTCAGTGTTAATTATTTTGTTGCTTCTTCCCTTTTCGGTAACCATTGGTAGCTGAAATCCTATATTGCTGTGTTCTACTTATTTTGACGGTGCAGAAATAAAGGACACTATTACTACTACCGATACATAGTCTACTAGGTTTTTCAGAGCTTGTTTGAATTAAGCCGCATCTTATAACAGGTGGATATATCACTAGCACAAGGACCGCTAGTCAGGGTTGGAAATCAATACCCAAAAAAGTTAAGAAATAATCGATTTTGACGGTAGTTTAAAAAAGTAAAGAATAAAAAATATTGTAATTGATACCGGCATTCAATTTAGCGATTTCTCTAATTATGGAATAGTATGGCATAGTATGGAATAATATGCCATACTATTCTATAAATAGAGAACACTCTAATTGTATGGAATACTCTATAGCATGGAATACCGTAGTATGGAATAGTAAGTAAGGCACTGTGGTATAGTATGGCAGAACAGGGAGATAGGACGTTTGGGGCACTAGAGTAAAGAGGCCCATATAAAGAGTTAAATTTCGGGTGAATGGCCCTTAGGGTAAATGTGCCTCAGGCCTAATTTAGGGCAAAAGGACCTCAAGACAGAACGGTTGAAGCAATAAATAGGCCCTAAGAATAGAATGTTGATTTAGGGCACTGGGGCATATCTTATACATGAATGGGGCTCTAGAACCAATGGGCCTCAGGGCATTTGGGGCAATAAAGGATCAGGGTCTCAGCATGTTTGGTCCCTGGGACAAACAGGCCTTAGGACAATTGGGACGGATGCAGCACATTTGGAGTACTATGTACATTCACTACGGTATGCCATACTATTCCATACTATGCCATACTATTCCATGCTATGCCATTCTATTCCATTGGCTACTATTCCATACTATGCCATAGGCTACTATTCCATGCTATGTCATACTATTCCATACTATGCCATACTATTCCTTACTATGCCATACTATTCCATACATAGAAACACCCTTCAATTTAGTGTTAAGCGGTGCATGCCAAGCATTTTTGTGATGTCCTCACATTCATGCGATACCGTCTTGCAGACAAACAACGGACATAATATGCGAAGCAACTTTGCCAGTAAAAATCTTTTTGTTGTTGTTTTTTTTTTTTTGGCACAAAAAATTCATCAGCAAAAACAAGGATATGATGTAACGGTACCAAGGATTACATTAATTTTACTAAAGTTAGATAAAGTAACCTGGACAAAACAAATCAAATATGGAATATCGAATTGCGCCACAAAAAAAAGTAAAGACAAGGCCATATTTGATACTCATTCAAAAAAGTAAAGGCTCCAGTGCATTTGGTGAACAAAAAGTAAAGAATATCGCAATCGAATATCGATTAGGCTACAATCGATTTTTCCCACTTTCTGATAGCTTGTTCCACCATTTGAATATGCCACATAGGGCCTAACCCCGTACCCTGAGTTATTCGCAGGGTTAGGGCCTAACCTCGTACCCTAACGCCAAACCCTAATACCGAACCACGGCTTAATTCAAACAAGTCCCGGTTTTTCCACATGACATGAGACCTGCTCAGCATACACAAACATTTAAATCCAACTGATTAAAAACAGCGCCATCGTTGCCCAGCAATGCCAAGTTGCCAGTTTAATTTAATCGAAATTCCCAACTTTGCAACGTGCGGTTAGATATGCGACAGTCTGTTTTGAACAAAACTGCTACAGCGATTTTGTGCTGACTGCAGCGTTTTTGTGCTTACTGGTACGCTAAGAGAAAATTTTTTGTTTATTCTATTACCCCCACTCTTCCCCATCGCAAATAAAAAAAAAGTGTCCTGTTAGCCCACAGAAAATAAACCAACTACGCTGAGAAAAAATATTAAAACCTGGAACAGTATCGTACCCAGGACCTGTGAGCTGGGAATAGAATAAAATGGAAGAGGAATTTTGGTATGGAATATGGAAGATTTCAGGTATGGAAAGGAATGGAAGATTTTAAGAATGGAATGGAATGTCATCTTCCATACTTTCCATACCTGCATTAGTTTAACAGAATAATAAATTTTGATCTCCAAGTAAAAAAAAAAAAAAACAATGAAGCAGTGACAATGGCGTTACTTGCAGTGGAATCCATGGTGGCACTGCGTCATAGTATTGCTAAATCGTAGAAGGTGACGCAGGCTGGAAACTACGCGGTAAGTGCCGTGTGCACAAACGGTGGCAAAGTTCGCACTTCGTACTACGTTCTATTGCGTCGCGGAAAACTTCAAAGTGTTCTATGGGGCGCCGTTTGAAAAAAAACTATTCGTTTTGTGAACCATGTTTTTTGAGCTTATTTAGACCATAGTTTGCCCGATATGCATATTGGAAATGTCCTACTTATATATCGGACAAAATGTACTCTAAGTCGGACCAAAATACACGCGCAAAAGAAGTCGGACAAAATCGTTTTTTTCCAAACGGCGCGCCACACGCCTTTTGGAAAAAACGATTTTGTGACCCCTGTTTTTCGAGCTTATTTGGACTATAATTAGTCCGATATATACATCGGAAATATCCGACTTATATATCGGACAAATTGTGCTCTAAGTCGGACCAAAAAACACACGCAAAACAAGTCGGATATTTCCGACTTATATATCGGACAAATTCGCCGTTTGGAAAAAAACTACACGTTTTGTGAACCATGTTTTTTGAGCTTATTTAAACCATAATTTGTCCGATACGTATGGGGCGCCATTTGGAAAAAACTATCCGTTTTGTGAACCATGCTTTTTGAGTCTAAACAAGCTCAAAAAACATGGTTCACAAAATGCATAGTTTTTTTCCAAACGGCGAATTTGTCCGATATATAAGTCGGAAATATCCGACTTGTTTTGCGTGTGTTTTTTGGTCCGACTTAGAGCACAATTTGTCCGATATATAAGTCGGATATTTCCGATGTATATATCGGACTAATTATAGTCCAAATAAGCTCGAAAAACAGGGGTCACAAAATCGTTTTTTCCAAAAGGCGTGTGGCGCGCCGTTTGGAAAAAAACGATTTTGTCCGACTTCTTTTGCGCGTGTATTTTGGTCCGACTTAGAGTACATTTTGTCCGATATATAAGTAGGACATTTCCAATATGCATATCGGACAAACTATGGTCTAAATAAGCTCAAAAAACATGGTTCACAAAACGAATAGTTTTTTTTCCAAACGGCGCCCCATAGTGTTCACAATCACAACTTCAAATTTATTCAAAATTATTAAAAACAAGATGTCACTCAATTAGACAAATGCTTTCACCTGGCGTTGTGCTGACGCAAGTCTGCGACTTTTCCCAAAAAAATTTGTCTCTTTTGATGTTATTAGAGCAACGCAAGTACTCACAGTTTCCTACATGGTTAACATTATACAACGTGTTATTTTGGGATAAAGATGATAATACTACCGTACTTCAAATATAAACTGTTAACTAAGTAGCCTTCATTAGATGGAAAGAAAAAGCAAGAGTGAAGTTACGGCGAAAATCAGGACCAAAGTGTTTTGAAAGAAATTATCAAAAAATCCCTCATTTTCAGAATTTGGTGGTTGATACCTACTAATATCATCACCATTTTGAGACACCACTGGAAAATTAGTTAAAGATTCAGCCACAAAAGAAGTATGGGGGACGTAACTGCTGCATTTCGATGTCGTTATCATCTTCAGAACATGATGGGAAATATATACTTATTTCATCTGAGCAAAGAGAGATATCTGATTCACTAAGTTCTGTAAGTCCAAAACGTTGTAACTTTCATCCACGTGCCAGTCAGCCATGCTCAAAAATGACAAAACTGTTGCTATAAGCGCTTGCACCGAAAGCCTATAAATACAAGGCTGCAGGGATGGATATGTTATATTACGTCATTATGTTGATTCGAATTTCAATAGTTACTGTTTGTTTCCTCGTTATCGCTTTACTAAAGCCGCACGATAAAGGAAAAAGGAACAAGTATATCGGAAAAATTCATTACTCCAAGACGAGTTATCTCACCTTTGGCATACGAAATAAAATTATTGTGTTGGGTGCCAACGACGAGTATACTCGTCCTAGTTGTTTCGGCCCCAAAAAGGGGGTTTTCACATCTACTAAGCCACAATAAACGTTCAACTCTCTTTTTTCGTTCTAATTTGTGAAAAGATGCGCTTGGCATTTGGGAACAGATTTCGAATTTATTACATGGCAGTCAACGTGTTAAGAAAATGGTCCAATAATTAACGATAGACATCGGTAAGCTCTTGCGGCGGGGAAATTAAAGCGGACAACGCATGACGAGAAAATCATGAAGTGAGATTGTGAGCAACAAAGCTTTTGGTAAAAATTCAATATCTTAAAATTGGCTTCTCAGCGGTAGATCCTTGAGGTTCGTTCGAAGAAAACTCGAGTAGAATGATGGGAGAGAGCTATTTAACACTTCCTCAAATTTTCAATTAACTGTTGTTTATTTACTTTTATAGTTTGCTTAAAGGGTGTGATGTAAAGCAGTTTGAAGAAAAGAATGTCGTGCCGGCGATGTTATTTGATGTTTATATCTTTATTAGAGGTGCTAATTGCAGCTCTTGACTTTTTTGCTTTTTTGTTTCTCGATGCTCTGAATTTTTCATTTAGGGCACTTGCATGTGGACTGAGCTTGAGCAATTACTTTTATTTCTCCTAAGTGATTTTGTTTTCAACCTGCATTACATTGCTCGTCACTGATGAAGCCTATTCTACTTTCTACGTCTGTGGTCTGTCCTAATTTTATTGTTATTTGCATTACCGCAACTGTTTTCACCTAAGCCGAAAAGATGGAATCTATTAAATTACCTTGTCTTTTTCGCGAGAAACGTGAATATACTAGCACATCAGCAATTTTTGTGTATTGTACCGATAGTGTTTACTGTTTGATACGCTTCTTTGATGGCTGCCCGTGACAATCTATCAAACAAAATCAACTTTCGAAAAGCACATTCGTATTCAGATTAATTTAAATCTCTATTTCACTTAAAATTGATATTTCTGTTCTGTTATAATACCGGTATTGATTTCGAATCTAATAATCGAAATTTTTATTTCTAAAGTTGCAGACAATTTTATTTCCCTTTAATCAATAACTTAACATTTAATTAATAGTGAGTAGTGACATATAATTAATAATATAACATTTAATTAATAATGACATAAAACTTTTACCAGATCACTGTGAAAAGGATTGTCCGCAAACTAAAACGAAGCAATAAAAAGTTGGGAATATATTTCAACCTCTGAGCAAGATTTTTTTGACTAAACGACTATTCTGACACAACTTTACGCTGGAAATCTCTCTGAAAAAAGTGGTATAATTTTGAACCATCATTAGTTTAAAATGTGAAAGTCGAAATGAGTGCATGAACGAATGCCCCCGGAATAATACGCAATTCTGACTATAAAACCTTCTCATAAACAATAGGCTAATTGCTTTTGCGCCGCAACCAAGCAATGATTCATTACCAAACAGGCAATCTGTAATTAAATATCACAAATTATGATCAAAAAAACTACATCGCAAGTAAAGTCAGAAAGTCAGCCCATATAGCCCACTTCCAAAACTCTAAAAATAGCATTAATGTTTTGCTTGTATGGAATAATATTTCCTCCCTTAAAATATCTTCTAATAATTTATTTATTATTCACATCAACATTCGCTCTCTGAACAAGAGCACAGATGATTTGCATGAATTTTTAACTGAGATAGGAACTCGTCCTAATAGGCCCAGTGGTGTATGCACGGGGGGGGGGGTCGGGGGTCAAAACCCACCCTATTGAAGATTAAGACATGATAACCTCTCTTTTTGGAACGAATCGCTTTTTTTCATACAGGGATTGCCGAAAATGCCCTCATGTTTTTCTGTGCAATCCAACTTGCTTACAATAATAGGCCTATCGGTGGTCAAACTTTTCTGGTGCGCTGCGCTTGACGTTGACGATTGCAGAAAAAGTGAAGCTTTTCTTTTTTAAAACGAACCGACTTTTCTTCGTGAGGAGCTTGCCGAAACTGCTGTCATGTTTTTCCGTTCGGTCCAACTTCCTAATTTAATTTCGAGAAACTTTTATTACCATGCGATGCAACAATACAGGTATTCCAACTTTTCTGATGTGTTTTGCTTGAACTGCATTTTTGTCATTGATGCCGCTGTGAAGCAACTGGTAAGCAGGAGCTTCCTTAAATACGGCGTATCTGCAGTAACTATGGCAGCACACAAATTTTTTTTTAAATCAAATCTTCACTGTAGGCCTACTCGTTTCATTAACTCGCGTAGTACTGGAGCGTGGTAGCGCGTGTCGGGGCCCGACCCCGTGGCTGAGCGCCTGGACAACACAGCTCCGAAGAATCATCGCAACGGCGGGTAGCCGTTCATTACACTGTGTCCGATTTAACCTGCCTGGGAATTGAACCTAAGACCTTTCGCATCGATAGCGACATCTTTAACACTGCGCCATAATCGGCCGGTCTTTAGAAAAATTATTAAAATATAAAAACTTAAATTGACACTGCCCTATCGAAGTGCTGAAAATAAAATAACAATACTGCCAAGGCAGACCAGACCAACGAAAGATTTAAAAAGGCCCAGGGGCGGAACGGGGATGGGAGGCAAAATCACTTTTACTCACCGTAACTGTCTCGGGAGCTGGAGTGCTCTGTTTCCCAGACATTCCGATTATGTGTTTAAAAGTATGCGATGATATCGACGCTGTGATTTGGGTGAAAAATACTTACATAATATCGACGCTGTTTTTGACCTTAATCACATGATTAGAGATTCCTCTCGTGCGTAATTTATTGTAATTTAAAAATGTTTTGGTAGGGAGGGCAGTTTTTGCTCTTGCTTCACTGTCTTCAGTTTTCAAGACAGGGGAAGCTGCCCCTTTCATAATGAGTGCATATTAAACGTTTTTATCAAGGTTTATATGCGCTGTTTATATCAATGTTGGTTCTTGAAAAGATTTTTTTGGAGGGATGCAATTACTTGTTTTACCCCCCTGGCTACACCCTGTATGTGACGTTCCGAAAGCTAGCCTACTTTAGCCAGTTAACTTTCCTATGGCCCAAAAATGAAGTCAACTAAAATTTTTTTAGTAAATTTTTAACCACGGATTGACAGCTTGAGTTTTTGTGAAACCTTTTCGCTCCAAAATGAAGTGCAAAGAATCAAGCAAAAGTGTGGATGAAGTATCTTGATTGTTTACTTCATTATGGCATTATAATAGCTGCGACGTCACTGAAACCTACGTCATCACGATGTAACGTCACTGACTCCCCCCTTTGAAAAAAATCCTGCGTACGCCACTGAATAGGCTTATGTCTTACTGAAACCCGATTAAAACAAAATAGTCTCGTCAATACTCAGATCCCCGGTTGCAAATTTTGCCATATTGATTCTGATACCAATGCCGGAGGAGTAGGCATGTACCTTTCTAAAGAAATTGAATTTAGTTGCGAAAATTTATACAGCTTTTCGAAAAGTGGTTGTGAAAATTTGTGGATTTCCACAAACACAACTCTAACTCAAAATTTCTCTTAGGTGTTGTATATTGTCACCCAAGCGCCACCAGTGTCAAGGAATTTATTGACGATTTCAATAATACTTTTTTAAAAATTAATTCAAAGAATATCAATAGTGTTCAGTGGCGTACGGAGAGCATTCTTGGAGGTATGCTTCTCTACAATAGGACTGCCGCATGCAGTCATTTATTAAACAAATGTGTGGAAGCAGGAGTGGCCTTTACGGCAGGCGAAACAGGCGACCGCCTCGGGTCCGCAAATTTAGGGGCCCGCACATTAGCAAAATACGCGCAATATGAGTTACAATTAAATAGAATTTACATCAACGAAAAAAATTGCACAGATTGCTGTTGTAAGTTATGACTAGTCGTAAATATAGAAAAGCTATGAAAAGTTTCGACTAGTTGTAAATATAGCCACAGCAATCAGCAAAATGAAAACCAACCAATCAGGCAGCCATAGCAATAAAGCTGGATACCGAATGCAAAATTTGCTACTAGTCACCGAATTTGCCTCTGTGAAGGCAAGAAAGGTGCATTTTGCGCAGGAGTGCCGACCGGTTGTTGTGTGTTGCACAGTGTAGTACGTTCGCTTATCATCGCTTCTAAACTACCGTTGCTATTGCTGCTTGATGCTTTTCATAGCTACGCTTTTCATGACATGGCTTATCATCGCCACTGTTGCTTGATGCTTATCGTAGCCATTGCTTGTGTCTCGTGTTATTTATTGCTTATCACAACTACCGTGGTTTCATGTAACTTGATATTGTTTGAGGTGCGAGTCGAGTACACCTCACTCCGTCAATGTAAGTGTATATTGTTTAAGCTAAACAATGCTACCGTACAATAGTTAACCTAAGGTGCAGCGACCGTGCATTTTTTTTTAAGTTGTGTTTATTTTTTAACTCCTGCACGTTTCAACGTATATCGTTTTGTCGCTGTAACCTCTATTTCGGCCATTGTTTTCGTTCCTAGTTTTTGTTAGGTGTTTTTCTGGTCGTTAAATGAAATAAACTACTACTATTACTAGAATTTGGTCTTTTTTCCAGCACTGCTGAAAGGGGCCCGCATATTGTTTCTTGCCTGGGGCCCGCAAAACCTTATAGCCACCACTGTGTGGAAGTCTTCGAAAGTTTAATACGATTACGCGAACCAACATCAAGCGCCTTTTCGAGCAGCCTAATTTGCTACTTAATATATCTAATTTTGGTGTCGGCTTTTTAGCTTTTGCTATTTCCAATTTTTCGTCGTAATTTCTTCTACAAAACGGCTTTTTAATTATACTGTCAACACTTCTTCCATTCCACTAATTCAACCTACAACTTGAATTTGACCAACAACTTTAAAATGTATGTATTGACCGCCACACTTTCACAAATCACTAGCAATTACTCACCACCGCATGCTAGTACGATATAGAATACATTGGAAAAGGTCTGGCTTGCTTGTGTTCAACCAAAGACTATATTCTTAATTACAGGTAACTCTTACCAACTATATTTGGAGGTTGTTTGAATCAAGCCGCACCTTATACTGTTATAACAGACAGTTATATGTATCATGCTTAAATTACTCTCCATCCAGTATCATGCTTAAATTACTCTCTCTTCACATCTTTTATGACGATAGTATCACATCATAATTGAGTAAAGTAGTTTCTATCACAATTTACATTACTACATACTAATATCATCATGCTCTCTGACTACAGTGAACCGGTACTGTGTTTTGTTTTTTTGTACCGGTACAAAAACGCGTGGTTTGATTAGTTAAGGTGTTTTTATTTAATTTTTTATGTTTTGTTTTTATCTTGAACTGTAAACTGCTTTGCTGTTCTTGGTGGGGTGGCAGTTGACTCGATGACCATTGTGTCCTCTCGCTGCCTCTTTTATATTTTTTATTTAGTTGCATATTTATCCTCCTATCACGAGAAAGCGATCAATGCGCTATACGAGCTCGCTTAGGAGTTGCCTGCCATCTGTCTACCACACCACGATGGTGGAATCCCGCTAAGTGCCTTTTCTCAACGGCACAACAAGTAAACTTGCCGGCTTGTTCTCCACACTGTCCCTTTAATGCTGAACGTCAAGCAGGGAAGCTGTGAATAGCAATTTTAAAGTCTTTGGTTAGACTCGACTCAGAATCAAACCCGAGTCTACAGCTCAAGAGACAGACGCTCTGTACCACTCGACTGTATTGCGTTGCTAGGCAAAAATATAAATTGAACTAAACTGAACTATATGACAAGCACAAGAACCGCTAGTGAGTTATTAGTAGGAGTTAGGGCCTAACCTTAACCCCGAAACCTAACCTCCTGAACCCAAACCCTAACCGCGGCTTAATTCAAACAAGCTCCGCATATTTTTGGCACCGGGCAGTGTTTATTTTGCCAATAACGCCAAAATACTGATTGGCCAAAAAATTTAGGTTCGTAGGTTAACCGGTGTATATATACATCATACGCATGACTGTTGATATGCTTGCATCCATTTCCACACCCGGTTTAGTATCTTACAACTAACGGCACTATCAGTATCCAATCAGTGTCTTACTGCTAACAGCAAAATAGACACTTTCTATATTTTTTATTTTGGCCCAGCTTCAATTCTTATACCGGTACCAGTTCTACACTTTTCTGCTTTTCTCTTGAGCCTTTAGCTCATATTTAAGCACAACGTCTACTGCCTCCCAAGATTTCAATTTCATCCTCTCACTTTCAAAGTCAAGCAGAAGTAACCTAGCAGACTAGCCTAGCAAAACCAGTGGCAATTGCCAAACTTCAGCAACCCCCATGCTTCAACCAGGCAATAAAGCTACATAATAACATGACGTCACTCTTTGAAAAGTGAACACCTTGAGTGACGTAGATCAGTGCATTAGGATGCTGCTGATCGCTTTTTTCTTTTTTCAGTTTTTTAAATTGTTTATTATAGTCAAAGTGTTCGCCTGGGTTGGGTGAACACCCTGGGTGACGTCAGCCTAAAAAAATCAATTTTTATGGCAATCGCAAAAAATTGCAACTATTGAATTATTTTAAAGGGGAAAGTAGTAAAATTTACTTTCTGAACGAAAAAGTTTATCGCAAAAATTACAAAAAATAAAAAAGAATGTAAAAAGTTGGAAAAAAGTATTTTTTTGGAAATGTCAGGGTGTTCACTGAACATCTTGAACACCCTAAGACTACGCCACTGCCAGCGATTAAATACGATATAATTTATAAATTATAGCGAATTAGCCAGTCTTTGAAGTGCCATTTGACTTTGCTTTCCTCTTTTCAGCCACCTTTTTAACTTGAACCCACTACAATTTCAGTTGTGACTGCTTGTTTTTTTGTTTTTTTTTTGCCAAACACTGATTACCGTCTTCGTACATACAGTACATCCACGACAAGAGTTTAACAAGTACAGCCGATTCAAACTAAATACCGGTAGTTTGCAAGCTGCTTAGGCTTTAAACAGTTTTGGGGTTTATTTTTTAAATTTTTAGAAAAATTAAAGTGCCAGTAAACTGAGTAAAGGTTGCTTGAAGCGCATTTTGGCCATTTTAAAGTTTCGAGTTTATGCAATGCAGCGCTGGAACGAGGACCGAACCTACCGAGACGAGACTTTAAAGTTACGAGACACGAGACTTCATAAGCCAAAAATTAGAAAATATAAAAACGATAGTAATACTCTGGAGTATGGGCTCTACTAAACCAAGTTATTGAAATAACTTTATAGCAGAATGACATTAGCAAAAACAAATGAAGCAATGAAGCCGTCGCGGTTATGAACTGATGTAGCCTATTATAAATGTGCTATTGGTCATATTCTTTTAACGATTACAATTAATGATTTAACGAGTTCACCATAATAACAAAGAAACAGCTTATTATCACAGAAGATTTAAGTCCTTGTAGCTTGCAAGGCCAGCAATACCTCTCGCAGACGATTACACGGCCCAATATTCTTATTTAATCTAACGAAAAATATGTCAAGAAAGCTTTAAACAAAAAGTCATTGGTAGGCTATGTTGGTCTAGACCAGGGATGTCGGCATTGCAGCCCACTGTCCTCTGTTAAAACAATTTTTTGGCTAGTTTATCAAGTATTGAGCACGAGAGTGTTCATGAAATTTTATCAAGATACTTTATGTTTGGTAAATAATAAATTAATTACCATAAACATTTTAAAGTCATTGTGACACCATGCATTTTTGAAGATCTATCTGGTTAATAACTTTCTCATAAAAAGAGCTAGCTCAAATCTAGAAGCACTTCCCATATCGGTAACCAAATTTCCTGCAACTGTAATCCCGGCACTTTTTTCGATTTGAAGCCTTTTTTGGGCCTGGACTACTTTGAATAATCTTTTGATAGCTGTTGTAAACCAGACGAGAATAGCATCTTTCATAGGGAACAAATTTGCAGAAATCTTAATTTTATGACATATGACACGTTACTCTTTTGAAAATTTTTTGATTTGACACACCGTTTGCCCATAAAAATTATATATCAATTGTTTAGACGTGGATAGCGGTCGTGATGTCTTTGAGTGAAGGCCATATTGTTAAAAGTTAAAACTGAATTAACATTATTGGATTAATTATTACATTAATTAATTATATTAATGGATTTTTAAATTTTCTTCGTTGTTAAAAACACTGCATTTTCAGCAAAATGCGGCTCAGTACAAGGCCTACCTATCAATGGTTAATTTTTTTTTCTTAGAACTATAATATGAAATATTGGAATTCTGGTCGCTTTGTGGCCCAGTTAAATATTTAATTTTGCAATGGGTCCCTAATGAATTAAAAGGTTAGACATCCCTGGTCTAGAGTAGATTACCATCGAATGCATGTGCTTAGTGGTTGAAATAGACCAGTTTTCATATATGCTGCTCACAAAAAGTAAGCAAAAGCCTGCAATTCTGCAGGCGTGAACAACAAAGCAAAATGGTCAAACAAAATGTGGCCAAGTGTTTTTGTAAAGTGCGAAATCACGCACAATGTTTTACTTTGAATACGTCGGGTAAGTGCCATTGTTGCTTCCGCATCAAAGACCTGAATGCTGTTTCAAATCCAAAATTTTTTCATGTCTCGATCGAGACATGACCATTTTCCGAGACTTTCAAGATCCGAGACCGAGACGAGACATTGGCATAGCGAGACCGAGACACTCAAAAACGTGTCTCGAGTGTGTCTCGAGACCGAGACACGTCTCGAGACATCCAGCTCTGATGCAATGTCAAGTACGACTGACTGAATGCTATTTAGAACAAGACGTTTAGGCCAAAAATGCGACCATTTGTGCACTTTTTTCGTAGCGAGGTTTGGCCGGGAAAATGTAGTTTTTAGAATGACCTCATCATAGTAAAACCCCAGTTTTTCCGCTACAAAATAGTGTTTCCTCCCGGAAAGTCGGGACGAAAATTTCCCGGGAAATTTGGGGTTGTGAGATTTTCGTTTCTCGGAAATTTTTTAAGTTGCGTTATTTTTAGTTATTAGCATGACCCGAAGTTCAAATTTTTTTTCACGAGATGCAGAAAAGTTAAAAAAGCAAACAAGCAAAGCAAAATACACGTTCACAAACATATTGAAAAAAGATAACGAATCTCGAGGGGGTCTTCGAAGTGACCGATAAAGGTCTTCAAGTCAAGCAGTCACCCAGAAAATGCTTCAGTCGCCACATTTAAGGCGACAGATATACACTGTAAATCATATATAATGTTTAGAATATATTAAGTAGAAAAAATTTGAAGGGTAAAAAAAATTTCTAAGCCGGTGTTCCTTAATCGGGGTTCGATCGAACCCATAGGGTTCGACGGAGCTGATTATGGGGTTCGGTGGATTCATTTCAATTTTTTAACATCATATGGTAGAAAAATTCATCATACAAGAACTTAAACCCGTTATTTCGGTCCTACTAAACACCGCAAAAGGACTTACTAAACACCGCAAAGAAAGAAAAAAGAACGTCAAATTGATTTACTAAAAACCGCAAAGAACGACAAAGAACTTGGAATCATATCTTAACAAAGAACGATAAAGGACTTTAATTTAGGGTTAGATTAGGGTTAAGGCTAGAGTTAGGGCTAGGTTAAGGTTAGATTAGGGTTAGGGTAAGATTAGGATTAACGCTAGGGTTAGGGCTAGACTAGGGTTAAGGCTGAGGTTAGGGCTAGGTTAGGGTTAGATTAGGGTTAGGGCTAGAGCTAGGGTTAGAATAGGGTAAGGGCTAGGGTTAAAGCTAAGATTAGGACTAGGTTAGGGTTAAGGCTAGGATTAGGGTTAGATTAGGGCTGAGTTAGGGTTGGGGCTTGGGTTAGATTAGGGTCAGTGCTGGGTTAGCGTTAAATTAGGGTTAGGGCTAGGTTAGGATTAGGGTTAGGGTTAAATTAGTCTTTAGTCTTCAGTCGCATATTTATCCTCCTATCACAAGAAAGCGATCAATGCGCTATACGAGCTCGCTTAGAAGTTGCCGGCCATCTGTCTACCACACCACGATGGTGGAATCCCGCTTAGTGCCTTTCCCAACGGTACAACAAGTAAACTTGCCGGCTTGTTCTCCACACTGTCCGTTTAATACTGAGCGTCAAGCAGGGAAGCTGTGAATACCAATTTTAAAGTCATTGGTTTGACCCAACTCGAAATCAGACCCGAGTCTACAGCTTAAGAAACAATCGCTTTATACCTATCGGCCATCTAAGCTGTTTGGGGCTAGGTTAGGATTAGGGTCATCAAATTCTTTGTCGTTCTTTACGGCGTCTAGTAGGCCTACATCAATTTAAGGTCTTTTGTTTTGATTGATTGATTTCTTCATCTTTATCCTCCTATCATTAGAAAGCGGCGGAGGCGCTATACTTAGAACGAATTCAGACTCGCTTAAGTGTTGCCTTTGTTTTCGAGTTTTCCGGTTGAATTCTGCTTCTGACTTCTTTAATTTGCTACTTGCTAGATTCCACCAAGCAGAGATAATGATCGTGAAGCATCTTATTCAAGTACACAACAGCGTGACTGGGTTGGGAGTTGAACCGTTTACCTTGCGACCATGGGCATCGTAAAAACGATGCTCCAAACCACTTTGCCACGCTGCCGATACCATTTTCCTTTGCTGCGTTTTGTAAGTCCCTGTTATTTCACCACCTGGCCCTCTGAAAAAAGCTTCAAGCGAGTGAAAGCCCCTGTTTTTTTCTGGAGCGCTAACTACACAAAATGGATCAAAAATCTTCGTCAGCACGACTTGGGCGCAATAGTTGCATATTTATCCTCTTATCCCGAGACAGCTATCAATGCACTATAACGAGCTCGCTTAGGAGTTGCCGGCCATCTGTTTACCACACTAGGATGGGAGAATCCCGCGAAGTGCCTTTCCCAACGGCACAACAAGTAAACTTGCCGACTTGTTCTCCATACTGTCTCTTCATGGCTGAACGTCAAGTAGGGAAGCTGTGAATATCAATTTTAAAGTCATTGGTTTGACCCAGACATGGGCATTTATCGCGATAATTTATCGGCGACAACTTTTTATCGATTATCGTTATCGCTCAAAATAGTTTGGATTTATCGATTATCGTTATCGCTTTTGTTATATATTTTGTTATCGCCGATAAATTATCGCGATAAACGATTTTTTATGTACGCAGTGTTTAAACTTCAAAGTTGGTGAGTTGGCGCTATGGAAAAAACACGGTGTCCATTAAGACCTATTGTAATTTTTAAAAATTATTTCTTTGTTTGGCTTAATTTCTCGGCAGAGTCCGTGAACTGCTCTGTTTTCTTGAAAAATCTAGAAAAAACATTTTTGCAATTCGACTTACAAAAAAAAAAACTTCGTCAAACTCATCGAAAATTTACCGCAACATTTATCGTAAAAATTTATCGGCGATAATTTATCGATTATCGATATCGCTAGAAGAAATTGAGATTTATCGATTATCGGTATCGCCCAGGGCTTTTTTGAAGTTATCGATTATCGTTATCGTTTTAGTACAAAATGGTTTATCGTGCCCATCACTGGTTTGACCCGACTAGGAATCAAACCCGAGTCTACAGCTCCAGTGGAGGACGCTCTCACCACTCGACCATCTGAGCTGCTAAAGTATTTTCCAAATAATATAGGCCTTTGATTCTGAGGTTCGGATAAGTGCTGCTTTTTCTACCGCTTCAATCAAGTTAACCCTTTGCGGGATATAACAATTTTAGGCAGTTTATTTTATGATTGTCTAATGGAATAGACTATTTAGGAATAAAAAGAGACATATTCATCATTTTTTTTTATTTTGTTTTGCGTAGATAGTAGGGTATGGTACATATATGTACCACCAACCATCCAGCCGACTTTTTAACGATTACCAGTTTTTGTGTTGAAATGATTTGAAAACGGCAGAATGCGTTTGTGACAGCAATAGATTTATTCCACAGCAATCAAAGCACAACATTTTTGGCCCTACAGTTGGTTTGCAAAAAAATATAACAAATCGCGAAAAACTAATTACCATAGGCCTATGCATGATCGTTACAAAACACGTCACTTGAAAACAATAACTTTAAAAAAAGACGATGACCGCATGGTACTTTTGTTTATTTTCATGGTACACTATGAAGCAATCTCGGCTATTTGCAAAGAACAAATAAATATCACAGTCAATGCACTTATTGTTTGTTCTGCTATGCAACTTTTTACTCGTAGCCTACAGAGCTTGCATCGCTGATATTTGGCTATTTTTTCCATGGAATGCTTGGAAATGAAGACTGGTTTGGACAGTCGGGCTTTTTTGTGGTTGTGGACGACAGAATTCCAAGAAGAACGACGTTTTTTGCTAGAGTAGCTGCCAATAAATCTCCGAGCTATGATCCTCCTAAAGGTTTTAGCATCAACCTTTTTTACATGGGATACGATTCCGATAACATCATGTAGATTATATGGGAGTTGTTGAGAGCAATGTCGATCAGATCAAAAGCTGGTTTCATGTAATACTTCATTTTAGATTTACGGTCAAATTGATATCACTTTTTTCTGGTCCATGATGTCGACTCCACCCGCATATGCACTGTAGTGCTTGATTACACTGGGGCAAGTCACACTCTTTATCCCGGGATCCTTTTATGAAAAGTTGAAAGCATTCGTATGGCCTTGTTGTCCATCCATTTCACATAATGAATATTATCTAAAGCAAACCGAGCAGCATCACCCCTTTTCATACTTTCGTCACTTGGGACTTGATTATTTGGAACATGTCTACGATTTTCTCAAACAGTCAAACTCTACCAGCACTATAGATCTCATCTTTTAGAAGTAACCTTGCAGCATCTAACTCACACAAAAAAAGAACTGAATGGTGTATAAAGGTTTGCAGAGTTTTCTGGAGTAGCCATAGTCTCCGAGTATCGCTAAGTTTTGAGCATTTTGATAACTTTATAAGTTCAATTCAATTTGCAACAAGAACTACATATCTAAATACGGTGGTTATTAATTTAAAACAACTTAATAGACTCGAGACGACATCACAACGAAAGCAGTTTTACTCACAAACTACATACAAAATTGACCCCAAAAATTCCTAGCGTATTTCTCTGGTTGCATGCTTCTGCACTTCAATTTCAACATCAAAACAGCTGTCAATCGATGTGTCAACACAGTCTCGCCCTGAATTATCTTCTTGTCATAAAAAATGCTTCCACCTAACCACATGAAAATCACAGCAACCAGAAAAGTAAATTCGCACACTAATGGGACAAGATTATATGGGGTGACTAACAGTGATGTAGTCCTCGAGGATGTCCTTGGTTTCGAGGACAGGTTTGTGAAGTCCTTGGCCTTGGCCTCAACCGTGTTGTCTTTGGCCTTGGCTCTCCTAGGCCTTGGATTTTGCGCTGTCCTCGGCTCGAGGACTCGATATTTTTAAAAATTCAACCTTGCGATTGTTTTCACAAAACGCAAGCTGTTTTAAGAAAAAATGGTCCAAATAACGATAAGCATTGGTATTTGGTAAGCTCGCGCGGCGGAGAAATAAAAGTAGATAATGCATGATGAGAAAACCATAGTTATATTGTGAAAAGCAAAATTTTGACAATTCAAGATTTTGTTTCTCACAATCTTTCCTTAAGGTTTTTAAATTGAAATTGTGAGCAACAAAGCTTTTAATAAAAAATTTATTCTGTGATAATTGGATTCTCAGCGGGAGATCCTTGAGGTTCGAACACTCAAGTAGAATGATGGGAGAAAGCTACTCAACACTTTTCTTTAAAGTTTCGATCAACTGTTGTTTATTTACTTTATAATTTGGTTAATGGCCATGCAAAGCAGCCTGAAGTAAAGCAGTGATGTAAAGCAGTCTGAAAAAGAGAATATAGCGCCGGCGATGTTATTTGATATTACAGTATATCTTTGATAGAGGTGCTAATTGCAGCTGTCTATTTTTTTTTGCTTTGCTGTTTCTCGATGCTCTGAATGTTTTGTTTAGAGCACTTGCATGTGGACTGAGCCTGAAATTTAGCATGGCAGTACGATAAGCTTTTTATCATGGGACGTCATTCTAGCCAGGCTCATGATAATTGTTTTTACATGTTATAGGACAGATCTACTAAAGTACCGGTACAGTAAAGACTGCAGACTCAGAATGATGAACTTGAACATAAGCCTTCTCTGAAAATTATAACTTTTTTTTATAAAACGTTAAAGAGTAATAATCATAGGACCAGTGAAGATTGGAATAGCTTAAAGTACGACCAATGTAGCAAATAAAAATTGAGGCCTCCGCTTGAATTTTTATGAACATTTTATTGCATATGCAGGTTTGCTGAAATAACGAAGAGCGTTAATACTATTTTTACGAAGCCACATATGCAGAGCTATGGTTTTTATCGTAGTGAAATATGGGCATCATTGTAAATGGCCCAGCCGGACATTTAATCCGCGAAACCAGCACCCCAGCCCAATGCGCCGGCCACTCGGTCAGACAAGCCTTGCTTGTAAAACTTGGGTCTCAAACAAATTCACTGAGTTTTGATCTCGGGTTCAGTGGCGTCGTGTCATTGGAGCTCGGGGAGTGAGATGCTTTACTTTTTACAATTTAAAAAATTGAAAATAAAAAAAAAAAATAATAATAATAATAGCCAGTGCTATTTTGTTTTTCTTTCAAACTAACCCCATACCTCCGCCCCCTTTCTTATACTATAAATTCTATTGTATTGTTTTTCAATTTTTGCTTCAATCAATCGCTTCGATTCAGGAGTAAAGTTAGTTTGTTGATCTGTGGTTAGAATCTAAAAAACATTTTGCATGCGTGGTTAAAGATGATAGCCTAGAACACACCTATACTCGTCATCCCACCAAATGCGTCAAAACTAATAATGATTGCAGCCTGCGTTTATTTATTCTAACCCAGCTTCTGTTTTAAAACATGGGCTACTAAAACATTTTTGTATTGTCTGACACTATAGTAGTGACTGCACATCACTGCAGGTGCCGATATTACCAATATGCTCTTTTTTGACAAGAAAGTGTGCTGAAACGAGTGTTTTTTATGTGAAAACCGTAAAAATCCGTTGGCGACTGGGGGCTAAGCCCCCAGACTCACCTTGCCTACGGCAGCTGGGGTTTTTCCCCCAACCCCCTGTTAGGTCCTCCACTTTTGTTAAATTGTGGGGCCACACTGATTGCACATACTGTACATAATTAAGGAGCGGTTTGGGGTATCGAAATAAATTTCGATTTATTATCCAAAAATTGGTGTATCACGACGTATTTTGGTATCTTTTCCTAATTTTTTTTTCGTGATGTTACTCACTGCTGAATATGGCTTTTATAAAGGTAGTAAATGATCAATATCTGTTTAAGTTGTTACTCGGGCTCTTCCGAACTTTTTGGCTGCACGACGCCTCTGCTCGGGCTCAAAAATATTTTCAAGTAAATGGGGTCTTGGTCTCGAATTTTTTTTTTTTTTTTTCTTGAAGTCTCGGTCTCGACTCTCGACCAACAAGACTTGACTCCATCATTAGTTGATAACACAGTCGAAAACTTTTAACGTTGCAGCATTAGGTTGTGAGTAAAATAATTAATTTTCTGCCCAAACTGAGCTGTTTAGCTCATTAGGTGCTAACTGTTCTAACATCATCAGCCCTAGTCGAAAGAGATTTTAGCTAAGGGGGATTTATTATATGACCCCATCGAGCTTGCATTTCGGGGTCTGCGCCTTCGACATTGATTATTCTTCAGTCTAATTAACACGTTGTGGGGTAGTTCTTTGAGTGTGGATGTGACACGTGAGTGCTTTTCACTTTTTGTTTTGCTTCGTTTAGTGATTTTGTTTCTATTATGATTGCTTGCATTTTCGTTGATTTGTTGTTTTTTTTTGGTAAATTGGTTTTTAGTTATAATGGTTAATGTATAAGACAGTGGCGACCTGGTGGGCAGAACCTCCTTTAACTAAATCTGGCTCACCAAAGGTTGTAGGTAGGAATGGTTCAATCGTTTGGTTCACAGTAGGAATGGTTCAATGTACGACGTTGTACCGAAAGAATACGGCTACACTTATGGAAAAGCGAACTGCGGATTGAGTACAGACGTAAAAAATGCGGCTATAGGTTACCTACTAGCTAGTAAGCACAAAATCCAAAAATGGTTGAACAATTTGGTATGCAGAACAGTGTCGACCAAAGTAGTAAAGATTTCAACCATCATTAATATTTGTTTCCATGCAAATATTATTTGATTTAAAAAAAAACCTTGATTTTTTTTTGCTTAACTCTGATAAGTTTGCCTGTAACTGGATTAGTGCATGCGTTTTTTCTCTATACATTAAACAAGTTACCGTTAAATTACAACAAGGAACTTTATGCTTGATTCATCGGGGTTAGTTTTAGTTTTGTGGCGAATTTCATCTGAGGCATTTATAGTCTTATACCCTGCGCCTAGTAGACCTGGCACTGGATTGTTATCAATTATAATATTTTTGTTAACCCTGTAATTTTCGAAAACGATTGTCGTTGTAGGTCTGCAATATTAGGCCATAAATTGTTTGAGAACCATTATTTCATGACCAAATGACCAACATTTTGAGATTTCATACTGAAATCGGAAAAATGCCCGTTGTCCTTGATCCATGTCCTTGGCCTCGACTTGCATGTCCTTGGCCTCGGCTTGTGTGTCCTTGGCCTTGAAAAAATTTTGAAGTCCTTGGCCTTGACCTTAAGGTCCTTGGCCTTACTACATCACTGGTGACTAACCCTCAATCACACGCAATCAAAATCACAGGCCTAACCTCAATCATAGGCAATTTGTTGCATTTGGATGCACAATCGAATACCAAGTATATACTGATGAATATGCTCTGATAAGCATTCCTGGCTAGACTTTCTTTAACCATATCGTATGCTAAGTTTCAGCATTGCTTTAATTTTGCTGCTAATGGTTTGTTACTTGTTCCCTTCTTTTTTTTCTTGCTTCATTTGCATCACACAGCACCAAAAGACAAAACCAAACAGGCTAGTTAGTCACACAGCAAAAAACTACCAACATTATCATTGCAACTGTATGATACAGGTATACAGTCAGAATTGTCGCGATGGGGAAGCTGCCCTACTGCTCTTTTGCCAGGAAGGGACAATACTGCACTTTTATGAAAAAGGGTCACGGGGGGCAATACTGCTCTTTTTCCACAGGGGGATGAGCGGGTAATACTGCCCTTTTGCCAAAAGAGGGCAAGGGGGGCACACTGCATTTTCAGTAAGGGGGGCGAGGGCGATACTGCCTTTTTGCCAAGAAAAGAAAAGGGGGCAATATTGTGCTTTCGATAAGATAGGCAATACTGCTCTTTTGCCAAGGGCAGACAAGGGATTTTTGCTAAGGAAGAAAAGTGGATGCAATGCCGCCTTTCTGCAAAGGAAAGATGAAGGGGGAAATACTGCCCTTTTTTTGACAAAAAGGTACCACCCTTTTGCCAAAAAAGAACAAGAAGTTCAACACTACTCTTTTCTAAAGGAATACAAGGGCAATACCGGTACTACCCTTTTGTCAAGGAAGGGTGACCACCAGTGGAACAATACTGCCCTTCCTTGACAAAGTGACACGACGCAAAAGTGCAAAGGAGTGACAAGGGGGCAATACTGCCCTTGCATTGCAGTATAATAGTGACAAAAGTCAAGCGCTTACTCTCTAACTTGTAAATGCGCAGAAACATCTCTGTCAACTGCATACCTGCATCAAATATTTAAAAATGAAATTCAACATCATCATATGGAATTAAAAGTACAGCTAAAAATCTGTTTCTTTTTGTGTAGCATGTTGCTTTCCGTAACTTTTACCGTTTCTTTTTCTGAATTTCTTATCGGTAAAAATTTATGTCTTTTTAATAATTAGGTGGACTGCAATCTACCTGGTTGTTTTAACCGTGAAGGAAGCTTTGCTTGATGCCAATTACTATACCGCATTGTAGAAAACCTACAGTTATGGTCATGGGCATAGTCAGAACAAAATTTTGTAAAGGAAATTTAAAAAATGTCCAACATTTCAGTAAAGTGAAAAAAATCTTTATACCGGTAAATCATTCTGTTCTGGCATAATTTGGCTGAATCACATGCATCTACAAAAAATAGAGGTGTGCAGGGCAAAGAACTCATCACTGGTGACAAAATTTTGCATTTTTTAAAGAAAAACTTCTTGTTTTTCAGATGTTTTGTGTAGGCAATTGTCTATTTAGCACTTCCTGGCAGCGGTGCCCATGGTTTTAATGATACTGTTATGCATAGAACCGCCAATATTTGTCTAAAAAAAGCGCTATGGCCAAGTCATATCATATCTATAAATAAGGATTTTCATATGCAAATAATGCACTTTTTGTTTTTGTAAAAGTGTTAAAAAATAAAGCAATTTCTACAGCCTCATAAATGACCTCAAAATTCTTGTTTTGCAATGTCGCAAGACTCCAAGAGTACGTCGATTCTTAATAGATAATTTGTTTGTGACTATTTTTTAGTGTTCATGCTTATGCGACATACTCAACACCTTGGCTTTATTGAAGCACGTACTGTGTAAACTGTTTGTATTAACAAGCAATGTTGGTGATAATCAGCAATGACTGAACCTCAAAGAAAAGTCAAATCTTCATTATAATACTTGCTATAATATGCTGAAGGGTGCAATGAGTGGTGGGGCCTATCTCCGAGACTCAGTGCCTGGGCAACACAGCTTCAGTGATGGCAAGTTGCTGACGACACTGTGTCCAATTTGATACTCCTGACCTCCTGCATTGATACCCATGTTGTCACAACTTAGCTAACCAGCCAGTCATGACTGCAAGTTTCCTATTAAAAATTCCCTTTAAAAAAGCTGCCCCCACTTGCCTTTTTGACGTTTTGGCACCCCTGCATATGGTATCACTATCACCATATGACGGTGATCTCAATCAACTCTGAAGTTTGGTGTTTATGACATTCAAGTCTATTGACAATGGTTTTGTTTTCTAAAAGTCGTTAAGTAATACTTGGCACAAAGAAGAAATTACCAGCACCAGTACATTGTGACCCTGGTCATGAACCACCGGTAACATATCAGCAGTACTGGTAACAGACTTAAGCCATTGCAATAGGCCAGGGGTTCTCAACCGACGACCTCAACCACCCAAGGGGTTCAGAGTGTTTTCTGGGGGATCTATGCTTGATTTGCAGGCATGGTCTGTTGTGAAAAAAAGCACTGACTTGGGCGTGGTTTTGTGATGTTTTCATTTTGTAACTAAAAAAGGCGTACGGCAGTTTCAGTTAGTTGAACTTAGTGGTAAAGCATTTTCTTAAAGCAGTGTCTACAGCACCAGCGGCCTTCTTTTAAAGTTGCTCTTTGCACACATCAACCCCTAACTCTAACCCAATCCCAAATTTCCCCCCCTAACTGTACTGTAATACCCCTAATTAAATGTTTTACGTTGCTGTTCATGATGTCACGCCAGTGTGACACAACGTCATGAAAAGAAGCAAACAAGCAGGGCAGTGCAGCAGCGTTTTGATAATGGAAAGTGATGCCCGTGCTCTAGACACTTCCTTGTCTTAAATTGGTAACTTTTTAATAACAATAATGTACCAGTATTTCCCGAATCTAACCATAAAACCAAAAAATGCCAAATAACACAGAACATCATATTATATGAAACAACTTAGGCCAAGCTGCTGGTAGAACACAAAGCATACCGGTACCGTATCCAGGAAGTTGCAGACGGAGTCTTAAAGTAAAGAAGCAATCGACTGCTGAATTACAATTAAATTGACTTATTTTTTTTAGCTTTTTTGATGTTAATATTTCACTCACAGATAGATTCTGTTTGTAAAATGTCCAAAAGTTGAAGGCAGTGTCTATTTTGCTGTTAGCGACATAATAGCTTTTAGGTCTGTTTTGCCAGCAACAGCTAAAATCAGTATCTACCTGTCTACCGTGGGATTACCTCTTATTCTATTCTACTGTATTCACGAACTCGATTGCTAACCACATGTTACATGAAGCCGAACCGAAGCCAAGACGAAAATCGAACCCAAAACTAGTGCAGCGCTTCCCATTATACGCTGTGATCAATGCCACTGACCTATCAAGAAGTCGTGGCAAACTAGCAAAAAATGGAGCTTAAAAACCCATGCTCGTCACGATCTCTAGGTCGATGACGCAACGAAGGTAAAATAGACCTAATTTGAAAATGGTATGATGATTATGTCACATTTGGCTTCACAAAAGTCATATATTATAATTCTTGTTGGCCATCTGATTGCTGTATATACCTTACTGCCAAACCATTAATATACCAGCATACATAGTATGCATTTGTTTATTAGAATAATATGTATAATCCGCAATTTGGAACGCAGACAAATTCAAAATTTTGTGTATAGAATCAAATGAGGTCTTGTCTGCACTTAGCAGCTTCAGAAACACATACAGTGTACTGTGTATAAACAGTATCACAGGACACACAATGGACGAGTAACCCATTGTTGACTTCACTCAATAATATAATACCGCGGTCTCTTAGTATTTATGCAGTTCAACAGACATTTCAAAAAGGCTTTCTGACTGAATAGGCAGTTAGTACGATTGATACCACAACAGCACTGCCTGAATTCTGCCTCACATAAAAGCATATAACTATACAATATTTTAGCACATCAATAATGTACTGGGACATGGTAGTAGGCCTACTACACTACTACTCTGTACTGTACTAGTGGTACGTGGTATCAGCATTCCAATACCAATCTGCCAATACAGAAAACAAACAAGGCTACCAACGCTGGTATATATAGATCTAGAGATATAAACCAGTACACATAGTGGCATTCATTTTAAAAGTGTAGCCTTCTGCTATCAGCATTGACAACCAAGTTCACTGGTTGACTAAGCAAAAGCATTAGACTAGGCTCCGATAATTGCCAATAATGTAGGCTACTTTATAACACTGAACAGTACTAATAAAAGCGTCCACCTCTGGAGCTTTAACAGCTCAGACGGCCAAGTGGTAAAAGTATCCACCTCTGGAACTGTAAACTCGAGTTTGATTTCAAGTCGGGCTAAACCAATGACTTCAAAATTTGTATACCGGTACTCATAGCTTCCCTGTTTGGCGTTCACCACTGAAAGGATAATGTTTTTACGCATACCTGTAATTTCTCCCCCTTCAGGGTTGTTCTAGTTGGTACTACAAACGTTAAATAATTCCACATTATCATAGTTGATTCATATATGAATCGGAAACCTTGCGTATAATGTGAGTCGGCAAGCTCATTCGGTTAGGGTTAGGGAAGAATTAATCATAGTTTTGCTGTCGCAGCTAACTTCGTTTACTTGAACGACCCTGAAGTGGGAGAAATTATGCGTAAAAACACCATCTCCACTGAAAGGGCAGTGTGGAGATTGAACAAGCTGGCAAGTTTGCTTGTTGTGCTGTTGGGAATGGCACTAAAAGAGATTCTCTATCTTGGTGCGGTATGGCAACAGGTGGCCGGCAACTCCTACCGAGCTCGTCATAACGCTTTGATCGCTTTCTCATAACGCTTTGATCGCTTTCTCGTAACACAAAAAGCCCTGGGCGATATCGATAAATCTCAAATTCTTAAAGCGATATTGGTAATCGATAAATTATCGCCGATAAATTTTTCTGATAAATGTTGCAGTAAATTTTCAATGTGTTTGACAAAGTTTATCTTGTGTGAGTCGAATTGCAAAAATGTTTTTTCTAGATTTTTCAAAAAAAAAGAGCAGTTTACGAACTCTGCCGTGAAATTAAGCAAAGAAATAATTTTTTAAAATTACAACAAGTCTTAATGGACACCGTGTGTTTTTTCTACACGCCAACTCACTAACTTTGAACTTTAAACACTGCATGCATAAAAATCGTTTATACCGATAATTTATCGGCGATAACAAAATATAGGCCTATAGCATAAGCGATAACGGTAATCGATAAATCACAATTATTTTGAGCGATAACTGTTCATAATCAATAAAAAGTTATCGCTGATTAATTATTGCAATAAATGCCCATCTCTGACTGTAACAGGTGATAGGAAGATAAATACCGGTTTGTCATTCGTAAACAAAATGTGGCTGAAGCCCTATTGGATGACTTAGAACAATACGGTAGGAGAGAGAACCTGGAAATTCACGGTGAGCCGTTAAAGCGAGACGAAAACACAAATGAAATTGAAAATTGTTAAGTCGGTCGTAAGTTCTCTTTACGTTCAGCTTGATGACCACCAAATTTCAATTTCACATCGGCTAGCTGGTAGTTACAAAAAGGTTCAAGGAAACCAAGCCACGGAACAACCTCCACTCATTATAGTTCGTTTTGCGAATCGCGACAAGCGAAACGAGATTTACGAGAAAAGAAAATTGTTAAAATTAAACTGCAAAACTGAACCTATGAGTCATAATTCCTCTACCAACATCACGATCCAGGAAAACCTCACTCCGCTCAGAAAATCCATTTACCAAGCTGCAAAACAAGCCAAAGCCGCGTTGAATTTTAAATTTGCTTGGACCTAATTCCTCTACCAACGTCACGATCCAGGAAAACCTCACTCCGCTCAGAAAATCCATTTACCAAGCTGCAAAACAAGCCAAAGCCGCGTTGAATTTTAAATTTGCTTGGACCTCCCAGGGAAAAATTTTTCTGAGACAGGACACGGACACCAAGGTTTATAAAATTTCGTCGTTTTGTGACTTAGCCAAGCTGGGTTATTCTGGTGCTGGCGAAAAAATATGTAGGTTTTAGTGGTGTAGGCCCACTTTTATTCAGTGTAATTCATTTTATCGTATTGCAATTTAATATACCGGTAAAAAAGTTATTTTATTCAACCGTAGAAAAGAAGTATTGCAACCAAGATATTAACTGTATTTATTGTGTCCAGATCCACTATCCTCGATGCCATCCAGTGCCCAGATCCACTATCAGCGCTTGTTTACATGCCTTTGTTCTACTACACTTAATCCTTCTCCGCATTGTATTTTTAATGCGAAAATGAATCACGGAAACGTAATTTTATCTTGCGTATTTTCGTAAATCTACAATTTTGTTTGATCTTTCGTACAATCAAAGAAACAAAATTTGACAACTTATGAAAAGAAATCAATTAAAAATGAAACTAAATGAGTATCGTACGTAGCAATAACACAATGTATTACAAGAGATGATAGCAAAACTTTGCTTACAACAAAAATATTCCGTTCTCTGTGAGGTTTTCATAAACAATTTTTCTGTAAACCATTGCTCATAAAATATCCCAAGACTCACCACGCGGAGGTGACCGGTATCGCGTCCCATTCACTCCAGCACAATCTCCAAACTTTATATTATTGTGAAGTTTTCAATGGAGCACTGAAACTTAGTGTCAACGATGGCATCGCCGCTCTTGATGCGAGTTTATTTCGGATCAATCATGGCGCTCTTAACAACAGGCCTTGACGTCGCGCAAGCGGCGGCTGTTTGTGGAGGCTGACTGCAAAAACGTGATGTTTGAGCATCACCATACTTTTTCGTTTTTTATAAATGATTTTATTAATCAGCTTCACTCGAAATGCAATTTTGCATGTTTCAGGACTAATGTTCGGAATTTAAATCTTAATTGTTATTGTCGAATACATTGCTATCAAATTTTTTTTGAAAAGAAAAGAATTTAAATGACGTTTTTCAGAAAGCGATGGAATTCCAGACGTACTTGATTTGTGCCAGAATGAAAAGGCACGCTGTTAGGAAGGTTGCAACTATCAACGAACAAAATGTTGGATAAAATAATAGTTAAAATTCAAAACACCCTATTAGCTTAACGGCGTTATAAAGCTGCAAGATGAGAATCCCACTACAACTGCATTAAAAAAAATCACTTCAAGCAATATTACCACATAATGTCACATCAAATAACATTCCCTACCAGAATGCTAAATAGTAACAGGTAAAAAGACAAAACATTCATTCTGAACGATGCAAAACATATGAATTGCAAGCATAGCGAGAAAAATAAAGCAAACATACCAGTTGCACGCACACTTGAATAAATAGATAGTACAAACCGAAAAGCAGTGTAGAAATGTCGCTAAAAAATAGTACAGTGATAGTTGTCGAAACACAGAATTTAAAAGTTACAGCAGACACAATTATGCGTTGCCATCATATTACACAGTATCATGCCAATATTATTACAGCTCTCGTAACAGCTTGTTTCGCCGTTGACACAGTTAATAACACTTACAAATACTTTGGTAAGGACAAGGTATTTTTACAACGATCTAATGTGAAATTTCTGCAAGAAGGCTTATCAACAGTAAAATCATGAAAAAACTAATAAACTTACTAGAAAAATCACAGTCGTTACCGGTACATCTTATCAAAATAACCATAAACAACATATATACAGTATGACAGCTTGTATCCATTTATTCTTCTCCTCTTCATCACTTGGCAAACGGTACACTGGTATCTTTTCACAGCTACTTATGGCTGGGCATTTTTTTACTATCATAATTTGTTTTGCACGCATATACCCAACATTTCCTTGGCATTCTGTTGCATTTGGATTATAGTGCTCCACATACCTGGAACTAACCTATGTGTAACCCCCAAGCTAGTCTACTATAAAAAAAATGCAATTTAATTGAAGGGCAGTACTTTCTATGCTGTAGATACGTTACCCACTATGGGGTATGTCTAGTATCGGCCCCCACGCTTTTTCTGTGTTTGCGCACTGCTAACAGCGGGTAACGTCTAGAATCGGCCCCCAGGTTCGGTTAGGGTCAGGTAATACGCTGGGTCAAGTTTCGCAAACCAAAAAAGCGTGGGGGACAATAATAGACATTACCTCCAGCAGCTGAACTTTTAGCTAACTCAATTCTAGACGAAGTATTTATCTAAACTTCAATTTGAAATAAGAAATGTCAGACGGGACTACCGCACAAAAATTTTGTGTACCGGTACTTGTTTATTCAAACTCCAACTACGATACCGGCACCCGAAGTTGCCAAAATCGTTATAAAATTCCACTGTAATTTGTTTTTAGTTGATATTTATCCTCCCATATTACGAGAAAGCGATCTAGCGCTATACGAGCTCGCTTAGGAGTTGCCAGCCATCGGTCTACCACACCAAAATGGGGGAATCCCGCTAAGCTTTTTCCCAACGGCACAACAAGTAAACTTGTCGGCTTGTTCTTCGCATTGTCCTTTTAGTGCTGAACGTCAAGTCAAGCAGGGAAGCTATGAATAGCAATTTTAAAGTCATTGGTTTGACCAGACTCGGAATTAAACCCGAGTCTACAGCTCAAGAGGTGCACGCTCTTACCACTCGGCCATCTGAGCTGTTCGGACTGGCTAATCTATTTAATTTAAACCACGCAGATTACACTAAGTGCTAAAAGTAGATAAATATTTTTTATTTTTTTACAATTGCTGTTCTTTTTCATAATATTCTAAATCTGTTTCTATCAGACACCCGGCACACGCCACCGGAAAACTTTGGAACTGTCTTTTACTGATGTGCTTAACTGATATCAAAACTATTTTTAATTTGCCAACTTAGTAGAACCATAGGCATGATTCTCTACGGCTTTTGACCGAGCTGAAAAAAGTTTTTTTTTACACGCTACTATGATCCTGACGAACTTGGTAACTACTTCTTATACCTAGTTTATAGTGATTGTATGCGACACCGAGCAATGCAAGCACGACATGGGCTGGGTGTACACTAACGCTTAGTGCACGAAAAAGGGTTACCGGTTATCATTTTTTTCGTCCTTCCAGACTCATCAGGTGCACAACTACGAGAGCCAAAGCTAGTTTAAGTTAACCACAATACTGTTTACCAGCTCACTGCGCTCTTGCCTGTCCTTTACTTCCTTGTGTCGAAGTCGTACTGACCATTGACTGACGAAGTATTGATGCAATTAAATGCGTGCTGTGCGCAAAAACCGCCAAAATGCAAAACTACGATCAGCCTCCACAAACACTGCCGACCTGTACGATGGCAAGGCCTGTTGTTAAGAACGCCATGGGATCAATCCTTCCCTACTGGCATGATCGCGAACTAAAAATGAAGCTTTTGACACCAATTTAATGTGGCGTTCAACGCTTAGAGGGTGACAAGGCAAATCAGGAATTTTGATTCCAGAAAATGTGTTTGATTTGATCATTTTCCTCGTACCGTTGCTCGTCACAGAAGTAGTAAAAGATAGCTCTTTAACAATTGCATCAGTCCTGTCAATGAGATCAATTAACTGCTTGCATCGATACTAAGCTGATTCGCCCAGTTGTCTGATACGCCCATCCGAAACGTTTTGCTTTCTGCTGCGAAGTATTCTTCTCTAAGCAAGCTCATTGTGTTTCAGATAGTGCTTGAAACCATTGCTGCCAGTATTGATTCATGATGAGTAGGGCCATTTTTTTGTTGACCTAAAAAAATATATTTTTGACTTTATTTTAGTAAAATTTTGACTTTGTTTTGACTTAACCGCTTCCGCGTATTATGTATGTCTTGTTGCACTTTATTAATTAAATATGTTTTATAATCTGCAATTTACCTAAGTTTTTAAAGAAAAAGGTAGCCTACTTCGAACATTTTCTCAATTACTCAGTGTTGAAGCTACTGCAACAAAGCGACGCATGACGTTAAAACCTAGGATAACGAGCCATTGTGTGTACCGGTATCAATTAGTGTGTAATACAGAAATTGCGTTGCTATCGCAACTGTACTGTACACTAACAGTATGTCTATGATTTTTTTAACGAAAGCCACGCAGTATAATTACAAGGACGTTTTATTGTAACACAGCATCATATACTTTTTTACGTTATTAACATCAAAATTTCGGTCTTTTCTCAGTAATTTATTGAGCAAAGAAAACGGCCTCTCCACAGCAACAGAGGTTGGCTGGGCTTTTTGCAATAGTGCGTAGCTTGTTGGGTCAATTGTCAAGTTGGTACAGTTTATTATTGTTTCTAAATCAGAGTTGGATAGTCGTCTGTTAATGTAGTCTTTAATTGCGCAAGGATCATCATGGAATTGCATATTCTTCAGCAGTCCGTATGCTTTGGTTATTGTGCAGGCACTTCCTTCTAAGAACTCAACGTTGGCTACCAGAGTCCGGTATTGATTTATTTTAACCAAGTCCGACACCAAACCTTCCACACTGATAGCGTCTTTTGCTCTGCGACTAAGAGGCCTGCACTTGTCCAGTTGTTGACAATGGTACGAACAGCTGGAAGGTTCTCACTATAATATAAAACAGCTCTAAGCCAAGTTGCCCATCTTGTAATTACAGGGTCAGGAGGAGATGGCAGACCAGCATCATGAAAATCTTTCTTGCGATCTTTGTTTTTGATTGTTGCTGCCTTGATCGTTGCTATTACTTCATCAATATTTTTAAAATGAGCACGCACACGCATAGCGCAGTTATGTAGTAAGTGCGCAACGCAGGTGACATGCATCAAAGAAGGGTATAATTCCTTTAATGTCTTTCCAGCCGAAGACATGTACCGAGCAGCATCAGTCAAGAACAATGAAAAATTCTCGCGTTTTATTTCAAGTTGTCGCAATATGTCATCCACAGTGTGCAGAATAATACTGCTATTAACATTGCGACCGCTGTCAAGTGGATGGCAATTAACGAGGAATGTCTGATTTGGAGCATCTAAGCTGCCTACAAGCACACTAATATACTTTTGTTTAGCAACCTCTGCTTCATCCACAATCAAAAAATTTTTTTGTCATGAAGTAATTCTTAAATTTGTTCCTTTTTTTGGGATGCCAATTTAGCAACACATGCCCGGGCTGCAGTCTCCGAAGGCAATACTTTTCCCATTCTAGCAAACAGAGACTTTGAAAAAGGATGGTTCAGTTTATGAAGTGGGATATCTGCAGCTAAGAATGAAGAAACAACCTGTTCCTTGAAGTTTACTTGATCGAAATGTAAAAAGGTTTGCTTACTTTGAGATTTGCTCTTCGTCTCCAATTTTCCTTGGTGTTGCTTACTTTTTCGGTGGCTTTCCACAAAAAACTTTTTGTCGCATTTGACTAACACGTCGCAAAGGTTGCATCGCAAGTCGCCGGCAGGAGTTGCTGAAAACTCATCCGGATATTCCTGGCAAGTCTGCCTAACTTTCGCTATAGAAGATTTGTATTGTTTTGGCATTCTTTGCTTTGCAAGCTACAACTTAAAAGACCACGTGTAAAGAGCGCAAGGCTTTTATAGGATTAGATTAATTGTCCAACAATTATGCGTCTATGCATCAACAATGACGTTTCATGCATAATAAGTGCTATTTCTTTCTCAATTCCCGCACGCATTATTGTGACGATAGTGCAAATACTGCAACTATTTCAAAAGTTTAAAATCAAATAAAAGTGCGCATAAAATCTTAATAGCAGCTTAAAAATTCCAAAACATATTTTAAAAATATAAATTTGTTCGTTTTTGTAAGGAAATTTTTGATAAAGACAATTTTGACAAATTTTGACTTTATGCAAAATTTTGCCTTTATTTTGAAATTTTAACGTTTCATGCATAATAAGTGCTAGTTCCTTCTCAATTACCGCACGCACTATCGTGACGATAGTGCAAATATTGCAACTATTTCAAAAGTTTAAAATCAAATAAAAGCGCGCATAAAATCTTAATAGCAGCTCAAATATTCCAAAAAATATTTTAAAAAAATAAATTTGTTCGTTTTTGTAAGGAAATTTTTGATAAAGACAATTTTGACAAATTTTGACTTTATGCAAAATTTTGACTTTATTTTGACTTATAAAATCTATCAAAATAGACTTCTGATCACCTGAAACGAACGTTAGTACACATTTGATCATGTAACAACGTCCTGAAAAAATTTTGACTTGATTGACTTTAGCAGGCCCTAATGATGAGCAACCGAACGCATTGCGTTCTATTACAGGAAAGCCCCTGTACAATTTCTCTAACTTGCGATAGTAACTTTTGACACTTTAAAGCAGTGTCAAAAACATGCCGTGATTTCTGAGAAATGGTGTGATTGCGTTTGATTTTAAACCACTAGGAGTGTGACACCATATTGATATATTGTACCACTATGGCTTGAAATTGCTTGATTGCTTTTCAGTTGAAACACGCAATCTCAATGCTCTTGATGCAGCAGTGAAAAAACGGGAGTGTGCCATTTTTCCAAGCTTTAGAGATGCTAACGTTTAACAACCAACCCTACTGTAATATCAAAAAAAAACAGTCCAAAAAACTGCACTTTTAAACTCATTTTGAAACTCAAAACTTATTTCGACAGCCAAACCACGAATCTCAAAAAGTTTCGCTCAGCGTTTTCCAAACTATGGGTCGCGACTCATCTGTGGATCGCAAAAAGAATCTTGGTGGGTCGTAAGAAGTTATAAAAATCTTGAATCAAACTAGAACTCGTCTGAAACTACAAATTGAAATTAATGTCAAGTCCATTATGGAAAGTAGCTAGAAACAAGCTCATCCTTTTCGCCAGGGTTACTTAATATTGAAGATTAATTTATTTTGTTTTCTTCCTCAATGTTTTATTAATTGAATAAAGTCATGTGGGTCGCCGTTAGTTGTAGTAGCAACCAATGGGACCCAACTCTAACAAGTTTGGAAACTACTGGTTCATCTTAAACTACTTCCGCTTTTATCGAATGTTTTTTCCGTATTTGTTAGGGGTGCTCTTTAAATAATTTCCTTTTGTGGGCTGCCAAAGTTTGTTTCTTTGTTAGTACTCAAGATCAAACAACATTGTTGACTTGCAAAAATACGCAAGATAAAATTACGTTTCCGATTCATTTTCGCATTAAAAATACAATGCAGAGAAGGATTAAGTACAGTAGAACAAAGGCATGTAAACAAGCACTAATAAGGCTGGATTGACGCTCAAAATTCCCATAAAGTTCAGACGTATTGCGCAAAGTATTATCGTTGTCGTATCACAATAAAATTTTAAATGTGATATTTTGAGACTATAAACTGCAGATTACGTGGGGTTGCAAACATATTACACTAATTCACTTCGAAATTTAATTATGAAAACATGCGCATATTTGCCCCAAAAAAACAACTTTGGGTACAATACGCGAAGTGTTCCCTTTATCCTAAAGCACTCAGATTTTTACCCAAGTGTTTTTACACCAATTCACATACTTTTCAAAGTGCTGAAAAAATTTTTGAGAAAAAGACGTTTGCGCTTGCAAAATTGCCCCTCCAAAAAAGATAACTGAGGCAACAGGCCAATTTGCGCGCCAACAATGCTTTTGCTAAATGAGACTGATACTTACAAACCGATGAAGGATTTAATTCTTTATTGATAGCAACGTACAAAACGCCAAGAGTTTTCCTCCAAGCTGTATTCGCCGGGATGATTCTTTTCTTCCAGTAATAAGAAAAAACTACACCAATAAAAACATTTTTCGATTTTTCGCTCAAGCTACATAACACTATCACCATCCAATATTATTATTAAGTTTCTTGTTTTCTTTTACAAGCCAACGAAAGAAAGGAGCGAAGTATTTTCTCACAGATGTTACACTCATTTTGCAATTGCCAGTAGTTTCACGTAGTATTCGTCTCCAATGATAACTTCTTCCCTTGCGCAGAATTTCTCTGTAACAACACAACCAACGACTTTACTACCTTATTATCAACTACTGTAATAACTAAGATAACCAGATTTTGACCTAAAAAATTTAAAATTTTGACCTAAAAAAATTAAAATTTTGACGTTATTTCTGACATAAAAATTTATCACAAAAAAAAAGCGACGACATGTTTGAGCAAGTAAAAATAATGTTGAATAGTTTTTTATGAACAAAGTACAACGAAAACAACATAAACAACGAAACAAGATAGCACTAAAATTGACACAAAATCAATGTTTAGTAAATTATTCTGGAATAATGCAAATAATGCATAGCTTGCAAGTTGCAATACAATTTCACCACTAGGTGCTGACTTGAACTCGGCCACAGCTTTCACCTTCGAAGGGTATGATGGTTTGATCTTCGGCGTAGCTTAAAGTTAAACAATTCTGAGTGATACAATACAATTCAATCGAATCACTGTTGCTAACTTTTCTACTCTGTTAAGATCATAGTAGAATTAAACTAATCCTCAAAACTCGATCTCCAGCCATTGTAATATAATAATGAAATTCTGGAATTATTCGAAAACGATTGCTCGTCATAAACACAGTTTACTAAGTTTACTTTTATACTCGAATGCTGTGTTAATGCGCTTATGTTGAAAAAGGGACTACCGGTTTGCTTTCCACAAGCTGGCAACCAATCATTACGACGTAATTTGTTTCATTCATTAATTAAACAATGCATATTAAACAAAAAACGACGCATATTTTGTATCTTGACCTAAAAAGCAGATTTTGACCTTATTTTGACCTAATAACTTTTAACCTACGCTTAGTTTGAAGCTGAAACATGCTATGCAAAAGTTTGATGGCTTTCTGAGCCAGTTAAAAATATTTCACTTTGTTGACATTTGGTTGCCCTAGTAATAACAGTAGCACGGTGTGCTGTCCGACTATACTCCCATAATAGCAACTTTGTGATAAGCCAAAGCATAACTTTAGGCTTCATTTCTGGGAGTTGCCCATGCCCGATTTTATCACATCACATTGAAAATCGATGTAATCACTTAAAGAACGTTTGCGTTAAGAATACTCTTTATTCAAAATTTGAACGACTAAAGGTGGATTTACACAGAAACCGTTACTGCGTTTACGGCCGTAATACGTCTCAAATTTTACGGCCGTAAAGACGTATGTTTTTAGTACGTGTTGAAGCGCCGAAACAAAGGCGTGTTTTTCATACGTTTTTGATGTACACAGTATTCGCATAGGAATAAAAAAACGTACAAACTTATAAAACGGTCAAATAGCCATTGTCGCAACAGCAATTCGATCACAACCATTATAATGCTATTATGATCATGCCTCTTAACAGAAACGGTAAAGAGGGTTTAGAAAGGATAATGTGACTTTACGCTGCCTAATATACAGTTACCAAATCGGGAAAGGGATGTATGAACCCAATACATGCAGGTGGCACTCATGCAGAAATTTTTCTATCATCGTTTCGGTTTCGGGTTGCTATATGTAGTTCCAGCCTTGAGTGAGCTTTTCAAGAGAATCCAATTTACGACCACAAAGGAGTTCTCAATCTGACCGCTTCCCCTTTAAACTCTTTTTCAGTTTTCGCTAACAATTGAGAGGAAGGAGTACAAAACATGGCGATAGGGGTGGATGCTCCAAGTTTACAGCGCAGCGCAGGTTTAAGGGTTAGCGCCTATAGCGCGGTCACTTCAATCTTTCGAAACTTCAGCTTCACGAGAAGAATGCACGGACCAGGGGCTATCTACACAAATTGCCATTTTTTAAATTGTGTTGGTTGAAAAGACTTTACCTCCTTCTTTTCTTTCAAAGTCATTAAACGTAACAGATGCAAAACCTTTACGTTGAAGCCCTATTTCTTCAGTTTGAATTACAATGCAGAAAAAGAGTTCTCTTGACAACGTCAAAATAAGTCAAATATACACCATAAGTGTAATACTACACCACTACAGCCGTTCTACTTACCCATATATTTTTGCGTCAAAACAGCCAAGGAAAAATTAATCAAAGAAACGAAATACGCCCACTAAACACTATAGTTGCACTTTTCTATCGTGACTCCTTAGTATTTTTCGCGGCAGATTTGGACGCGATACGAGTACTCGAGTAGTGCCACAAGCACTTCTGCAGATAACTTAACATTATTGGACAAAACAAAAACGATAATAAAGGCACAATAAGCGTTCACGAATAACTCAGGGGTAGTAGTTTGCGATTGAGAAACTTTGTCAAAAAATTAAGACAAAGTTGAAAGCTTCGCGAAATAAAACGAATGCCAATGCAGTAAAATTGACACAAAAAGAAAAATGAAAGCCAAATGTATTTTTTTTTTATTTACAATTGGAACTTTTGGCAGAGGCCTAACCTATAATACTATAGATTCATTACTATTAATAATATTTAACCGTATTACAAATTCTAGTTCTTATTCATGGTTTTGTACTGCCAAGAATGCTCTAGTGAATGGCTGCCGAAATCATGTCATCGAAACGTTCACTTCCGACGAAGAAAATGATACTGACTTCACTGAACTTATGGAGTAAAATAGATACATACAGTGATCAAATTAAACAAAATTGTCTCGAAAAGGTAAATGCAAAGGTATTGCACAGCGGTGATTCAAGCCCACGTTAATGTCGGCTATTTTACATGACTGTTTTTACAAATATCAATCGCGCTTTGGTGAACACTGTATGTGTAAATATAAGACATGCAACACACATACACTTCAAACTTCGTGCTTTTCACTCGTGCCAAGCGCTTGGTTGGGAAGTTGTGAATAATCCTTTTAACGTTTTTAGTACGACCCAACAGGGAATAAAACTCCTAGGTTCACTAGATAAGCAATTGCATAAAATTCACCTAATGGTTACAAACAGTTAAACACCAAATTACGTCAAATTACAAACATTAAGATATCCCGATAAAAAATATAAGTTTTAATGAAAGCACCAATTACAGGCAGTTGATCCTACAATTACCATACCGGTATTTGAAAGAATAAACGCAAAGTGTAATTCAACAAAAACAACCAAAACACCTACTTCTAATGGAAAATAGAATTGTCCAGCCATCTTTAAGTTTCCGGCAATGCCGAGGCAAATTTGTACTATTCAACTGATCAAGCTACCACTTTTTTGAACTGATACAAACATACATTTTTTGACCTATCTCCTCTGTTTGCTTCTTTAGCTAAAAATACCATTCAGGTACTGGTCAAAGCACAGAGAAATAAGAGTTAGTACATATTTTACTAACACATAACATTTACTATCATATTAAAGATAGGTTTCAAATCAAAATGACACAAAGAAGGAAGAGTTTATTAAACAGCAAGCAATCTATCACATTGCTAATGGCCTCATAGTCTAACACTGAACAAGACAATCAACAAGGCCGTTTTCGAAAATCCCAGCTACACTCATATCGAAAAGATAAGTTATCATAATTTAAGAGAATGTTCATGTAAAATTTGCTCAGCAGCGTACTCAAATACGAAATTATAAGTAAATGCAAAAGTTTGAAATCATTAATTGGATCTAGGCCTATACCTAAATTTTTTTTTACTCAGTCTAGTGGAAACAAGCAAAAAGTGACACACAGCGGGATTATCACACATGAATTAAAGTTTTGCAAAGATGAGTACTATTTAAAGCCCGGAATCCAATAAATTGACCATCATTTCTTATGGCTGCTGATTCACAAGTTAATAAACACCAACTCAATAATTAACAGTTTATCTCACTGCCAGGGGTGTTCTATTCTCCATTTGACAGATTCAGCTCAATAAAACATTTACAGCATTTATTAGTAACGAACTCTTCATCAGTAATTTGTAAAAAGTAAAAAATAAAAAGCAAGCACATGTTTAACACATTTGGCAGTATTGAGCTACATTATTTCAGAAAAAGAGAGGGAGCACTACTTCAACATGTAACATCCTTCTTTTTCAAAGCATGTACAAAGCTTTAATCTACACATAATCTTGAAATCTGCGAGGACGAGAAATGCGGCGACCATAGCACGAAGTTTTAAAATTGGGTCTGGTGCAATTTATGGGGTTTGGCATACTATCATACTCATCATTTTCATTATACTCTATATCATCGACACAATGATTATCATGATTAAGCGTAACATCAGGCGAGGCTTTAAATAAATGGCGTCTGTTGTGCCGAACTATTCCATGTTGATTTTGCACAACACACGAACGCGGATTCGCATCAGCATCAACGATAACAGCTTGGTCTCTACAATTACGCTGTTTACAATACACTCTCTCCCCTTTTTTGAAAGTGGATAAGGGTTTTGTGCCTCGATTGTAATAACGCTCTTGACGAGTCTGTACAGCAGTTAGAGAATCATCAACATTTACAACAAAAGGTTCAAGCAAGCTCAAAGCACAAGGAATTTCGCTGCGTAATCGTTTACTCATCAATATCTGAGCGGGAGAATACGGTAAACCTGACGCAGGAGTATTGCGAAACTCAAGCAACGACAAATACGGATCCTTACTTTCATAATCAGCCTTTTTTAAAACACGTTTAAGAGTTTGAATGGTGCGTTCTACTTGACCATTACTTTGGGGATAATTAGGGCTAGAAGCCGTGGTTTTAAAACCCCACTCTTTGGAAAACGTTAGGAATGCACGGCTTTGAAATGGCATATTATCAGATATTATTTCATAAGGAATACCAAATCGTGCAAAAATATGTTTTAGGTTTTCAACAACAGTTAGTGCAGTTTTGTCTTGTAAGACAACCATTTCTGGAAATTTAGAATAACAGTCAACAACAACTAAATAATCAATATTTTTAAAAGTCATTATGTCAACGCCAACTTTGTAGAAACGAACGCTTGAAATATCATGTGGTGGTATGTGTAGATGTATGGGTAGTACTTTTGTGTTTTGTACAGTCGACCAGAGAAATCTGGTGTACATGCATACTAGTCCCAATGTCTATGCTGGCTGGGTAGTGCTTCCTAGTGGCGCCACACGAGCAACGGTCTCGACTGGCCGGCTAAACTACTTCAGCAACCCTGTTGCCTTGCAGGGTATGCCTTTTTAGGCAAAGGCTAGGCCCACTGTTTATAACTGTGGTTGGCGTCAGCAAGGGCATGCGGCCATAAAATACTTGCTCCAACAAAAACCTCATGACGATGCAAAATAAAATTTTGGCCCCCAGTCCCCGGTAGCCCTTAAATGGGCAGAGGGTGCTAAGAATCTCCGGGTTCAAAGTTGCTAAAGAAAAAGTTGAAAAACGGCTTGGGGTTAGATTCGGAAGCTGGAATGTTGGGAGTATATCTGGCAGAGGGACGGAGGTGTGCGAAGAACTGAGGAAGCGAAAGGTGGATGTATGTTGTTTGCAGGAAGTGAGATGGAGAGGTGAAGGAGCTCGCTTTATTGGTGTCAAGGGAAGGAGGTACAAACTGTGGTGGTGCGGAAATGACGATAAAACCGGGGGCGTGGGTATATTGGTTAAAGAAGAACTCTGTGAGAAGGTGGTAGAGATCAGAAGAAGGTGTGACAGAGTTATGGCAATTGGATTAGTTTTTGGAGAAGAGGTGGTGAGAGTGATTTGTGCTTATGCACCACAGAGTGGAAAACCAGATTCAGAGAAAGAGTTATTTTATGAGGAAATGGCGCGTGAGTGGAGTATGGCGAATGCAAATGAAATGGTGTTGGGATTGGGAGATTTCAATGGCCATGTGGGGAAATGTGCAGAAGGATTTGAAGGTATACATGGAGGGTATGGAATTGGGAAAAGAAATGTTGAAGGAAGAATGTTACTAGATTTCTGCGTCCAAAAAGAGTTGTGTGTTGCAAATACGTGGTACAAGAAGAAAGATGAAAGGAAGGTGACTTATAGTTCAGGTGGAAATGATACAGAAATAGACTTTGTTCTGGCAGGAAAGGAAAAGAGAAAGTATCTACGAGATGTAAAAGTTATCCCTGGGGAATTGAAGCACAGGCTGGTGGTGGTTGATGTGGAGGGACGCAAACTGAAGAAGTCAGTAAAGAAGAGTAAAAGGGTGAGATGAAGGGTATGGAAGCTGCAGGAAAAAGAGATCAAAGAGGAATTTGAACGAAGAGTAGTAGAATTAGTGGACGCTGAAGCAGTGGATTTGTGGGAGTCCTACAAGAATGGTGTATTAAAGGCTTGTGATGATTTGTGTGGAAAGACGAAAGGGAGAAGAGATCAGGGAAACACATGGTGGTGGAACAAGCAAGTAAAAGAAGCGATAGATCGGAAAAAGAAAGCATTTAAAACATGGTGCAAGAATCGATCAGCGGAAAATAAAAGTAATTATAGAAAAGAAAGAAATCGGACAAGGAAAGTGGTTGCAAAAGCCATGAAGCAGGCGGCTGAAGAGGAGATGAAAGTGCTATATAACAAATCAAACGATGTTTTTAAGTTAGTGAAGTTTATGAGAAGGGATGGAAAGGACATAAATGGTGGAGGTTGCATGAAGGATAAAGATGGGAGACTTGTGGTTAGTGAAAAAGATCGTGGAAAATTATGGAAGGATCATATGGAAAAGATCATGAATGTGGAAAACGAATGGGATCAGATGGCAGAAGCAGATATGGTTGAAGGACCAGTTGAAGAAGTCACTTATGAGGAGGTGATTAAGGCTATGAATAAGATGAAATTGGGAAAAGCAGCTGGTCCCTCTAAAGTAAATATGGATATGATAATGGTGAGCGGAAAGTTTGGTGAGGGAGTACTAAAGAAGCTGTGTCAGAGAGTTCTGGATGGAAAAGGTATGCCAGAGGAATGGAAAACAAGTGTTGTTGTTCCAGTCTTTAAAGGAAAGGGAGATGTGATGGATTGTGGAGCATATAGAGGAGTAAAGCTGCTGGAGCATGCAATGAAGATAGTCGAGAGAGTGATAGAAAAGAGAATAAGAGAATTAGTGAAGGTTGATGACATGCAATTTGGCTTTATGCCTGGGAAGGGCACGACTGATGCTTTGTTTATTTTGAGGAGGATGCAAGAAGAGTTTCGTGGTAAAGAGAAAAAGCTGTACATGTGTTTTGTGGACTTGGAAAAAGCGTTTGATAGGGTTCCCAGAAACGTGATGAAATGGGCATTAAGAAAGAAAAGCTTGCCAGAAGTGTTGGTGAAAGCAGTAATGAGCTTGTATGAGGGCTCAAGGACGAAAGTCAGAGTTGGATCGGGTTTTTCGGAGGAATTTGGGGTAAGAGTTGGTGTGCATCAAGGGTCTGTGCTATCACCATTGATATTTGCTATTGTGGTTGATGCAGTGTCAGAACATGCAAGAGAGGGACTATTGAATGAAATTTTGTACGCGGATGATCTTGTGCTGATGAGCGAAAATTTGGAGGATCTAAGGGAGAGGTTCCAAAGGTGGAGAGATGCATTGGAAAGCAAGGGATTGAGAATAAATATTAGAAAGACTAAGATGATGGTGAGTGGTGCAGAAGGGGAGGTTGTGCGTAGCAGGGTGGATCCGTGTGAAATATGTGGAAAAAGAGTTATGTCTAACGCGGTGTGGTGCACGCTCTGTAAGAAGTGGATTCATGCGAGATGAACTAAAATGAAAAAAGTATCTTGCAGTTTTACACAACAGTTTGTATGTAGAAGATGTGAAGATATTGGAGACGGAAAGAAAGAACCAGTGGAGGTGTTTTGTGATGAAGTGGAGACTGTGAAGGGTTTTTGTTATCTTGGAGATAGGCTGAATGCTAGTGGTGGGTGTGAAACTGCAGTAACAGCAAGAGTAAGGATCGGATGGATGAAATTTAGAGAATGTGGAGAGTTGTACTTGGGAGAAGGTTTTCTTTGAAAATGAAAGGGATGGTGTATCGTAGTTGCGTAAGATCAGCAATGTTACATGGAAGTGAGACATGGTGTTTGAGGGAAAATGAGATGGTAATTTTGAGAAGAACTGAAAGAGCTATGGTGAGATCAATGTGTGGAGTAAAACTAGTGGATAGAAAGAATACTGAGGAGCTGATGAAAATGCTGGGTCTGAAGGAAACTTTAGATAAAATGGCTAAAGCGAATGGAGTAAGATGGTATGGACATGAGGTTAGGAGGGATGATGAGAGCATTTTGAAGAAGGCAATGATGTTTGAAGTGAATGGACCACGAAAGCGAGGACGGCCGAAGCAAACATGGAAGAAACAAGTCGAAGAGAATGCAAAGAAGATTGGGTTGAGGGTGGAGGAAGCTACAGATCGCGCGAGATGGAGAGAGGGAGTGGGAGCGATTGCTGAAGGAATGAGGTGCATCCGGCCACCTTCGGACACGAGGAAAAACCGGATTAAAACTGGTTGATGATGATGATGATGAGAGGCTCACGTTGGTGCTCATTTTGAAATCAACAACTCACATCGCATGTACTAACAAAAGATTCAATATCTCGCATGTACTAACAATATCTTAACAGCTCAGATGGCCGAGTGATATGGAGCGTCTGTCTCTTGAGCTGCAGACTCGGATTTGATTCCGAGTCGGGTCAAACCAATGACTTTAAAAATTGGTATTTACAGCTTTCCTGCTTGACGCTCAGCATTAAAGGGACAGTGTGGAGAACAAGCCGGCAAGTTTACTTGTTGTGCCGTTGGGAAAGGCACTTAGCGGGATTCCCCCATCTTGGTGTGGTAGACAGATGGCAGGCAACTCCTAAGCGAGCTCGTATAGCGCATTGATCGCTTTCTCGAGATAGGAGGATAAATATGCAACTAACTAACTAACTAACTAACTAACTTGCGACATTCTAGGCCAATACAATTGCTCGCGTGCACGTGCCTTACATTTTTCAATGCCAAAGTAACTTTCGTGAATAAGCTTAAGCATTTCGGGTTGCAATTTAGAAGGAACAACAATTCTACAATTAGTGAAAACAATGCCAGCCGAAAAATGCAACGTATCGCGGATATGCCAATATTTTCGTACATCAACTGGAACATTTCTCTGGGCTCTTGGCCATCCATGTTGACAGCATGTAGCAACAGTTTTCAGCGTCGAGTCTTGGGCTGTAGCGTCTTTGAATTCTTCCAGCTTAGACGTTGTAACAGGCAAATTTTTTATTATGGAATGAACAACATAATCGAGGTCAGGATCTTCTTCGGCAGCATCTTGAATAGGTAAGAGGGCTTGAGATAGTGCATCAGCTAGATACATGAATTTACCTGGAACATACTTCACTTGCAAATCGTATGGTTGCAAACTCAACATCATTCGTTGCAATCTTGGAGGAACTTTATTCATTGTCTTTTTCATGATCACTTCAAGCGGCTTGTGATCATTTTTAATTATAACTTGCTTTTCACCGTAAATATATTGATGGAATTTCCAAACGGCGAAAAGGATCGAAAGCATTTCTTTTTCTATCTGGGCATAGTTCACTTCCGCCTTACTCATAGCTCGAGAAGCATATGCAATTGCCTTTTTGTCCTGGAGAATGCAAGCACCTAATCCAGATTGCAAAGCATCGCATTGAATTGTCACGGGCTTATCAACGTCATAAAAGGAAAGAGTTGGAGCACGTCTCAAAGCAGCTTTGAGTTGTTCTAACGCAACATTGTGCTTCTCTGTCCATTTCCATTCAGAGTTCTTTTTTAACAATTCTCTCAACGGAGCGGTGATACTCTACGAGTTTGGTATATATTGTGATAGGTATTTTGCGATACCCAGCAGTCTTTGAAGGGACGAAACATCGGTAGGTGGTGGCATGTTGAGTATTGCTTCAACTTTTTGAACATCTTGTTGCATCCCAGCTTCGGTAACGACATTACTCATGTACGTAACGTAACGGAAGGAATCTTGAATTGAATCTTGTTGCAATTGAATTTGACACCTTTCACATGAGCTCTTTGCAAAACAGTTCGTAAAATTTGGCCATGCTGCTGCTCATCTTGAGCAGCAATAACTAAGTCATCAGCAATAATGTGGACACCATTAATGTCGCCAAAGGTTTCTTCGTGCCAAAGGTTTTTTCATTTTACTTCTGCATAATTTCATTGGCTGATGAGATGCCAAAGGGCATTCTCAAAAAACGCTTACGCCCCCACGGGGTATGAAAAGTTGTTAGGTATGATGACTCAGTCGTTAGCTTTACATGCCAATATGCATCCTTCATGTCAATAACAGTGAACAAAGTATTGCCACTGAGTTTAGACTGAACATCGTTCGAAGTAGAAATTACATAATGTTCACGTAAAATTACAGCATTAAGGGGTTTAAGGTCAAGACACATACGCAATTTTTTGTCTTTCTTTTCAATTACGACAATGGTATGAACCCAATCAGTTGGTTCATCAACATCAGCAATTATATCATTCTCAATCAAGGTTTGCAGGTATTGTTTCAATTTCGGTTGTAATGCATACGGTATCTTATGAGGTGGTTGCACAACACCTTGCACATTTGGTTTAGTTGCGATATGATATTCTTTTTCATACAACCCATAGCCTGAGAACAAATCAGCATATTCAGTACATTATCATCAACCAGTTTTAATCCGGTTTTTCCTCGTGTCCGAAGGTGGCCGGATGCACCTCATTCCTTCAGCAATCGCTCCCACTCCCTCTCTTCATCTCGCTCGATCTGTAGCTTCCTCCACCCTCAACCCAATTTTCTTTATATTCTCTTCGACTTGTTTCTTCCATGTTTGCTTCGGCCGTCCTCGCTTTCGTGGTCCATTCACTTCAAACATCATTGCCTTCTTCAAAATGCTCTCATCATCCCTCCTAACCACATGTCCATACCATCTTACTCCATTCACTTTAGCCATTTTATCTAAAGTTTCCTTCAGACCCAGCATTTTCATCAGCAGTCGAAAATGCATTTTTACAAACAGTCGAAAAAAGCATTTTTACAAACAGTGGAAAATGCAAGCACGGGATCAGACTTAATATCATTGCACACAGTAACTCGTTTTAAAAGATTTAAATCAAAACAAGCATTGTCCCCTAGAATGGCATGATTTATAGCATCCGAAACATAAAACGTCAACTCATGGCATACGTCATTTCTATCAAAACATTTCAAAAGCACTTTACCACAGGGTCTTACAATATATTGGCCAAAACCAATTAACTTAACATGAGCAGTATCAAGTTTCAAACACATTTTATCACAGAAATTTTTTGGCAAAACATTCACTTCTGCACCTGTGTTTAAGGTGAATGCAATTCAGTATTTTACAGAGCTTTGATCTTCAACAGTTAATTGTTCAGTTGTTCTGGGGTTGGATGATTTTGAAAAAGCACCAATTCTGAAGAATTGTTCAGATGCTGAATTGTTGTTTTCAAGCTGATGTATTCTTTTTGGTGGTGAAGACTGGCAAACATTTGCAAAGTGATTTCTTTTGCCACACTTCTTGCAAATGTTTCCATAAGCAGGGCATTGTTTAGCAGCATGTTGCTTACCACAGTAACGACAGTCAATTACACCTGATTGTCTGGAAGTTTGCGGCCTATTTGATCTTGGCATTGGTTTTGGAGGAACTGATGCAACATTGTTAACTGAGCAAATGGAATCCAAAGCACGTTTCCTAGTTTTGCTAGCTTCAGCATCTAAGCATATATCAAGAGCTTTGTTGTGACCCCATTCTTCAGAGTGAATGACCAGCTAGATTAGGCTCTTTCTATTTTTTTGGATAAAACGTGAAACAGTGCTTTTGCTATTAAGACCATTGCCTGCAGGACGTATTTATTCAAAATTATCCGAATCTTCCTTCTGACACCATGTTCTATAGTCCATTTGACAGATTCAGCTCAATAAAATATTTACAGCATTTATTGGTAACGAACTCTTCAGTAATTTGTAAAAAGTAAAAAATAAAAAGCAAGCACATGTTAAACACATTTGGCAGTAATGAGCTACATTATTTCAGAAATAGAGAGGGAGCACTACTTCAATATGTAACAAGGGGCGTTGGAAGGTTGGCTGAAGCCACCCCCCCCTATATTTTTTCAGCCCCCTCATAAAAATTTTGAGCCCTGTTTCAAAAATTTATAACTATAGCACACCCTGTTTCACTTCAATGATGGCTTATGGCATCACTTGTTATTCGTTTCTTTTCTTCATTGATACCATCAAACCAACGTACGAACTTTTGCAACTTTGTGACAAAGGCGAAAAAATCGCAAAAACTGTTGGATTTCCTGGTAACTTCGTGTACAAAGCTCTCTGAGCTTCTTTATAATGTCACTGTTAAATTTTCTCCAATTTTTAAAGAAACTTTTGAGCAAATAACAGCGAAACAACAAATTATTATTAAATTAGAATTAGCTAGCTTATCCTAGAACGGGAGCGTGAGACTACGACAAGTACACAATTATGAAAGTTTATAAGACAGACAGACGGACAGAAAAGTTTATTTTGTCGATAATTAATCCAATAGATATAGCATCACCAACGGGAGACTGCGAAGGGACCATTTACGGTCTTCAGGTCAAGCAGTCACCGCGGAATTTGTCAATGTTTGACACGTCAATTCAAACTTACCAGCTAAAAAAAATTGGGAATTGACAATACAAAAAAAGAAAAAAAAGACAAGGAGAAGCGAAGCTTAATGGTAACTTTCGAGCAGTAGATTTTTGTAATTTATCTTGAACTTTCTGAAAGTTTGTTGCTTTAAATCGGTAGTTACAGAGTTCCAAATTTTTGATCCTTGATATTTAAAAGAATTTTGACACCGGGAAGTTGAGAATTTAGGAATATAAAGAGTTTGCTTAGTTTTAGATATAGTGCTGCGTTCATGTGCGGTAGAGAGCGAGTCAAATAGGCAATTAAGACCAGGAAAAGGTTTGTTTAGAAAACTGGTACATAATTTTGGCCATTTCATAACTAAATAGGTCAGCGAGTTTGAGAACACCATATTTTTTGTAAAGCGGAGTAACGGAAGTTTTACGACTTGATTAGAGATTATGCTGATGGCTTTATAGTGCAATCGCTGTAGTTTTTGAATATATGTTGGCCTGTTGGGTATGTGCTGCCCCAAACTGGAAGACCAAATGAGAGGTGAGGGTAAATAAAAGCATAATAAAGAAGAAAAAGAGCGGAGGAAGGAAAGAGATGACGGAGTTTGGTCAAAATGCCAACTGATCGAGCAATTCTACCTTCAATGTTACGTAAATGAGCTTTGAATTGAAGTTTATTATCAATCGTCACGCCAAGGTATTTTGATAACTAGCAACAGGTAATTGTTTTGTTTTCATACCTTAAGTTTAGATCTATACTAGCAGCATTTATTTTAGGAGGTATTATAATGGCAAAAAAGGATTTATTTGTAATTTGTTTGCAGCACACCAGCTAAATAAATTTTGTAATTCTGCGTTACAATTAAGCTCAAGCGCCTTTGGGGAAATATCACTTAATATAAAGCATGCATCATCCGCAAACAGCCGTGAGTTACAGTTAGTTGCATTACATATATCATTAACGTTAATCAGAAAAAGTAATGGGCCTAGTATGGACCCCTGCGGAACACCAATATTGATGGGTTTAAGAGAAGACTGTGTGTTATTAATAACAACAAATTGATTTCTGCATGAGAGATAACTAGCATTTAGTTCGTACACAGGTCCGCGTAATCCATAGTGATATAACTTATGCATTAGTATTTCGTGGGATACGGTATCAAAGGCTTTTGTAAAATCCATTAAGAGTAGCGCCGCAGTTTGCTTGTTTTGTATATTGTGTACAGTAATTTTGTATACTGTAAAAGTTACGTCTAGGAGTGCATGCAATACACTGTGCTTTTCACGATAACCGTATTGGAGGTCGTGTAAAATTTTATGTTTTGTCAAAAATTTCAAAAAGCGAGATTTTATCAATTTTCTTAATACTTTTGACAAGCAGGGAAGGAGGGAGATGGGGCGATAATTTTGAACAAGATGTTTATTTCCTGATTTGAAAATTGGGACAACTTTAGCGGTTTTAAAAATGCTGAAAAAAAAGCCAAGCTCAACACAAAATCTGGAGTACACTGACAAGAAGGGTGTTAAAACTTCAGCTCCTTGTCTAATAAAAAAAGGAGAGATGCTATCTTTCCCACTAGCTTTACTTGGGTTTAAAGTGTTTGTTAGGTTATAAATTTCGGCATGTTGAGGGGCGTCTAATGCAATAGTTGCGAGTGTGGAATGTTTCAAACAGGACCTAAAATCACCAGAAACCTTGTTAGCAGAAGAGCTTGCTATGGTCTCACCTATTTTAACAAAGTAATTATTGAACAGTTCTGCCATTGCAGGGGGATCTTCGGCAAAAGAATCATTATGACTGAATTTAGTTAGAGGAGGTTTAGCTAAACGTTTTGATGGAATTACGCAAAATTTCAAAAGTTTTTTGGATCATTTTTTTTTTTTAGTGATGGTATCATTATAATATAACTTTTTTGAGAGGTTTTTTACCCTCGTTAGTTTGTTGGCATGTTTTTTGTAATGATTTTTTTCAAAATCGTTACCATTTCAAAAGTAATTTTCGTAAAGAGATTGTTTAGTTTTTATTGAAATTAAATAGGCCTTTGGTAAGCCAGGGTTTTTGCTGAAGTTTTTTTTGTTTGCGAGTTGCTGTTTGAACTGGGGCGTGTTTATCAATTACATTGGATATCTGCTGATAAGAGTTCATTACAGTGCTCATCTAATGTCTCTTGTGAAACTGATGAGGACATGAGGTTGAATAGTAAGGGTGCTAGAACGGTTTCCAGATCATTACGAAAATTATTACCGTCAATATTTTTGGTATTACCAAATGAATATTTATTAAAAGCACTGGTGGGCTTATTATTTATATTCTTGATTGCGCAATAGATGGGATAGTGATCTGAGATTTTATATGACAGCACACCGGGTGTCATTATTGATTCATTATTGTTAGTTCAGATATGATCAATAATGGTGTGTGTTGTTGACGTCACACGTGAAGGTTTGGTGATAAGGTTACAAAATGCATTGCTATGTAACAGGCGCATATAATCTGAAGTTAGCGTAGTATTAGAGGATATATCAATATTGATATCGCCCATTAGCAGTACTTTTGTGTTTTTTCGATTTAAAGTTTGGAGTTTTTTATCCATGTTTTCAAAAAATATGTTTTTGTAGTAACAAAGATGACGGTATACTACTGCAAAAATGTGTTTAGATCTCTGTCGTTGCAGTTCAACTTCAAGCCAGAGATCTTCACATCCTTTTATGTTAAGACTTAGCGATTCACTTTCTGAAAATTATTTTAGATTGTTTGAAACATATGCACCTACTGACCTTCTCCGCCAGCTTTTGTGGGTGTGGGTTTATGAAGGAAGGTATAACCAGGGATATTAACGTTCATTGTAGGGTTGCTGTACATTCGAGTTTCAGTCAAGAAGATGATCGATGAAGGGTAAAAGAATTTTGAAAGAAATTCGTTAAGTTTATCAAAGTGTGCCTGAAGCGAAGAAATTTTTGGGTGAAGGACGAGAAATGTATGGTGAAATTCATAATGTCAATCTTCATTAAGGAGGTTATGGTATTCACAAGGATTGATATTAGCAAAAAGTGAAAAATGTAAGGCATCAGGTAGATTGTCTTGTTCAAGATTAATTTCCACATGTTCAACGGTGACAGCTTGACTTGAAGAGATTTCAAAATTAGCGCTCATGCAAGTATAAGAGAAACACACTCAAACCTGATCGCAGACCTGCCATGCCGTCGACAGACATCGCTGTAAATGTGGCAGTAAATGAATTCGGTATCCTGACACTCGCCCGATTTCCGACACAAAATTTTGAGCTAAAAATTTTCAAGCTGCAGCGAGCTATCGAAATTTGCAAGCTGAGCAAAGATTGCAATACTCTGGCAAGTGTTCACCCGGGTAAGCGCCTTGGGGCAAAGGTACAGGATACAAGTTCAAAACATAACGTTTAAATTGAAGCAATTACTGCATAAATCAGTTTTACAGAAAAATCACATCTACTGCACACACTAACAAGTATTTTTTAATGATATTAAACTCTACCAGCTTAACAGTCAAAGGAGAAAATGTGTGCGTCACTACAACTATTATACAGAATATTTAATACGAATACAGAATACAGCATATTGTCGTAATAAACGGGTAGGCGAGATAAACTTCGGGCGCATTTAACAGAACAACCAAAACTTTTGCAATTTCAAAATCGATTAAATTAACTTAAACACGCTGAGCATATAGCTGGTACACGCTGAGTTCATAGTTCAATTTTATTACCGTCAACGTAAAGAGAATAATGGTCATTTTCGGCCTTCCAATAAGTTTTTCTGCAGCATTTTTTGGCTTCTTTATACGTGGGAAGAAGAGTTTTGCGTTCATCTTGGCATTATTGAAGAAAATGTTCCGAAATGTAAACTGAATCTACGTTTAGTGATCGTCTGGTTTTACTGTACCTTCTTAAATAACTTAACGATCGAAATATTAATCGTTTGTCCATAGTGTTCGTAAGTTTTACTATGATTAGTCTGCTCTTTTTTACACCTCCTCGAAAAACAAAACGCTGTGAAAGTCTATGACAAGTTACGAATGCGACAGACTCTGGCTCTTGTATGAGTAGCCCCTCTGTCATGAAAGTACGGACCAAAGCTGTAGTTTGTCCCGGGTTTTCCCACGAACTATCGGTTGTTTCAGCGATTCCATGAATCAAGATATTGAACCTTTTTTCGTAAGATTCTTGCATTACATTTGCTATCTCTTGAACGTTCTTGCTCTCTTGAAGTTTTCCCAATCTTACCATTACTTTTTGCAATGAGTTTCTTTCTGCTTTCATTTTCGATTGATTCTCTATATTGCTTATTTTGTAGCTAACAGATCTTTCGAATTCATCTAATCGTGATTCTAAGTTAACAAACCTTTTGTCAATCACGTCAATTCTTTCAGTTAGGTTGCTAATAGCTTTTAGTATTTTGTCTAGTTTTTTGTTCAAATCGGCTGGCGTAGTAAAGCTTGCTTCTGCTGGAATTGCTACACGTTTTAAAAATTTGCCTCGATCTTTTGACATAAATTTGCTTTGTCGGCTAGCAGAAAGCTTCTAAAATTTAAGTGCGTTCGTTCACTAGCAATGCAATTTCAGAACCTGAGAATCATAAAAAAATTGGAAGTTTAAAACCTAATTCACTCCAAAAGCACAAAAAACAAGTTGCTAATTTTCATGTTTTGGATATGTGACAACAAGAGACCGATACGACACAAAAATGCAAAAATTATTTCTGAAAAACGTTTGCTATTTTTTTAATTGTGTCGTAAACTTAGCCTTTGACTGTAATTAAGCAACATTAATTTACTCCACAAAGGAAATGTTCTGGACAGTTCTGATGGGAAAAATGAATTTCTGGACCCCAAATATGCTAAAATTGACGTTTGTTCCATTATTTTATCACCAGAAATAAAGATATTTAAGAAAATCACTAAGCGTGACGAGTGCTCACAAACGTAAACTTCCTCAAGCGGCTGAAATTTCAAATTGTAATAACTCGGAAGCCCATCAAGATTTTTTCATTTTTTTTAATCTTATAGTTTCTTCAAGCTCTATCCCATATATTTTCATCACCAAAATATAAAAGGTGATCTGTGATGGTTACAAATTAAAAAAAAATTAGTTGATTATACATGGAATGACTCCATAAATTGCTACCGATACCAGTTGCACCATAGTCTACAGCTCTAAACTGAAACACAGCCTATGGTAGGCCTAGTTTTTCATCCCAAATGGAGCCTTATACCTGCTTACCTGCCAGTAGGCAATCCAATACTAAATTCCAACCACAAATTTCCAGCACTTTTACTTCAACCAAAAGGTTCTTGTCAGTTGACACCTCGGTCAAATTCAACAAATTTGTACTAGTACTACCGGTACGTTGTTACACTGTATAGGCCAGCTAATAAAATGAACTAACAAGCTGAAAATTAATTCTACCACTGTAACCTACCAGTACCTGGCTAGCACCTAAACCAAATACTTTGTTTTTGACTGCCAACGGTTTGGAACAAAAATTAAAGGTGCAGTACCAAACAGCATCCACTTTAAAGCAGGACAAAAGCAATAAGTTATGGGTGCTCACACTGGGGTCCACGGACCCTAAGGAGACCGTGGGCAAAGTTGTGAGGGTCCATGAAAACCGAATGGAAATGTTCCGTACTGTGAAGACCGAAAATTTTCTAAAAGGGGGTCAGTGCGAACAAAAAAAATTGATTTAGGGGTACTGATGTAATTATTGCCTTTACACTGCGTTTTTGTTTGCTAATCGTAATTGACCATTTCCTGGCAGGTCTGTCCTGATTACCTCGCAATAAGCAATGTCCCTGCAGTGTTGTTCTTTTACGTTATCGTCTTGCTTGCAAAATTGTAAAACGTGGCCAGATCGTATTGACCGACACAGCATAGCAAGCTAGAGTTTCAGTTGCTGAGTACTAGTGTTTTGTTAATATTAAATGTTTATTTACAGACGCTCCTATGTAACGTTATAAGTTTGTTTAAGCTCAATAAAAGCAAATTATGAAAACAAAGACAAAGTGTTTTCCTTTCAGGTACATGTTAAAAAAAGTTTAAGAACCCCTGCAATAAGTGAAGCAAAGATCAGAGAACCAGACAAGATTGCTTGATATCACTAAGTGCATAATAAAATTTGAGGTGGCCTTGTTGCGCGTAAACTTAGGTGGGAGGGGGGCCGACAGTGTGTAAAATAAGGTGGGGTGGGCCGGGCGATCACCCAGTTTGCGCAAGCATAAGACCACTACTGCTGCTTGGCCATGTCACTGACAAACTAATTAGGTTTTTAACCTCAGTACTGTTGTCATGTTCAAATAACATACTTTGTACCGGCAAGGATTAGGCTAGTGTAATGTAAAAACTGCAATTTTTTTAACATAACAGCATAAGCTAAACTTTAAACTCCTACTTTCTTCCACAAATAATTAAAGGTTCTTAAAAGACTTTATGACAAATTTACACACGCTTCTACAATTATGTTTTACTCTAACGACTTTCTTCCAGTTACCCACAAGCCCACTAAACTTTTAACCTACGTGCTAGACTTCCAGACCTGGCTACCAGTATGCTTATTTACAGCCGTAATACGTCGAAAAGTAGAACTCTGTTCTACTCGACAACGGCCGTAAATTTACGGTCGCAAATGACGTCCGTGTTCAAAAAATGGTGTTACGGATTTTGTGTACATTAACAGACGTACCAAAAAACGTCATGCATTTACGGCCGTCACTATTCACGGCCGTAAACGGACAAAAACGGTTTCTGTGTAAATCTACCTTAACGAAGAATGTTCTCAAGCTAGCGATATCATGTCCCTTAAAAGCATAAATGTCATTGTTCTTTTTACATATTTATAATTTACTCTGTCCACATGTCCAATTTTCGTGAGCTTCAAGCCTGCGGTTCTTGATTTTAGTTTTTGCATCATAATAATTTTTTTAAAATTAACAAAATTTGGGCATGTGGTCACGGAAGTTGTGACATAACTTGAAACAATGTAGTAAAGAAGCAAACAAAAAAGATTTACTTGAATCGATCTCCCGCTTTTTTTGAATTTTCGAAGTCGCAGAGATGGAGTGGACCTCGATGACCGGAATCGGAGCAAAACGCCTCGTAAAATTGAAACTGAATCACGTGACTGATAAAATAGCTGTAAGAAACAAGCGGAGTTTTATTCAAATCATATTTCATTATACTCGCGATATTACGCCGAAGCGTGTAACAAGTGGCGGCTGGCGGGTCCATCTCCGCGGTGTAGCGCCTGAGCAACACATAAAGGTCGCAGCGGTTGCGAGCCGTTGGCGCAAGCGGCGAAACCGGAACTGAAAACACTTTTTTTCAGAGAGGGCTCTGGGGGGGGGCCTAATTTACGCCGATATTTATTTAATAATACCGCTGATTGAATGCATTTGTAACTTAATGATGCCAAAACTACGAGGCCCAAATTCATTCTCTGCTTTGACTTCATTTTCTACTCCAATATGTTTGTCAGGTATCATTCTTAACTCTTACCCAGCTGGGTCTCGCACAGTCCGTTTTGCACAGTCCCACAACGGTAACGACTGACCTCCGATGCAACAAATGGTAGCAAATGCATAGTAGAACTAAGGTCAGTTGCTGTGCGACAACTAGGGTGATATATGGTAATAATAGCAATTAATACTGTAATGCACTGGTCAGTTACTGTTTACTCTAATTCTAAGTATGTTAGTGCCGAATTTCTTTCTTTTTTTTCTTCGAAATGCTCTAATAGTTTGTTGCTTTCTACTGATTTTGCACGTTTAAGGTAATGGCAATGCAGAACCAACCACCATCATTGCTATGCTAATTCATCAACAGCTTTATCAAAGTCTTCTTAAAATTGAATTCAATTCTCGGAGAAACGCTTTATTCAGATCACGTGTAAAAATGTGATCAGTTTGTTTTTTTTTTTTGACCTGCTTTAATCTCGATTTCCGCAAAAGTAGGAAAATGATCGGATATATCAGAAACAGCTATTCCCCCGCTCACATTTTGTTGACGACTGTTAATATAAATATAATCCAGTAACGTATTTGAGTGAGCACTGAGTAGTGACGCGAGTCGGTCGATCAATAACACACTTCACTGAGCCGCTAAGTAAATTATCAGCGTACAGTATTTTCTGGTATTGCTTTGTTTACGAATTCTTAAGAGATCAATGTTAAGATCACCTAAAATGCAAAAATTATTTTTTTTAGGATTTAGGTTATGAAGGGTGTCCCAAACTGATTTGCTAAAGACTTCAAAATCGGCCATAGAGCATTTTTGGTCATTTTTGTGTTTTATTTATCGCAGGATAAGTTAGACTTGCCCACAAACTTCTATAATTTTGGTTTAGCTAACAAACCAAAACAATTTCTTTGTTTTTTGTTTAACGCACGATAAGTTTAGAACATCCTTTGTTCCTTTCCTTTGTGAAGGAGCGCGCCCGCTGCTGATCAAAATTCCCATGTCGCGGCCGCGCACTTTTCAGTTTTACAGTTTCATCAGAAGAGAGAGTGTTCTTTTTTCTCTTTTTGGAAAACATTTTATGCTTGAATGCCGACTTCTCGGCCAAAATAGTGTGACGAGCCAAAAAAAAGGTTTTCCTTTTCAAAAGTTGGAAGAAGTAGATTTTATTTTGCGCATGCCAGAAACTGTAGGCTTCGCATGTGCGCTGTCCAAAATTCTGGAACGTTCCAAAAGCATCACTTTGGTTCTAACTATAGTAGCTTTCCAGGTTCCAAATCTAAAATTTTGCTTCTAAGCGTTTGATTTTAGTTCTAGATCAGCGCTCTTCAATAGCGGTTCGGCGGAACACGCAGTTGGGTTCCGTGTGTTTTAAGGGTTTCGTGGGGTTCCGCGATGCTATACTGATGCGTAATTCTGAATTCTTTGCATCAACGTGCCGCATTCATACAATACTTAAACAAGTGGTTGTGATATTGGCTGCGTCACTTATAGCTCATTGTCACGCTATTAACCAAAACGTTGTTGTTGCATCACAGTTGATGTAGCCCAGGGATGGGCAACCTTTTTCGGTCTGGGTGCCAAAATCGGCTAAAATCAATGGCCAAGTTTTTCCGCGTGCCAAGCAACAGTTCGTGTTTTCCCCTGAAAATATCGTTAAAGAGCAACAAAAAAATGTTTCCACGCCCTCAGATGTCCTACGAAAAATTTAAGGGCTATATGTTGGTCAGTGAGACTTCAGCTGCTGCTTTTCCTTTGACTCGTTTCCATGGCCTGGCTCGCGTGCCAAGTTCGGCACGCGTGCCAGGGGTTGCCCGTCCCTGATGTAGCCGATCACAGCTGTTGAAGTAAGAGTAGACCACAGACTAGAGCTTCTGTTGAGAGTTAATGAGAATAGTGTGCTCGTAAAAACAGTGTCCGAGAATAGCGTACTAGGGATGTGCCTCGAGGAAAATTGCTCGGACTCGCCGAGTAACGAGTATTCACGACATTATTCGGCCAAGTCCGAGTATCTACGACGTCAAAATACGAACTCAAAATTAGGTGAAAAGCAAAAAAAAAAAAAAAAGGTCATCACGTCCGTAGAAGTCCTAATTTCGACCCAAATTCGGATAAAAAGCGAAAAAATGGTCAAAATGATAATGGTTTAATACTCGGCCGAGTATCAATAAATACTCGGACTCGGCCGAATCCGAGTAATGCCTTATTACTCGGCCGAGTACTCGGACTCGACTCGGCACATCCCTGTAGCGTACACGTAAAAACATTCTCTTACCAAATTATTATTGTTTAGTCAAGTCAAATGAAGCAAAACAGCAAATTTTTGTACGTGAAACGAAAGTATAACGAAGGTGAGGACGATAATGAGCCTACAAGCAATAAGGTGTGAACGATAATACTTCTTGGGCCTACAAGCAATTCATGACTTCTTAATTTTTGTTAGTGGGGTTCCGTGACAAACGCCAAAGTGCATTAGGGGTTTCTCGCTGTTAAAAAGGTTGAAGAGCACTGTTCTAGATCTAGAACAAATAGTTCCGATCTGACAACACTGTTTGCTGCCACGCTTCGGTAGTACAGCGCGGTACTGCTCAGTGTTGCCACACAGATCAATTTCAAAAACATCCAAATTTATCATAAATTACATCAAATTCTTGGTCAAAACATCAAGCGCAAACTGCAAATAAGATAACAATTTGTCAAAACGGGACCGAAAAAACTACGAAAATTACCATATTTATTCACATAGTTTGTTGTAAAAATTTACAATAGCTACTTTTCAAATTGTCTAATCACGACTCTGCAAATTACTGTTAGCTGCTCATATGCAATGAGTATGCAATTGCGTAGCCTAATGTATCATTCTGCACTGTGCAGTACCGTACCGGTTTATTTTTATCACTCTTGAAACTATAACAACCTTTAAAATTCATTACAGCGTATATAAGCTACGCTATGGTGGAATGCAGATTATTCAATTTTCGTCCTGCATTAAAAACGATTGCATGTTGAGCACTTTTAAGGTCTGCTTACACTAAATGCAATTTTAATCCGATTTGTTGTCATAGTCATACGAAATTTCATTCAATTTTTGACGTAAGCAGTTAACAGAAATATTTTCCGCCCAATTCAAACCCAACAATTTTGCTTTCTATCGGTTATTTTGCAAAGCAAGTAGCGATTGCTTTCTAGAATGCCGCGCAAAGTGACATAGCTTTACGTCATAACTTCTGACTGTTTCGTACCCTACGTCACTTTACGTGCAAAAAATCGCATCTTATTCTGTGTAAGCACACCTTAAGTCTCAGAAACTGCGTCCCTTTAGTTGACTTTTTTGCTGCAGCAACATTCGGCTCATGCTTTTTTGTTTGCTTGTGATGCAAAAGGTCACATTTTTTCGAGGCGCTAAAGGTAATATCACAGTACCTACATAAGGCTTTTTTTATTGAGAAGTATCTGCATCATTGTAGGAGTAGCGCATTGATTACTGCATCAGGGGGTAATTACATGCTCTTCGTATGAACAAAAATCTTCGGCATTGGGATCGTCTACGAACGTTCGCATAATTTGGTATTACATGCTCGCTTCTCCCGAACACGAACAAGAAATATTCGTGAAAAACGCAAAAATGTTCGTGAAATCATACGAACAGTTAAGACCATTCGTAACGCTTCAAAAATGTTCGGAACAATTTTTGTACTATTAGTGCTAAGCACTTTAGCAAAGCAAGCATGGCTGGAAGATAATTTTTGCTAAATAATATGCCGCGAAAAACTTCACTAAAAAGAGAAAGGAATTCCAGGATAAGTGATTTGACGGAAGAGGAAGTAATTAAAAAATTTAGGTTGAAAAAGTCGGATATAGAATATATTTGTTCTTTACTACATGATAGCATGAGTCCTTTAGGATGCCGATCAACCGACCTTCCACTGAAGGAAAAGGTTCTTATATGCTTAAAGACTTTGGGATCGGGAAGTTTTCAAAACTGTAGCAAAGATTTTATTAACGTTTCTCAGCCAACAGTAAGTCAAGTGTTCAGCGATTTTACAGAGAACATGGTGAAAATGGCTACCAACTTTATGTACATACCCAGCAACAGCAATGAAATTTTAAGAACAAAAAAGAATTTTATAAAGTAGCAGGTTTTCCCTGATCAATTATCTGCATAGACGGGTCGCACATTCCCATTATAGCGCCTCATCAAGACGAGTTTGCCTACGTAAACCGCAAGAAATTTCATTCAATTAACATTCAAGGGATTTGCGATGCTAATCTCGTGTTTCTTGATGTCATGGCTAAGTGGCCAGGGTCCTGCCATGATTCTTTTATTGAGCAAGTTTCTCAAGTGCATGACGACTTTGATCAGGGAAAATATGGGGAGAGTTGGTTATTGGGTGACAGCGGTTACCCGTTAAAAGATTGGCTAATGACTCCCATACCTATCCCAGCAACATCCGCCGAGCGTAATTTCAACGTCGTACATAGAAAAACTCGTTGCCTTATCGAATGAGCTTTTGGAGTTTTGAAGAGTAGGTGGAGAATCTTGGACCATACCGGTGGCAGTCTGTGTTATAGTCCAACAAAATTTGCAAAAATTGTAGTAACATGTTGTGCTCTTCATAACATGTGCCGTCGTAATGGAACATCTATTTTGGGTGCAAACTCACCTATTTCTCCTATAGAAATAACAGACAATGAAATTCGAGGCACGACCAACGCAACAAGTGCTTTGAGACGGCGCCAAAGGATTGTAGAAATGTTACAACCTGCAACATAATTCTTAACTTTGAACAGCGACGGTTTGCAAAATCCAATTACTCTATTTTGCTTTTTTCTTCATCCCTAAATGCAGTGATAGACTTACTTCAGCTAACTAACTCGCGAAGCTAGCGTTTGTGTTAGCGCAAACTCAGGAATTTTGTTGCACACATATACGCCATTTTCCGTGCCATGTTTTTTGTTTTGCTTTTAGTTAAATCATTGGGGTTAAATCCCGAATATTTGAGCCGCAGCTTTTATTAAGAGTAGGCTACCACACACAATATACCGTACAAAAACAATATTTCGGCTGCGTATAGGCTCGTTCAACCTGTAGTGCAGGGGTTCCCAAACCAGGGGTCGCGACCCCAAATGGGGTCGGAGTGATAAGTAGGTGGGGTCGCAAACAGGTCATGGGGTCGGTGGGGGGTCACTGAGGTATGGTAATAATGTATGTACAAAAAAGTCGATTGCTTGATAGCCATTATATTATAGTATAATGGCTATCAAGCAGTCGACTTTTTTTTCTAATCCAAGCTTTTTTTATAAATGATAGGCTAGCAGAGGCAAGTAAGCACATGCTCTACCTGTGTGTGCTTAAATTCTTTTTCAAGGAATAAGTAAAGTAAGTTCAAGCCTCAGGCAGTATACATAAGACCATGTAACGTGCTTGTGTAATAGAATTAATCAAAATGTGTTTATTGAATAAAACTTGCAAGGAGATTTACCTTGCAAATTGCTCTTCTAACTCATGATCGATGACAGAAATGGATGGTTCAATTCCCATCAGTATGGGGGAGTACCATTTTCCATTCCATTAAAAGACTGTACTCTTATTGTTGGACCTATTCTTACCCTGACACATTGGGCTTTGTTGTTGGCTGACTTTGGGGGTGCCTATCGGAAAAGTGTAGGAAAGAAGAATTCTATTTGACTTACATATCCTTCTTTGTATCATCTGGCTGGATCCTGTAACTGTACATGCGGTTCGACAAACGTACCGGGATATTGATGTTTAAATCACCGATAAGCGCTGACGTTCACTGTGTTTTCTGGGCTGCATGCGCAGACACAGTGCCTGCCTCGTCCCCCGCTTTTTCACGGGCGAACGGGTTGGGCAGAGAGGTTTTTTTGAAGGTTTTGGTAACTGGTATAGTTACTAACCTTAAACAAGAAATTCCTTCTCAGATTACCCGGAAAATAATGTTTAAACCAACCGGTCATTTCTATTCTTATCGATTGTTTACAGGGAATCTGTGACATCATAATCCAGCCTGTATTATTTTCTTGAAGGTTTTATTTCAAATGTTCTACCTTGAGCAGAACGAGTAGAGGCTTAGATTTGGGGTGTGTAGTTCTTTTGAAGGTTAGAATTTTTTTTTTTCAGGAAGGTGGGAGGTTGCTATGCTGCACTGATGAGACCATAATAAGGTCGAAACGCGTCTGCAGCTGCAAATGAGTGGGTTGCCATGGGGGCTTCTAGTGATGTGGGCTAGTTAGGCTACCGGTAACTTAGTTTGAGGTTAGTAGTTACAGGCTCTTTCATTGGATATCGTTGTTTGGGGCCAGTCGCCTGCTAAAAATAGGGCACAACCTAGAAAAGAGATGAAGTCGAGATGTCCAGGTAAAGCAATGTAAAAAAGAGTCTTTACAGTCTGGAATGAGTTTAGCCTGGATTGGCTGTGCGTAGCAAGGCTGACGAGACTTTGAATAAAACTTGTTTTTCAGCCATAATGGAAAATTTTTTTAAAACACCTACTGAAAATTCCACCAAAAAACGTAAACGTTCTATCAATCCATTATTTCTCGATAAGTACGGGATTGCTGACGTTAATGGTAAAGGAATATGTGTTGTGTGCTCTAAAGAACTTGCCGAGGAATCACTGAAACCTAATAAACTTCAGAGACACATGGAAACTCATGCAAATATTGCTGTCATGTCAGAAGAGGCTCGCAAGAGAGTCTGTCATTATCGTTATGAAAGTTTAACCAAGTCGCAGGCAATTTTATGCAGAGCTCCATCACAAAAAGAAAAGATTGAAATATTTTCTTACAAGACAGCTTTTCTTATTGCTCAGCATAAGCGACCTTTCACTGAGGGTGAGACTATCATAAAGCTTGCTTTAAACAACTTTTGTGAAGAATTTAAGGGTGAACCATTTGCTAGAAAGGTACAAGAAGCTGTTAATGATTCTGCTCTTAGTAATAATACCATAACAAGACGGATTCAAACTATTGCAGCTGATCTAAAAGAACAGACTTTAGAGGATTTTAGAAATTCGCCATGGACTGCCCTGGCAGTGGGTGAGTCAACTGATATAACAGCACAAGCACAGCTCCTAATCTTCGGAAGATTTTTGAAAGAGAGCTCGATCACTGAGGAACTGCTTGCTTGCATTTCACTTGAAACCACAACAAGAGGCGAAGATATTTTTAGTGGTATTGATAAGTTTTTCACTGAAAATAACCTAGATTGGAATAAAGTGATTGAATGTAGTATGGATGGTGCCCCATCAATGATGGGAAAGAATATTGGAGTTCTGGGAATTCTTTCAAGGGAATATTCTCACATTAAAATAAACCAATGTATAATCCATCGTCAGAATTTGGCCTCAAAGAACTTGTCTCCGAACTTCTCTGATGTGATGCAGGTAGTCATATCCACTGTCAATTATGTGAAAGCTAGGGAACTAATTTCTCGCATGCTCAAACAGTTGTGCATTACTGAAAATTCAAATCATCAGACATTATTAATGCACACTGCTGTCAGGTGGCTGTCAAGGGGAAAAACTGTGGAAAGGGTTTTCCTTCTTCGTCGTGAACTTGCCACATTTTTGCAAGGTAAGGGGCACAAGAATTCTCATTATTTTCATGACCCACACTTTCTTGCTCGCCTTGCGCTTCTTACTGACGTTTTCGAACACGTTAATAAGCTTAACACTGAACTTCAAGGGAAAAGAAAATGGGCGTTTGATTTTCAAAGCTCAATAAAAGCTTTTGTCAGCAAGATGCAGATACTGCGAAAAGAAGCTGAAACCAATAATCATTCTCATTTTCGTCATCATGCTACGATAGATATTGATTTTCATGAGGAACTAGACTTCGAAGAAGCGAAAAAAGATTTGCTGGATTACTTGAAGAATCTGACAGGAAATATGAATGCAAGATTTAAAGATTTGATAGCAGAATCTTTCGATTTTGTACAATTTCCATTTAAAGTTGATATCGGCACCACGAACTGTGGTGGTATTGCACTTGAGTTGGCTGAATCGCAGGCAGACAATGAAGCAAGAATGAATTTTGATGTGTTTCAGGATATAGCAAAGTTTTGGATACAGTTACCAAACAAGCATTCAACAGTTAGAAATCGAGCATTGCAAGTTCTTGTGCGATTCGGAACCACTTACGTATGTGAGGCAGGATTCTCATGAATGGTGTTTATTAAAAATGAATATCGGAGCCGTATAACAAACATTAACTTCGAAAATTCTTTGGTATGTTGCCTGACATCATACATCCCCAGATACAGGAAATTGATTAAAATTAAACAATGACCATTCCCAATAAAAGACATTTTTAATTTTCAATCTGAATTTTTTTTGTAATTTCGTTATTTTTAATTTTTAATTAACATAAAAAAATTAAATGTTTTAGTGCTTATTTTACTTAATACCACCACATGACCAAACTCAAAAGTCCAGTAAAAGAGGCTCTAAACCAGTCTAAAGTTTCGTGAAAAAATATATATTGACCTTGGGTCGCACTGGACACTTGAAAGTTGTCTTTAAGGTCGTCCTGAGAAAAGCTTGGGAACCCCTGCTATAGTGACATGTTTTTCTTCCTTTAATTGTTATAATTCAGTTCAGAAACGTTGAAATAATTTTGTTGCCGACTCTCCTGCTCCGCGATTGAAAAACGTTGCTCTTCGATACGATTTCTTGTTTTTAATTCCCTGGCAATGTCCAGCAAAGCAGCGTTTGTTGTTTGGAGCTCTTGTGCGATTTGTATTACTGTATTTTTTATATCTTGCTCAGCTTGAATAATTTCTTCGTTTTGTGATTCTCGTTTGCTAAGTCAAGGTCTTTTAGCCACATGTACACTTGAGCTTAATGAAACCACATTGGCGTTACCGGTAGGCCTTTCCAGCGGAGGTGTTGGCGCTATTACATCCACGGTAGATTGTGGAGGATTGCTGTCCATGCCGTCACTTTGTGAGATGAGCTGGTTGTTGCAATTGCACTTGCCACATCACAATTTTCAGTTCCAGGAATTCCCTCCGTATATACTGGGCCTATGAAGCTTGCAATTTTAAACTGCAGCTCCGTGGGAGTCGAGGCTGAATTTGCCCCCCCTCCGGTTTTAGTTAATTCTTTTTCATACTCTGCCACAGCTTTTATTGCGGTGGATTTCATGTCGAACCACTTCTTTTTCACTTTTTCTACTTCCAGCTTTGGGCCTGCACCCAAAGCGTTAATACTATCGGTAATGTCTAACCACTTGTTGTCAACCATAGATTTAGTTTTGGAAATGGTGAGCGCACTAGCTAAAAAATTATAGTGGGTTTCCACGTTCTCGACTAACTCATGCATCTCTTCGCTTGACCAACGTCTCGGCATATCGCAAACTATAGAAGCAGGCTATTACGAACAAACTACGTTAATTTGTCAGCTAGGTAGAGTTGTGAGCACAGCTGTGAGACTAGCAATGGAGGTCCTTTATTTAGCACATTGGTCTCTGTCTTGGAATAATTAGTTTACTGTGATGTCAGAATAGAAAATTTTGTTCGACGATCTCGCGCATAAAAAATGCGCATACGAACAGAGCATGCAGTGCTTCTCCCGAATGTTTTTATTCGCGTTCCATTGAAAAGAATACGAACAAAATCAGCTCGTTACGAACCGCACACGAACGACGCAGCGAACACGAATACGAACGAGCATGTAATACCGCCCCTGGTTCCGGGTACCAGTAATGTACCATGTCTATCACACTACGCACTTTCGTCACGCACACTCACCTGGCCTTCTACGTTGGTACGCTGCTCACTGACTTCACTCTCCTAGAGTCAAGATATCAGAGCAGGGCCAGTGTTAAGGAGGGGTCAGGGGGCCTGGCCCCCGCCAGTTGACACGCTTTCCCCCCTGTAATCAACAAACTTACCCTTTTAAAGACGGCGGCTTTTGAGCTTAATTTCAAACTTTGGCCCCCCTGATAAACGCTTGGTCCCCCTAAGTCAACTGCTCTGCCGCCGGCTCTGCTATTTGTTGGAGTGGATTTCTTTGTGCTTTGCTTCAGAACGTTTTTTGGCATGCACAGCTGTTTCTTAGCGATGGTGCTTTTTCCTCAAACGAAAAACTTAAATAGATTTTGAAAGAGATAAACAAGTGTCCTGAGCAAAGCAAACTTGGTGGTACGGTACATGACTTTTCTTTTGTTGTCAGCGGTCACATCATTGCTAAAAAATTATACGATGTACTGGTACATCTTTTGCTTGGAAAATGATTATGCGAAGTTTTAAAAAGACGGTAAGTTTGTTGATTATCGATTAATGACGGAGTTTCTTTGGACGAAAGCCCCTGTTTCAAGAGATCCATCTGCCTATTATTCCATACTTTAACAATTTTTGAAATGATTTCAGAGTTTTTGTAACGTTTTCCAAATCCTTCTTTTGATTGAAGTTCCACCAAATCAACTACCGGTAGTTTAGCTTTCACAAAAGACTTGGTGCTGCGCGGCCAACTGCTTTGCTCCGAGGATCTTCAATTTGAACTTGATTGTGCCAACATCTCTTTCACTATCCAAGTTGCTTATTGGTGCTAAATCCAGAATAGGATCCAAAGAATCGAGCTGATGAATACCTTCATCATTTCGAAATAATATGCAGATGAAGTTTGAGGGAAATCGAGATGGCAATCTTAAGAAGAACGTAAAGAGCCCTGGTGAGATCAATGTGTGGAGTGAAATTAGTGCATAGCAAGCATAATGAAGAGTTGATGGAAATGCTGGGTTTGAAGAAAACATTAGATAAAATGGCAAATGGAGTAAGGTCGTATGGGCATGAGGTTAGGAAGGAGTATGGTAACGCTTTGATGAAGACATTGACGCTTGTAGTATATGAGCAGCGAAAGCGAGGAAGGCCAAAGCAGACATAGAGGGAGAAGTTGAAGAGAGTGTAAAGAGAGATGGATTAGAGGTAGAGGAGGCTGCAAATCGGACAAGATGAAAATAGGGAGTGAGAGCGATCGTTAAGGAAATGAGGTGCATTCGGCCACCCTCGACTAAGACCAAGACACGCCAGATTGAAACTGGATGATAATGCCCTCTTTGTTGAACAAAGCCATCTATCATTCGGTGAAGAGTTGCTTGCAAAATCGAAACAACTCCGATGGTACAGTTGAATGAATGCCTGAACTTCCATAAGAACTCCTCAGGCAGAGAATTGCATTGACCAAATCTATCATTGCAGATGTAGCTCAAAGCAGGTCGAGTAAAATCTAGCAAATTTGTTGGGTCGCTGTGGAGTAAATTGTTACAAAGCACATGCATAGTGGGAATCAACTCCCATTATTTCATTGGGTCAAGGTAAGTATATAATGTTTAGATAAAGTTAAATGAGATGGGCGGCCCCAACACCACAAAAAATAGAAAGAAACTTCAAACTAGCAAAATATTTTACTACACAAGCCCGTGTATTGATGGTAAGTGTTGCTGATGAATGATGATGATTTTTTATTCTCCTGTCGGTTGAAAGCGATGGAGGTACTAAACGCAAGACGAATCCAGACTCGCTTAGGAGTTGCCTGTGTTTTCTAGTTGACTTTGCTTTTGATTTCTTTAATTTGTTGCTTGATAGTTAGATTCCATCAAGCAGAGATAATTATCAGGAAGTATCGGTGTATATCTTATCCAAGGACGCAACAGCGAGACTTGAGTTGGAGTTAACCATCAACTTTGCAATCATGGTCGTAGCCACAACGACGCTCCTAACCACTGCGCCATGCTGTTGACAAAGTGCATGAGCAGTTTATTGTACTCTTCTTATTGTATGCTCTCCAGAACTCTTGTGGTCTTAGAACGAGTAACATAACTTGTAACCCTCTGGTCCACCAGTACTCATTTCAGCACAGCCTGCTTGTAATAAAAATGTGTCACCATTTGTAGTGTACTAACTCAATTGTAAGCTACTTATGGTCTTTTTAAGCTTGTATATTGCACCAATATGACGTCATAATCCTTCAATAATGCTGAACCGATTTTTGAAAAGCACCTTCAAATATTCCAAAATGAGCCATTTTTAGAGTTGACCCAGGAATTTCGATGTGAATTTGAGCAAGGATTTTTAAGTTGCAAACACTTCAGACTGTTTTAGAAGTGTTAGTTATAGGTTGTAGCATGCTTCTGAAAGGGACTCACTTAGAACTAAATTTTAAGCCCCCTCCAATTACAATCATTTATATTCATTTGTATGTTGTATCTGAGTTAGCTTGTTTTTAATACAAATTCAGAAATGAAATGAAAAAAGTAACATCGTTTTTTCGCAAGCGGTTGTTATAAGATCAGTCAAATTCAGACCTCTATCTAAGCAGCCGATAATAAATCAGCGGGAAGATAGTGATGAAACTTCGAATGTTGGCCATGTACCTAAGTGATTCAAGTTCAAGCTTTATTAGTGCAAAAGGTTCTTCCACAATTAGACGTTAATTCCAAATTTAGTAAAACCTTGTGTTGGAAACTTGAAGATTTCGCTTCAAAATTAAGCTGATTTTCGTTGAAACTGAATGTTTCGACAACACAGATTCAGTTGTCACCATTAGCAGTATACCAAGACACTTAAAAACTGTTGAGAACTAGAATTTACAGTTGTAAATTTTTAACTGTCTTGCGTATACTGCTGACGATTGCAACTGAATCTGTGTCGTCGAAACGTTCAGTTTCAACCGTTACGCTGGTATTATTTGTTCTCCTTAAGCAAATTTTGTTTGACGGTTTGCAGTAGAAGTATTTTTAACTCAAGCCATGAAATAGGGAAGATTGCGAAACCGCAGTGGGAAAATACGCAGTTTACAAGTACAGCAGATTTTTGAAAGTTCTAGTTAGGTTACCTTTCAATAAAAAACAAGTTTTTCCAAGCCTAATCAAGACTGTGGAGGGTAGAAGAAAAAGTGAAAAAAGTCGATGTGGAAGTCGTATAATTTATACCGATTGAATTACGACTCAACAAACTCGTAATCGGGTTACTGCAGGCAAATTGTTCATTGAAAAAAAAAAACATGTAGATTAATACAGCCTTCTTTTCATGAAAAAAATTGAGATTTAAGTACGGCACTATCTTATATACCTCTTTGTTCTTAAATTTAGGCTACGAAGGCTTATTCTTTTTTTGTGCTGAAGCAGTATTCTCATATGCAAAATCAATTAAAAGATGCTAGGGGTCAACGCCCCCTGGCCTCCCTTAGCTGTGGCCCTGCCAGTGTGAATATGAACCGGATAATTTAAAGCAATATACAGTTATTCGTCAAATGGGTTTTGTTACATGTTTTTTAGCAGTCGCAGTTACGATACCACTTCTTGAGTATTCTGATCTTACCGTATGTAAGGAACACTAGCAGTGACATGAAACTTCGATCCAGGATCAAAATCAGTTTCATCTCTTGGTGTAGCTGGAGCGATTCCACCCAATTTCAACCTAAACACATTTACTTTTAAACAGTATTCGAGACTTACCGAGAAAATGTTTTGTATGATATAGCTGCAAAAGTTATATCATACAAAATATTTTCTCGAAAGTTAAATATCTTATCGTTTACAGTAGGATCGAATTATTCCAATAAATCTGTTTTGGGTTTAATCAGAGGTATAAACAGAAAAGCTAGAAAGTGGAAACTATGAGCAAGCAAGAAACTATGAACAAGGTATTTACCGGGTGGCCCGAAAGTCTTTACACTCCTAGTAACTATAATTTTACTTTATTTCAGGGTAACGCAATAGTTTGAATGCAAATGAATAAAATCCGTAACCGTAGCAACAAATTTGAAGGGGCAATTAACACTAAGTTATCACTTTGGCTTACAAAATTACTAAGACGATAATTATGTTTTTTGATAATGTTGGTCTTGCATCTTCCTGCAAAACATTTTTTTTAAGTTATTACAGTTTGTCGACCACCATGGAATGGAAGTACACTTTGAAGGAAATGTATGGGTATTGCACTTTGTCAGTGTGCAAGCTGAAGTCAATGCGCTATTCGTTTTTTTTTTTTTTTAAGCAGTTATAGTCCAGCTTTTCCTTTCGAAATGCAGAAATAAATGCTATCTTTTAAACATAAAAAGTTATTTAATTATAAATGACGTGGTCAATGCGGTTTGGTAGGCAACGCTGCAATATGGTAGATCTATTGTGGTATTCAGCGCAACGTAAATTGTGTTCAATTGGTCTTGTACCAGCACCATAATACAATAATTACAACACGATAATTTCATTTTGAGTGACTTCATCCTAAGACATAATTGGGTGAATGTCTTGTTGAGTAGTTCAGCATTTCAAAGATCAGTTCTAGAACAAGTGATTTAGCCAGTGTTGTGAATTTTGCCATTTTTAAGAGTCCGACTGCGAGTTCCTCGGTCACGAGTCCGAGTTTGAGTTCACAAAATTTTCAAGTTACGAGTCCGCACGCTACGAGCCCGAGTCCACCACATTTTAAAGTTACGAGTGCGAGTCCGCACTTTACGAGTCTCCTGCTTTGCACTCGAGTTCATGTGTGTTCAACATGATTCCTGATTGCTCAACGTTTGCAAGTCTCTGAAGCATAATGCAGATAGATTGGACAGTTTTAAAAAGGATAAACCGGCTTTATTACTAGGCGTACAATTTTTATCAGTATTTTTATGACTTAGTCCACACACGGACTTGAGTCTTTTCAAGTCTGGATTTAGCTGAGGTATAAAAGGTAGTCTGACCAGGCAGATCCTGGGTGGCCTGCAACTTAATGCTGAGCTGAAACTTCGTGGAACAACATAGAGGATTTTGCACGCTGAGTTTTATTTCTATTGTATATGACAAATCCAAAATGTTTTTAAAGGTTCTTAGATTGTCAATTGAAGAGCAGGAGTATTAGCGTTGATCTCTTTACAACAAAAAGAATATTGCGCTTCATTGATCTCGTGATTAGGCTTGAAACCTTATGATGACTGTGCAAGATATCTATGATTCACGGAGCTGTATTGAAAACCACAAGAACATGTTGCAAATTTACCACACAGTAAAAAGATCTGTTTCTGCCAGGGTTGCGAACTCGAACTTAATCATTTTGCCGAACTTGAACTTGAAAAAATATTTTTTCAAAACTCGAACTTGAACTCGCATAAAACTGTTCGAGTTCATTAGAAAGATATTTAAATTGTTGAAAAAAAAATAAAAGATCACTACGAAGAATATTTTGTTGTTCAAGTAGTCAGAATCCGTGTAAATTGAAGTTATGATTTTACCAAAAGAAAAGCTGTATGTTGTTTATTTGTACATGCCATTGCGACCTATAAAGTCCAGGACTGCGAACTCGAACTTGAACTCGCTGAACTCGAACTCGCAATATAAAATTCTTAGAACTGGAAATTGAACTAGGACTTACAAATATTTCTTGAACTCGGTTAAAAATCGATCAAGTTGGCAGCCCTGTTTTCTGCTGTAACTTATCTAAAGAGCAACTGACGTACTTTTCAGTGGACTTGGCATTTTTAAAACTCACTATCTTTTGAATTACTGAATGATCATATGACAAATCAACGCAAAAATAAAAAAAATACATCTATACATTTCTTTCATAAAATAAACAATGATTTTGACTTTTTTGTTCCTTTAAAAGCAGATTAAAACACTTTTTTGTGATCACGTTTTGGTTTTACAATCAATTTTTTTCGGTGAGTGTTCTGCTCCTTGCGCAAGACTTGTAAAGACTGTAGACAATGATTTTTGCTCCTGATTGCACGAATAATTAATTGCAGTTTAGACCTTATAAATGAAACAGCTTGTTGCCTAACTAACAAACTTCAATCTTGTAAATACTGTGATATCAAAGACCTTCCTACTCCTAATTCTAATTTACTAAGTGTGAGCCATCTTAACATACAGCCAAGTCATAAAAATTTTGATTCATCGCAAGAGTTTTTGTGTTTACTTCCTCATCTTCCGCATATTATTTGCTTGTCTAAAACCGGACTAAACTTTTCATCTTTAACCTATAATGACTTGCCCGGGTACAAACTTTTGCATGCTGACTCTACAACACGCGCAGGTGCAGTTGCAGTTTATTTTTCAATTTGTTTGAACGCGGACAATATTTCCATTATCGACATAGATATAGATGAATGTGAAAATCTATGGATTAAAGTAAATGATCCTGATAGTGTAATTGAATTAATTTACCGACATACCACAAATAATAGTAAACTTTTTGTAAAAAATTGAACAAAATTTATTAAACAATACAAATAAAGTGTATTTATTAGGCGATAGTACTGTAGTATCAACATCAATACTTTTCTGAACCCCTCAACTTTTGTCCTTGCTACTGACTACATTAACATGTTATCTAGTAACAACTTATTCCCATTAATCTTCCTTCCTACGCAGGTTACTGAGATATCTTCTACCACATCATTACTAATGACGACAAACGTTTTGTCTTGCCCAGTATCATCAAAACATATGTTACTTATCACTATCCCATCTTTTGTTTTATTGAAACAAGTGAAACACGTAAGAAAAACAGATAAAAAAAGTTTAAACGTGACCTTCAGCATTTCAAAAGTGATGAATGTTGTGAAAATTTTCATGAATCATGGCATAATTTTGTTACTGCAGCTGGTGATATAAACCCCAATAATTTTAACAACGCTTTCTCAGATTTTGTCGAAGTTGAACAGCGCTGTCCCAAAAACCACGACTGCTGTTGGAATGCAAGTTACCAACCTCTACGCGGTGCATCCTAGAAACTGAATAAAACCATCAGGCTAATGGTAACAAACAGAGTCAGTCCGTCGCATTCCCGAGGTGGTAAAGGGATAGACCCTCGACCCCGTGGATTGCCAAATGCATTTAGTCTGAATGGTGGATACAAAACGTCCTTTTTAGGACGCAATACCAATGCAAGCTCGTATCGAAGACCCACCATTTTACAGCTAAACGTTGAAGGCCTTACCGCCAGCAAAATCTGCGTGATTGAACAGCTCTTGTCTCCAAGCACCAGTCCCTTGCTGTCCTCCCCCAAGAAACTCACTGTCATAATGCAGAAAAATTAGTGCTGCCTGGCTTTGCATTAGCTGGAGCTACTCTCAGCAGGAAACATGGCATCGCTACATTTGTACAGGAAAAGCTGTATTGGAGTCCTTCTGGTCAATCTCCGAATGATTCACATATCGAGTGGCTGTGTGTGGATGTATGTAATTTCAAAATCGTCAATGTCTACAAGCCTGCACCCTCCCAAATGACTTCCACGTCAATTCCAATGTTCTCCCATCCCTGTCCCTTTGCTGGTGACTTCAACTGCCAGCACACGAATTGGGGCTACACCAATACTTATGAAGATAGAAGCTGCTTAGCCACTTGGGCAGCAGGTGGAACTTATCCCTGCTGAACGATCCCAAGAGACCAGCAAGTTTTCTCTTTAGGACGTTGGGGATCGGAGACCAAACCTGACCTTGCATTTGCAAGCTCCAGTGACGACGACCAACTTCCCTGCAGACGTGCCCTCGAGAAGTTCCCCAGGTCTCAACATCGGCCGTCACTCATAACTTCCACCAGACTTGCAAACCCCATCCCAAGCAAGCCTGCAGATCGGTGGAATTTCCGCAAAGCTGACTGGAAACAATACAGCCGCATTACTGATCAGCTTAGCTCTGACTTACACTAAGCTTGATGAGGCATGCCAGGAGTTTTGCTCAGCTTTGTTTTCTGCGGCCTACGACACCGTCTCACGTGGACGTAGACGTAACTACACTCCATGCTGGGATGAAGAGTGTGAAAGTCTCTACAAAGACTTCACTGCAGCTTCTAATGGACCAGAGTCCAGAAGGATCGCTTCGGCCTTGTTGCAAAAACTCGATCAAGAGAGACGCAGGAGATGGAACGAGGCTGTCCAATCCATTGACTTCACCCACTCTAGTCGTAGAGCATGGAGCATTATTGGCAACTTTACTGGCCATTCCAGACATCCACCTCGCCATTGCTTTATTTCTGCAAATGACATCGCTTCCAGCTGATAAGAAATGGGAAGGACATGACGAGAGACCGCGAGACAACTAGACTCGTGAGACAAGAGACCTCGGAACTCTGAAAGATCCATACACCTAATGGCTCTTCTTTGACCAAAGAGTTTTCTCCAGCTGAATTTGTTACTGCCCTCCAGAACCCATAGTCAGGTAAAGTTCCTGGTCCTGACCAAATATGCCCTAAACTTATGCTCCATGCTGGACCCACCATCAAATCCTGACTGTGCAAATTTCTCTCTTTCCGTCTGTGCCAGCTCAGGATTCCAAAAGTCTTGAGACGTTCTCGAGTGGTTGCTATTCCCAAGCCGAACAAACCCTTGAAAGATGCTAAATACTACCGCCTAATCTCTTTGCTTTGCAGCCCCTACAAGATCTTCGAAAAGCTCATTTACACCCACATCGAGCTTATCATCGACCCACTGCTCCCACAAGAACAAGCAGGCCTCCGACACGGAAGATTAAGTGTAGATCAGGTCGCCTTGATGACCCAAGAAAACGAGGACTGTTTCTTGCTTAAAAAGAAGGCTGGTGCTGTCTTTGTGAACCTCACTGCAGCCTATGACACCGTGTGGCATCGTGGCCTGCAAGCTTTTGCAACTTATCCCTGACAGCCATCTGTTTCGAATGATCATGGAAAATGCCTAGAATCACGGCTTTACCCTCACGACCGGTAATAGAAAGCGAAGCAGACTCAGACGCCTGAAGAACGGTGTTCCACCCCCTTCTCTTTAATATCTACGTTGGTGACTTACCACCAACCAATTCCATCAAATTTGCTTATGTCGATGATCTTGCACTCGTGCATACTGCTGCAGACTGGCGGACTTTGGAGAAGACTCTTAGCGAAGACATGACAACTTTACAAACGTACCTCCAAAAATGGAGACTGAAACTCAGCGAAACAAAAACAGTGTCGTCTGTATTCCATCTTACCAACAGGAAAGCTAAACGTGAGCTTTCGGTTGAGCCGAATGGCAAGCCATTCCCATTCTCTGATACTCCAAAGCACCTAGGCATAACACTAGATAGATCTGTCACGTACAGGCGACACCTGGGGTCATTTTGCAAGAAACTCAGCACCAGAGTTTCATAAATCAGATGACGAGCTGGAACTACCTAAGGCGCTGGTGCCTCAGTCCTGCGCACTGCAACTCTTGGCTTTGTGTACTCTACCGCAGAGTATCGTGCACCTGTCTGGTGTCGCAGTGCCCACACTCGTTTGATTGATCCAATTATTTTATTAATAACGCACTACTCAATAGTACTCATTGTGACTGGATGCCTTCTTCCTACTCCAACGTATTACCTAACGGTTGTCGCTGGCATCCCACCTACATAGCTTCGTCGTAGACAAGCCACACTGACCTTAGCTCGCAGATCCTTGGAGCCAAACCATCTCCTCCATCACAAGATCACCATCCCAGAATTAAAGCAATCTCGGCGCTTAAAGTCACGACACTCTTTTGTGCCCGCCACCAGAGAACTACTATCCAATCTCAACCAACTAAACATCAGGGCGGCTGACTGGGCAGAACACGCATGGAGCTCGGAGTGGAACAATTGCAACACTCGACTTCACCACTTCATTTGCAACACCGACACCCCTTCTCCAGGTATGCATCTTCCGAGACGTTCCTGGGTGCAGCTAATCCATTTTCGCACTGGTATAGGACGATTTCGCTCATCCCAGCACACCGGAGAATGATCCCATCTGCGGCATGCGACTGTAGCGCTGATAATTAAACAGCAGAGCATATAATAACTCACTGCCCTCTGTTCTCTCCACCCCACCTTATGGAATAACTGGATTGGTCCACCTCGATGATGACGCAATCACCTGGCTGCATGAATCTTGCCCAGACATTTAAAATCATGCTCATACAAACGAATGAGCGCTATCACGCTCTACTACGGTTACGTTATCACTGAAGTTGCATTGCAACTGTTGGTGATGGAGAGCTGTTATAGCCTCCGACCCGACAAGGGGATGACGTTATGACTTTCTTTCAGTAAGCCAGGAAGGACATTACATTATAGTTTTTGTCGAAGTTATTGAAAAAACAATAGACCTACAAGCTAGGAAACGACCCGGGCAACAATTTTGGCGGAGGCCGGAGCTCTGTGCTGGGTTTATACAATGCCTTACGTTGTGTCTAGAATACATAGCTAAGTAGGCTACTTGCGCCTCACTCCTCATGTAAATCCCGTCGATGGTGCTACGTAATGCTTGCAGTAATGCTTGAAGTCACATTGTTAGGATACGTTGTATTGAATGTTATTACAAACGGAAGATCACACCAAAAACCTACACAAACAGCCACCATTTTTCTTAAACATAAAGTAAACTGTGCAGTGAAGAAAGAAAGAAAAGTAAAAAATGGGTGGATTTTTGCACTTTAAGGGTCGTCTTATACGCCGGAATACACGGTAAATAAATTTGAAATTCAATCCCGGCCCTGGTCAATTTTTATGACCTCCCCGACCGGAGTCGGGTCGGGGCAAAGGTGGCATCCCCGGACAGGTCTAGGGCCGGAGCCCCGGTCTATCTCTACCACACGCTCCATTCAAGAAATCGTCTCAAAAAGAACGTGAATTAAGACTAAAACCTTGAATCAGCCATGGCTTACTATACTTTCGCCAATAAAGCAAAAACAGAAACTGTGCCGCCTATTTCACTTTTTCTCAAGGGTAAATTTAGAGTTACAGAAAGTTTGCTAACAAATTAAATGAAATTATACGTGTCTTTAAAAAACGACATTATGAACAAGAATTTAAAGAAACTCAAAATAATACTTTCCAAACTTGGAACATCATAAAGCCTCTTCTTCACTCACCTCATAAAGACTCAGCTCATCCTGATAAGACAAAACTTAATAATAACACCACAACAGATCCTCGAGATATTGCACAAGCTTTTAACAATTACTTATCCAATATTTGGCCAAAACTTTCCAATATTTAGACAAAATTTGGCAGATAAGATCACTCAACATAATGAAAATTATTATAAAACCTTATTAACAATGAGTCATTCTTCTCTATTTTTTCATCCAACTATTCCTTTTTGAAGTCATGCAACACATAACTTCTCTTAATAGTAAAAAATCGTGTGGATGTGACAATATATCAGCGTTTTTTATTATTGTGGGTCCTCGTATCCTTGCCGACCCACTCTCCTATTTTTTTGAATTTAACTTTACAATTTGGCATGTTTCCACGATGCTTAAAAATGCCGAAGTAATTCTCGTTTTCAAAATGGGGAACAAATGTGAATAAAACAACTACTTCCCAATTTCCATTCTTTTAACTTTCTCTAAAATTTAAACGAATTGATCTGTGAAAGGACAACAAAATTTCTACGCAAACATTCAATACTATCTCCGACTCAGCATGGCTTTCAACCCATGCATTCCACCTCAGATGCTATGCTAGATCTTTTCACATCTACTTCTACTTTTGACAACACTGACAATCATCAATACAATGCACTTATGTTTTGAGACTTGAAAAAAATTTTCGACGCTGTCAATCACGAAATACTGCCAAATACGTACAGCGGATCGGTAAAATAATTGTGGGTTTGATGAAACAAACATGAATTTTTTTCTATAAGTGGTCTATGCCTCAAAGGTGATTTTTGGACATAGGGCCATCACAGATTCCACCTGTAACGAAAATGGCGGCAATTTTCAAGATGACCGCAATTGCGTGTTTGAAATTCTTAATTTAGGACTACCAATGATTTTCCTTTTTATTATATATTGATTGATTGATTATTTATTTATCCATTCACTAACAATAAGACCATCAAATACAAATAGCAATGGAAAAATAAAACAAAATAAAATAGAAAAAAACAAAAAAAAAACAGTAACAAAGACCAACAAATATAAATAACAATATACGGGAGATTGCGAAGGGACCTCAGGGTCATCGAGTCAAGCAGCCACCCTTACTTAAGCGGATAAGCTAAAATTTTAAGCGTGGCATAATTTGCATACAATCCATAAATAAACATTGTATGTAGACAGTTTATTCACTTTACCCTACAGGAACTCCATCGACAAGGTTAATACTTCTCAAGAAAATGAAGTTTACGTTTTTGATTAAACCTGTGCACAGAACTTGATTTTATGTCATCGGGAATATCATTCCAAATCTTGACGCCTTGATATTTAATTGAGCGTTGCAATTTCGAGGTGCGATAGTGTGGAATCCTATAGTTACAACAAGTTGCTTGTAATCTGGTTTTTACAGGGTGATGTTCGTTTAGTTTGACGAAGAAATTGTTGAATGGAGTAGGAAGCATATCTTTGAAGTGATAATAGACAAAAAGACCCAACTCTGATTTCACAAGGTCATGGAGTTGCAAAATGTTTAATGACTTATAAATGCTACTTAGCGCATAGTAATGAGCATATTTACCACATATTAGTTTTATTGCTCTGTCTTGGAGTTTACTGATGGGGGCTGTGTAAGCTTGGTAAGTGGTAAACCATATTGTGACGCAGTATAACAAGTGAGAGTGGAATAGTGCAAAATACAGATGAAGAAGAGATTTTTCAGGGAGATAATTTTTAACTTTGTGCAAAATGCCCAATGACCGAGAGAGCTTCGTATAGAGAAGTTTGATGTGTGTTTTGAAGTTAAGCTCGTCATCGATATAAACGCTTAAATATTTTGCTGATTTGGAGATGGTGATAGGTGATCCATCATAAAATATGTTAATTTCAGGGGAAATTGATGGCGAATTGAATTTAGGTGGTATGATTAACAAATTTGACTTTTCGGAGTTGATGCAAAGCCGATTTGCTTGCATCCAATTACTAACGTTGACCATATCTTGATTACTTAGTTTTGAAAGATTGTCAATTGTATCAGCACTGTGAACTAGACACGTGTCATCCGCAAACAGACGAGGTTTCACCAAAGTGCAATTACCGAGATCATTGATGTAAAGTATAAAAGAAAGAGGACCTAGAGTTGACCCTTGGGGGACTCCCCATTTGATAGGGTAGAATTTAGAAGATTGTTCATCAATCACAATAAACTGTTTTTTTTTGCGAAGAATAAGATTTTAAAAGGTCATTTGCAGTTCCTCCAATCTCATAATGCTCCAATTTATTAATTAATATATCATGGTCAACGGTATCAAATGCTTTCTTGATGTCTAAAAAACTAACACCAGTGAATTTTTTATCGTTGATATTATCATAGGCCATAGTATTAACATCAGTAACTGCATGCTTTGTGGAATGCCCAGCTCGAAAACCATATTGAAACGGTGAGATTATGGAGTGTTTGCGGATAAAAGTGTCCAGTCGCTGATATAACAATATTTCAAAAACCTTGGAGAAACTAGAAAGAAGGGAAATAGGAAGATAGTTAGTAACTACACGCTTATTGCCAGATTTAAAAACATGAACCACTTTGGCAAGTTTTAAAATGTCGGCAAATATTCCGAAAGCAAATGAGTAGTTCACAAATTCTGAAAGAGGTTCAGAAACTATAGCGGCAGCAACTTTAATAAAGTAAGGCGAAATGTTGTCGGGACCACAGGCTTTTTTATTGACAAGGGCGTTGTTGATTAATATGAAAACTTCAGTTGGAACTCTAGGTTGCAGAAAGATTGAGTCAACCACTCTATCGTGAAGGAATTCGTTAAAACTTGAAGAATCGGGCAAAATATTTAAATTATCAACGACTGTAGTAGCAACAGTACTGAAATAATCACCGAAGTGTTTTTCAATTAATTTGGGATCATGGACAACAGTGCCATCGCTTGCTTCAAGCATTTGAATCGTTTGTTTCGCAGTTTTCTTGGGCAGCAAGCTTTTAATGATGTCCCATGTTTTGTGAATGTTAGTCTTGCAATTATGAAGTTCGCTCCCAAAATACCTTTTATTTTCTGCGTTTTTAATTTTTGAGAGTTTGTTCGCATAACTTTTATACAAAAATTTGGCGACTTCATTTCCTTCAAGGTAATGCGACTTGTACATTTTCTGCTTTTTTTTAATGGAAATTTTGATGTCTTTTGTAATCCAAGGCTTGAGCATAAATTTTGACTGTCTACGGGAAAGAAGTTTGAAAGGCGCATGTTTGTCTACAACACTCTTGAAAATGTCGACGAATTTGGAAAACTCTGAATTAAACTTATTAATAGTGATTTCTGGTACAAATGTCATAAAGTTAGTCAAAGATTTCTCGAGGTCATCTTTGAAAGCTTCGGAGAAAAATTTAGTCATATCTCCTTTACTTTTGTTTTTATTCCAAGGATGTTTGCTAGCAATTTCGGTCAATTTGCACAAAGTCACGAAAGTAATATAATGGTCGCTAAGATCAGTTTTTATCACACCACGATAGAGTTGGTATGTATTATCATTTGTTTAAATGTGATCGATGATTGTAACAGAAGTTTTTGATACTCGAGTAGGTATAGTGATTTAGGGAAAGAGGCCATGACTACATAAAATATCAAGATAGTTTTGGGAGGCAGCAGGTCGATCAAATTTGTTTATATCAATGTTTATATCACCAAGAATATAGGTAGTAGCGTTTAATAAATTATGGGAATCTAATGCTTCGTCAAGTTTGTCGATAAAATTTGCAATATTAGTGTTAGGGTGACGATATATGGCAATAACATTAAATATACTGCCCATTGAAGGGTTTGCAATGCTCAACCACATATCTTCGCAATCAGCACAGTTTAACCAATTACGTATGACGAGGTGATAAGTTAACTTGTTCGAAACATAAACACCAACATCGCCGGAGGTAAAATTGGGACATGTAAAAACAAAATCAAAGCCTTCAATATCAATTTTAACAAGGGTTTCTTTAATACGAGTTTCAGATATGCAGATAATATCAGGCTTTCGTTTTAATGTTTCCAGAGTATCAAGAAAGTGGTCAAAATTTATTTCTTTTTGCAGAGACCTTATGTTAACATGCATTATAAGTAAATAAGAGTTTGGAATTCGATTAAAATCGTAGTGAACATCATGATAGCAGCAGGTTTCTATTTTTTCGGAAAAGTTTTTGAGTAAGGAGTCGCAATAGTTGTCATCGCAAAAGGAACTGGCAACTTGACTCGAGCCCAGGAAGTTTAAATACTCGTTGCAGCCTCCTTGTAGGAAGACATCATTACGGGGATTAGCCAACACAGGCATGAATCAACAGCAGGTGAAAACTAAATAGCACGGAAAATTAAAAAGCAAAAGAGAAGGCAGAATTACTACGACGCACTAATGCGCAATGAGACTATTTCTTGAGGGTAGAAGCCTATATAATACAACTAGAGGAGAGTAAATTATACATTGCATAATAAATCAAATATAGTTTAAATAATCAAACAGAGAAGTTGACATATCGATAGGCTTAACTACGAGAATCAACAGAGGCTGGTTAATCAAAACAAAACAAGAACAACTAGATGGCAGCTGCAAGCACCCTCTTATGGCTTCCCGATCAAGCTTTCTAGGGACCCAAACGTCTAAGGGAACAGTAGAGTGACTTCGCTTTTACAACTAAAAAAAATAACAAAATGTGCAAAATATAGGTGGGCATTATCACGCATGAAGTATCGTAAGTTTAAATGCCTGTAGCCTGTGCTCCATAAACTTACTATTGTGACGACTTTTTACATTTCTGTAATACAGTGATCGAAATCTCAATAAAACTAGAGACCGAAACGTCCAAGGCAGGGGTTCTTAACCTTTTTTGTATTCTTCACCTCTTGCCGATTGAAAAGAGGATAATTTACCCCCAGTGCAACACTCTCACCATTTTAATACTGAAAATTGAAGTTTGTTTTAGTTTATACTTAAGAAAATTTACCCCCTTGGTAGGCAAAATTTACCCCCAGAGGGTAAATTTACCCCGGTTTAGAACCCCTGGTCTAAGGGAACAGTAGAGTGACTTCGCTTTTGCAACTTAAAAAAAAAATCGTAGCAAAGTAAAGGTGGGCATTAGCACACGTAGAGTAAGTTGAAATTCCCGTAACCTGTGTTCCATAAACTTAATAAATATTGTAACGACTTCTTACATTTCTGTAATACAGTGATCGAAATGGTTTAGCAAAATAGATTCTTATTAAACTCATTGCATACTTATTAATGGCAATTTTGTAGCAACTTAAAAAGTAAAGCCACTGCTAAACCAACATTGCTTGCATTAAATAAAAGTGCTGTGACTACTTCAACGAACACTTTGACACTCATCAAGTTACAGCCAAACAGTTTTGATTTTGTCCAGTTACCCAACTACATAAGGCGTGAATGAAATAAAGCAAACAAGTACTGATTAAACGAACTTCGCCAAACCACAAGCTTGATGATCTGATAGCGGACTATGCTAGCAATTAATTCAACAAACTCTTCGCCGCAATGCGAAGACAGTTTCAATGCGAGGAATCCGCGAAGCTAAGTCAAGAGTCCAATGCACCAACCACTTGGCTAACTCCCATGTGCCCCTTATTGCTGCTTAAAATGTCAGTTTTCACACAAAGTGATACCGCTCACTCAAGAATGAAAAAGTTTGAAGCCAAAATAGCTGAAAAACATGTTACCCTACTGCCCTCTAACGGATTAAAAAATTTGCTTGAATGTTATGAAGTTTCCTGAATTTTTACGTTTTTTACGTTTGACTCCAAGTCAGGTGCTCTGGGGTAACGCTTCATTATATTGATATTTTTGTTACCCACATTGAGATTAATATCCTCCGATAATTTGAAGGTCCTAACTGTTGCCATTTAACAGTTATGAGCTTGTGAATATTTTCCTATTTTTGACCTTTGACCCAAAACCACTTGACCGCCACCCACCAAAAGTTGTGAGGCACAAGTTTACGTCAAGGTCTATTATCCCTGAAACTTTCAAGCTTCTAGCATCAACGGTCCAAAAACCTTAGACTGCGCAATATTGGCAACATTTATCGGTTTTTTGACCTTTGACCCCGAGTCTTGTGACATAGAGCGTTTATAGTTGGTACAGTGCAAGAACATATCAAGACACACCAACTCTATAAATTTCAAGTTCTTATGTGATTTCAAGCACTAGTTATACGCCAAACAACATGTTTCCTTATTTGACCTTTGACCCCAATTGACGTCACGCAAAACCAATCATTGTTGGTGCTTTTGTACCCTCGTTGAGATGCATCTGCTCCGCAAACTTGAAGGTCCTACCAGTTGCCATTCACAAGTTATTAGCATCCCATCAGATTTCTTATCATTTTACTTGGTTGACGTTTGACCTTTAACCTGTTGACAGCCACCCCCCAAAAGTTGTTAGGCACAAGTTCACATGGAGGTCTATCATTTCTGAACATTTCAAGTCTCTAGCATCAGCGGTTCAAAAGCCTTAGGCTGCACAAAAATCTGTTGAGATTCGTTGATTTGACCTTTGACCCAAAGTGACGTCACAAAATGGTATTTGTTGTGCATAGTTTTGTTCCGCATATTAATATGCATATACTGTGAAAATTTGAAGATCCTACCTAATGTCATTCAAAAGTTATTAGGTTTTTGTAAATTTGGTTTTTTGACCTCTGACCATTAACCTGATGACCGCCACCCCCCAAAAGTTGTTAGGCACAAGTTCCCATCAAGATCGACCATCCTTGAAAATTTCAAGTTTCTAGCATCAGCGGTTCAAAAGCCTTAGGCTGCACAAAATTTGGTGTTGAAAAAAAAAAAAAAAGAATATTTCGAAAACCTAAGTATTTTTTTTCTAGAAAGTGGAGGGCTGTCGGGGAAAGTTAGGGCGACCAAAGTGTAGACCTAGGTGGGACACACATTTGAACTCTAGGTCACTTTTGAATTGGAGCAGTAGTTTAGCAGCTACAGCTGCTGGAAGTGTCAAAAAGTGCAGAAATGGTCAAGTAAAAACAATATGGCTTCCCTTTTCGGGAAGCCATAAAAACGAGAAATCTTAACCAACGAAGTAATCATAATTATGAGGTTACCGATAACGGGAGAGTTCTTTTAATACATGTGTCCTCTTCTTAAAGAACAATAGATAAGTTAAGTTCATAATCATTCTCAGAGATTAATTTGTTGTCAATAAAAAGACAGTACTTTCCATTCATTATTTTCCAACTCGTCTTCTTTTTTTCTTCTTTGGCGTTCTTAAACTGGGGAAGAAGGGCCTTTTTTTTGTTTTTGGAAAGCTTAAGGCAAATGAACGGTTATAAACACAGGTTTGATTGTAGTTACAGTGCCTGCTTCCTCAGTCTCGGCTAAGCGTACTTGATTGTAAGTTTTCAGATGTTTGCAAGATGAAAATATTAAATTTTTGTCGAACACACTACCGAGTTTGACGATCATTGGCCGAGTGACTCTAGTGCTGCGGTTGAAAATGGGTCTCTGGGGAAATCTGTGAATATCAATGATATTGATCTGCTTCATATTCAGCTTTAGACCTTGTGTCATTAGTTGAATGAAAAGCTGAAGAGTCACTTCTCTCGACTCTAAACTGATTCAGGCACCCCATGCACAAGCAGATCAAGCCGCTTGTTGTAAACTTCTTTAACTATCTCATCGGACTTAGCCGCCGCAAGGTCACCTTCTAATTGTTCAATCTTCGCAGCTAATTCATGCAGACGCTCAATTGAGGCTTTGCTTACAAGGGTAGCTTCTAGTTCCTCGCATTTGTTTGTGACTTTTTTATCTAATTGATCAAATCGATCGTTAAAATCATCTAGTTTTTGGTCCACGGATGAAAGTCTACCAATTATATAGATTCGATGAAATACATTAGACCAGTGGTTCTCAAAGTGGTCGATATCGACCCCCAGGGGTCAATTGGACCATCCAAGGGGTCGAAAATAGCCAAGGGGTAATGGGGGTCAATGAATAACTGGTGGGGTCTACTGGACCCAGTGGCGTAGTGAGAAATTTCAAAAGGGGGAGGCCATGATTTTCCACATTTTTCAAGCACATTTTTTCGACAGAACAAATTTAAAACTGATTGAGAAACAAAAAAAGCTCTAGGGGGATCAGGGGCATGCTTCCCCGGAAAATTTTTGAAAATTTACATGCAGTAATGGCTATTTTAGTGCTTTTTGAATAATTTTCAGCCAAATTTTGTTTAAAGTTTTTGCCCCTAATTCTGAGTGCTTCGCCAAATATGATGCATTTTGTTCGCTTATTTTTGACCATGTGTTACTTAAGGCATAAGGCTTATTGCTATCAAAGACTCGAAAAAGGCTCAAAATTATGAAAAAACCGTATATACCACAAACATTTTTGAAAATGGCTGGTGGGAGGATGCATATCCCTCATTCTACCCCTCTGGCCATAAGTTACAGAAAACATCAAAAGAGTTTACCATATTTCAGTCACCAGGCACCATTACTTTTACTCTTTTTTACTAAAAGGCATGGCCCAATGCCCCTTAAATATGCTCCTGACTGGAGCAATAAAGCCTCCAACTCAAAATTATCATTAACCCGCCAAGGAATGTAAAAGACGTTTTTGAACAAATCAAACGAAATTAAGAGGGCTGATTGAATCTCAGCGACAGTAGTTTAAAATACATTCGTTTTAACAAGTTTATTTGTTAAATCATCTATTGTGATGGCATCATGAAAACTGTTCTTTTCCCTTGTTACATCTCAAACAGTATCGTCGTGAATGTGGCACAGTTGTTACACTGGCGGGTACAGCAGTAAGCCATATGCAGTAAGGCGGAGAACAATCGTTGTAAACCTGAGAGATAGCCACAGTAAATAGCTTGAAAGTAGAGAAACGGTTGTGCTGCACTGACAGTTACGATTTATGTTATCCTTGCATCTGTGGTCCTAAGCATATTTTCTGGTTGCGTATTATTTTAGCATGCATTTCAGTTAAAAACTCGACTTTAGTTTGACGTATTTTGTTTCCTTGTAATTGTTAAGCTAGGCTAGGGGGTCTATAGAAAATTTTATGCTTAAGTTAGGGGTCAACGTGCAAAAAAGTTTGAGAACTACTGCATTAGATGATCAATTTTCGATTCAAGTTTTTTAATAGCTGCGGCAGACATAATTTCTTTGGTAACAGCAGGTTTTAACAGCTGTGGTTTTACACTAGTCACTTCAAGTTGTAAATTCTTCTCTCTGTTATTCGTTTCAGTCTGTCGAATAGCTCAAAGCGCACGGTTTTCTCGCAAACTCTTCAGCTTTTTAAACACATCCGCCGCTGAAGTTGGCTGAACTGCAAATGAAATGAAATGTTGTCTGGTTTTATGGCGCTTTGTAACTGCTAAGGTCCTTTAGCGCCAGGACTAAGTTTTGTCAAGAATTCACTGACGTATTTTATTCTTTGTTCATTTCATCCTCCGCGCTACACTTAATTGCTGAGCGTTTAGCAAGTGTAACAGCAGATACCAGTTTTAAAGTCTTTGGCTGGACCCGACTGAGAATAGAACCCAGTCTACCAGCTTCCAAAGCGAACGCTCTAACCACTAGGCAAGTGGTTATCAAACTTGTCGGAAGTATCGAACCCAACAGGTGTCATGCAAGCATACATCGAACCCTTAATTATAACCAGGAGCGGATCCAGAAAATTTTAGAGGGGGATGCAGTTTTGAATTAGGCTGAATGTTAAATGAGTGCAAAGACGTTAGACGTCTAAACCGGAAAAAAGCATAAGCTCTTTGAAAATGTTTCACGTCAGGGGCGTATTCAGAATATTCTTAAGGCGGTGGAGGGTGGCATAACATTTTTACATTTTTTAAGCGTATTTTTTTCCGGAAAGTTAATTTGAAGCAAATTGAGGAACAAAAATATGGCTCTAGGGGGGTCCGGGGGTATGCTTCCCCGGAAAGTTTTCAAAAATTTAGACACTGTAATGGCCAGTTTAGAGCTTTTTGAACAACTTTTATGGCAAATTCTGTTTAATTTTTTTGCCTCTAACTCTAAGTCCTTCACCAAATATGATACATTTTGTTCGCACATTTTCGACTTATGCGTGCTTAAGGCGTAAAGATGATTGTTATCAAATAGGTTTGAAATTATGGAAAAATTGTATTCATCAAAAACAGCGTTGAACGAGTATGGTGGGAGATGCATCATTTCACGCAGAGATAGTCATTTACTACAACTGTATGCCTTTTTGCAAAAACTTATTCTGATCTTAGCCGAACCCCTGCTACAGCCTCACCGAACCCCTGGGGTTCGGTCGAACCCAGTTTAAGAACCACTGCACTAGGCCATGGCGCTGGTAACTGTGAACTGCAAACTGTGACACAACATACGCAACAGTTGAAATTGCAATTAATTACTAGCTTGAAGTTAAAATACAATTTAAAAGTATGTAGGTGCAACACCAGACGTTTAAATAAAGCTCTAGATTTTGAAAAATGCGGAGATTGCCCAAAAATAAAGTTTGCGTTTTTTAGTTTTTGGCATTTCTAATAAGACGTAAATACAGATTTAGACAATACACATAAACACCTTTTCCTATGGACTGCCATTGCTAAATATGAAAACATCAGCTATGACATCACAATTTATGACGTCATATCAAAATTTCATGATTCAAGTTGTTTTGTCAAAGTTTCAAATACATTTTACACAGTTGGGCAGCGCTGGACATTGCTATAAAATTGCAATAAAATTAGTTTAGGCCCGAGATCAGGCCCGCAACCAGGGGGGGGGCTCCGCCACCCTACAAAACAATCGGTTACTAATACATAATAGCGGTATAGGTAATTTAGCCCCCCCTGAAATATTTTTCGCCCCCCTAAGCATTTGCTTCTAGTTGCGGGCCTGCCGGAGACTCTACACGGGCCAAGTGCAATTTTTATATCAGACAAAGCTATTTGTATAGCTGCAGTTATGCAAAGCGCTAAAATGAAACCGCTAAGATGTCAAAACATTAAGAGCCCACAACAAAATCAATATTTTAAAAATATCCACTATCATCCCACATCTAAAGAAAAATAGCCACACATTCATCAGACCAATCAGGGCGAAGTCACAAAAATCAATAGTTACAATATTTGCAGTATTTCTAAAACCCAATGTATCAAAAATCGCAGAAACACATTAACATGGTACAGGGATACAAAAACACCTTACTATAGTCTAATGCGTCAAAATGATGTACATAGCATTATAAACAGTATTAAATGTTTCAGAAAACAGCTTTTCTTCATAATATCCAACGAAGATGTTGGCTAAAGCGGGGTCAAGCGGTGAACCCATAGGCACTCCATCTATTTGCCTGTAGATGGTATTGTCAAAACTGAACTCAATCGTACTTATGGCACTGTGCAACAGTTCCACAAATACCTCTTTTGGAGGTGTTAAAAACTGAACTTTCGAAAGCTAAGGGTTATTGACTTTTCAGACTGCTGCCCAAAGATCTTACGTCCTGTTTCAACTGTTTAGGCGGAACGCCTGAAACTTCACTCCGCTGGCATAAGACGAGATAAAAAAGTATAGTTTTCTTCTTTAATAACCAACAAAACTAATACCAGCAAGAGCAAAAATTAATCGGAGGTTAAACCGATTGAATTTCTACTCTAACGACTTGCTTGAACCAAAATATATGACTTGAAATAAAACGTCTTGATCACTCAACTGCATGAGAACAACTGATCCAAGAAAAAGAACGGTGAATAAAGTTTAACTCATAACGTGCAGTGTGCAAAACTACAAAATTACGTTGATTACGCGAAGAAAAACACGCATTACACAATTTGATCGATTACGAGCATGCGAGGTCTTAAGCGCCTTGCACAATGACTTCAACATACTTGACTTCATTCAAAGTAAATTTTGGAGACGAGAGTTCGAGACCGTGGCAAGGCGAGTAAATTAATAATCGTGCGTTAACAGGAGGTATTTGTGGAACTGTTGCACAGTGCCACAAGTACGGTTGAGTTCAGTTTTGGCATTACCATCTACAGGTAAATAGATTGGGTGGCTATGGGTTCACCGCTTGGCCCCGTTTTAGCCAACATCTTTGTTGGATATTATGAAGTATTGAATGTATTCTCTTAGCCCTGTCACTCAGAGCAGTGTCCATCGCACTGACATAGAGCTGTACTGTACACTAGGGTGGGTCGAAAAATTTTTTTTAAAGAAGAGCCCCTCTAGATTGTTTTAAAATATAGTAAAACTAACTTTAAAACCAATTTTGGCTTGTTGCCAATTGAAATGTGCCAGCAATCGACACCTAGTGGTCAAAAGTGGTAAAAAAGTTTAAAAGTGTTGTAACTTCTAAACTACATGTCGTAGAAAGCTGATTTTGGTGTCAAGCGAAGCAGAATTAATAAGAGTTTATGTGTGCTTTAACAGAACATATTGCGTTATTTCGCTTAGAAACAAACTTATTTCCAAAAATCACAAAATATATGATATTTTACATCAAAGCAGACCTTTTCTTAGAAGTATAGTTGCAAAAAAGTCTACTTATATGTAAGAAAAATTTGTTTCTGGAAAATTGACGCTTGTTCACAACTTTGCTACGCTGAATACTAATTTCCAGTTTGCCATGGAACCAATTGTTCAACCAGTCTAGTTCAGATTATTACCATGCCAAAATATACGCTAACTTTGCATTCCGAACCTATGTTGTCAGAGTAAAAAAGTAGATTTTCCCTAAAAAACATTTAAACTTGGCTTTCTGTTTGCTTACTCAGCAAAAATTGTTTGAACTAAATATCAAAACTTCAGTAGCTGATAAGAAGTATCCAAGATAACGTATCTCCCTTCCCGAGCTGGATGTTTCAGACGTGTCTCGGTGTAGAGACACGCTTTTGAGTGTCTCGGTCTCTGACTTGAAAGTCTCGGGAAATGGTCATGTCTTGATCGATACATAAAGATATTTTGGCTTTGAAACAGCTTTCAGGTCTTTAATACGTAATCAACAACAATAATCAACAACCAGGCCTGTCCGATGTATTCAAAGTAAAAAATTTGGCATGATTTCGCACTTTAGAAAAACATTTGGCCAAAAGTTTTAGCTTATGAAGTTTCGTGTCTCGTCTCGGGTCTCGTAACTTTAAAGTCTCGTCTCGACTTCAACAGAAAAAGTATCTCTCGGGTTTTGAAGCTATGATGTCTCGGTAGGTTGGGTCCTCGTTCCAGCTCTGCTCCCTTCTAATGATAACGTATAGGCTATTATGTAATTGCTTATAGCGATCTAATTCATTATCAGTAAACCAAGATTAGGAACAAGCCATCAGAGGTTACCGGTATTTAACAAAATGATGAGACGAAGAAATCGCAAGCTGGGCAGTGAATACTGTTTGTCCAACGTTTCTCCGCAAGATGGAAAAGCTGAATTAAAAGCATCAAGCCTTTAGAAGTAGGCCTACCGAACTTGAAAAGAATTTGCAAGTTATTGGTTCTGACGGAACGGCATAATTCAGACACAGCTGCGGGTGGTTCGGCAATCTTCGTGAATAAGCAACTTCGTGCTAGTGAAATACCTGAACTTAAGCTAAACGTAGTAGATACTGAGGATGTATGGATTAAAATAAGCAGCAAGGAACACAAACACTCTTTAATAATAGGTTCGATTTACCGGCACCCTCGTAATAACCTTTTTAATTTTGAATGCGCATTCGCCAAATCAGTTAAATCATTAAATGACAATCAAAAGTATCTAATTTTCGGTGACTTCAACATTGATTACAAAAAAGTGAACAACACCATCAGTATCTCGAATTACGCAACCCATGTAAACAATCTTGGCTGCACCCAGTTAATTGACAAGCCCACTCGCGTTTGTGAAACCACAAGCACAGTAATAGATCACTTATATGCCAACTCATTGTTTACTAGAGACATACTTGCGGCGGTAGTTCAGCATGATATTTCAGACCACCTCCCGATCTTTTGCCAAATATAAATTCACTAACGTCAAAAAAAAGGATGACAAACTTTTCACCAGAAAATTTTCACCCGAGAACGTTGAGCTGTTTTTAGCTAGCCTTAACTCGGAGCTTGCTAACAATCAAGTTAAGTTCGATTACAACCTAAATTATCTTATTGAAATCCTATGTAAATTTACCAACAAGTTTTTTCCGCTCAATTCGCTAACTCGCAAACAATATAGAGTATCAAAAAAACCTTGGATTACAAAAGGTTTACTTACTTCAATTAAGCATAAAAACAAACTTTATGCGCATTATCTCAACAAGAAATGTCCGATCTTGTTTACTAAATATAAGAAATATCGTAACAAACTCTCGCACATTAAGGAAGCCTCCAAACAAAATTATTACAGCGGTCTTCTAAATAATAGTACTAGCTCGAGCGACACCTGGAAAAGCGTTAATATGATATTGAACAAACAGAAACCAACATCCTCCATATTACAGGCCCTCAAAATTAATGATAACATATCATCGGATCCAGCTGAAATTTGCGAATCTTTAAACAAGCACTTCGTAAGCATTGGAAAGAAATTGTCATCTAGTCTAAACAATCAATCTACTAATCACAAACAGTACATGGGGAAAAGGCTCTTGCATTCTGTTGTGCTGAACCCAACTGATCAATATGAAATTGCTGCAATAATAAGTAACCTCAATGATCGCAAATCGTCAGGGTATATAGATATTCCTGTTACTTTAATCAAGCACGCAAAGCACCTCATTGCTCCTTTTATGACCAAAAGTTTCAATATTTGCTTGGACTCTGGTAACTATCCTGACATTCTTAAGATTGCCAAAGTTATACCTTTATTTAAGAAAGGAGACAAAACTGATGTTGGTAACTATAGGCCTATTTCTATCCTTTCTCCCTTAAACAAAGTATTTGAAATACTATTACATAGACGCTTGATAAACTTTTGGGAAAAATCAAAGGTGTTATCTAAATTCCAATTTGGTTTTCGGAAAGACAGATCAACAATTGACGCTATAACCTTATTATACGAAAAAATTTTATGGTACAGAGATAATAATTTTCCTGTATGTAGTATTTTCTTAGATTTTGCTAAAGCATTCGACTCCGTTAACCACCAAATACTACTCAGTAAACTTGAACATTATGGACTTAGAGGAATATCTCTAGACCTAGTTACATCGTATTTGACAAACAGAAAACAATACACCTCCATAAATGGGAGACATGATTCGCCACTTCTTCCCGTCGACACAGGTGTCCCGCAAGGTAGCGTGTTAGGTCCATTATTTTTTTTAATATATATAAATGATCTGCCAAATAGCGTAAATTCTGACACAATTTTGTATGCAGATGATGCTGTTATAGTATGCAAAGACACTTCTCTCCCACGACTACAAGCATACACAAAACTACAAATTGATAATGTACTTAACTGGGCAGCTAACAACAAACTATGTATAAACTTCAAAAAAACGCAGTGTTTACTGTTTTCTAATCGAACCACCCGTGGCAAGGTAAAAGAATCATTTTACATCAAAGTAGCCAGCTCGTCGCTGGAGGTTAATACTGTGGCCAAATATTTAGGTGTCTTAATCGACAATCAATTGTCCTGGAAAAATCAAATTATTGCCGTAGCAAATAAGTTGTCTATAGTTACAGGTATACTAGGTAAATTGAAACGTTATGTTCCACAAAATGTCCTAAAAACCGTATATTATAGTATTGGTTATCCACACCTACTGTACGGGATCTTAAATTGGGGAAACGCGGCTAAAAAGTACCTGAATGTCATTCAGGTTCAACAAAACAAAATAATTAAGATTCTAACCAAATCGTCTACCCTCAGATTTAGATTAGCTCCGCTGTACAATCAGCTATCCTTGCTGAAAATCCCTTTAATATACAAAGCTGAAGTCTGTAAATTTTTTTATCGCTATACTAACAATGTTTTACCTGTTTGCCTTAAAGATTTGTTCATGTCAGTATCTGATATTCATAGCCATCAGACCCGACACGCATCTAAAAAATATTTCTCAATTCCTCGAAGTAATAAATCATTGACTCAACGTTCTATTACAATTGCTGGTACTAAAAAATGGAATTCCTTACCAAATAATTTACAAATCCTGGTCAATCGTAGTAAAACAAATTTCAATCGGAAAATCAAGAAATATTTCATATTACAACAAAATTGCACTTAGATTCTAACCATTTTTCTACAATTCCAAATTATTCTTGTTCCTTATCTAGCTTATTTTGTGCATACTAATACTCTTCAGTTAATGAAAGTTGTTACCTTGACTATTGTGATTACTCATTATTTAATATTGCATGACTTACGATTAGTTCATTTTGATTTTGATATGTTTTCTTTCTCCGATTTAATTACCTCTCCGTAAACTCTTTCCTGTATTTTTCAAATTATTATTATGCACTTAGATTCAAACCACTTTCCTATTAATTTCATATTATTATTGTCCCTTATTTACCCTGTTTTGTGTTTACAAATACTCTTCAGTTGATGAAAGTTGTATTGTGTTTACTTATTATTAATATTGTTTATCTCGTGATTAGTTCCTTTTCGAGTTGTCCTTTATTTTTCATATGTTTTTTTTCTTTGTTGCTATTATTACCTCTGTTTGTGATTATTACAACTGTTTACGTGAACGTGAATTATAGTTTTCTTATGCTGTAAGAAAACTGTGAGAGGCTGCAGACTAGACGACCGTGCCAATTTCTACTGCTGAGATTGGACAATAGGTCATTTCGCAATCTCTCACAGGATGGACCATGCAGATATAAATGAAAATTAAACTGTTGATATATTTTTTATTTTTCTTTGTTGTTGCGTCTATCCAAACAAAAATAAATGCACTTACTAGTTGAGATTATTGTCAAGTTACAGAAAGAACGAGAAAAAAATCCAAGTAAGCAGAAAGAATGTTACGCATGGCACCACATGTCTAGAGATTTTTATTAATATTTTTTAAAAATCAGCTCAGGTTCAAACATTGTTACTAAACGATTTCTGTTCAGGTTTATGTCCACAAGTATTATAGGTTCGGGTTCGGTTCGGGTTCACTTGCATAAAATTTTAACGGTTCGGGTTCGGTTCAGGTTCACAGATTTGAAATATTAAAGGTTCGGGTTCGGTTTAGGTTCAATGATCTCAAATTTAAACGGTTCAGGTTCGATTCGGGTTCACCAAAAAAAAGCAGTTTTTACCGGTTCGCGGTTCAGGTTCGGGTTTGGTTCGACTCCCTGGTTAGTAATGACCAATATTACGCATAGCGGCATACCAAATTTGTTGATCAATCATTCACGGAGCTTTAGATCCCGACTTGCAATTACTAGAAGTTGTTCCTTTGTGTCATTCAAGATGGCTGACTCTCAATCAATCGAGGTCGCGTCCGCCATGCGGGTTGCGGTTCACAATGGCACGATATCTTCCTCTGTCTCTGGCCACCTCCACCAACTCCTCCACTCTATTGATGTTCAACCAGTCTTTGATATTGTCCAACCACACAGTTCGTTGTCTTCCTCTTCCCTTTTTCCCTTCTATCTTCCCCATCAATAATACATTTAGAAGACCTTCTCTTCGTATTAAGTGCCCAAGGTATCTTGTTTTCCTTTTCTTTATCTTATCCATTAGTACTTCATTCCTTCCGATTTTCTCCAGCACATATTCATTTGTGCGCTTCTCCTTCCATGATATTTTCAACATTCTTCGATAACACCAAAGTTCGAATGCCATCAGCTTACTTGACTCTTTCTTTCTCAACGTCCATGTTTCACAACCATAGCAAGCCGTCGACCAGATGTAGCATTCACATAATCTCAATCGTTTCTCCTCATTCAGCTTTTGGTTTGTCAGAAGAGATCTCATCTCATTGAATTTTTGCTTTGCCATACCAATTCTCTTTCGAATCTCAATTTCACATCTTCCATCATCAGAGATTGTGGACCCAAGATAAGGAAAACTGCGCTTTTGCTCTACAACTTTTTCATCTAGTTTCAAAGATATTTCAACATTTTTTTCATTTGTGTTTTCTTTCGAAACCACCATACATTTCGTTTTCCTTATATTGATATTGAGACCATATTCTTTGCTCTTGACATTCATCTCGTTCAACATCCGTTCTAGTTGTTCCTTTGTTTCCGCAATCAGCACCGTATCATCTGCATATCTGATGTTGTTAAACTTGATTCCTCCAATCGCTATGCCTTCTTCATCATTCTTCATGTCACATTTTCTGAAAATCCATTCACTATAAAGATTAAAAAGAGTGGGCGACAAAACGCATCCTTGTCTCACACCTCGGTTTATCTGTACATAATCAGTTAATTCATTTTCCAATCTTATTGCTGCTTTTTGTTTCCAGTAGAATTCCGCAATCATTTGAATGTTTTCTTTTCCAAGTTGGCATTTGTTGAGCAACTCCATCATTTTGTCATGTTGAACCTTATCGAAGGCTTTTGAATAGTCTATGAAGCACAAGTAGACCTCTCTTTGCATTTGTATGCACCGTTCACATATTGTTCGCAATGCAAAGATAGCTTCTCTTGTGCCTGAATGCTTTCTATATCCGAATTGTGTTTCAGCAATTTCCTGCTCCAATTTGTTCCGAATTCTTGCCAATACAATTTTTAGCAGCAACTTGGTAGTGTGCGCCATTAAGCTCATTGTTCGATGGTCCCCACACTCAGTTGCATTCGCTTTCTTAGCCAGAGCTATAAACGTGCATTTTAGTAAGTCTTCGGGGATCTCTCCTTCTTTATACATCTTGTTAAGTAACCTCAGCATCCACTCTTTCCCTTTTGTTCCCATCGCTTTTATCATTTCTGCTGTTACTCCATCCTCTCCAGATGCTTTGTTCAGGGGCAGATGATTTATCGCTTCTTCCATTTCACACATCAGGATATCCGGTTCACCTGCTTGTTGCAAAGAACTGACGAATGGTAGCACACTCTTTGTTTTGTCTTCAAATAGGTCATTTATGTATTCTTGCCATCTTTTTTTAATTTCACAATTTTCATTCAGTAGCTTACCTTCTTTGTTTTTAATTCCACCTCCCGAAATATGACCTTTCTTTAAGTGTGTAATATCCTTCACTTTCTGATGCATTTCTTTGCCTTCCAGCTGTTCAACCTCTTCACATTGTTTGTTCATCCATTCCTCCTTTGCATTACGACATAGTTTTTGAATCTCTTTATGCATTCTTTTATATCGCACTACGTCAACCTTCATCAATTGACGCCTTTCCTCTATCTTTTCTTATATTTCTTCAGTGAACCAAGGCTTGCGTTTACGCATTTCTTTCTTTTGCAAAATAGACTCTGCTGTTTCTGTTAAACATTTTTTGATATTTGTCCACATTTCCGTATTTCCATTAGTCAACTCTTCTTGTTCCAGTGCTTCAAAGCGGTTCTCTGTTTCGATGGTGTATTTCTCCCTGATTCCAGTTTTATTCAAATCTTTTAAATCCAAATACGCTTTCCTTTTTGGTTTTTTCAATTTTTTGAGTCTAAGTTGAAACTTCATTATCACTGGGTTGTGATCAGTATAGCAGTCTGCTCCAGGGTATGTTTTCGTAGATATCACACTATTGCGAAATCTTGTTGGCACCATGATATAGTCTATTTGATTTTCGTTGTACCATATTTGATTTTTCGTTGTCGAATTCTGATACATTACGTTTCCCAAGATAAATCGAATTTGACCTTAGTTCTTCTCACTAATTTTGCACTAAGGTATATTTTCCAAACTTTTCTGAAGTCGCAGCAAAGAATTCGATTACGGATGGTCCAAGAAATATATTTTCTAAGCTTAGGAGAGTCACACAATTTCCTGATAAACAAGTGAGAGATATTGCCCTTAAAGTTTTGCGGCGTAATGCCTTTTTTTGCTCATTCTGAGCATGTAATTATTGCGATGTTTGGCGGTGAAAACAAACCGGTCAGAAATATTGCTGTTGATAAGATTATGTCTCTAAAGCCTGGTCTACACTGAGGCCGTGCCAGGCTGAGAAAAGTCAAGCCAAGCGACGTGTCTACACTGGAACTGTAAAATGGTCAGACGCGGCGTGCTTTTTAAGTTGATGCAATCAAACGTCATCATAACGGTATGGAGTTGGCAGAGTGGTTGGTGCATTGGGCTGCGTTGAAGAACAAACATGCACTGATACAGTTGTCTGCTTGTTTGCTAACTAGTGGGCCAGTACCCTACGACTGTTCTCATTGGAACCCAAAATCCTAACCAAGCAAGTCAAGTCAATTTTATTTGTTTGCACTGAAATAGTCATTAAGAAGTCAATTACACAACAACTTTTAACATAAAAATGATAAAACAGTAGTAGTGATTAGTAATTAGTAGTAGTGATTAGTAATAATAAATAGTAGTGATTAGTAAGCAAACAGCGGCAAACTGGACAGCGCAAGACCATTTCCTGATCATCAGAGTCAAGTTGCTCATATTCAACAGGCGTAGAATTCGCAAATTTGTACAACATCGTTTGAAGTTTGCTGTTTGTCGTTTCTATGAAATTTTGAATGCTTAATGATTGCTCGTAGGTCTACGACTGTTTTAATGAGTTTGCACAATGGTGCATATATTGCTTTTGTTGTTGCTGTAACTAATTTAACTTCTTTGTTGTAGCTACGCCTTCTGCTTTTTTGTTTGAAGGCGAAATGGGTCATTGTTTGTTTCAGCGCTGTCTGGACGATTTCAAACGTTCGAGTAGTTTAAGTATTTTTTGTTATTTTTTTTTTTACTAATGAGTTCTCACCCATGCCAAAAGTGTGTTATGACTTTCTGGAAGCATTATGAAATACAATTCAAGTTTAATTTGAAACGTATCTATAATAAACAGTTGTAATTTTTTCGTTTAATTATTCCTTTTTTACAATTTTTGTTATGTTATTTAGACGAACGTCTGGAAACACTATGCGTGATTCTATCTGACTCAACAGTTCTGCCAAACTGACGCTTGTATCTTTTTTATTTCGTATTTAGTTTTGTATCTATCCTCCTACGACGAGAAAGCGATAAATGCGCTGTACAAGCTCGCTTACGAGTTGCCAGCTATCCGTCTACCACACCAAGATGGGGGAATCCCGCAAAGTGCCTTTCCCAACGGCACAACTAGTCAACTTCCCGGCTTGTTCTCCACACTGTCCTTTTTAATGCTGAGCGTCAAGCCGCTAAGCTGTGAATAGCAATTTTAAAGTCATTGGTTTGACTCGACTCGGAATCAAACCCAAGTCTACAGCTCCTGAAGCGGACGCTTTTACCACTCGGCCATCTGCGCTGTTAAATTGTATTTTCAGTTTTGATAGGGCAACACTTTAGCTTTTCTCTTGGTTGAAACTCGGCCAGAATGACAGTGGTAATTTAATCTTGGCCTGTTGAACTTTTCCCACAATGCTCACCTTTCATTCCACCACGCGGAGTTAAGGTGGTCAAAGGAAATATCTCCGGAATAAACTTTCCATCTCCATCGATCCACAGCCAAGGCATACGGGAAAAAAGCTAGTTTTTGAAGGGATTGTTTCATCAAAAAATTTATGTCAGCTTCTGTACACACAAAATTTTTTAGTTGAATTATTTGCACTGGAGTTTGCTGCATGCGTTGTTTTATGAACACAAATAGCATTCCTAGTTTCGCATTTACAATTTATTTTTGGCGTTTAAAAAAAATCTTGAAATTGTTTATTTTATCCGGATATAAGCGCGATTCAATAACCCCAAAATGAGGGGGACATCTCGGGGCCTAAGAGATCAAGAATGGGGTGAGTAACAATAACCCATGTGCAGAAAAATTATTGGAAGTTCGGAGGACCTTTGCTGCAGGCTTTAGGAAAGAACAGGTTTGAAAAAAGCTGTTTTCGCGTTAGGCTTCAAGAAACCCTCTGTCGTAACTCTTTGAGTAGCTTTGAGAAAAGCTGTTTGTCTCAATAACTCTTTCGAGTAGCTTTGAAAATAGCTGTTTCTCGCAGAAGCTTTTCGTGACGCACTCGTCAGTGGGTAATCGCGTCAAAGTGAGAACGAGAAAGCAAGGTCTGGCGATTCATAAATATCAGCTTCGGACGGCAGCAAAGCGGTAGTTACATTGGCAAATTCAATCGAACGCGGGAAAGTCACGCACAGTTTTGATAGGACAAGTCGTGCGAACCTAAATTCTACTTGAACAGTTTAAGAGTATGGACAAACTCTTTCTGTTCGCATAGATTAGGTCGCCGTACTTTAATGTAGCTTGCTTCGAGCAGACTAAGACGGAAAAGACTGCGCGCTGTGTCCAGAATACAAAATTGATCATCGTTGTAATTGGCAGCACATTGGTCATTTTTTAAAATGTGTTGTCCAATTGCCGAGTCAGATTCTGGAGCGGGTTGTTTTCGCTTGCACGCTCGGTTAGGTTGCACTTGCTGGGAGGCTGTGTGCTGTCGTAGCCATTTCGGAACATGCTGCTTGATGCGGTCTTGAAATCGTTGAGCTGTTCTACCTACGTACCAAGTGTCACAGTGGTACTTATACTCATAGATGACGGAACTCTTTTGAATGGCAGGTAGAACATCCTTCCGACTTGCAGGCAGCATTTGTCTGGAGACAACTACAGTCCGTAAAGCCACGGATCCATAAGAGCTTTTCTCAAAGCTACTCAAACAGTTATGACCGAGGGTTTCTTGAAGCCTAACGCGAAAACAGCTTTTTTCAAAGCTATTCTCAAGTTCTGTACCGCCAATTAATTATTAAAGTACAGGTCATATTGCAATACAACTAGGCAAATTTAGCAGAGTTTTCCGGCGAGCAAAATAAAGAACTGCAGCGTATTGAACTTTTATCCTTAGTTCTACAGCGGTTCAGAGATTTAGCAGAGTTTAGAGTTTCAGAGATTCAGTGGTTCAGAGATTTAGCAGAGTTTTCCGGTGAGCAAAATAAAGAACTGTAGCGTATCATTAGTGGTAAATGATCGATTTCTCGGGACCGACTCAGAGAGAGCCGGTGGTGCTTCCGATGGCAGAGGCAATGATTTGAGTCGCTGGTCAACACACGGAAATGACGTCGCGCGCGTCTCAGGAAAAGCGAAATATTTTAGACAAATTAATTTGCAGAAATTTTGGAATTTTAATAGTTGTTTTGCAAGCTCGATTGACAAATTTGCTTGTTTGTTGGTGAGCCGGAAATGTCGCGACTGTAACGAGTTGTATTGCTGTATATTTGACTCCAGAGTTACTTATTAATTTATTCCACAATTCAGCAATTCATCTTTATCCACGTCGAGCTTATTCAAATATAATTCTTATTCAAATAGAATTACAAACTTTTTCAAATAGAATTATAAACAAAAAAGGAAAATAAATTATAATTATTGTACAAAATTAATAAATTAACAGTTATACGTCTACATTATAGTCGGCTATTGAGATATATTTTCTTTCAAATAATGAAGTGTAGAAACAAATCTTCAACTTATCTGCAGTGGAATTGCGATAATTAATTTGCTTCTTTTACTTAAATTGATAAAGCTTTTTAATAATATAGAGAATCATAATTTTCTGTCACAACGCATTCTGATTCTATTGCAACCGTCTATCAAGATGAAGCATTCTGATCTGAATGGCAAAAGCATTTCGTCGACAAAATATTATTTTAACGGAAATATGAAATGTATGAAGAGAATTCATATCGGCATTTAACCTACATCAAAACTATGCTAAATGTGCTAATAACGGATGTGAAAGTAGTTTATGGTTTGAATACGTTATGTGAAAATTTAACGTATAACGAGGATACATGACACGATCGCTACACGGCCAACCTATGCGTCAATCTAAGTGCATAAGCGAAATATTTCCACTCTTTAAGAGGTTATGTAGTTCAATAATTTGCAGAAATACTATTTTGGAATTTTTAGTATTGAAAATATTTTGTGTTCTCATTCAATCGACAAAATTGCTTGTTTGGGCATAAGTTGATTTAATCAGTCTTCTGTTTAGTTACGTGAAATGCTTTTATCTTTAATATTTTCATGTTCGGTAAGTTTGATTTACGTCTGATTGCAATCATTTTCACAAAATTCAATGTTTTGTTATTATTTTGTTTCATTTTAATGATTGAACATTGAATTCGACATGCACAAGAGTATTAGGGATATTACAAATGTACAGTACGAATCAGATTTCCTCTGGGTAACCAAGTATAACCAATGTTTTAGAAGTGTTTACAATGAAATAGATTTATGTCACACAATTTCATTTCCTGTAATTCTAGAGCAGTGGTTCTCAAACTTGTCGGAAGTATCGAACCCAACAGGTGTCATGCAAGCATACATCGAACCCTTAATTATAACCAGGAGCGGATCCAGAAAATTTTAGAGGGGGATGCAGTTTTGAATCAGGCTGAATGTTAAATGAGTGCAAAGACGTTAGACGTCTAAACCGGAAAAAACCATAAGCTCTTTGAAAATGTTTCACGTCAGGGGCGTATTCAAAATATTCTTAAGGCGGTGGAGGGTGGCATAACATTTTTACATTTTTTAAGCGTATTTTTTTCCGGAAAGTTAATTTGAAGCAAATTGAGGAACAAAAATATGGCTCTAGGGGGGTCCGGGGGTATGCTTCCCCGGAAAGTTTTCAAAAATTTAGACACTGTAATGGCCAGTTTAGAGCTTTTTGAACAACTTTTATGGCAAATTCTGTTTAATTTTTTTGCCTCTAACTCTAAGTCCTTCACCAAATATGATACATTTTGTTCGCACATTTTCGACTTATGCGTGCTTAAGGCGTAAAGATGATTGTTATCAAATAGGTTTGAAATTATGGAAAAATTGTATTCATCAAAAACAGCGTTGAAAGAGTATGGTGGGGGATGCATCATTTCACGCAGAGATAGTCATTTACTACAACTGTATGCCTTTTTGCAAAAACTTATTCTGATCTTAGCCGAACCCCTGCTACAGCCTCACCGAACCCCTGGGGTTCGGTCGAACCCAGTTTAAGAACCACTGTTCTAGAGGGAATAAACCATTGATGACATTATTTTTGTATAAATCAGGTAAAAGAATTATAACCTCTGGTTAAGGTAGTGTTTAACTAATGTTTTTAGAGGTGTCATTTATTATGAACTGAAGTATGATACTTGATACGGATTAATCTCCCAGGTAAAAAAATTATTATTATTGAATCTCTGGGTATTAAAACATAACCAATGTTTTTGAAAGTGTTTAATACGAACTGAAATATGATATAGCAGTTTCTATGAATCGGTATGAAGTTTTTTAAAAATATCGACTGATTGGTGAGTTGCAGATCACTAATACAGAACTAAATTGCTAATTAATCAGGGTAATCATCACAAAACAGAACTAGATCGCCAATTCAACGAATTCCATCAGCGTAATCATCACAAAGCAGCACTAGATCGCCAATTCAACGAAATCAATCAGGGTAATCATCACAAAACAGAACTAAATTGCTAATTAATTAGGGTAATCACCACAAAACAGAACTAGATCGCCAATTCAACGAAATCCGTCAGGGTAATCATCACAAAGCAGAATTGGATCGCCAATTAAATCTAATTCATAAGAATAATAAAAACACACACTGTCATCGCTTTACTAGCTTTAATTCCAAATCATTAAAAATTTCAAATTATCAGCTGTTATGATTCGTAACTATTTTGAATGTTTTCATTTTAAACATCCTATAATTTTAGCGTAAATACGTTACTTCACAAGATGTAAAAACTTGCTCCATAAGAGATTGCGACATGAACCGAGCTGTTGCATAATATTCTGCATCAAACAGCTCTTGTTGTAAACAGAAACTTCCGATTGTTGCGTAATTAATCACTACTTCACGTTTTATTTCCAAAATAACGAAAATTTCAAATTGCCAGTTGTTAAAATTTTTAACTATTTCGAGTAATTTTTTTCTAAATTTTCATATTCCAACTTGTTTTTAGTGATTGAAGTATCTTAGTTAAGGTAATTTACATAAACTTTTTGCAAAAACGATTGCAAAGTTTTTAACTTATTTAGTGTTAGTTACATTTTTGTCGTTCCATAAAAGTTTTAATGGTATTACTTTATATTTTCGCAGTCAAATCAAAAAAAAATCAAATCTTCATTATACTCGCCGTATTACGCCGAAGCGTGTAACGAGTTGCGGGGCCCATTTCCGCGGCTTAGCGCCTGGGCAACACAGCTCCGAAGAAACGTCGCAACGGTGGCGAGTCGTTGGCGACACTGTGTCGATTTGACCGGCCCTCCCGCACCGATAGCGTGCGCTTTGCAACTGAGCTAACGGCCGGTCATATTTTCGCAGTAGTAATTCTAAATAGTTTTTACAAACTTTTAACTCATTTTAACAGATTTATTCTAAATTAAGCGCGTAAATTAGTAGCAGTGATAGGTATACAGGTGCATGGGGGGTGAAGGGAAATGCAAGATAAAATAAATAAAACGGATGATAAAAACAGGTCAAGCATCGTCAAATCGGGGTCTTCACACCAATGATTTAAATTTTCATGCACCGTTATTGCTTCAAATATCGAAATCTGTGATGTAGACAAATGCAGGCATCTCAAATTTGTGACTTGTTAAACTTGTTCTTCGGTCTCACTTCTAACGATAATTTTTACAACCCAGGTTCAGTAGATCAGAACAATTCCGCACTACATTCGAAAAAGCTTTGCCTACGAAACCGATAAATTGTTGCCGAACATGTCCAGGCAGGTCACGTCGCAGTACATATTTTCCTTTACACAATACAACAAGCAGCATTGGTTATCACTATTTTACAGACTTTAGTTATTCAACAGAATATTTCCTTCATAAACATTTTCAATACTGCAAGGTTTTATCATTCATTTTATCAGTACTGAATGATCTTTTACTATCAGTAGATCGAGGCAATACTGTTTCGGATTATTTGCACTCAGACACTTTCAACCTTTACCTAACCTTTCCTGGAAGGTCATTACCGAATTTTCACAGGTTGTAACAAATGAGAGTAGGAAAAACTTTGATTTCTTTGCAACTGCGGTTTTCTATCATAGTACAAACGACTTGTATGCAAATTAGCGATAGCCACTGTATCGTTTAAAATTACAAGAATCTGCAAAGAGGTGTTCTTATCCCAGACTGTCAAATCATCACGCAATTAATTATTGAAGTTGATAAAATTTTTATGCTTGTGGTACCTACAACTCGGAAAAAATTCACAGGTTATTGAGGGATGTATTTCTAAAGACAGTGGTTTTCATCTAACTTTCATCTCAGTTATTACTTACAGCTTTTTCACAAAATTATTATAAACTTTCGCATTATCCCAAATTAAATTGTTTTTGTAACAATACTACATTAATGTGACGTAATTGTAAATCTTATGTTTAAGGAACTTTTACATTTAATCATTATAAAGTAGTTTTGATGGTACGCTTTATTCTAAATTAATGCAACATTTCAATCAATGACAATTTATGATTCTGAAATATTACCGTAACGTTTTAATCTGAGTTTTGAGGCTCTCTAAATAAAAATACCAAGTTGTTGCGCATAACCTTGTTGAATCCATTACAATTTTTTGTCCTCACAAAACCGTTTCGCTCCATCAACTACTCTTGACCGCTGAAAAGAAGTTTTTCAGCCATGTGGAACCGGGGTAATAAATCAGTGTTGGGTACTGATCCTCAAAAATTCCTAATTTCAAGGAGTTTCATAACACAAACTAATTCAGTTCCAAAAATAAAAGTACCATACCTGGAATATCCCAGCATTACGCAAAATTTAATTCCAACGATCATAAACCTCTAATAGTAATAATTCCGAATCATCACTTATTGTCACAATTAATTTTTGATTTGTTGTAATTTTACAGTAGAGGAGATTTGTAATTCTATACTGTTTTGAATCTTTACGTATTCTAAACTTGTATGTAATATTCCAACTTGTTTTAACAGTTATGTTCAAATGCTAAAATAATACTTCACTTTTGACTAACTCAATCTGTTCTCGTACGCTTTGTAAAAACTGGTCCTCGAGCGACCCCTTGCGACAATATTCGCGGAAAATTATTCAGCACAAACTGAATTGATTACTAACCTAAAAACAAAAAGAGCGAACAAGTTCAGAAGCTGTAAATTCGTTCGCAATCACTCAAACCGTCTAATGTGTCACACAGATCTGATAAGAAACTTGCAAAGCACAAATGGGGAGTTTAAGACGGAACTCTGGACTAATGAGAAGCTCAAAACGTTTAGGATAACTATGCAAAAATCTTACGCAAAAAATACAGTAAGTGTAAATAAAAACTTTTTCTGGTCCGGATTGACTATTTTAAACAAACCATATTAAAATCATACTCGTACTATTCCTGTTTTGTAAGATAGGATTACGTTTATGGTTTACTAATGGCTTACCACAGGTAATTTACGACAAGCGGTTTACGACAAGTGGTATCTAAAAACACCAAAACGATCAAACAGTAAAGGGGACGTTAAAAAACTGCAAAACCGAGATCTAAAAATACCAAAACAAAACGACCAAAGAGTAAAGGGGACGTTAAAAAACTATGAAACTGACCGTATTGAATCAACCACGCTAATTCGCAAACATTCAAAATGCGTAACGTAAACCAATTTGATGACAAACTTGAAAATACGGTGAAAAAGAAGGTGGTACTCTGAAACCATAGCGAAGTCACTACCATTTTTGAATAAAATGGTTAAAAGTACAAATATTTTATTAAAACTTGTTTAGAATTGGTGCATTTTTGATTTTTGAAATAAAATTGTTAAAAATACCTGTATTTTTATAAAATTAGTATAAAAACATGGTTACAAGTAGTGTTTTTACTATCATTTTTGAAACAAAATTGTTAAAAATACCTGCATTTTCATAAAATTAGTACAAGCTAATGATTACAAGTTGTGTTTTTACTACCATTTTTGAATAAAATTGTTAAAAGTAAATGCATTGTAATAAAATTTGTTTAAATCAGTGCATTTTTGAATAAAATTGTTACAAATACGCATATTGTAGTAAAATTTGTTTAAAATTAGTACATTTTTGAATAAAATTGTTACAAATACACATATTTTCGTAAAATTTATTTAAAATCATGGTCACAAGTGGTGTTTTTACTTCCATTTTTGAATAAAATGATTACAAATACATATATTTTATTAATCCTTGTTTAAAATTACCGGTAGTACATTTTTGAATATTTTTGAAATGAAATTTTTAAAAATACCTGTATTTTCATAAAATCTGTTTAAAATTATGGTGACAAGCAGTGTTTTTACCACCATTTTCGAATAAAATTGTTAAAAATACCTATATTTTCATAAAACTGGTTTAAAATTAGTACATTTTTGAATATATTTTTAAATAAAATGATTACAAATATCTATATTGTAACAAAATTTGTGTTAAATTATGATTACAAGTAGCGTTTTTACTACCTTTTTTGATTAAAATTGTTGCAAATTCACATATTTTCGTAAAATTTGTTTAAAATCACGCTTACAAGTAGTGTTTTCACTTACATGTTTGAATAAAACTGTTAAAAATACCTATATTTTACAAAAAATTCGTTTAAAATTAGTACAAGTTTATGGTTACACATAACTACGAGAAGTATTCACTGACATTTTTGAATAAAATTGTTAAGAAAACGTATTTTTTAATAAATTTGTTCAAAATTAATACGAGTTTATGGTTACACATAGTTACAATCAGTGTTTTTACTTACATTTTTGAATAAAACTGTTAAAAATACGTACGTTTTAATGAATTTGTTTAATCTTAGTACGTGTTTATGGTTACACGTAGTTGCAACTAGGGTTGCTTTGGTGGAGGGGCCCGGGGGGGCTGGGCCCCTCTATTTCCAAAATAATTGTTGTTGGGGGGGGGCCAGGGGGCCCATAACAAGCCAAATCATGATAAACTTTTAGTGCTAAATTTAACATGTAACAAACAAAACATGAATAATAACAAGCGAAATTAACGCTGCGGTCAGTATCGACTTTCATGTCAGCGTTTTTCCTGAAAAATTTATTTCATAAACATAGTGCCCGACAATATTTTATTGTTTAGTGACGCATGAACACAGCACTCCAGGAGCTCAGTGTGACGCCAAAGTAACACATTCTTTTCTTTCAAGATTCAATAACTGCTCTTGCCGTCAATCGTTCACTTTATCAGTTAAAGGAGCACTTGTCAAAAACCGCAATATTTAGTAGAAATAACAAATAAGCTAGCCAAATGCAGAGAGTTTATACGTTAACCTATAGTAAAATGGCCGCTTGGTTAGGACAGGAGTTAATCGTAATAATTTAAATAGGCTAGCGCTGTAAATTCGAGTAAAAGTTGCATAACGCTTAACTATACGAAACCTTGTTTCAATGCAAGCAGTCTTGCCGCAAGGTCCGAGATAGGCAAATGCGACTTGCTTTTTAATAGTCTTCATAGTTGTTTTAATAGTTTTTCATAGTGGGGCGTGATTCGAAAAAGGTTGAAAACCACTGCTTTAACTCTATCGAGATTTTAGGAAGTAACTTAAATAAGGCTGTTCCATTTTCAGAGGAAACACACGCTAAAACTGAAAAAAAGAAGGCGAAAATGGCAATAACGCAACCCGAAGCGAAAATATGTTAAAATCAAGGTGAAAATGACTACATTACTATTCAGCAAATCCACCAGGAGTAACAGAAAAAGGATAGCAGTAAACAGTTGATGTGAATTGCTTGCTGGGTGTTAAGTATAGACAACTGATTTAAACTGCAGTAATTTTGCAATTTTCTGACGTTTCCTGCAAAGTGTAATCAGCGCTTTTCTCCGCCTATTTAAAGGCAGATTTCTCAGCAGAGCACAGCTGTAGTTTTCCTGTGATTGTATACTGTAGCTTAGAGATCTGTTTCGTTATTATTGACTTGGTTTAATTGCAGTACTTATGTTTATGTTTAGATGAGCTTGATACTTAGTTAATTAAACTTTTACTTAAGGAAATGTTGTGATCTCACATAACGATTTAATTATAATCCGTCAGTATGAATATTAAAGCATTACGTCCTCGAGTGTTTACCGCTGACCCAGAAGTTAGTGACTCAAGAAGACAGTGGATGCATTGGCACAAGTCTTTCACTACGTATTTAGCTCAGATGCCCGACGTAACTGAAGCAAACAAGCTTAGCTTGTTGATCAATCACATAGACGCTGCTGTGTATGAGCTTATTTCTGAAGCCGCCTCATACGGAGAAGCTATCCAGATTCTAACAGCCACGTGTGCAACAACTCCAAATTCAATATTTGCTCGATATGCTCCAGTGGCGCGGGAACGTTTTTTGGACAGGGGGGGCTCAAAATAGTAAGATCGTGTCAACGTCTGGGGGGCTTCGCCCCCAGACCCCCCTTTTTTCGAACGCACGTTTTTATGAGCAGGACACTCAGCAGACCTATTTTGATAGACATCAATTGCATGCCCGCTCAAGTGACCGGAACTTTTTCAGAATAATTTTTTATCGTGGAAAACAAGATTGCTTACTACCATTAGGCTTTTCTAACCATGCTCGAATCACTACTCATGTATTTGTAAAATGCAAATACCTCAATGACAAAACCAAAAAGTAGGCAAACAAAATTTGTCCGATCTAACTTTTGCTTTGCTGATCAGAGTTACATGCAACAAACAATGCCCCATTGAGGTTTAAAAATAACAAAAAACACACAATCAAAATAAAGCACTGAACCATTTTTTAACATAATGAGATGTGTAGATATAGGTATTTAGGTAGGCGTACTAGCTCAATTTTAGTAACAATCATCGGCAGTACTCGAGTTGTGAAAACACTTATGGGGGGTGGTAGGCTACAACTTTTCACGCGGACCTAAGAAGAAATGGTCATTATAGTTGTAAGAATTGGTTTACGCTAAAATGTTTTATGGGGGGATGGTGTTGTTTTCAGGGGGGATGGCATCCCCCTCAAATCGAGTAGCCCACTGATCATCGGTGCCAGTTTAGTAGTGATTTAGCCGCTTCATTGGGTTGGTAGAAAAAATTCAAAACCATTAAAAAACTCAACCAGAAGAGAACTTGCACCAGCTCATATAAGCTTGATTAGGGGTGCCCAACCAGTCGATCGCGATGTACCGGTCGATCTTTGGATGCTTGGTTGTCGATCCCGGGTTAATTTGGCATGTGCACAAATCAGGTTGGCCACCAACATTTCCAGTTCATGTAACGCGTCCGGGCCATGAAGACCTTTTTTTTAGCTCTTCACAAAAATTTTGGTGGAATTCGGAACATCTGAAGGATTGAGGACCGTTTTTTTGCACTTCACCGTATTTTCGTTTACGATTTACGTAATTCCCATGATCAGTAGCGACTTTCATTCGAGCATTCAGAGTAGTTTGGCGTAAAGTGTTTGGCAGCTACAAGAATTGGCAGCCATTATACTTTTACTGGTCCATCGTCCATGACTGCTGCAAAGGTTTGCAAACGCTGATATAAAACACGGTTAAAAATAAAATTCAAAAATTGAAAATTTTACCAAATTTTACGTTGACCTAGTGAATAATAACTAACCGATTTTTAAAAGAATAGTGATTCTTCGTTGGTTAAAAGCACTTTAAGAAATATTTGCTTCATTACGTATGTACGTTGCGAGCATTAATACCGTCGCACTCAGTGCATAATTTTTTCAATTGTCAGGGGGGGCTCAAATGGTTCAGGGGGGGCTAAAAAAAGTTCAGGGGGGGCTTGAGCCCCCCCTGGCACCCTACTTCCCGCGCCTATGATATGCTCTGATGTCGAGTAAACAACAAACTGGAGAATCACTCGATTGTTATCTGCAAAAATTAAAGCGATTAAATGTGGATTGCAACTACCAAGCTGTATCTGCTCAGGTCCACCAAGAAGAAGCTATTAGAGACGCATATACCGCAGGTGTAATCTCATCAGACATCAGAAAGCGTCTATTGGAAAACGACAATTTGACTCTCCAAGCCGCTTTTGATAAGGCACGTTCTCTTGAAACTGCCCAGAAAAACGCAGAAATGTATCGTGTTGGTATCCCTCATCAAAGTCATCCCAATAATTTACCTCAGGTTGCTAAATTGCAATCTAGCGTCGACTACGAAGAATCGAAAGAATGTCCCTCTGATGATTACTATACTGCTGCCGCTGATGAGAAACGCATGTTTTGCGGAAACAAAAGACATCCGCGTAAGTTTTGTCCAGCTAGAAGCGTAACGTGTTTCAAATGTTCTAAACGAGGTCACTTCTCTAAAGTATGTCGCTCAAACGTACCTTCTAGTAAAAACGATACCACTGCGAATGCAATGATAATGGGAATTTCTGCAAATGTAACTCACTCGAAAGTTAACATTCCAGTATTTGTGAATGGCTTAAAAGCAAATGCACTCTTTGACACTGGTTCGACTCTCAGTCACTTAAGCAACGATCTCGCAAAACGGCTGAAACTCAAGTTGGAAACTTCCGACAGTTGTATCGGCTTAGCAGTGAAAGGTTGCACTTCCAGAGGATTAGGAAAATGCCTCGCCAATATTGAGTTGAACGGATAAAACTATGATGATGTTTCGTTTACAGTCCTCGAAGACTTGTTTACAGACGTTATTTTGGGCCAAGATTTCATGAATAAACACCAGAACGTAAATATTTACCTTGGAGGTCCGATGCCGACTTTACATCTAAGTGCTTTACAAAGCGTAAAAAACTCTACCCCGGTACGCCTTTTTGAACATTTGAAATCTTGTTGCAGATTTATTGCAACGAAATCAAGAAGATATTCCAAAACCGATTCTGATTTTATATCTACTGAGGTAAAGCGGCTACTTAAAGAAAATTTAATAGAGCCCAGTAATTCCCCTTGGCCAGCGCAACCATTAGTTGTTGCGCAAGAAAACCATAAAAGACGTATGGTTATCGATTACAGCCAAACTGTAAATAAATACTCCCTTTTGGATGCTTACCCACTGCCTAGAATGCAAGATATCGTGCAAAAAGTTGCAGCTTACAAAATTTTTTCTACGTTGGATCTTACAAGCGCCTAACATTAAGTCGAACTGCCTTTATCAGACAGAATATATACCGCATTTGAGGCGGATGGAGCACTTTGGCAATGGAAGCGTATACCATTTGGTCCTACAAACGCTGTTCCCTGTTTTCAAAGAATCGTAGACGATATTATCAAATCAAACAATTGTGAAGGTACGTTCGCATATGTAGACAATATAACTGTCAGAGGTGTAACTCATCTTGAACATGATCGAAATCTTGCGAAATTTCTAGCGGCGGCTAAAGACCACAACTTAACATTTAACGAACCTAAGTGCGTCTACAGTACAGACACTGTTGATTTACTGGGCTATCGCATCAAAGCTGGTACACTTCAACCAGACCCCGAAAGAGTGAAGACGCTGCAAGAACTTTCGCCACCTAAAAATCACAAAGAACAACAACGCGTAATCGGCTTATTCGCGTATTATGCGCAGTGGATTTCGCAGTACTCCAACAAAATTTAGCCACTGATAACTAATGACGTTTTTCCGCTTAGAAGCGAAGTCTTGGCTTGTTTTATGAAATTAAGATCTGATTTGGTAAATGTTTCACTAGGCGCAATTAAAGAAAATGTTCCCTTTGTTGTCGAGACTGATGCCTCAGATGTAGCTTTGTCTGCCACTTTAAACCAAAGTGGTAGGCCTGTTGCTTTTTATTCTAGATCATTTAATAAAAGCGAATTGGCACTCTCTAGTGTAGAAAAAGAGGTTATGGCTATTGTTGAGGCCGTGCGAAAGTGGAACCATTTTTTGACTGGTAGATGTTTTCGGCTTGTTACTGATCAAAGATCTGTTAGTTTTATGTATGATTCTAAAAATCATGGTAAAATCAAAAACGCCAAGATTTTACGTTGGCGTATTGAATTATCGCAATATCAGTATGAGATTATTTATCGTACTGGAAAACTTAATACTGCTGCTGACACATTGTCTCGTGCTTATTGTGCTAATTTATTCTGCTCGTCATTGTACGATATTCATGCCGGATTATGTCATCTAGGAATAACTCGGACATATCATTTTGTAAAATCGAAAAATTTGCCATACTCACTAGATGACGTTCGTAAAGTAGTAAATGCGTGTAAAACTTGTGCTGAGATCAAACCTAAGTTTTTCAGGCCTACTGAATCGCACTTAATCAAATCGACTCAGCCAATGGAGCGCCTGAGCATTGACTTCAAAGGCCCTTTGCCTTCCGCTAGTAAAAACAAATATTTGCTTACAGTAATTGATGAATTTTCTCGGTATCCATTTGCTTTTCCGTGTGGTAATATGGAATCACAAACGGTTATTTCGTGTTTGATGCAAATTTTCAATTTATTTGGTGCGTGTGCTTACATTCACTCAGACAGAGGCAAATCGTTTCTTTCAAAAGAATTTGTGTCTTATATGAATAATTTGCGAATACCTACAAGCAAAACTTCAGTCTATAACCCTACATCTAACGGACAATGTGAAAAGTACAACGGCATAATTTGGTGTGGTGTAAAACTTACCCTAAAAGAACGAAATCTGCCCATTTCAAAGTGGGAAGTTGTTTTGCCTCAAGTCTTGCACTCCATACGTTCTCTACTTTGCACGGCAACAAACACCACGCCCCATGAACGTTTTCTAAATTTCTCAAGACGTTCAGTCCTCGGGATATCCGTACCCTCGTGGCTTAACTCTCCGGGGACAGTATTAATTCGAAGACATGTTCGCCAAAGCAAATATGATCCTTTAGTCGAAGAAGCAGATCTAATCCACGCCACTCCGCAGTACGCACACATTCGTTTCAAAAATGGGCGTGAAACTACTGTTTCTTTGAAGGACGTGGCGCCCCTTCCCGGACCCGAGAGTCCACAGTTGTCCATCCCTCCGATGGAAGAAAGCAATCCCTGCACAGACGAGTCAATTCCCGAAGATGATCTCGCGCCCAATGTTGAAGCTGTGCAAAACGGGCTAGACACTTCTCAATTAGAGACTTCCAAAAGTGATGAAGATTCGTTGGCCAGACGTGACGCTACTGTTCATGACGCTTAACAAGATGTTCAAGTTCATGACACTCAACAAGATGTTCAAGAAAACTTCGAACAACATAGGTCTCTGCGGAGATCAAACCGAACTCGAAAACCGCCAGAAAGACTAGTGTATTATCACTGACTTTTGGTGGGGGTGAATGACCTGAATTGCTTGCTGGGTGTTAAGTGTAGACAACTGATTTAAACTGCAGTAATTTTGCAATTTTCTGGCGTTTCCAGCAAAGTGTAATCAGCGCTTTTCTCTGCCTATTTAAAGGCAGATTTCTTAGCAGAGCACTGCTGTAGTTTTCCTGTGATTGTATACTGTAGCTTAGAGATCTGTTTCGTTATTATTGACTTGGTTTAATTGCAGTACTTATGTTTATGTTTAGATGAGCTTGATACTTAGTTAATTAAACTTTTACTTAAGGAAATGTTGTGATCTCACATAACAACAGTAAAGCGTTTGGTATGAAGGTTGAGTAGCTGCAATTTTTAATTTTTCTTCATCTCCAGTAAGGTTTTAGTTTTACCTGGTTGATTACACAGCTACTGGAAGAGCATTGCTGCTGATAAACGACAATCAACTAGCCCAATCTGGTTCTTTGTTAAGGGTCAACTTTAACTTTTTAGAGTCAAAATTAGTACTAATATTAATAGTTTCCTTAGCGCTTTACAAAACTCTACCTTGTGTTTTAACTTTTATTTTTTTTTAAAATATAGCTAGGTTTTCAGTGTAATTTGTCGCAGCGATATTGCAAAATGCAGTCAAGTCATCCACCACAAAAACGCCCAAAAGTGTAGCAAACATTGCGACATTTCTTCAGTAATCCACGAAGTAATAATGCTAACCGTCAGAAAACCGTTGACCAAGCTAGTGAGCCTTCTGACAATCCAAATAAAAGCAGTATCGATATAGAAAGTGATGAAAATCTTGTAAAATCTTTGTCTGATGATTCTGAGCCTGCGCCCTCTTCTAGATTTTCCCAAACCCACTCTTCCATTAGTCCGGTAGCACAGAAAACTTCAACAAATATTTGGAATCATCCACAACAAGAATACTTTCTTAAGAAATATCTTTGGTTATTTCTGATTGACGGAAAAATAGGATGTAGTGCTTGCCGAAACATTAGTATTCTGGGAAAACATGCAAGCAGAGGAGTTCATACTAGTGAAGAATGGTCATGTTCCAAAATCTCAGCAACCACTGATGGGTCCAAAGTTGCTGCCCAGAAATGACTACGAAATCTACAAACACGTCCATTCAGAGGCACATTGTCAAGTCGAATCTATGTTAAAAAAGCAAAATGAAAAAAGACTGGAAACATCTATGGCCTCAGTAACTTCAAGATTAATGACTACCACAGAAAACTGTCTAAGATCTGCTTATTTTATTGCATATAATCACAGGCCAATGTCAGATATGCAAGCATTGGTACAGATGCAAACTCTCAATGGTGCAGACATGGGACTAACACTGAAATCAAAAGATTCTTGCATTGCAATGGCAGAGTGTATTTCTGCTGATATGAGAAAAAAACTTTGTCGCATAATTATTTACAAGAAAAGAAACATATCCATTGTCCCTGACGAATCCACTTCGCTATCGCAAAACACCTGCCTGATTTTATACATTCGATCCAAAGTGGACGAGTTCAATAGCAAACCTGAGAACATATTTTTGGACTTGTGTGAGTTAAAAGAACAAAATGCCTAAGCAATATTCAAATGTATTTTGGAAACTTAGCAAAAATATGGATTCAATCTTACCTATCTTTCCGAGCATCTGGTGTCTTTTATCTCAGACGGAGCGTCTGCACTGCTAGGATGCAAAAGCGGAGTGGGAGCTAGGTTGAAAAAAGAATTTCCTCAATTAGTTCTATGGCACTGTCTCAACCACAGGTTAGAACTCTCTGTATCTGATGCCATTGACTCAATTCATGGATTTTACCACGCACAATCATTTTTTGGAGAAGTTTATTCACTCTATTCTTGTTCGCCGAAATTAAAACGTGCGCTATCAGATCTAGCAGTTGATTTAGGTGTGGAACTGCAAAAAATAGGCAGGATTTTTACCATTCGCTGAGTAGCATCATCTCATAGAGCTGTTAATGCATTGTGGAAGAGTTATCCAGCTTTGTACAATCATTTCTTGCAATTATCTGAAAATGGAAAAGTAAAGGTTGCAGACAGGGCGAAGTATAAAGGATTGGTTTGCAAAATGACTACTCAAGAATTTGTAGAAGATGTTGCATTAGTGCGCGACTGCTTAGCGCAACTGGCGATGTTGTCTCATGCTCTACAGAATCGAAGTATGAATTTTGTCATGGCACATCGTCATATAAAATGGACAATGAACAGCCTCTCGTCCATTAAAGCAGCGGTGAGCGATGGAAAATATTCTTTTGATATAATTTCTGGCAGCAATGAAGCTTCCAGTATAAATTTTAAAGAAGTGCCACTTCACAAATTTTCATCCCGAAGAGACTATTACTCATTTGACCGACTGCAATTTGTTCAGTCGCTTATTGATAATATGCAACCAAGAATGCTGCAAACGGATGAACACAACGAAATCCTCAGGTGCTTTGAAGTGTTGATTCCAGATTTGCTACCACCTGATACTCAAATTCCTTGGTTTGATGGAGTAGAAAAATTATTTCAACTTTGCAATCGGTTTCACGTTCGAGAAGGAGAAATGATAATATGTTTCCGTAAGTTTTGCAGCAATCCAAAAAATATCCCTCGTGCCTTGAACGACAAGTTACTCTGTGGCGTACTTGAAACAATACCTGTCAGTTCAGCCGAAGCTGAAAGAGGCTTTTCGCAAATGAACTTAATAGTCACACCGCTGAGATCTAAAATCACTGTTTCACATGTTGCATCTTTTCTTTTCATAAACGTGAATGGGCCTCCCCCACATTTGTGGAATCCTGCATCAGCGGCAAAACTGTGGTTGCAGCGACATCGTTCTGCAATCGACACTCGAGTAAAACCTTCCGCCCTGATCTCTGTTGAAGAGCTGAACTGCGTGCAGAAGTTATACGTTTAAACCAGTAAGTTATTACGATATTTACGACTCTATTTTCAAAACGTGCGGGTACTTTATGCCCTGGTGTGATATCCATAATCTCAAGTGGCAATTCTATAATTGCTTAATAAAACTTGACATTTTTTCTTGCATGTAGCTTGCCTTTTTTCATGAAAGTCATGTTGTTGTGAGTGATGTAACCAGTATATCAAGGGCTTGGAGCCAGAACTTGCCAAAAGCGGGTTAGGTTTTTCAAATCGTTGTTTGGGTGCGTGTAGTTTTGTTCCCAATATGATTACATCATTTATCAAAAAAGACATAATCATATAGTCATTTTGGTAGCCTAAATCGCAGCATAGCTGAGCCAACTCGAATGATGGTTAAAAGAAGTTAAGTCATCTTTTAATAAAGATAGACATAACCAGTTCTGGCTTCAAGCCTTCGAATACAACTGCGTATGGGCATTGTTGAGTAAACCTATTTGATGTCATTGGAAATGTAGGCTACTTAACAAAAATCAGAGCAAACTTTACATGATTAAAATGATGTGGAAAGTTAGCGTTTAAAATGTCAGAATTTTTCGCACTAAACAGGGCCCCCCTAGTTCAAATTTTACCAAAGCACCCCTGGTTGCAACTAGTAGTTTCACTTCATTTTTGAATAAAACTGTTAAAAATACATACATTGTAATAAAATTCGTTTAAAATCACTACGAGTTTATGGTTAATTTTTGAATAAATTTGTCAAAAAACTTACTCGCAATATATTCGCAAAAACATTAGAGGGTACGTACCACAAACGTTTTACGTTTTGAAGTCTATTTTCGATAATATTTTTCCTAAAATTTTATGGTTAACACATCGCTACAAATATTTTGATAATATTACCACAAACTATGTTACGTGCACGTACCAAAAGCACGGATTCAAAGTTATTGACGTTTTTTGCAGATTCATATTGTTTAAAGATAAGGTTGTTTTTAATTTTTGACATAACGATCGCGCGCTCCATTGTGTGAAGAAACGTTAAAAAGTCTCAGCTCAAAATTGATGTCACTGCGCTTTTTTGCTACCGATTTGCAAAGCGGTGTTATAGGCTATAATAGTCAGCGATACCTTACACGTAACTTTGAAAATTCATTACGAGTATCTGTTGCAGAGCTGGAACGAGGACCGAACCTACCGAGACCAGACATCATAGCTTCGAGACCGAGACGAGACATCATAGCTTCGCGACCGAGACGAGACTTTAAAGTTACGAGACACGAGACTTCATAAGCCAAAAATTAGAAAATATAAAAACGATAGTAATACTCTGGAGTATGGGCTCTACTAAACCAAGTTATTGAAATAACTTTATAGCAAAATGACATTAGCAAAAACAAATGAAGCAATGAAGCCGTCGCGGTTATGAACTGATGTGGCCTATTATAAATGTGCTATTGGTCATATTCTTTTAACGATTACAATTAATGATTTAACGAGTTCACCATAATAACAAAGAAACAGCTTATTATCACAGAAGATTTAAGTCCTTGTCGCTTGCAAGGCCAGCAATACCTCTCGCAGACGATTACACGGCCCAATATTCTTATTTAATCTAACGAAAAAGATGTCAAGAAAGCTTTAAACAAAAAGTCATTGGTAGGCTATGTTGGTCTAGACCAGGGATGTCGGCATTGTAGCCCACTATCCTCTGTTAAAACAATTTTTTAGCAAGTTTATCAAGTATTGAGCACGAGAGTGTTCATGAAATTTAATCAAGATACTTTATATTTGATCAAAATAAATTAATTACCATAAGCATTTTAAAGTCATTGTGACACCACGCATTTTTGAAGATCTATCTGGTTAATAACTTTCTCATAAAAAAGAGCTAGCTCAAATCTGGAAGCACTTCCCATGTCGGTAACCAAATTTCCTGCAACTGTAATCCCGGCACTTTTTTCGATTTGAAGCCTTTTTTGGGCCTGGACTACTTTGAATAATCTTTTGATAGCTGTTGTAAACCAGACGAAAATAGCATTTTTCATAGGGAACAAATTTGTAGAAATTTTAATTTTATGACATATGACACGTTACCATCTTGAAAATTTTTTGATTTGACACACCGTTTGCCCATAAAAAATATATTAATTGTTTAGACGTGGCTAGCGGTCGTTATGTCTTGGAGCGAAGGCCATATTGTTAAAAGTTAAAACTGAATTAACATTATTGGATTAATTATTACATTAATTAATTATGTTAATGGATTTTTAAATTTTCTTCGTTGTTAAAAACATTGCATTTTCAGCAAAATGCGACTCAGTACAAGGCCTACCTATCAATGGTTAATTTTTTTTTTTTCTAAGAACTATAATACGAAGTATTGGAATTCTGGTCGCTTTGTGGCCCAGTTAAATATATATGATTTTGCAATGGGTCCCTAATAAATTAAAAGGTTAGACATCCCTGGTCTAGAGTAGATTACCATCGAATACATGTGCTTAGTGGTTGAAATAGACCAGTTTTCATATATGTTGCTCACAAAAAGTAAGCAAAAGCCTGCAATTCTGCAGGCGTGAACAACAAAGCAAAATGGTCAAAACAAAATGTGGCCAACTGTTTTTGCAAAGTTCGAAATCACGCACAATGTTTTACTTTGAATACATCGGGTAAGTACCAATGTTGCTTCCGTATCAAAGACCTGAATGCTGTTTCAAATCCAAAATTTTTTCATGTCTCGATCGAGACATGACCATTTTCCGAGACTTTCAAGGTCCGAGACCGAGACGAGACATTGGCATAGCGAGACCGAGACACTCAAAAACGTGTCTCGAGACATCCAGCTCCGATCTGTTGTTTTCTTAAAGTTTGTTTGCGAACTGTACTACAGTATAAAAAATATTCACCGAATGCATCCTCTACATGGATCGTTGTTCCCTGCATGTCGCGTTCGAAATGTTCCCTTTTTATCTGCTTTTTCTTTATGAAAGCTTATAACACCATCTTGTGGTAGATGCATAGCAAATGAACCTCCGTCAATTGGAGCGAAAACAACTTTACTGGAATGACAGATAAACGTTAGACGTTTAACCTTAACCACACCATTATTTAAAATATCGAAATCAAATGAAAAATCCAAGTTTTAATCTGCAATAATTTAAATTAGAAAAAGTTTCAGTCCGGACTACATCAGGTATGTGTACAGTATTTCTTTTTGAACGCTCCTGTCAATTTTAAAACTGGATAGATGAAAGTTGGATTAACCATAAAGCACCACAAACTAAATTCACATCAAAAGTTCTTTTTTGCAGCCTCACACAGTCAAAGCATTCTTCTAAGAAGAAAAAGTTTGGAAATACATTAGCTTGTGTGACATTTCGACTTGTGTGAGACTGTGTTTGGAAATATTCTGGTTTGTGTGATTCATAAACGGTGTATTTTATGCAGCTTTCTAATAAAAGATGAAAAAGTGTATGGATTTTTTGCAGTTTCATACTGTTTACTTGAATTTTTAAAAGGGTGTTCTTAGATTTTAACATAACGTTCTTACGTACCATTAGAATATAATTTTGTGGTTTTCGTGATATTTCACACACACTTTCATGCTTATTTACAATTCTGCAAGTTTTTGAAACTTTGTGAAGTAATACGGTTTTGGACACGCTTTTTGATCTAGTTGCTTTTTTTTCGGTTTTTTAAGATAAAGGTAAAAACAGTGTAGAATGTATAAAAAACAAAATACTTTGAAATTACGATATTGACAAATTTTCAGCTGCAAAACGGTTGTGTGCTGGGCTTCTGCTCTAAGGTTCGATTTCAGGTAAATATTCAAGCATCAAAGAGTGGTAACAATGCATGTCCAGACTGGATGCAGGTAAAATTTCTTTTAGCAACATTACATAATGACGCAATCTTTTAAATTTTACTTTGGAGTCATAAAGCAAGACCTAACGATTTTACTGTTTACCTTTTCAACAAAATAGTACGTTTATTTGCATGATTTTCTTAAACTGCTCACACTACAGTGCTGCTTACCAATTTATTTTGTAGTTATTCTCCGTGTCATGAAACGTAAAAAACTAAAAGAGTTAACCCAAACAGTAATTTAAAAGATACTAAAATTTATGTTTTTCAAAAACTTTTCTCGCGCTTTTAACCGGAGGGAAGTGAGCGATAATCATGCACTAGCAGTTGCAGCGACAATAATAAAATTTCAATTTTGCGGGTGTTAGTTTGTTGCAGTGGTTATTAACAAGAAGCTGCCACTTGCAGAACATAGCAATTTGTGATAAATTACAAAAAAGGAATCGTTTTCGTTGATGGCGAACCAACTTTGCTAAAATACACAACCGTCTATCTAACACCACTAGCTAAACTTAGGCCGCCACAGCCTAATGATCAGTCTCGCACAGTGAGTTCCCATCACCACCTGAACCCGCCCCGCGCTCATCTGCTCTCTGACAGAAGAGCAGTTCGGGCTATTCCTGAAATAAAAAAGTTTGATATATTAAAATTTTAATGGAAGCTGTCACAGCGAATGGAAGTTTTTAAAAGGCTTTTTAGACCAGGGTTATTTTTTGAGTCAATTTTTTTTGCTGGCTCAATTAACGTAAAACCAAAATTTCACAGGTGCTACAAAAAATTACTTTTTAAGTTTTTGCCATATTTTTCAACTTTTTAGTGAACAGATTTGCAACTTGCATCAGAGCCGCGGAGACGGTTTTGAGGATTTAGACCAAAAATCAAGGAGTTGTAATCAAAATAATCTTTAATAGTCACTTTTCTTTTTCGAAAAAAAGTCACTCTCCCTGGTGTGAGCCTTTGTATCAGCTTTCCATTTCTCAGAGGTACAAACTGCAATACAGTTTTCCGTGTTGAAGCTACTTGTTAACGACGGAAACTTTTTAACCAATACTGTTATGCGAGTACGTCATAATTTGAGCACCTAGACCTTTTCAGCATAAACTGTCGTTTTTAGTCTGCAATATAAAGTCACATTTTCAATTTTTTTAGGTCACAAAAAATCAATCTAGTGACTACAGATTCGTTCACGTCAAAATGAGCTGATAGCGTAATTAAGCTGGGATATGATCATTGGTTTTTTATACATCTAGCTGCAGAAAACGGTATTTACCATAAATGGACAGCAGAAATATCCTCATTTCCTTCCAAGTTGTATAGCACCGACAAAAATAACATTTCACCGCGTCAGCATAGTCCGAATTAAATTCGCGGTAAAAACCTGACGCGACCAGATTTCGCACAAAGAGACGATCTCCCCAACCACGGAATGTTATTAATCTTTCGATAAGATGTTCCATTTTTAGTGAAGTCGAATACAGATGAGAATCAAGCAGTATTTATAGTGTAGGGGAGATGTTGAACCTATGGGACAAAAATCGTGTTTTGTGCAATACATCAAAAATTTCACATTTTTCGAGAACAAAACTTACTAAATAATAAAGTTAATGTCTGTGGTGAATCTTAAAAATCAAAAAAAGCTTGAAACTTGCGACCTCCTAGGTTTTTTGAGGGTTCATATCAGCGATCAAATGTCCCATTGGTAAAGCACATAAGGGACCAATGGGATATGGTTATTGCGCCTATTGTCTTAGTTAGAAAATATAGTTCAAACTTACTGTAGGTAAACATTTGTGATTGAATTGAACTTAAACTCTACTTTGCGATTACTGCTCTCGTTTTTAATCATTATCATAACAAAATCGGAGTCTACTCATATATTTACGCAATTGAAACACAATGATTGACTGATGTGCTTCGTAACCCTACACTCCAAAAGCGCTAACTTCAACATCAAACTTAATAACTAGTGCTAAACATGTGGTAGTAGCAGTAGACATTGGCTTGAACAGAATTTTCATTACCGGTTCGTCGGCAAGTTCAACCGAAGCGAGGTCTTCGATTTCTGGATAAAAAAGCCATCCTTAATTTTCATGGAGCGTTTAAAAAAAGTTGCTTCAGAATCTCCATTTTCATCCGAACCATCAATCGTCTGAGCAAGAAAATTTTTCCACTTGCTGTCCAACGAATAGAGTTGGACAAGCACAAAGCCATTAACTTCTAGATTGCTCACAGGTGCGTTATTGTTTTAACCACTTAAATTTTTCCCAGAGTCCTGACCAACAAGGGGAGCGATCCCATCATCATATTTACAATGTACCAGTAGCCCACGGGTATCAGTAATGAGGTAATGTGTTATTGTTTAAAATTTAACAGCAAGGAATATTCCATTACACTTTGATTGCGTGAAGGCACTTATGGGACGGTGTCCCAAAGGTTAATTATTGCAATGTCCCATTGTTCCAACATCAGCCATAGTTGATCAAACCAGTTTTATTTCTTTGAGCTCACAACTTTAGGACTCTAACTCTTTTTATTACAAAACTTCTTTTACTGTACGATCTTTCACAAAAAAAAACTTGCTTTTAGGAATAATTCTTCATAGAGAAAACTAAAATTGTTTTTTACCACTAATTTTACTTTTTATCTCAAAAACCTATTATTAAGTCTTGCCATTTAAATAGGAAAACCACGTGCTGACAAGTTAGTTTGAAACAAATGCAGTATCAAACTTCACTCTATAACGGAGTTGTTTAAATTTTATTTTCACACGTTTTGGAAATATAGCACTGTCCCATTGGTGCTGATGTCCCTATCGTTTTAATACAAAAAAGTTTGTTTCAGTGATCAATCTTATACTGCACATCTCGGACGTCGAATCTGGACTGAGTGAGCAAATTGTTGGTGAATTTAAGGCGCTATCCGAACGATACAGTACTCAATGTATAGAGATATTTTATTTACACAAAGCAGATACGAAAACTTGCAAGTCAGTGGTTACAATAATTTAGATGTTTGTTTTAGAGCAAATTGTCCAACAAAGCAGTACAGCAAAATAGAGACAGTTTATTTACACAAAGCAGTACAGAGGTTTGAGAGCGAATTGTCAAACGAAGCAGGTCAGTTGCAAGTCACAATAACAGTGCGAGTTGTCAAACCAAGCGCTTGTGAAAGCTAATAAAATATTTTCAATCGACAGTTTTCTAAAAACAATATTTTAGTTGTTAAGGTTTAGCATTGAGAGCTCGAGGTGTAACAAATCTAGAGGTACAGTTTCGACCCCGCATCCTAATACTTTTCGTTTGCAATAGAAGGAGCTTAAACCTCTTTTTTTCTGGGTGTAGAAGTACATTTGATGGTTTCTGCTTCGAAAATCTCGATTTGTAATGGTTAATGGATCGTTGGAGGTTAAAACCTGCTGGTACTGATCAAAGGTAAGAGGATTTTGGTTGATGCATAATTTTTTTGAAATTTGTTTGTTTGCACCATTTGAGCTTGAGCAAAAATAACTTTTAGGCCCCAATGCTACGATCTTTTCACTCTCATGTTCCGTTTTAAAAAAGCCGGGTTGTCTTTTCAAATATTTGAGTTGTTCTTGACAGCATGGACTAGGTCTCAATTCCATGTTCGTCATTTTCGTCGCAGTAAAATCTTTTTTGTGAAGGTTACAGACTGCCAAAGGCATCCATTCGAGTTTTTGGATAAAGTACTCTTTTTTGAATTCGGGTTTCACACAAAGATCAATGTCTTTCTTTGCCAACGCGCAGTAGATCGAGTCGGTGTCAGTTTCGATAAGACAATATTTTTTACGATCCAAAAACTTCTTCATGAACTCGTAGTAGAATTGAAACAAATGCAGTTTCGCGTTTAAATAAACGAAGAGACCGATCTGTAGAGACTGATAGTTGGTGTTAGTTTTCTTTAAAGACTCGACTTCGTATACTCCTGGCGCTACCACTCCTAAATTGACAAATCGCGGGTTGTTAATGGCTTTATTAACTGTTGAATTATCGCAATAGCTGATGTTTCGATCCTTCTCTTTGTTCAGCAACGTGGCAGAGTACAGACTGTTTCCAATTCATTTCGAGGTCATTCCCAAAAAATTTTTGGAGATGTCAATATCAGCCGCTCTTCTGTTATTCGAAATTTCGTTGGCCAACTTTTCGAAACATTTTTTGAGGTGAAATTGAATAAATTCGTAGATTCTGGTGATTTTTAACCCTATTTCTAGATAGTATTTTGCCATGTCGGTGTTGACTAAAACTTTTACACCAAAATGAGAGCTAATCAGAGCGCGTTTGGGTTTTTTCAAGAATCCGTGCTCTTCTGCGATTTTTGCCATATACTCTCCAATATCCTCGCGACTCACTGAAACGTTTTTCACAATAAGAGGGAAATCGTCAAATTCGGGTTTCAGTTCTTCCGGTGTGTGAATATCGATGATAGCGAGACCAAATAAAGACTCGTCTTGAATCCCTTCCAAAATTTTTTTAAACGATACTTGTCGTCTTGGGGTTACCGTTTTTAATGTTTTCAGAAACGAGGCGATGTGAGGTTTTCTTTTCATTTTTTTCCATGTACACTCTCGCATTCTAACAACTCGATATCCTGCGTCTTGGAGTCTTTTCGTATTTTCTTCTGTCTTTTTTTGGATATCTTCATGTTTCAAATTGTTAAAAGGATTTATTTCTCGTAGACTTCCGTCCGGGTTACGGTTGGTGGCACAAACAGAGCATGAGTGAAACAAGCATCCATCAAACTGGAACACGAGCTTTTCCTACTCACAATAACCGTCAACAGGAAGTGAATATTCGGTAAGTCGAACTTCTCCGGAATTAAACTTGTGTTGAATTCTCTTGCTTTGCGAATGTGATGCCCAACTCAACCATTGGTAAGATGACAAACCACATTTACAGCAAGGATCTGGTTTAAAATCATTATCTTCTTTGTAACGACAGAAGTAACCAGTAGGGTTTGGTCTTCGAATAGCATGCAAGTACAGCGAATTGGCATCATAACCGACAATTTTGGCTACTTTGTAGGGTTTTTCATATCGATTTGGTTTGATGTAAGTTTCCCCTGCAATAGCAAGTCTTGTGAAAATGAGAGATAAACCTCCTGTAAGCTGGGAACGTAGATTTTGGTATAAATCAGCATGCCTTTTTGGAAACAGGCAAAAAAGGTGTCCTTAGCCGTTTCCTTCAGCGTCTTTAGTTTGGCAACACCGCTAACAGAGAAGCTGGTTTTAAAAATATCAAATTCGTCCTTAACGAAGGGATCTAGCAGTTTTTGGACAACTTCCACGAAAGGATTAACATCTAGCAGATTGTAGTAAACGAGTAGGTCGCGTAAGGAGGTCCAGCTTTTCTCTGCCTAAGTGTTTTGAACTAAAACATACTCAGCTTGACTAACGTTTGATTGAGTAAGCTTGCTGTAGAAAGCTTGATGTGGTGGTACTCGAGGATAATACAATTTTTCTACAGAATTAACAAACTCGTATGGAAAGAAAAACTTCCCGCTTTCACATCCATAAGCTTCCAAGGACTTTTTGTGGGAGAAACCAGGTGCCAGGAAATTGCGGATGTCAAGAAATCTGAGTTTGTCTGTTTTTAAGCACAGGTATGTATTGGCTTTCTTGATAAGAAAATCTATCTTGTTGAGAAGCACTGGAATTAAAGTTTTCTTGATTAATTGCAAATCGTAACTTGCAGAATTGAATCCAAGAACTGGAATTTTATGCAATTCTTTCTGAAATTCTTTCTGAAGATTTTGACCTCTACAGTTTTGGTTGGTGCTGAAAGCTTCAAAAACAAAGTCAAACTTATTTTTAAGGAGAGTATAAGCTGCATCTGAAATCTCTTCCAGACATGTCACCATCTTGCTGATCCAATCTGTTTCATCCCCATTAGTAACATGACGGACTCCATCTTGAAACCCAGGTACATTGGAGGAAATCGCAAAACTCAAGGCAACATGACGTGATTCAAATGTAAGCTGTGGACCATTTTTATGTAAGTCTTTAGTGTCAAAATAGCATTCGAAATCTAAGCATGCAAACTACGGAAAAAATCGGTGTTTAAGCGGTACGGTTATACCAATCATAGCAAGTTTTTCAAAAATAGTTTCCTTAGATTTTAAATACACCTCCTGGGTATGTTTGACGCGTGATGAGTTTACACGTTTTACAATGACGTAGGAAATTCTTTCTCTTGTACCACAATTCGTCACCATTAGAACATTGATAGACAGCACAATATTTTTCAAAATTAGTGATCTAACTCAAATGGTTTTGATATAAGTTTAATCTCATTGTTTCGTCATGCAATTCACGGGTTTTTTGTATCAGTTTGGCAACATTTTCGTCAAGTTGATAGATCCCAATATTAATTTTAAACAAATCTTCAATATGAGGTAGATCATTGAAATCGATACCAGGAAAAACATCAACAGGATATTTTGAGCAAAAATGTGAAAATAATTCTTTACAAACAGTTTCACATCGACGCGGGTTTGCACCTTTAAAAACAGCTAGACATCGGAAGAAACACAAATCGTTTTCGCCGAAAACATTAGCGAGACCGCGGTTAAATTTTATGTTGTCAGGTAACTGTAAATGTCCACCCAGCGGTGCGTTTTTCAAATCGTGAACAAAAAAAAAATATTTGTCGCCTGATAAATCTTCCACTTCGTATCAGGACGAGAAATGTCAAGAAAATCTTCTTCGGAAATGGTATTCAGAAAATCCATCAGCTCTTCCCTGTTTGAAATGAGTAAAGCCGTGTTCAAAAACAGCCTGTTATTAGATGGATGATAATATCTAAATTCATTTGTCTCAATATTTCTGAGAACATAACCAACTGCGAAATTGATCTTAAATCGGTTCTTTCAACTATGCATGATCGCTTGAGCTATTTTTTGAACAATGTCTTTGAATCTCTGATTATAATAAAAATTGTGTAAACTTTTGAATTTCTCCTTTTCGAATAAAACTTCTGATAGAAGACCAATGAGATTGAATGCAATTGAAAGCTTCGTTGTTGTTTTCTGTAACTTCATTATCATTATGCTGAGTTTCTTTTCAATGACGTTTTTGACCAGATTTCAATTTCTTTTTAGCTGGTGAATGAACGGGAGCATTGGCGGCGGTGTTAGACTCTGCAGAGGACGCATCAAGACTTTCTGCTGGATCAGTCCGTCTGAGTTTCTTTGCAGAAGGCTGGTTGATACCAGGACATTCGATCGGGGTAGCGCGGTCAGAAATCCTTTGACAAACATGTTGATTGAATTCTGTCACGGTATTAAACTGCACTTGACATTTTCGACATTTTGAGCAAGATAGATTGTGTCTGGTATAATTGAACCGTTTCGAAAAATGTTTTTTACATTTCTCACATGTGAAAGGTTTGCAAAGAGTGTGAACAGATTTTTTGTGTAATAAAACATCGTCTTTTCTGGGAAATTCTTTTAAGCAGATACCACACTGATATTGTTTTGTATCATGAACGCTACGAATATGTCGCCTTAAAGAGTCTTTTTTAGCAAACTCTTTCGAGCAGATTTCACACTGAAACATTTCTATAGTATGATTTTACCTCATGAAGTTGGAACTTATATAGAATAGAGATTGCGCAACAATCGGAAATTTCTGTTCAAAACAAGCTGTTTATTACGCAACAGTTTGCAATAAACCAAAGAGATCTTTTTTCGGGAATGATAGATTGAATGGGTGGTTTGGTTCTGATTGTGGCAGTTAGTGATTGTGACAGTTTTCGTTTTTATTACCCTGACGGATTTCGTTGAATTGGCGATCTAGTTCTGTTTTGTGATGATTTTGTATTTATTACCCTGATTAATTAGCAATTTAGATCTGTTCTGTTTTTATTACCCTGATGGATTTCGTTGAATTGGCGATCTAGTTCTGTTTTGTGGTGATTACCCTGATTAATTAGCAATTTAGTTCTGTTTTGTGATGATTACCCTGATAGATTTCGTTGAATTGGCGATCTAGTTTTGTTTTGTGATGATTACCCTGATGAATTTGGTTGAATTGGCGATCTAGTTCTGTTTTGTGATGATTACCCTGATTAATTAGCAATTTAGTTCTATATTAGTGATCTGCAACTCACCAATCAGTCGATATTTTTAAAAAACTTCATACCGATTCATAGAAACTGCTATATCATATTTCAGTTCGTATTAAGCACTTTCAAAAACATTGGTTATGTTTTAATACCCAGAGATTCAATAATAATAATTTTTTTACCTGATTCATACAAAAATAACAACCTCAATAGTTCATTCCCACTAAAATTGTAGAAAATGAAACCGTGTGAAGCATCTGTTTTACATGGTTCATGCGCATGCAAAAACATGAGTACTTAGGTAGGAATCTAAAGTTATAGGAGATTAATCGGTGTGAAGTATCATACTTCAGTTCATAATAAATGACACCTTTAAAAACATTAGTTAAACACTACCTTAACCAGAGGTTATAACTCTTTTACCTGATTCATACAAAAATAATGTCATCAATAGTTTATTCCCTCTAGAATTACAGGAAATGAAACTGTGTGACATAAATCTATTTCGTAGTAAACACCTCTAAAACATTGGTTATACTTGGTTACCCAGAGGAAATCTGATTCGTACTGTACATTTGTAATATCCCTAATACTCTTGTGTATGTCGAATTCAATGTTCAATCATTAAAATGAAACAAAATAATAACAAAACATTGAATTTTGTGAAAATGATTGCAATCAGACGTTAATCAAACTTACCGAACATGAAAATATAAAAGATAAAAGCATTTCACATTACTAAACAAAAGACTGATTAAATCAACTTATGTCCAAACAAGCAATTTTGTCGATTGAATGAGAACACAAAATATTTTCAATACTAAAAATTCCAAAATAGTATTTCTGCAAATTATTGAACTACATAACCTCTTAATAAAGCTTCGGTAAAGAGGTACTTTTTCTGTACCATAGAGTCGCAATTGCCAGCAAGTTTAAAATTGAAAACATATTTATTGAAAAGTTGAACGTTTTCGACCTATTCTTGAGGTCCTCATCAGAGAAAATAACATCATATTAACGGTTGCAGTAAAACTTTCGAAATGAGTAGTATTTTGAATGGTGTAAACAAAATGAAGATACGACACAATACATGCAATTGTTAAATCATATTACATAATATCACAGATCATAGCAAAGCATATTGACTGTTAACATACAACTATTAAATTACGAGTACACAGCGTTAATTTCCAAATATACAACGACACAACACAATAATAATACTAACATTAAAACACATTTAGCAGGAACGAAGACCCATTGGCATATAACTGAGAATTTAATCTGGGATTCTGTTTTTTTATAATTAAGGCTTCTTGAATTTTGGTCTCATATTCATTACTACACTTTTCCACAACTTTAAAATCATTTACTGTTAAATTTCCTGATTTGCACCTTTCACAAGCTAAAATATGATTTTTAACCGCAGTCTTTTTTGAATTTAATTGGAGGCTCAAATGCTCGTGTGCTCTAATGCCTAAATGTCGCGTTGTCATACCGACGTATGACATTGCTGCGTCGCGCGAACAAGTAAATTTGTACACAACATTTGATATCAGAGCATGAGGAGTCAAGCACTTCAAATTAAAATAGGAGCTGGTTTTAAAGGAATTATAATACACTGCTAAATCTACTTGAAATTTTACTTTCACCAAAGTTGAGAGACGTTTTGCGAATTTGTGTGACGGTTTTCCAAAATATGGTACGCCAATTCTGAATAAATACTCTTTTTCTTCTTTGTCCTTTGTTTTTTTCTCACGATCATCAAATTTTAGGAGGGCATTTTCAAAAAACCAGTTCGGGTAGGAATTTTTCAAAAATATGGAACGTAACTTACGCACTTCTTTGTTGTACAGCATATTATTGGAACAGATTGTTTTAGCTCTTTTTAGTAAACACATAATCAAACCAGTTTTCCAAGATTTAGGGCATATTGCATTGTAATTAAGAATAACTCCTGTATTTGTCTTCTTGCGCCAAACCCAGCTTTCGAACCCATTGTCTGTAATATAAATTTCTACATCCAAGAATGAGAGTGTTTTTGTAGCCTTTTCAACAGTAAATTTAATATCTTTATGTTGGTAATAGTAAAATTCAAGAAGCCTTAATTATAAAAAAACAGAATCCCAGATTAAATTCTCAGTTATATGCCAATGGGTCTTCGTTCCTGCTAAATGTGTTTTAATGTTAGTATTATTATTGTGTTGTGTCGTTGTATATTTGGAAATTAACGCTGTGTACTCGTAATTTAATAGTTGTATGTTAACAGTCAATATGCTTTGCTGTGATCTGTGATATTATGTAATATGATTTAACAATTGCATGTATTGTGTCGTATCTTCATTTTGTTTACACCATTCAAAATACTACTCATTTCGAAAGTTTTACTGTAACCGTTAATATGATGTTATTTTCTCTGATGAGGACCTCAAGAATAGGTCGAAAACGTTCAACTTTTCAATAAATATGTTTTCAATTTTAAACTTGCTGGCAATTGCGACTCTATAACCTCTTAAAGAGTGGAAACATTTCGCTTATACACTTAGATTGACGCATAGGCTAATCGCGACATTTCCGACTCACCAACAAATAAGCAAATTTGTCAATCGAACTTGCAAAACAACTATTAAAATTCTAAAATTTCTACAAATTAATTTGTCTAAAATATTTCGCTTTTCCTGAGACGCGCGCGACGTCATTTCCGTTCGTTGACCAGCGACTTAAATCATTGCCTCTGCCATCGGAAGCACCATCGGCACGCTCAGAGTCGGTGGCCGAGAAATCATTTACTACTACTCGTATCGAACTTTTATCCATAGTTCTACAGCGGTTCAGAGATTTATCGTTAAACATTTTGCTGTAATATTTCACATTATCATAGGTGGGCACAAATCGCTAATCCGCTATTTCGCTAATTAGCGAAGCTAATTTTTTCACAAGCGGATTAGCTGTTCAGCTAACGTTCAAAAATGTTAGCGGACTGGTTATCGAAGCTAATTTTTTCAGCCAATCCGCTAATCCGCTAGAATAAGAGTAGTTGCTACCGCGGTTTTAATAAAAAAAAACTTTAAGTAGCCATATTTTCCCGTTTTTGTGCCAGAGAAATATCTACCGGTGCTCTTCTAGCTAGACGCTTAGATCAAACAATAATAACTCCGTCTCTGACATCATAATGCTGAGCTTGCGCAATCACTCTTTCAACATGTAGGAGCTAAGAAGTTGCTGAGAGGGGTCAGCATACCTTTTCTAGGTACCAATAACCAAGTATATTGCGACCTACTACGTCAAAAACCATCGGCGAAAATTGATTTCTGCCCGGTCAGATTGGGTGTGTTTGGCCATAATAATGGGGCCTAAAGACCCCCCAAAACCGCTAGCATATCTTTTCTACAGTCAGCGACATGGCCTAGCGGTACCGCGCGCAGGTGACAGATCTTACGTGACGGGTTCGATTCGCGGCTGGAGCCGATCGCATTTGACATATTTAACGGGTGGCTGCTGACTGGAAGAGCGCAAGCTCACTTCGCAGTCTCCCTCAATTACTGTTGAATTTTCGGTTCAATATGATTTGAAAATAACCTGAGTTGTTTATGTTTCTAGGTACCACATGAAACCTAGTGGAAACGAAAGCTTACATTGACCAGATCACAAAATGGTATGTGACAGAATTTTTTTCGGCTGTTTACCCTCGACAGAAGCCCCCAAAGTTCGAGTGATGAAGTCACAAAGGTATGCTAGCGTACCTTTTCTAGGTACCACATGAAACTTAGTGCTAACGAAAACTTACATTGCTACGAAATGGTATGTGACAGAAATTTTTTCGGTTGCTTTACCCCGGTAGAAATGTTTTGACGTCATATGACGTCAAAACTTATGACGTTTTGTCTCCAAAGTTTGAGTTTTGACGTCATATCCAGAGTTTGAGTTTTGACGTCATATGACTTACAGCAAAAAAGCGAAAAAATTTTGAATAAGAATCACGTGAAACTTAGTGCAAACAAAAGCTTACATTGCACTGATTACGAAATGGTATGTGACAGAATTTTTTTCGGCTGCTTTACCCCCGGCGGAAGCCCCCAGAGTTTGAGTTTTGACGTCACAGCAAAAATTTTTTGACTAAGAATCGCATGGAACTTAGTGCAAAGAAAAGCTTACATTGCACTGATTACGAAATGGTACGTGACAGAAGTTTTTTCGGCTACTTTACCCCTGGCAAAAGCCCCCGATTGAATTATGACGTCATAGCGAAAAAATTTTGACTATGAATCACATGAAAGTTAGTGCAAACGAAAGCTTGCATTGCACTGATTACGAAATGGTATGTGACAGAAATTTTTTTGGCTGCTTTACCCCCAGCGGAAGCCATGAAAGTTCGACGTATGACGTCACAGCGAATTATGACGTCACAGCAAAAATGACGTCACAATTTAAACTTTAGAGTTTTTGCCGGGGGTAAAGCAACCGAAAAAATTTCTGTCACATACCATTTCGTAGCAATGTAAGCTTTCGTTTGCACTAAGTTTCATGTGGTATTTAGAAAAGGTACGCTAGCATACCTTTGTGACGTCATCACTCGAACTTTGGGGGCTTCTGTCGAGGGTAAACAGCCGAAAAAATTTCTGTCACATACCATTTCGTGATCTGATCAATGTAAGCTTTCGTTTCCACTAGGTTTCATGTGGTACCTAGAAAAGATATGCTAGCGGTTTTGGGGGGTCTTTGGGCCCCATTATTATGGCCAAACACATCCAATCTAACCGGGCAGAAATCAATTTTCGCCGATGGTTTTTGACGTAGTAGGTCGCAATATACTTGGTTATTGGTACCTAGAAAAGGTATGCTGACCCCTCTCAGCTGCCGGTCTATCAACGTTGCATTTCGCGAAGGCGCGATAGTCAGACATGGTCAGACCGACATTTTATTAGTAGGCCTACTGTGCATGTTTCTCTGCTCTACTTATTTCGGCAATGTGCTTATTTCAGTACTGTGCTAATTTCACTGCAGAGTTTATTTCAATGCTGTAAGTTCTTTCAGCGTGTGCCCAAAACCTTGACAATATACCGGTACAGTGCTTTTAAATAAACTTTTGAAAATCGTCTTGATACAATACTGTTTAGATTTGGCTAATCAACCGAAAAACGCGGTATTAAAATGGTTGCTACTAGTTACAAAGTTGATTTTTCGTTGTTTCTGTCTCAAATCATAATCTTATGATTAATTAGCGGACTAGCGTTAGCTTCCGCTAACCAAAAATTCGTGTTGTCGGATTAGCGTTAGCGAAGCTAATCTTTTTGATTATCGGAGTAGCTGTTAGAGAAGCAAATTTTTGCGTTAGCTGTGCCCACCTAAGCACATTATTCACGAATATTGTCATAACCTATAGTTCTCATTGTCCTAACAATAACACATCATCCGATAGTTTTCGCTCAAACCTGTTTCCATTATTATTACTTGAGAATAGCTTTGAAAAAAGCTGTTTTCGCGTTTGGCTTCAAGAAACCTTCTGTCATAACTCTTTGAGAAAAGCTGCTTGTCCCAGAAGCTTTTCGTGACGACTCTTCAGTGGGTAATCGCGTCAAAGTGAGAACGAGAAAGCAAGGTCTGGCGATTCACAAATATCACTTTCGGACGGCAGCGAAGCGGTAGTTACATCAACGAATCCAATCGAGCGCGGGAAAGTCACGCACAGTTCTGATTGGACAAGTCGTGCGAACCTAAATTCTACTTGAACAGTTTAAAAGTATGGACAAACTCTTTCTGTTTGCACAGATTAGGTCGCCGTACTTTAATGTAGCTTGCTTCGAGCAGACTAAGATAGAATAAGATAACTCTTTTGTAATACAAAAGAGTTCCGTCATCTATGAGTATAAGTACCACTGTGACACTTGGTACGTAGGTAGAACAGCTCAACGACTTCAAGACCGCATCAAGCAGCATGTTCCGAAATGGCTACGACAGCACACAGCCTCCCAGCGAGTGCAACCTAACCGAGCGTGCAAGCGAAAACAACCCACTCCAGAATCTGACTCGGCAATTGGACAACACATTTTAAAAAATGACCAATGTGCTGCCAATTACAACGATGATCAATTTTGTATTCTGGACACAGCGCGCAGTCTTTTCCGTCTTAGTCTGCTCGAAGCAAGCTACATTAAAGTACGGCGACCTAATCTGTGCAAACAGAAAGAGTTCGTCCATACTTTTAAACTGTTCAAGTAGAATTTAGGTTCGCACGACTTGTCCGATCAGAACTGTGCGTGACTTTCCCGCGCTCGATTGGATTCGTTGATGTAACTACCGCTTCGCTGCCGTCCGAAAGTGATATTTGTGAATCGCCAGACCTTGCTTTCTCGTTCTCACTTTGACGCGATTACCCACTGACGAGTGCGTCACGAAAAGCTTCTGGGACAAACAGCTTTTCTCAAAGCTCTCAAAGAGTTATGACAAAGAGTTTCATGAAGCCTAACGCGAAAACAGCTTTTTTCAAAGCTATTCTCAAGTTCTGTACCGCCAACCAATTATTATTACTTGTTTATTTCAGACTCAAGCAAAAAACATCGTGAAGCAAGGTCCATAGAAAATAACACACACCAAATACTGAATGCATAAAATGTTGAATTAGATTAGCGATAAAACTGTAACGTAAACAGGCAAAAGTTTGTAAGTAAATCAGCATTTTTCTTCTGCATTTTGCTGCATATTTATTCTCCTATCACAAGAAAGCGATCAATCCGCTATACGAGCTCGCTTACGAGTTGCCAGCCATCTGCTTATTATACCAAGATAGGGGAATCCCGCTAAGTGCCTTTCCCAACGGCACAACAAGTAAACTTGCCGGCCTGCTTTCCACACCGTCCCTTTGATGCTGAGCGTTAAGCAGGAAAGCTGTGAATACCAATTTTAAAGTCACTGGTTTGACCCGACTCGGAATCAAACCCAAGTCTACAGCTCCCGAAGCGAACGCTTTTACCACTCGGCCATCTGAGCTGTAGTTCAGAATTATATTTTAATTATACATAGTGTATTTAATCTAAATTATTTTATGTGCTTTTATGTTATTTTTTAATAAGGGTGGTTGTAATTCTATTTGAATAAGATTAATCAGATTAATGGTCAAACTGTGTGTTGTGAGTATTAAGGCGGCTGCACACAGGCTAGCGACTGCGATGGGAAATTCCCAAAGTTTAAAAGACCTGCGTCTACGATTTTAGCGGCAAAATCAAGCGACTATGCACACTGCGCGCGAGCGCTTGAGCTGTGACCGCTGCGATCTGCTGCGACAGCAACGACGCCGCGTCGAAATAAATGCTATTACATCTGGGAAAAAGAGCTTGACGCAGCTCAAAAAATTCTGCTACCGTAGTCTTGTACAAAAACACATAGTGTTCTGATGGATATTATGTAAACGTATTTATCTTGTTTTCATGATGGTATCTTATTTTAAAATTGAGGTTTCGTCGCTTTCTATGTTTTGATGATTAATTTACGATCAACGCTTTCACCATACACGGTCGGCAGCGTGGCGTAGTGGTTCGGAGCGTCGTTTTTACGACGACCATGATCGCAAGGTTAATGGTTCCACTCCCAACCTAGTCTCGTTGTTGCGTCCTTGGATAAGATGCTTCACGATGATTATCTCTGCTTGGTGGAATCTGGCAAGCAGCAAATTAAAGAAGTCAGAAGAAAATTCAACCGTAAAACTTGGAAACAAAGGTAACTCCTAAGCGAGTCTGGATTCGTCCTACGCATAGCGCCTCCGCCGCTTTCTCGTGATAGGAGGATAAAGATGAAGAAATCGATCACAACGCTTTCACCATACACGGTTTGACTCCCACCCGTGGTTTGACAAAATTGCAGTTCTAGATTTAAAGCTTTTGCTTGGCCATTAATTGGTAAAAGCTTCGCTTGTTTAGCAATAAGTAGAGTTATCAGACTTTTTTAGAGAGCTTGCTGATAACAAATCGATATCAGACTTTTTTAATCATTTGCTTTTGAACTACTTACAAAACTAGAAGAGCAGCAAAATAAGCTAATCTGTTAATCCTATCTTGTTTGAAGCTTAGATAACATACTTCTAGCTTTCAAAAACTACCTACTTGCTTAGGCTGCCAGTATATTCGTGCTCTGCTAAGAGCTAAAATTCAGAAAGATCAGGCGGAAAACTGAATATAAAATCAGTTTCTTTTTTGCAAACGTGGCCTACAGCCTATTGTACCAACTGCTTTCACAGCCTTACTTCGCTTGCGATTCCTGCGACAAAGTAGAAAATTTTCTACTTTGTCGCAGGAATCGTAGAACCCTCTTCTAATATATCAGACCATTATCTCACTATTATTAAATTAAACTTTGATATCAAAACAAAACAAGCTTTCAGACCTTGGGTAAGGAAAATAAGCCCACAGCGTATTAATTCTTTCGTTGAAGACCTAAACTCGGAACTTACCGCAGTTAAGAATGGCGTAGCGAGAAATTTTAAAAGGAAGACAATAATTTCCACATTTTTTTTCGGCAGAACTAATTTGAAGTTGATTGAGAAACAAAAAAGGCTGGCTCTAGGGGGGTCCGGGGGCATGCTCCCCCGGAAAATTTTTGGAAATTTACATGCTGTAATGGCTATTTTAATGCTTTTTGAATAATTTTTAGGAAAATTTTGTTTAAAGTTTTTGACCCTAATTCTGAGTGCTTCGCCAAATATGATGCATTTTGTTCGCACATTTTCGATTATGCGTACTTAAAGCGTAAGGCTTATCGCAATCGAAGAGGCTCGAAATTACGGAAAAATTGTACACATCAAAAACGTTTTTGAAATGGCTGGTGAGAGGGTGCATGCTCCTTATTTTATCCCCCTGGATCCGCATCTTGGCCATAAGCCTCAGAAACCATGCATATTTCAGTCACTTGGCACCATCAATTCTGTTCTTTTTTACTAAAAGGCGGAGTTAAAAGGGGGGAGCCATGGCACAATGGCTCTTAGCAGTTAAACCTTTGGATTTTAGTGATTTACTGACATGTATAGTTGAAGTAACAAACAGTTATTTTCCTATAAGTTGTTTATCTAGAAGACAATGGGGCGGTATTACAAGCTCATTCGTATTCGTGTTCGCCGTGTCGTTCGTGTGCGGCTAGGGACGAGCTGATTTTCTACGTATTCTTTTCAACCGAACGCGAATAAGAACGGTCGGGAGAGGTATTACGTGCTTTGTTCGTATGTGTATTCTTTGTGCGAGAGATAGTCGAAATTTTCTGTTTTGACGTCACTGTAAACCTAAGTTTACTTAAATCAGCACTTTCCAACCTTTGTTTCTTCGTTTCCCACTTTTGATGTGACTGACCCTCAATTACCCATAACATAGATGTTTTAAACCAGGACTTTTCAATCTTTTTTTCAATAGTCAGTATAGTTGCAAATGAGCTGGGTATAGTTAGCACTTAAAAAGAGAAATTAAATCGAGTGGGTGGTTGGCGGGCCTCAACTTCATGTACGTTCGTATTTCTGACCCACTCGGTGGCCTACAAAATAAATGAAAGGAGACTTCCAATGACTCTGTTGGTTGTGGTCATAATTACTTAAAGACGCACTATAACTTACATGCATTACAGTAGCATAGAATAAAAAATGTAGCGTTTGTGGCCAATAATATTTTACTCTCAACCAAATTAAACAAAAAGCTTGGTTTGATGAATGATCATGCTATATCTGTTCAATACTTGTGAAATCAGAGCTTTGTATTTGTGGCATAACAAAAAAATTGTGTCGCAATTTATCTACAAGTTAGACCAAAAAAATAAATAAATAAAAAAAATGACTGTTTTCCCGTAAACTGCAGCCCAAAAAGAATGAGGGGCAAAAGAAAAGAGCAGAACAGAAAAAAAGCAAACGATCAAAAATCCTTATTTTTTGGCACAATAGAGCTTTCTAAAACAATCATTTTTGGGTCTTATGCTGCAGCAGATTACATTTTTAAGAGTGTTCAAATTGAAGTGTGCAAAAAAGCGGCTGTGTCGTATCATTGTTTTCAGTATGCAAGTACAATAGAAAGTTTACGATACCGTAAGTACGGTAACACAGTAGAAGGTAATATTCTATACAGTGTTTAAATTGATCTCTTTAACTAAGTTTGGTTTAAGAATAATAGTACAGTAAATAAAATAGACGTCATATTTTACGACTTTAATAGGATGTATTCAAATCGCAACAAAGTGATCTCAGATTTTATTAATAAATTTCGCTTTAATACAATGTAGACTTATTTGGATGCAAGAGAGAATTAACGTAATCTGAGCTGAAAGCAGTTTAATTTAAAAAAGTAAGAAAGAGTTTACTGGTACAGATGAGTCAGCCAATTAGTTATAGGTTATCAGTTTTATGTTAGAAGGATCGGTTTGCTGTTCGATCATCCCAGGTACGATCACCAACGTACTAGCAGCCAATTGTAACCTCTTAGCGTAAAACATTTTAGCTTTTCTCATACATTTGTTGCAAATCAAAATCAAATCTTCGTTACACTCGCTGTATTACGCCGAAGCATGTAACGAGTTGCGGGGCCCATCTCCGCAGCTTAGTGTCTGGGCGACACAGCTTCGAACTCCGAGAAAATACCGCGGCGATGGCGAGTCGTTGGCGACACTGTGTCTGATTTGACCGGTTCGGGAATCGAGCCAAAAACCTCCTGCACCTGAAGCGATGTCGTTACCACTACGCTAACCGGCCATTGTTTCCAATTTACATATTGATCGGTAATTAATTTAGCCTAGTTACATGAAAAACAAATTTAAATTTTGCTAGTTTTTAAAGTTGGTATTTTGGGGAGTAGTCGAAAAAATTTTGCCCCCCTGTTAAAAAATGCCCCCCCTGAGCTCAGTTTCTGGTTACGGATCTGCACGACATCAAGAAACACGAGATTAACATCGCAAATCCCTGAATGTTGGTTGAATAAAATTTCTTGTCGTTTACGTAGGCAAACTCGTCTTGATGAGGCGCTATGATGGGAATGTGTGACCCATACATATGCAACCAGTTACTCCGGTAAAACCTGCTACAATATAAAATTCCCTTTTTGTTTTAAACATTTCATTGCTGTTGTTGGGCACGTAAATTAAGCTGGGAGCCATTCTCACCATGTTCTCCGTAAAATCGTTGAAAACTAGACTCACTGTTGGCTGAGAAACGTTGACAAAATTTTTGCAACAGCTTTGGAAATTTCCCGATCCCAAAGTCTTTAAGCATATCGGAATTTTTTGCTTCAGTAGAAGGTCGAATGATCGACATCCTAAAGGGCCCATAATGCCATCTTGTAGTAAAGAACAAATATATTCTACTTCCGACTTTTTTAACCTAAGTTCTTTACTTAGTTCCTCTTCCGTCAAATCACTTCAACTGAAATTCCTTTTTCTTTTTAATGAAATTCTTCGCGGCCTATTATTTTGCAAAAATGCTTCCCAGCCATGCATGTTTTGCTAAAGTGCTTACTGCTTAGCCTACCAGCACTAATAGTACAAAGATTGTAGTCCCGCACATTTTTTAAGCGTTACGAATGGTCTTGACCGTTCGTATGATTTCACGAATATTCTTGCGTTTGTCACGAATTTTTTTTCTTTGTGATTGGGAAAAGCGAGCATGTAATACCAAATTATGCGAACGTTCATGGACAATCCGAATGCCGAAGATTTTTGTTCGCGCGAAGAGCATGTGATGACCCACCCCTCCTGGATAACTCGTGGCATTTTGACCTGAATAAAGCACCAAAATAAGCTTTATTTGAAGTATAAAAAGTCACTAAATGAAAATGACTTTAAAACGTATCAATTTTACAGAAATAAAGTGACCACAGCAAAAGCTGTGCACTTTCAAAAATTAATTGAAGAAAGCAATCACAGTTTAATGACTTGGAAAGCAATTAACAAAATACTGCGAAAAGGCGAACAAACTTGCAATTCTTTTCCTACTAGATTAAATGTTAAAGGAAAAACATTATCCTATTCCTCTGAAATTTGTCATGAGTTGAACCAATACTTTTGTAGCATTGGTCACGAAATGGCCAAAGACATAGTCCCTCGATACAAATCACCTTTTTCGGAAAGTTTTTGAGGGCAACGAGTTTTAAACTCTATTTAGTTGGATTTCACAGATGAATGAGAAATTGTTGGCATTGTTAACAATTTAAACCCTAATAAAGCTCCCGGGGTCGATGACATTCCAACTCAATTAATCAAAGCAGCAAAATATGTGCTCGCCGCTAATTTAACTGAAATGCTTAATTCGTGTTTAGAAAAAGGGTACTATCTTGATGATCTTAAAATTGAAATGTGAATTGAAAAATTACCGTCCAATCTCGGTTCTTACTGCATTTAACAAAATCCTTGATACAATAATAAAACTGCGACCTCTAGATTTTTGGAACAAGTACAACGTACTTATTCCCACTCAATTTGGTTTCCGTGAGGATTACGCAACGACCTTAGCAATAATGGACTTACGTAAATATATATTACATGAATTGGATAATAACAACGTATATGCCTTATTTATGGATTGAGCCAAAGCGTTTCATAATGCCAATCATGAGATATTGTTACATAAGCTGGAACAATATGGTATAAGAGGTGTCGCCGATGAACTATTAAAGTCTTATCTTTCTAACCGGAAACAATTAGTGTCAGGTAATGGTACCTCGTCCTCACTTTTAAACATCAACATTGCTGTTTCCCAGGGTAGTGTTCTACGTCTCATTTTGTTTTTAATTTACGTTAACAATCTTTCCAAGTGTTCAAATTTAAACGTAGCACTGTATGTTGATGATAGTGCGTTAACGCTATCTCACAAACATGTAGATTTACAGTAACTAAACTTAGAAAATGAATTTCTCAAAGTTTGTCGCTGGCTTTCATTAAATGAATTGTCAGTCAACATCAGCAAAACCAAGTATTTGTTCTTCACCAGTTGCTCGTAGTAAAAAGTAGTAAAAATAGCTCTTTGAAAATTAATGGTCAAAGCATAATGCAAATATACTGTATAAAATATTTAGGAAGTTTCTAGATGATAAGCTTAATTTGCATTAGCATATCGAACATCGTGAATCGAAGCTCTCAGCTGCGGCAGGAGCTATGTACAAACTGCGTAAGTTTCTTCCACGCCACGCTTTGATACTCGCTTACTATAGTTTGATATACTCGCATTTACAGTATACAATTATCTGCTGGGGTGAACTTCCAAAACATAAATCCGCAAATTACAAGTTAAACAAAACCGTATTGCGAAAATTTTGTGCAACATATTTGAAAAAAAAAATGAGGCTAAATTTACTTCATGAAAAATTACAATTTTTAAAAATCAACGGAATTTGCAAATTTGAAGTTGCTAAATTTATGTCTAAAGTGTACTTACACAAGTTACCGGAGTTTTGCAGTGACCATTTAAAAGATTTTAGAAAATTGTCTTCACTCCACCCGTACCCTACAAAAAATGCTCGATTGGATAACTATTTTGTACCAAAAACTTGTTACATCAAAACCGATCAATCGATTAAGGTGTTTGGTGCGAAAATTTCGAACAGTCTGCCCAGTTGTTTAAACAGCAAATCTAAGGAATCTAAGTTATCTTCTAAAAAAATTTTTCTTAAATCACTTAAACAACATTTTCTTAAAACTGAACTTGACAATTAATAAAATTCACACCAATTAATGCTGAAGTGACCTGTCATTCTTCTTGTGTAGCGTCGTGATAATATAAACTGTCTATTTCCTCATGTTTCTGTTCTTGCTCGAATATTACTTATCACATTATAATTTTGCTTATACATCATTTAGCTGGACATAAGACCAACCTCGCCTCCACGTGGTGTCCGGTGGAAACAACATTGTAAAGTTGGCTAAAGAGGCTCTGGCATTTTTACTTTTTATGTTTGCCACCTAAGTCTTAGCAACGGCCTTACCTGTTGAATTTGCTCCTTGAAGCATTTCGGCTTCTTTTCCTGGCGGATGAAAAGTCGAGCTGTGAAGGAGGGAGTGGATAAATCAGGTTTGGCATTAGCGAGGATGCGGGTGGTAGGCACCAAAAATTGTTTACATGGGACATGTCAGGATTGCGTGACTGGAATTCAGATGATTGCAATGGAATCTCATAGTTGTAGAGGGTACCGGTCTAAAACGCGCTCCGTACCGCGGCCGCAAGATAGTTCAGAGGCCCGCCCCTGATCTAGCCAATTGGGGGGCTGCCTCCGTCAGCTTGTGGAAATCTCCATGCAATTGTAGCTCCAGTTGGCGACTGGGAGGGGGCCTGCAGTTGTATTGGGGGGGCATTCCTGAGACCACTGCTCAGAATGACAAGTCCATTGCACATAGTTGCCTGGGTCCAGCTGCGGGACTTGACGTGGCCTAATAACAACTTCTTTTTTTTTTTCAAATCTGGTCTTTAGGTTTTTCCCAGTTATAAAGAAAAACCAAACTTTATGAATGAAAAACAAACGAAAAAAAGAAAACAGTACGGTTTGTTCTCCTAACAAGGAAAGAACCACTGTCGCAGCGAACAGTTCTTGAACTATTAAGCGGCAGTGAGAGTACTCAGCTGGTCAAAACCTCTACTCCTGCAAGGGTTGAGGTGGAGACAAGTGCGGAAAAATTGCCTTCAGCCTGGACTTCTTTTCTGTTGGAGGAGAAGCCTCTGGCAAATCAAGAGGCAACAGTTTCAGCGGCATTGTCGATTGAAAAGTCGAATACCGCTCAAATATCCGGTTCGCTCACTCAGAATCCATCAATGTCTCTGGACGTTGGTAGCACGTCTGAGTGGCGTCGAGGAAACAATTATAAAAGAAATCAGAAGCGGAAGCAGCGAGAATGGTTGTGGAAGGGGTTAGAGGGTTTGAACATCACTAACCCTGGAGATAATCTTCAAACTGCCTGCAACTCTGCATCAACGAAAAGGTCGATGGAGTCTTCTAGCACTCAATCGAGAACGTCAGAGATGCTTCGGAAGGAGCTGAGGAGCCTCAGAACCTTGATCAGGTTCGAAGGCAACCAGTTCCTACTAAAGTAGACTGACAATCAATACCTTAGAGCAAAATTGTTGTATTTTCAAAATTCATACCGTGTATGAGTAATAGATCTGCAACAAACGCTTTAAGTAATCAAAAACAAATTCCAGCACAAAAAACCAAGTCGAATGGATTTGAATGCTGACAGATTAATCTTCACAGAAGCAAGGCCGCTAGCTATAACTTATGTGAAGTAACAAAAAACATTCGTTCAGGTATAGTCCTAATTCAGGAACCCTGGACTTATGGAGGTGCAATCAGAAGTAAACTCAGGGGATGGAAACTTTTTCAAGGTAATAAAAAAGATAAACGTCCCCGAGCATGTATTTAAGTCACTTCTGATATGACATGCTCTCTCACACCACAATTTTCTAGCGAAGATGTGGTAGCAGTGAGAGTTAGCAATGTAAGACGAGAAGGAGATAGCTTTGTCTTTGTATCGGCTTACACGGCTTTGGAAGAACCAGCTCCACCAGTAATTCTGAAAGAGCTGCTGTCATTCAGTGACAGAGATAAAATTCCTACGGTTATAGGAACTGATGCAAACGCACATCACACAGTATGGGGCTCCTCCAACGTCAATACAAGAGGTATGGATTTGCTTATGTTCTGTGCTAGTGCGAACTTGCACATCTGTAATGTGGGCAGTAAACCCACCTTCAGAACGAGAAAAAGAGAAGAAGTGCCAGATCTGACTCTAATAAACCGAAATGCTGAGAACTGTATAAGTGACTGGCATGTCAGTGATGTGCCATCCTTTTCAGATCACATGCATATTAGGTTTAGAGTTCAAAGTGGCACCAAAAGAATAAAAATGATTAGGAACGTTAGACGTACTTGCTGGAATAAGTATGCAAACGAACTTGATCACAGGTTACATGATTTGAATAGTACACCAGTTAGCATATCATCAGTAGATGATATAGAAAAACTGGCATCAACTGTTCAATCACAGATAATAAAATCTTACAATGTATCTTGCCCTCAGCGTAAGATCCGTCGTAAAACTGAAAATATTTGGTGGAATACAGAGCTAACCTGTCTCCGCAGAGAGGCTCGTAAAGCTCAACGTAAAGCCATCAATCAAAACTTGGAAGCGATTGGGAAGCTTTTAAGCAGGCCCAATTGATTTTTAAAAATGCCGTAAGAAAAGCCAAGAGAGATTCTTGGCGTCTTTTTACGGAATCGATGAATAGCCACTGTGCAACCGCTCGGCTGGCTAAAATTATACGTCGAAACGAAACGGTGCAACTAAGCAACGTTTTAAGACCTAATGGTCAATTCACCGAATCTTCTGTTGAGACTATGAATTGCCTTTTAGACACCCTAGCACCGGGAAGTCGGGAGGTAAACTATAGTAAAGCAGCAGAAGAACCAAATGATAACACTGCTGTGTTACCAACGCACGACGAAATTGTTAGCTCCATCTGTTCACTTGAAAAGATGGAAAGAGCAATAAACGAATTTCTGCCATTTAAGGCGCCGGGACCAGACGGTATTTACCCGGTGTTACTACAAAAAGGCTGGAATAGTATTAGAAATATATACCAAACCATTTTCCAAATGTGCTTGAAGTACAGCTATGTGCCGAAAGTATGGAAGGAAGGGACTGGTATCTTCATCCCTAAACCCGGTAAAGAAAACTATCATGAAGTTAAGTCTTTCCGGATGATCACTTTAACTTCCTTCCAACTTAAATGGTTGGAAAGGTTGGTACTGTATCATTTTAATGATGATTCTAATTTGCAAGCAAGGTTTTCTGCGTTCCAGTATGGATTCAGAGCAGGAGTTTCAACTGAAACTGCACTGCACGAATTTGTACGACGCATAGAACTAAGCTTGGCAAAGAAAAGAACAGCACTAGGAATATTTCTGGATATTGTTGGTGCTTTTGATAATATCACACATAGTGGCATTGCCGATGCTCTGCGAGAATTGAAGGTGTCGCCTTTTCTCGTCCATTGGATTGAGAATTTACTGAGACACCGCACAGTTCAAGTAGAGCTAAATGGTGAAAAGATTAAAAGAGAAGTAGTAAAAGGGAATCCCCAAGGTGGTATTTTGTCCCCTTTTCTATGGAACTGTGTATTAAACTCCTTGTTGGTAGACCTACGCAACAGGGGTTTTCATGTACAAGCCTATGCCAATGATGTAGCAATTTTGGTCACTGGCACCAACATGCTGTGGATCAAAGGTAGGGCTCAAAAAGCGCTAAATATTGCTAGAAATTGGGCTCATAATCAAGAGCTTCAATTCAGCAGTAAAAAGACTGAAATAGTTCTGTTTACTAACAAAAGGAAGCCGAATTTTGGAACCTTGCGTTTAAACGGACGCCAGCTAGAAATTTCCGAAGAAGCAACACTACTAGGTGTAACCCTTGATAGTAAGCTTACCTGGAAACCTCACATAACACGTATTGCTCGCAAGGCGACTGCGGCGTTATTATAATGCAGACAAATAGTGGGCAAAGCGTGGGGATTAAATCCCACCAACATGCGATGGATATACACTGCAATGATACGACCTGTTATCACATATGCGTGTACATCCTGGGTTGGTGGACTAAATAAAAAATATCTAGTGAAAAAGCTTGCTAAAGTACAAAGACTAGCCTGTCTCATGATTTCTTCAGCATTCCCCAGTACCCCCACAGGTGCTCTGGAAGTGTTGTTGAATATCATGCCAATTAATGAATTCATATTGTCAGAGGCGCTAAAAGGTTCATACAGGTTATCCCGTGTGGGCCTTTGGTCAGCCATGACAATCGGATCAACAGGGAAAACTAAAAGTCATGTTGACGTATGCAATGAAGCAAAGGAAAACTTGTCTTTGTTGAGCATGCCAACAGATTTGATAAACAAAACAAAGGTATTTGGAAAACAGTACAATTGCCTTGTTTTAGAACGCAAAGACGCAGTGCAGTTTGAACGTGCTTTAGAACAAATATAATCAGATGCTACACTGACGGGTCCAAATTGAATGAAAGAGCCGGTGCGAGTTTCTATATAGAATACCCATCAGGATCTCACACAGACCAAAGTTTTTTCCATTTGGGAAGATATAGTACAGTCTTTCAGGCAGAGGTCTTCGCTATATCTGAAGTAGCGAAGAAACTGACCATGGAAAAAACTCTAAATGAAGAAATAATAATTTTAGTGGATAGCCAAGCAGCGATACTGGCAATCCAAAATAATACTGTAAAATCTAGTACAGTATTATCATGTATCAAACACCTAAATAAATTGGGTGAAGACAATCACGTCACTGTTGCATGGACACCGGGCCACACCGGCATCCACGGTAATGAGAAGGCGGATACACTAGCTAAATCAGGATCAGCATTTAATTGCTTCGGCCCTGAGCCTTTTGTTCCAATCCCATATGCGAGCTGTCGCGCTGCAATAAAGGATTGAAGTGTTGAAAGATGGAAAACATCTTGGATAGAACGAAAGGACTGCCTGAGCACAAAAGAAAACGTGGAGTGGGCCTTGCTCCAATTAACTCGTCGACTTTTGAGTCTCAACAGATCTAGATTAAATGAAGTGTTGCAAGTCCTCACTGGTCACTGCAACTTACAGAAACACAGGAAGACCACTGGACGTGACGAGTCACCGACATGTCCAAAATGCAACCTGGAAGAAGAAACTCCAAATCACCATATTGGAGCATGCACTTATTACCAAGCCCTTCGAAGAAAGGTGTTTGGTCAAGAAAAAAACACAATAAAATCTGTGGTACAAAAGCTAAATATAAATCTACTGGCTAAGTATTTGCAGCAGGCCGGAAGGCTTGCTGAATACGGCCAGTAGACTAATCTGATAAAACAAAAAAAAAAAAAAGCGGTGAAAAATTGTAATGGGCCTAATTGATGGCCTACAAAATGTGCCAGAGAGGTTTAAACGTTGTTGTTCCTCTTTGGCACCACCGCCCACTAATAATAGTATACATCATTTATACTCTTCAAGTTTTTTGTCATTGTATTTCTTTTTTGTTGTTGTTGAGGAGGCGCAGACTCAGCGACCACGCAGCCTTCGGCTGCAGAATAAAGCCTTGTCTACATTTGGCGTAAAATCGTTAGCGTAGCGTAAAATTCTTTGTTTATTTAAGTTAGTTGGAAAAACGCTAGCGCGGATGTGCTCGCACGCTCAACGCGGAATCTTCAGCGTAAAAGCTTCGCCTTTTTAGCAAAGTATTTTTCAAACGCTCAGCGTCTAGCATGCTCTGATCCTGAGGTAACAGTCAAGTCTTTGCCTAGGCTAGTTGAAAAATAGTGTTTTATGACTCCTGCGTTATTTGCTTGGACACGATTCTATGTTTATGGAAAAGACTAGGTCTAGACTTGGCGTTAGAACCTTAGCTATATCAAGTTTTAAGCATATTTAGCTTGGAAAAGGCAGGTAAATATAACCTAGGCTTGTTGGCAAACAGTGTTTTGGGGCACTTTTGTCTCTTTTGCATGAACAAGTCAGAGGTTTTCATATTTTTTTACATTTTTTGAAAAGACTGCAAGCTAGATGCTTACTGATTCAATTTGCATGGCATAATACGTTAAAAACAGAGGTAGACCTAGGTTTATGAGCATATCAGTGCTAAGTCATATGTAACCCTATCCAGGTTAGTCTACAGTGCCATACCAAACCAGAAAACTCTTTTCAATTCTTTAGGCTAATGTATGATCCATTGGTAGATACAGGATCTCAGCCCCTTTAAATTTTAATTATGATGATGCCGTTACCTAGCAGTACCGGTAGTCTAGTAAGCTATGGGCAGATAAATAGGCTACTGGAACTGGATGATGGTTAAATATTCTCGGTATGTAGCCTTGTTTAGTGAATTACAGTGCCAATTGTACTGCAAGCGACCAGATAATTCTTTTAAAGATTGGTTTTTGATTGAAATACCATGTGTATTAATAATAGGTTTATAATGAATCAGTACTGGTAGCTTACAACCGATTTGTTTTTTATTCGCAGTTTGGTGTCAATAGGTTTTTTAAGCAGTTTGTCTACTGATAAAAATAGACAAGTCAGAAAATTATCAATGCTGTTATGGGTATATTGCAGTTTTGCTAGCAAAGTTTTATGTGTTTGTTTTTAGATGAGATTATGCAAGATGCTTTGGAAAAACTTTAAGGAAAAGAGAATCTGGAAACAAGAGTACAAAGTCGTTTTGCAAAACTGGCAGATGATAGTTAACAGCAAGCTGCTATTTAAATGATCAAACAACTGATTTGTCGTTTAATTTGCAATGTACTCTTTTGTTTATATAAACATGCAGAGTAGTGTTGCTGTTGTATTCCAAGACTGGAACGGTAGTAGGATGAGCACAATGTTTCAAAAGTGTGTAAATTTTTGAAAAAGGTTGACCGGCACTGGTCTAGTTTACTGCTTAAAACGTCAATATACAAAAGTATTGGCTTTCAAAATTGCAACATAGAAGCGTTTTAGTTTGCTTTTTTTTTTGGTAGGCCGAAGTATTGCATTTCGTTGGTTATTTAGTTTTCTATGATTCCATAAACAAGATTTTTATTGCGAAGTTTGCATGGAATGATTTATCTCTTGAATTGGCAAGGTCACTCCTGGTCATTCATTGCGGTAGTAGTAGTAGCGCATAAAGGACTCACTAACCAAGCAGGTCAGAAAACAAAAATCAGCGTGAAAATGACGTAGGCAGCGCCGACTGCTTTTTGCAAGTGTAGACAGATTTTACGCTGAGCGATCAGCGTAGAAATATTTTTACGCCAAGTGTAGACGAGGCTAAATGGTTAAAATACCTCGACGCCCGTGTTTTTTGTTTCATAATAGCTAAATTGAAGTGTGTGTCTTGCCGGCGACTAATAAAAGATTCTGTTCTGCTGCGGTCTAGTTTTTCTTCTTTTTTCAACATTTTTTTTTGTGCAGCCTAAGGCTTTGAACCACTGAAGCTAGAGACTTGAAATTTACAGGGATGTTAGATCTCAATGTGGACTTGTGTCTAGCAACTTTTTTGGGGTTCTGGTCACGTGACTTTGGGTCAGAGGTCAAAAATACGATTTTTAAGGTTAAACAACTTTTGAATGGCAAACGGTAGGACCTTGAAATTTTTAGGAAAAATGTATTTCTATGTGCACTAATAAAGAAATGTCATTGTGGGCCTAGTCAGGTGACTAAGGGTTAAAGACCAAATAAACAAACATTTTGTTTGGCTCATAACTTTTAATATAGAAAAGATAAGAGAGTTGAAATTTTTAGGCTTGGTGTGAGTCATTATGATTTTGCACCTTGCAAAAAATAAATGCTCCAGGTCACGTGCAGGGGAGAGCAAAGAGAGCAATACCCCTCCCCGAAATAATTTTAGTTACCATTAGCCAACAAACGAAGATACTAATACTATACCGTAAATCTACTAACAACGCAAGCAGGGGCGGATTAAGACCACTCGGGGGTACCTGTGTGTCCAGTGTGCGAAGTAGAAAATTTTTACTGGGGAGATGTTTTTGTCCACAATTTTGTCTGAATTCTGAACCTAAGTAGCATGACAAGGTTGCGAAAATGATATTAATTGTTCATGGGGAGATGTCATTGGTCAATGACCAAGTTAAAACAGCGGCGGAGGGCGTTTTGCGTGTTTGCATACCACCGGCATGATGAGCAAAAAATTATCAACGGTAGATTTTCGAATACTTCATTAGCTTTGTTTTAGGCAGGTTTTTGTTGCGAAAATGAAGCAACGGATTTGGAGGGAGAGCAGTAAGTTACCCCTGCGGGGTCCAGGGCGGAGCCCCGGAAGGTATAGACTTTCTTAATTCATGCTCTCGATCTGAGATATGATCTAAAAAAAGTTCGGGAGCCGCTGCTTTAACATATTCTTAGGCTGAGTGTTCTCCCTAATGCTTATTAAAAACTATTCATATATTTATGATATGTCATTTACCATTCATATATTTATTGGCGGAGGCTTTTTGTACGAGCCCGTACAAAAAAACGCTTGGTTTATTCTATTACCGCTTCACACTAACCCCGATCCAGAGAGCGTGACGTAGTAATAAAATAAACAAAGTCCTTACTTGTGCGGGTCCGTAAGAATAGCCACTTCGTAATTTATTTAGTGCATCAAATTGCACGATATAAATAACTCTATTTCATATACAGCCAGTGATGGTATAAACCTTTTCGTACTAAAGCGATAACGATAACAGTTTGATGATTTCAAAAAAGCTCTGGGCGATACCGAATCCATAAAGTTCAATTTCTTAAAGCGATATCGGTAATCGATAAATTATTGCCGATAAAGTTTTCCGATAAATGTTGCAGTAAATTTTCAAAGTGTTTGACGAAGTTTTTTTGGAAGTCAAATTGCAAAAATGTTTTTCTAGATTTTTCAAGAAAAGAGAGCAGTTCACGAACTCGGCCGTGGCATTAAACAAAGCAAAGAAAGATGTTTTTAAATTGCAACAACACTTTATGGACGCCGCGTATTTTTTCCAGAGCGCCAACTCACTAACTTTGAACAGTGTGTGCATAAAGAATCGTTTATCGCGATAATTTATCGGCGATAACAAAATATATTACAAATTTGATATCGGAAATCGATAAATCCAAATTGTTTTTGAGCGATAACGATAATTGGTAATAAATTATCGCCGTAAACTATCGTCGATAAATTATCTCTATAAATGCCCATCTCTGTATACACTGCACAAGAAGATAGAGAAGATGAACAAATACGGTCTTAAAAGTCCTCTATCAACTACATCAAAGTATCGACACAGTCCGTACCCACAGGCACCACGCATAAAAAACATTTAACTTCTTACGGTACTTATCACTGGAGGGGACGTTTTGGCATCCCCCCAGGAAGATTTTTTTCTTTGCTGGGGGGACGACTATCTTTACTGGGGGGGCATATCCCATATCCCCCCCTACTTCGCACACTGCGTAGGTCCTTTTTCGACAAAAAAACTACGTTAAAATGAGTATTTTTCAAGTAAAAACCCTAAAAATCCGTGGCGGCTGATGGTTTTGCCCCCAGACCCCATTTGCCGAATCCTGGGAGCGTCACTGGACAAGCCTACAAAGTTTTGCTCCCCCCGAAGTATTGTTCTGGCTACGCCACTGGTCACGTGACTCCGCTTGAAAAGCAAAAAACTTGCAAAATTTCACTAAAGCTTATAAAAACTAAACCAAACAAGTTAGAGTTTTGAAAATTTAAATGCAAGCGTGTCATCATGTGGTGATCGATTAAACACTGGGCACTCTAGGTCACGTGACTTGGGGTGAAAAGTCAAAAAAATTGTCAATTTTACGAAAGCTTATGAGAACTAAACGAAATAAGGTAGAGTTTTGAAATTTTAAATGCAAGCGGGTCATTATGTGGTGTTGCACTGTTTCATGATTGGACATTTTAGGTCACGTGATTTGGAATCACAAGTCGAAAAATTGTCAATTTTACGAAAGCTTATAAAAATAAACCAAATCAGCTAGGAACTTTAAACTTTCAGGGTAAACGTGTCATGATGTGGTTTAGGTCAGGTGATTAGGGGTCAAAGGTCAAAAAATTTGTCCAGTTTACGACAATTCATAACAACTAAACCTAGAAAGCTGCTGTAGAGTTTTCAAATTTCCTATGTAATTGTGTCACATTGTGGCATCACCCTATTGGATGTTTGGGTCCCTAGAAAATTTTAACGGGAAGCCATTAAAAGTTGCAACTGTCATCTAGTTTAAGACAAGTTGTTGTAGCAGTAAATGACATTTTTGCTGATTCTTAAGGACCACCTGTTCGCAAAATTCATTTTGAAATTTAGCCGGTCCGCAACTTAAAAAGGTTGAAAACCACTGGGTTAAATCATAGTTGTAAGCGTGAAAAAACGTGGCTCTATGTAAAAATAGATTAACTATCATAATACCAGTGAGGTAAAGAAAGCAGTGTATAGAGCACAGGCGGGCTTTTTTTTGAAATTGCTCTTGGTACACACCAATCCCGAAGTTGCATTAACTTTTAGGTTTCTAACTTTATTCTTATGTTGCTACCCCTAACTGTACCCAGTAGCGGATCTAGGGGGATGTGGGGGATGCATCTTCCCACCAGCCATTTTCAACAATTCTTTGGATGAATAAAATTTTTCCATTATGTGGAACCTTTTCATAGCAATATGCCTTAGTCGCCTTAAGCACGCATAATCGAAACTGTGCGAACAAAATGCGTCATATTTAGTGAAGTACTCAAAGTTAGGGGCCAAAAATATAAACTAACTTTGCCTGAAAATTGTTCAAAAAGCACCAAAACGGCCATTTCAGTATGCAAATTTTCAAAAATTTTCCGGGGGAGCATGCCCTCGGACCCCCTAAAGTCATCTTTGTTACTTAAGTTGCTTAAGACTAACTCTGCCAAAAAAAAACACTTGAAAACGTGACGAAATTTGGCGCACCCTCCATGAGAAACATTCTGAATACGCCCCTGACACAAAACATTTTCAAAGGGCTTATTTACGCCCATTTCCGGGTGTGAACCTCTTAACGTTTTTGTATTTAGTTAACATTCGACCTAATTCAAAATTACAACCCCCCACCAAAACTTTCTGGATCCGCCCCTGACTGCACCCCAATACCCCTAATTTTTACGTATTAAGCTGCTGCTGATGACTTTATACCAACACGACACCAACGTCGTGTAAAGAAACAAACAAGCAGTCTGACCGGTCCGGTGCTCTATTGGCAAAAAAATACGAAATCACTAACTTCTTGGAACTTTTTTTCTTTCTTTGATTAGTTTCAATTTTTTCAAGTGTGTTGGATTAATTACGGAAAGGCCAGCTGTGTCTCCTATAGCTTCATGGAATCCAGGGTTAGCACCATCCTGAAATACAAATCATTTGTTACAAAAATTGATACGCGAAAGAAAACAAGTGCAAAAAAATTCAATCAAACTTCATCGCATTTTTCCTCGCTACCAGATGTATTTGCTTAATTTTTCCAATACAAAATTCTTAAACTTCATCAATCTAGAGCAAGCACTCCTTCAGTAGCAAGCAACTTTAAGACAAAAAATAAATGTTTGGATTGCATCTACTTTTGTTTTTTTCTTCAAGAACCGATGATGAAGCAAAAAACTTTCTTCTTTATATTTTCCAAACTGTAAATTGGATCCTATTCCCACGGTCCCACCACTCTTCTGAAAAACGTCCCAGCACTAACTTATTTCAGCAAATAAAACTCAGTGCAGTGTCTTTAGCCGCCAAGTTAGGTGCGTTTACACGGAATTTCTTTCCACCGCAATTGAGTGCATTCTTTGTTTGTTTTATTATATCGACCTTGAGCAAACCTGAGCTGGCTCGCGCTTAACTTTACTTCGCCGCGCCGAGCTACACTGCGGTGGTTATCGCTCGTGAGCGATAATTTGGGATGCAGTTGAGCGGCGAGAGCCGCAAGTATCAGAGGGCCTACCCTAGGCTCTAGGCACCGACCTAGTTTATTTCCGTGATCAGTCATGGGGGAAGCGGTGAGTGCCATAATTTGCTGGGTCTCAATTATTAAGGTTAATAGGCTAACTAAAAAATTGCAGTTTAATATGATGTTGTTTTCTGGCACGGTAGGTTAAAATTTTTGCACTTCTTATGCCACCTTTAGAGTTGTTTGCTGGCAAACAGGCTGGTCAATTAATCAAAACTTTTGCCATGGCACAATGTGTAAAGAATGTTTGGTCTAGCTAGCCTAATTAAACAGGGTACCGTAGGATAGACCAGTGCTCTTCAATCTTTTTTGCTATGGTACACCTTCCACAATTTTTTGAAAACTTTGTACACCTCACAGATAGCAATGTATAATTGTGCACAGAAATTAAAGGAAACAAGTTATAAACTATTATAGGCGGTTAGTTGAGTATATTAAAGAATCGGTCTTCTAAGCCTAGGGCACGACCAAAATTAGGTTAGAATGTAAAATCAATGCTGTTTCAGTTTTAGTGCTCGCGTACGATTGCCCTCAAAATTACTTACTCTTAAAAAATTGTATGCAAAAGACACATGACTTATAAAGTTTTATAATTGTCTACTTAAATAAGCTGGCTAATTCTAATTTGATACTTCGTTGTTTCCCTGTTATTTGCTCAAAAGTTTCTTTTAAAATTGGAGAAAATTTAACTGTGACATCATAATACAGCTCTAAGAGCTTTATACTCGAAGTTACCAGGAAATCCAACAGTTTTTGCGATTTTTTTCACCTTCGTCACAAAGTTGCAAAAGTTAGTACGTTGGTTTGAAGGTATCAATGAAGAAAAGAAACGAATAACAAGTGACGCCATAAGCCATTGTTAAAGTGCAATAGGGTGTACTGTTGTCATATATTTCTATGGGGGGGCTGACAAAACAGGGGGGCTTCAGCTCCCCTTCAGCTCCCACCTTCAACGCACTTGCATTTTGAGAATCTTCTAAAGTAAACAGCCTATTCCTCTTGGCATCTGTGATACTTTGTGAGTTCATTTCTATAGCACATCCTTAATCAGGGCCGGCGCTAAGGAGGGGGCCAGAAGGGCCTGGCCCCCTCAATCGACATGCTTAGCCCCCCCAATTAGCAAGCTTACTCTTTTGAAGATAGCGGCTTTTGCGCTTAATTTCAAATTTTGGCCCCCCTTGATAAACGCTTGGCCCCCCTAAGTCGACTGCGCTGGCGCCGGCTCTGTCCTAAATCTATGTTTTTTCCCAATGTACATTCTTCACGGCTTGCGGAAACAATTCCAGCCGTAGTAGAATACATGGTAGTTGTAAACTTCCAACATCGTCTTCAACTTCAGCGCTATCCAGTATCCACCTGTTTCTTTTCGGGAAAAAAAAAAATTTGTCTGCTTAGACGGTCAATTTGACGTTTTGCATTTCGTGATTTACCCTCGTCTCTACAATAATATTTGGTACACAAAACTGAAAAAGTGCGAATGCGATTTTACTAATCTAGTGCAATTTTATTGAGAACGGCTTTATTAGTTCAACTTCATTGTTTTGTATGACGCACTGATTACGAAATATCAAGGAAACTTACTCCCACAGATAGGTTGAACGTTCTGATCAAAGAAACAACTTTGTCGCAGTAGTCCGCTTTGCAATAAAAAAAAAAGCACTCAACGGAGCGCTTATTTCTTGCAATTACCACAACTCAAAATATCCATTGATCACTTGACTGCGATTTAGGAGAAAAATTTTGGCGACATTCAGCGTGCAATACGTGCACATTTTGCTTTATAAGATTTGAAAGTTTAGAAATTTAAAAAGCCACGCCTAAACACCCTTGCTAAAAGTCGACCATAAATTGGAATGCAACAACGGCGCAAAGTAAATTCAAGATTTTGCTTTCTTTGTAATATTTTGTAATTTGACTTAAAATTCAGAAGAGCATAGCCCCTTTCCCCCCAGCTACGCTTATGTTTAGAAGCCAAAAAATGGAAAGAATTATACAACTCCACCCCGGTGGCGCCGCCAGGAAAATACATTGGGGGGGGGCAAAATGACGTCATAACTTGTGATTTTTGCAAAGCTACACGAAAACAAGAATAAAACGATAGACGCATAGCTTTCCGTAGGTGCAATTTAATCGCCATTCCTAAAGTAGGCTATTACACTTCTTACTGTAATTTTTTTTATTCCTAAATTATTGATCAAACCAACGTTCTAACTTTTGCAACTTTGTGACAAAAGTGAACAAAATCGCAAAAACTGCTAGATTTTCTGCTACCTTAAGTATACAAAGCTCTTAGAGCTCTATTATAATGTCACAGTTAAATTTTCGCCCATTTTAACAGAAACTTCAGGGCAAATAACAGCGAAACATCAAAATATCAAATTAGAGTTACAGTAGCTAGCTTACCCTACGATCAGTAAAAATTAAAAAAAGGGGGGAGGCATAATTTCCTTATTTTTTCACGCGGATTTTTACTCGGCACAACACATTTGAAGCTGATTGAGAAACAAGAAAAGCTTTAGGGGGGGTCCGGAGGCATGCTCCCCCGGAAAAATTTGGAAAATTTGTCCAATTACATTGACGTAGAACAATTGAATTGCTGATTGAATCAAGATAGAACAATTGAATTGCTGATTGGTACAGTCTGGTCTAGTAGCTGAAGGATTTAATGATTTGTTTTTTGTTTTTTTTTTTTGATTGCCAGACACTCTTAAGCGATTCTGTACCGCCAGCTTCGCCTGACCTAGTTACTGTTTAGGTGCGATAGTGAATAGTGTTTATAAACAGGCTCAAGTTACAAAACGCTGTGTTTGTGTCTTCTGCTGCTGATGCTAGGTCTGTAGCCTAGACCATGAGGTTGGTTCACCATCGGTATCCGACTCTACATCACAAAATCACTTATCAACAAAATCACTGTGACAGAAGTTGCTGATAGCCTACTAGACTAGCCGATAAGAATACTTATCAGAGCAGTACCTAAGCGCTGAATAGTGCGTGCTGGTTTAGCCTACTTTGATTGCTGGACGGGGGCTTTAGCCTGGCTGAACTGTATCTATTAAAATAAGCTCTAGTGAGTTGATTTTGACCTAGATGTATCAAAGTGAAGACTTTGAGGATGATAGCCTGGTAGAAGTTAAGTTGAGCTGTGGTGATGACCCACGTACGTCAGCAGAGTTTCGGAAACACCAGGCCCTGGTTTAGTATAGTTTAGTTTAAATGTAGCGCGGTAAAATGCAGCGCTGGTTCGGTGCCGAGAAGTAGAACATAAGCTCCTTGCACTGCGAATCAGGAAAAAAGAATTGGAGTTATCCAGTCTACAAAGATACGTTAAGAGTTTCGACAGCATTACTAATGCCGATGAGTTGGACCTCACGCAGTGTTCAGGATCAGCCCAAGCTCCCGACTTTACGAGGGGACCTCAAGATGTACAAGAAGTTCAGCATGAGAACATCCAAGCTGATCAACAAGAAGCTTTGGATAACCGCGCTGCATCAAGGGTGAGTAATGTTCAGTATTTCTGTGTAGACTACAGCAACCTATTTATGAGTTGCATTGACGTCACAGAATTTTCCCGCCAAAAGCACTAGGCGGCAAAAAGAGCTTTTTTGTTACTTTTTCATAGTGTAGGCTGCGTGCGTTTAATGTGAAAATGTGTGGGGTATGTGCAGGAAAGGATGGGAAAGTGTGAGGAGTGAGTGTGGGGGAGGTGTAGGGAAGTGTGTGGGGGTAAATCAGGTGTATAGAAATATGTGGGGTAGGTGTGGAAAAGTGTGTTGGGGTGTGGGGGGAAATGAAAAAAAGTGTGGGAAGTGTGTTAGTGTAACCAGAAAGTTAGGAGAGGTCGGGGGCGTGGGAAAATGGGGGAGGTGTGGAAAATTGTGTTGGGGTGTGGAGGAAAAGTGAGAAGTGGGGGAGTGTGGGAAAGGTGTAGGGGAAGTAAAAAGAGGTATGGGGGAGGTGAAGAGAGGTGGTAGGGTATGAGAAAATGTGGGGAAAGTGTGGGAAAGTGTGTTGGAAAGGGGGGGTAGGTGTGGGGGGAGATATGGGAAAGTGTGTTAGGGTTTGGGGAAGGTAAGGGGAGATGTGGGAGAAGTGAGGGGGTGTGGGGAAGTGTTGGGGAGCTGTGGGGAAGTGTGTTGGGAAGGTAAGGGGAGATGTGGGGAAATGTTGGGGGGTGTGTTGGAGTATCTTACGCCTCCCGCTACACTTCCCCACATTTCCTTTCACATCCTCCACACCCCAACACACTTTCCCACACCTCTACCAAAACTTTCCCACACACCCCACACCTCCCCCAACACTTCCTCCCACACCCCAACACACTTCCCCACACCTCTCCTCACATCTCCCCTTACTTTCCCCGCACCCCAACACACTTTCCCACACTTCTCCCAACACTTCCCCACACCTTCCCCAACACTTCACCACACCTCCTCCCACACCCCAAAACACTTTACCGCACCCCCACACCCAAGCACACTTCCTCACACCCCAACACACTTTTCCACGTCTCTCCCAACACTTCCCCACACCCCCACGCTTCCCCAACACTTCCTCACACCTCCTCCCACACCCCAACACACTTCCCCTCACCTCTCCCCACATCTTCCCTTACTTTCCCCACACCCCAACACACTTTCCCACACCTCTAGAATTGTGCAATTTTTATCATAATTAGGCATGAGTTATATCGTTATTAAAGGTGAGAGGCTGCAGACTCGGCGACCGCGCCAGTTCCTCGGAACAGGACACATGGTCTTTTCGCAGCCTTTTACCAGAAAGACATTGCGTAATTTTCTTTTACACATTTATCGTTTTTTCATTCGTTTTGTATCACGCGTTATGCCCTTTCTATACAAAAATAAACTCTTTCTATAATACAAAAATTGTGAAATACTCACTTGAAACAAAGGTGGCTGATGTTCATTATACGCCAGATAATAATGGCAATGCCCCATTTCGTGGTGGACAACGTAAAAATATTCTTCGTTGACTTCGGCGCACATCTTCACCCTTAAATCAAAATGCAATAAAGTTAAAATAACAACGGGGCACTGTTGGGGCAGCCGAAGTCACACCAACAGTTCATCTGTCTGTAGACACCAGAAGAACATACTGCTGTGGTGAAGTTCTGATATGAAAATCAAACAAATTTAAACAAAACTATCCAAACGCAAAAACAAGCAAAAAATAACCAGCAATTTTAGTTTCAAACTTACGGTTTTCATCAGAGAAGTGTGCCTGTAAAGAGACGAACTAGCCAATTCTGGAGTGGAATTTCAAATATGTAATAGCTGATTACGCAAAAAACTAACACATAAAATTATTATGATAAAGAAGGTTCGCTCGACAAACAGAAATCAAGGATCTCTGCTGGAGTAGTCGCATCAGGAATGTACGCACAATACAAAAACAGTTGTTTCAGTCGCTAACTGAAGTAACAGAACAGATGCATTGAAATTTTCGGAAGCTGACATAGGCAGCTCATCGAAAGGTTACGCCAGAAGCGGCCGCTTACGAATCACGTATTTTTTAGTGCAATTACATTTCCGCACAAACTTCCACGACTCTCAACAGGTTAAAAAGAGTGTTTGCAATAATATCTTTTAACGTCACAGCAGAAATAAGATATTAGTGAGACAAAGCTTGCAAAGTCAGATAGTTGCATCTGTTTCTTTAACCAATCAAATCCTATCTCGCACTTTGATCAGTACAACATCGTCCTTGGATAAAAAGCTGAATTACGATCACTGGCACCGATAAAGAGGTGTTGCAAAAAATTTATACCCCTGCTCGCGCTAGAACGTTTTCCGGCTCATTAGCCGTGTGACCAGAGTGTCGCTGACAGCTGAAAACGCAGTTTCAACCTAGCACCACAATGAGGTGAGATTGGTCGTTACTGGCAGCCAGAAAGATTGAGAATGCTCAACTACCAGGAGCGTCCATTTATGCAAAATGTTGGGGGTCCAATACAGTGGAGAGAGGACTTATTTTTACAGGGAGACTAAAAATAGCCAAAACGTATCAACATTTAGGTTGTGTGGGGGGGCTTCTTCCCCTTACTTTTTTTGTCTGTGGTACAATGAAATTTCATGCTCATGAGCAATGTAAAAGTTGAGTTACGACTGATCACCACCTATTTGTTTGCACTTTGAAAGCTTTGAGAAAACGGAAGACTTTTCAACTACAAAAAATTTATTAAATCAAGTGCGAATCATTGTCTGACCAAGAGACACGATTTGTGTTTGCAGAAAACATAGCATCTACGTTCAAAGAACTTTCGACCTCTAGTGACGACATTGAAACTGACTGGTGTCTGTTTCGAACAGCAGTCACTACGTCCGCTACTGAATGTTATGAACGTAAGCTTGTTGGAGGGACGAAGAGTAACATAAGAAGAACTTTTTGGAGAAACCTAGAATTTAAAGAAGCTATTCGTGCGAAAACGTGACCTACAAGGCCTGACTCGCAAATAAGTCATCACTTGAAACTCGTTCGCACCGCTCTGAAGCACGTAAAGCAGCAGCCACAAAAGTTGAACTGTCCAAGGAAAGATCCTGTATGGAATTTTGGAGAAAGATTGGACGATGATTTAATAATGGCAAACAGATTATTCTGGCAGACGGTTCGCCATTTGCGTGGAAAAAGATCTCAAACCGCTTTCTTCATCGAAGATTCAAATGGTGTCTTCCTGAAAGATCAAGATGCTATTTTGAATAAGTTGAGAGAATACTTTAGTGATTTTTTAAACCAGGGAGTCGAACCGAACCCAAAATTGAACCGCGAACCGGTAAAAACCGCTTTTTTCGGTGAACCCGAACAGAACCTAAACCGTTTAAATTTGAGATCATTGAACCTGAACCGAACCTGAACCTTTAATATTTCAAATCTGTGAACCGAATCCGAACCTTTAAAATTTTATGCAAGTGAACCCAAACCGAACCCGAACCTATAATACTTGTGTACATAAACCTGAACAGAAATCGTTTAGTAACAATGTTTGAACCTGAGCTGATTCTTAAAAAATATTAATAAAAACCTTTAGACATGTGCTGCGATGCGTAACATTCTTTCTGCTTTCCAAAATTTAATGAGCCTGAAACAAGTCAGGACAGATCATGCCAACTTGGTAGGCTATGATTGAGACAGGTGTTGGAATTTGATCTAAAGGACTAAATAATTTTGCGATTCAAAAAGAATGGCCACAAACATTAAGTTTTTAGATGAACTGCATGCATGAACCACACAACTCAAGTTTTCGTTATTTGACTGATATAAGATCTTAATTTAGTTTTTGGCCAAATTAAAGATTTTGAAGCGAAGTATTGTCAAACGTTAGTAGGCCTCATTATTTCATTAAGGTAAGTTGTTTGATACGTTACAAGTAGAAATTCCATCTTCTTGATTAAGAAACTCAAAAATATCCGCACAGTTTCCATGAATTTGCTGTTTGGGTGGAAATTTGTTATCAACTTTTTTGTCCGCTTTTCCTTTTGCTTGAGTGCATTTCAAAATGTATGTGGTGCCGATTCAAAAATTATGTAACTGCAACAAGCTTTGTTGATTTAAATCATATGCTTGGTTCTTTTGAAACGACGGAGACGCTCTTGATATTTGCTTATATTAGGTTTTCGGACTGATGTTTTAAATCGTATTTTTTAAAAATTTCATTTGGTGCTCGTAATTTACCAAACAGAGATAATCATGGGATCTCATCACAAGCTCACTACTACTTAGCTTGGCTTTAGCCATACAACAGGCTTCCTCTGGTATTCTGTATCAAGCCTATTAGCAATAGCGTTTTGATTAAGTTCAAGGCACAGCCTAAAACGAAACATATTCGACCGGGACATGAACAAAAACCTTGGCTTACCTGTAGCTTTATGGACTGTTTTGTGGTCTTGAACCCGAATCGAACCTTTAAAATTTGGATTTAGTGAACCTGAACCTTAAAAATTTGGTTTCGATGAACCCGAACCTTTAAATTTTGGTGCAACTGAACCCGAACCGAACCTGAACCCAAATTTTTGAAAAGTCTTGAATCTGAACCGGAGCAATATTTTAAACGGTTCGACTCCCTGTTTTAAACCAAGTTGATGCTACAACGACGCAAATTCACGAGGAACATATTAAGAAAGATATTCACAATTACAAAACGGATGTGCATGCAGTTATAAAACCATTGAAAACTGGAAAAGCACCTGGTGAGAATGATGTCAAACCTGAAATGTTGAAAGCAATGAACATGTATGCTGTTCGTTGGCTTACTCGTGTTTTTGAAGAAGCACCAACGCAAAAGCAAATCAACGTGGTAATTCCTAAGAGAAAATGTACCACTTGTAGGGCCAGCTCTCCCATCAATGTCCTGAGTAAGGTCTATGCCAAATGCCTTGAAAAGAAACGCCGTGAAATAGTCGAACCTAAACTAACGGATGCACATTGCTCAGTGTGGATTTCGTCCTGGCCGAAGCACAACGGACCAAAAGTTTGCCTAGCAGCAAATCTTTGAGAAGTCATGGTAATATGTGAAAGAGGTCAATGCATTGTTTGCTGATCTGGAAAAAGCATATGGTCACATTCCTAGAGACAAGCTTTGGGCGGTGTTGTTACAGTATGGCATTGATGGCCAGTTATTAACTAATATTAAGTCGCTGTACGAATATTATACATGCATCCCGAGGTCTATGCTCGAGTCGATAGCGTAACGAACACAGACCTCGGATTATGTGTGGGAATTTATATTTCACCTATTCGGTTCCATATATATATGGATGGAATAATTTAAAAAAGTGAGTCTTGTGACGGAGTAGCGAACTGCGATTGCAGTGTACAACGCCTGTTATTTGCAGATGATCTTGCGCCACTCGAGCCTATCCAAAATGGTCTCTGTTGCCGGAATAAAAATCAATACCGGCACAATAAAAACAGAAATCATGTGCCTGTCCAGGCAATTAAAGCAGTGTTCTTCCCAAGTAGGAGTAGTACCTCTAAAACAGTCGGAAAAATTTAAGCACCTTGGTATCTCATTCACAAGTGATGGCAGACGAAACAGCGAATTGGGTATGAGGAAGTGCAGTAACGCGCCATCTTCACCGACCTGTGCTATTGCAACGTGGGCTTTGCACCAAAGCAAAGCTATCCATCTTCAAACCAGTCTATGTTCCATTTCTGACTTATGGCCATGAGTGTTGGATCATGAATGAGAAAGTGAGATCTCGAGTTCAAGCAACCGATATGAGATTTTCGCGAAGAATTAGCGGTTTGACCTTCTTGGACAAGGTTAAAAGTGCAGATATTCGTGAATCTCTGAACATCGAATCGCTGCTTCTCCGACTTCAAAGATCGCAACTGCGCTGGTATGGACATGGGACACAAATGTCCCAGGAAAGAGCAACCAAAAACTGCTCTATTCAAAAGCGATTGGTCGAAGGCCTAGAGGCCGTCCCAGAACTCGATGGCGAGATTACGTCGAAAATCTTAGTTGGTCCCACCTTGGCACCCCACCAGAGCATCTACCCTTTGTCGCAAAGGATCGAGATGCTTGGATGCTCCAACTCGAGCAGCTGCCCCCGCGACCCCACAACGATAAGCAATTCTAGAAAAGTTAGTTAATTACGATATCTGTGTAACGCGATTGAACCATGGTTTGAACAAAAATTTCCTAAAAAGCATGCTTCTGCTTTTTTGCGCACAATCGAACTATTGTGCTGCCTAAATATTGGGGGGGGGACATTCATTCTTTGGTCCTCCCAAGCCAAATTATTAGGGGGTCCGGACCCCTCTTCTCCTTAGGAATTTACGCCCATGTCTGCTAAAACTTACAGTTAAATAAATTTTAATACAAGTCACTATCATAGTGTTGCACTGAATATTTAAACAGCATTCATTTACCTAACGTCATTTCTTTCGAGGTTGAACGCAGATGCGTAGCAGACGACTGAGCGATTTGGCGGGCGCTCGAACATCGAATACTTCCAGAACGATGCTGGCATCGGAGGAAAACCTTTGAACAAAAAACAAGCACTGTACAGCTCTCTTGCTGCTTTTAAAAATTTCCAAACAAATGGAAGGTGGTTTGCGAATGATTATTTGAATAAGAAAAATCCGTGTTCCGATATCAGTCCTAAAACAATCATTTTTGATGGCAATCAACTGAGCCTACTGTTGGTCTGACTTTAATTTTGTTAGTATCATTAGACCATTTTGAAAGCACTTTGGTAAAACTTTAAACATGCTCATTAACAGCTAAGACTTTTTCAGTCTTTCGCGTCTACTGGTGTTACCGACATTGATTACTAAAAACCAGAGCTGGAACGAGGACCGAACCTACCGAGACCAGACATCATAGCTTCGAGACCGAGACGATACATCATAGCTTCGCGACCGAGACAAGACTTTAAAGTTACGAGACACGAGACTTCATAAGCCAAAAATTAGAAAATATAAAAACGATAGTAATACTCTAGAGTATGGGCTCTGCGAAGCCAAGTTATTGAAATAACTTTATAGCAGAATGACATTAGCAAAAACAAATGACGCAATGAAGCCGTCGCGGTTATGAACTGATGTGGCCTATTATAAATGTGCTATTGGTCATATTCTTTTAACGATTACAATTAATGATTTAACGAGTTCACCATAATAACAAAGAAACAGGTTATTATCACAGAAGATTTAAGTCCTTGTAGCTTGCAGGGCAAGCAATACCTCTCGCAGACGATTACACGGCCCAATATTCTTATTTAATCTAACGAAAAAGATGTCAAGAAAGCTTTAAACAAAAAGTCATTGGTAGGCTATGTTGATCTAGACCAGGGATGTCGGCACTGCAGCCCACTATCCTCTGCTAAAACAATTTTTTAGCAAGCTAAAACAATTTTAGCATTTAGCAAATAAAACAATTTTTTAGCAAGTTTATCAAGTATTGAGCACGAGAGTGTTTATGAAATTTAATCAAAGCACTTTATATTTGATAAATAATAAATTAATTAGCATAAGCATTTTAAAGTCATTGCGACACCATGCATTTTTGAAGATCTATCTGGTTAATAACTTTCTCATAAAAAAGAGCTAGCTCAAATCTGGAAGCACTTCCCATGTCGGTAACCAAATTTCCTGCAACTGTAATCCCGGCACTTTTTTCGATTTGAAGCCTTTTTTGGGCCTGGACTACTTTGAATAATCTTTTGATAGCTGTTGTAAACCAGACGAAAATAGCATCTTTCATAGGGAACAAATTTGTAGAAATTTTAATTTTATGACATATGACACGTTACCATCTTGAAAATTTTTTGATTTGACACACCGTTTGCCCATAAAAAATATATTAATTGTTTGGACGTGGCTAGCGGTCGTTATGTCTTTGAGTGAAGGCCATAGTGTTAAAAGTTAAAACTGAATTAACATTATTGGATTAATTATTACATTAATTAATTATGTTAATGGATTTTTAAATTTTCTTTGTTGTTAAAAACATTGCATTTTCAGCAAAATGCGGCTCAGTACAAGGCCTACCTATAAATGGTTAATTTTTTTTTCTAAGAACTATAATACGAAATATTGGAATTTTGGTCGCTTTGCGGCCCAGTTATATATATAATTTCGCAATGGGTCCCTAATAAATTAAAAGGCTAGACATCCCTGATCTAGAGTAGATTACCATCGAATGCATGTGCTTAGTGGTTGAAATAGACCAGTTTTCATATATGCTGCTCACAAAAAGTAAGCAAAAGCCTGCAATTCTGCAGGCCTGAACAACAAAGCAAAATGGTCTAAACAAAATGTGGCCAACTGTTTTTGCAAAGTTCGAAATCACGCACAATGTTTTACTTTGAATACGTCGGGTAAGTACCAATGTTGCCTCCGTATCAAAGACCTGAATGCTGTTTCAAATCCAAAATTTTTTCATGTCTCGATCGAGACATGACCATTTTCCGAGACTTTCAAGGTCCGAGACCGAGACGAGACATTGGCATAGCGAGACCGAGACACTCAAAAACGTGTCTCGAGACGTGTCTCGAGACCGAGACACGTCTCGAGACATCCAGCTCTGACTAAAAACTAATGCACAAAATTTATTCTAAAGACACAGTGTTTCATGCAGCATGCTGCACATGAATGCGTGGCGATCCTCAAGTGCGAACTTATTCGAATAGAACTCTATTAGGCGTATTGCTAAGTTATGTAATTTAGAAGCGAAAACATCGTACTAGCTTTTTTCGTTGCAGCATCAATCAAAACCAGAGAAAACACGCAACCGCGCAGTAAAGTGATTGAAGTCAACCAACAAACAAAAGCTATCTGCAAATAAAACTTAATTTTTTTCCAACATCACAAATTTCGAATGGCTTTATGGCCCACTGCAAAATGGTTCTATGGCCATCCGTGCACCATGGGTTAAGAACCACTGGTAGAGTAGAAATATTTTGCAAGATTTACTATAGTATACAATTACCACAAAAAAATCTTAATCGGATATGATTTTTGACTACCGGTATTCAAGATGTCGATCATGCCTGCTTCAGCAATGAAACTAAAAATACCGAAACCGCGTTTACTGTCGGTAGATAACCGTTTATTTTCATCAAATCTTTGTCGGAAAACTAATGGCAAAATCTCACCAATGGATTGGTAAAACCGATCGGCCAAAGTGAACATTGTCAAGACGGTGAAATTATGTTCTTTCATTTTTTGGTCTACAGCGCCGTCGCGCAAAAGTTCTGGATAAGGGACGCATATATCAAAGATATTTCCCCACTGCATGGCCCACATATCTCCTGTAAAAACACAAAATGTGAAAAATGCAACACGAAAATACTTTTCAAGAGGAATATTGTTTTCTAAATTGCTTTTGCATGTTCTGCGGCCCAAGAGATGGATCAAAAATTTACCATGGAAGGAGAAAAAGCGATCTTGATTCATCCATGAAAAAAAGAAAACTTTGAAACGCGCATGCAAGGATCCTTTCCAAATGCAATTTTTGATCAAGGATCCTTTTCAAATGCAATTTTTGATCAAAGAGTTTTTCCATATGCAATTTTTGATTGGCTCGTATTGATCGAAGATTTGAGAAGCAAGTCATTACATTGCTTGTTGAAAAGAGCACGACTAGGAAGCTCTACGTCGACTGACGACGATTGCGTTTGTTTCAATTTTAACTGTCATGGAGTTTAATACAACGATGTGGACGTTGGCGTAGAGCTGAAAGGCATTGCTATCAGCGTGGGAGGTTTAGGATTTGATTTCCAGGCCGGCCATTTAAGATAAAGTGTCGCTAAATGCTCGCCATCGCTGCGACGTTTCTGCGGAGCGATGCTGTCCAGGTGCTAAGCCGCCGCGGTAAGCCCAGCCACTCGTTACAGGCTTCTTGTTGTAAAGATTACCAAGTCGCTAAATGCTCGCCATCGCTGCGACGTTTCTTCGGAGCGGTGCTGCCCAGGTGTTAAGCGGCCGTGTTAAGTCCAGCCACTCGTTTACAGGCTTCGTAGTAATGTGGCAAGTATAATGAAGATTTGATTTGTGACGTATTACTTAATCAACGTGCTACACACAAAAAATATATATTTGCTTCAATAAAATGATGCTCGATTATATTGTTATAGACGAGCTTTTTTCGAATAACCGGCCGATTAGCTCAGTTGTAAAGGCATCGCTATCGGTGCTGGAGGTCTGGGGCTTAATTCCCGGGCTGTTCAAATCGGACACAGTGTTGCCACCGCTGCAGCGTTTCTTCGAAACTGCATTGCCCAGGCGCTGAGCCGCAGAAATGAAGCCCGCAACTTGTTACGCGCTTTAGCGCTGTACGAATAGTATAATGAAGATTTGATTTGTTTCGCATCGACTATTGACTCGAGTCCAAGTCGAAAGTAAAACTTACTAGTCCAAGTCCTCAAAATCTGGACTCGAGTCCACGTCCAACACTGGCCACCCAGGCGAAAAGATGGCCTCCAAGCACATGTTACATTTTTCGGCGTAACACCGTGAGTATAATGAAGATTTAATTTTTTCTGCCGGACCTTTGGTACGGTCCTAGTTTTGTTTTACTAAACAGACATTTTGTTGCAAAACAAGGCCATGCAATAATCGAGTGAATTCTTCTCTAGCAACTGGGAATCAGTGGCGTACGATGACCTTTTTGACTGGGTATTCACTCTTTAGAAATACCTATAATAACCTGCGGGGGCTTTGCCCCCCAGACCCCCTGTTTTTCGCTGCAATGCTGGCTGCCCCATTGCCTCTCACTAATGAAGATTCATAACTTGGGGATACAACTGCAAATTGTGGGGCAACTAGTAACCACATTTGATTTTTATGCCATTAATATGGGTGAAAGCAAGCATATATTAAACAGTAAACACAAATCGTTTTGCACTAAGGCATCGTTTTTCAAAAAATCAATAAAAAGCTCGTCATTAAATGGTTGTAATACAATATCAAACAATGCACAACACATAAGTATATCAACTTGATGTTTAACATTCAATATCCCTTGATTTATTTCAAAACTACCGATGAAATGTCCGAGTGGATATACAGCGTCTGTCTCTGGAGCATTAAACCCGCTAGGTTTGACCATGACTCATACGACCAGTGTAAAAAAAGCAATTTGATCATCAATCAATCAAAGGTTTATTAATTTTGTGTTTTTAGTTAAAAGACATTCATCAACTACCGATAACTTTGATTGCAAAAAAGTCGCTGAGTAATCAGTAAAGTCAACAAAGGCAGTATTTCGGATCAACATCATGTCCAGACCTTGCATAAAGAAAAATTCTTTTAAGATAATTCGCATGGCGCGGTCACCAAGCCTCGCGGTAATATCGCAGGCTTGTAGTCTGCAGTGACTTGGTGACTTTATCGCGAGACTGACAACTGAGGAAAGCTGAGATTTCGTAGTAATATTTAATGTCACATCTTATATCTTCTATGCAACTGCAATTGATTCTCATCTTAAATGATAGCCACAAGTTTAGATTCTTGAATTTCTTTCGCAACTGCATCCAGCATAAGATCTGTAAAGCTTTCATTAAATTAATTATTTAAGCTGATAGAAGTTTCTATGAATGTTGTACCTGCTGGAAGATGAGGATTTAAAACTGTATCATATTTTTTTGTGTACCGGTATTCAAGAAGCTCAATATAATTAATTCGATTGAAGGATGATGGTGATTTATCATGTCCTTTAAAAGGCAACTCTTGTCCTGCTTAAAAAACAAGTTGCATGGATTAAGGTTGTAAAAACTTTTATATTTGCTCATTACATCCTCACTGCAACTACAAATCTCTTTCCAACCTTCGACTATTTCGAGCTGCATTCACTCTCACAGAACACATCCAAAATGTAAAATGCATCAATAAAGATATATATATGCTTCTTAGACTTCTTCTGTCATTGCATACCATCAGTCAAATGAGCATGATCCCAAAAATCTTTATTTCAAATCGCATAGAACAAATTCTGTGGGCCAAAGTATCTCATCAAACTTAAAAGCAAGAAAATTTGTGTGTAACTGCTTTTGTTACACTATGAGCACACATCAGCAAGGTGTTTCATTGCACTTTCCTCTTTTGGCAATTTCTTGTTTTTCATCAAATGAACGATTTAAAAAAAGTATTTTCTAACAATGAGAAGACTAAAGTTTCCATTTTCCGAATTAAGAACACACACATGTCAAATACTTTATTAAAATAGTATTCTACAATTAATAACAAATCAAGTTAGTAATAGCAGTGCCTTATACAGTTATTTCACACCATCAAAAGCGTCAATGCTACGAGAAACACGGTAAGATAAAAACATTAAAAATGGTACAAGAGGAGCAAAATAGCGACAAACTTTGCAACAAGCAGATACAAAAATTTGAAAATGATAAAAAGCAAGACTAAAGCCTGGTCTACACTGAGGCCGTGCCAGGCTGAGAAAAGTCAAGTCAAGCCAAGCGACGTGTCTACACTGGAACCGTAAAATGGTCAGACGCGGCGTGCTTTTTAAGTTGATGCAATCAAACGTCATCGTAACGGTATGGAGTTGGCAGAGTGGTTGGTGCATTGGGCTGCGTTGAAGAACAAACATATGCTGATATAGTTGTCTGCTTGTTTGCTAACTAGTGGGCCAGTACCCTACGACTGTATTCATTGGAACCTAAGATCCTAACCAAGCAAGTCAAGTCAATTTTATTTGTTTGCGCTGAAATAGTCATAAGGTAGTCAATTACACAACAACTTTTAACATAAAACTGATAAAACAGTGCAAAAGTTAGTTTGATTAGTAATCAAACAGTGGCAAACTGGACAGCGCAAGACCATTTCCTGATCATCAGAGTCAAGTTGCCCATATTCAACAGGCGTAGAATTCGCAAATTTGTACACTAGAAATTCTGGGAGCTGGAGAAGATTGTTGTTGGGAAGGGACAGGAGATCCTGAAGTTGTTGGGTCTGTTGCAGGCATCTACACTAACCCTCCTGTGAGTTCAATCAGGGAATCCAACAACCAATAGAATGAGTCTACCAAAGGCAGCAGTTCCCTTCAATGGGGTATCTTTATCTACTATACACAAATGTATCTAAAATCTTATTCAAATAGAATTGATTAGTACACAGCAATGGCGCAGCAGATTACACATGAGTACACACATAATGTAATAGGCCTGCACTTAATAGTATTAGTAATTATGATGTTATCATGACATAATGCCAAGACGTAATTTTTATTTATACAGGTAAGGTAAGGTTTCTTGTCACATCTATCATTCTACATCAGCAGTGCCTCTCAATCACTTTCCATGATTACTCATGAGTCATGACCAATGTTATTACACTTGGACTATTGCAGCACTATGGACCAGATAGCCCAGATCCAGCGCATATATAGACAACCAACAGGTGTGCACAAATAAGATGTACAAGATGCAGTCATGCACAAACAAGATTGTGGGCATGTTACTTATGCATAAACAAGATGTAGACAACCACAAGTATGCACAAACAAGATTGTGGGCATGTTTCCCATGCACAATCAAGATGCAAATAACAAACAGATATGCAAGTTATTGGTCTGAAGGGCGAGACACAATGCCATAATGATCAGTCATTTTTAATGAGGCTTAGAACCTCATTAAGGAAAAACTAAGGAGGTGTGTACTCAGCTATGCACAAGCACTATGGCGCAGTAGGAGCCAAGCATTATTATGTGCCTGGTTGTGCAATCATAGTTGCTATCATGCCTCAACAGGGTTGGTTGTCTTACTACTTTGGGTTCAGTATTAATAACACATGGTAAACAAAGCAAACAATTCACAAATAGTCATAAATATATTCCCTAAGGAATAAGGCTCACTCTTATATAGAACATGGTAAGTAATAGGGTCTCTCGATCACAAGTTACATCACGCATCCCCTTACCAGACCTTACTCCTATCCTTTTGCATTCCCTTTCATCGTCTTACACTCGCCCAACACAGGCACTTGCTCATAAACCAAAGTAACAACAAGTCACAATCCAAGTTACACACCCTTCAGCAACAACTTCCTAATAGTTCAATATAAGTCTAACTTAATGGCTTAAGGCCACATCATTAAAGGTTACATGTGTTAGAGAATATTTATTGACACATTTAAGATGATATCATGGAAACAGTGTAAAACAACTTCCACCTTCATTCACACTTCGTGAAAAGTTTGATATTTTTAGAGAATCTCCTGAGCATTTTACAGTTTGCTTCTTTCTACAACGCAATATTTCTAATAATACTGAACAGTCTTTTAATGAAGCTACGACCTGCAGTTCTTTTTCATAGTACTAATAGTTGGTAGTCCATTATCAATTACCAGCATAATACCTGCACTGTACAATGTCTATACCTAGTCGAATTCCAAATTTAACGGTTTAGCAAACTGTGATTGATCCAACGCTGGTTGCTTTTGCATATGGTACCAAAATCATTCTTTCAGCAGCTATAAATTCAAAAAAGTTTTCTCTAGGCTACTCATTATTAATAAACCTTGGTCCAGTGGGCAAATGGGGTCGGTCGCCAACTTGTCATTCTGGCCTTATTCTTACTACAGTAAGGTACTAACAACCTAGCCTACTGACATTTCAAAAATCAATACTTTCTAATCACTACTATACAGAAAAAAAAAAACTCTTCACAAGCTTCAGTTCCATCCTTCACTACAAACCAACCTGCCAACTGTCAACACTGCTGAATAGGCTTAGTCCAACAGCTGGTATCAATCGTTTTGGCTTCTGAAAACTTGGGATGTATTCATTTTAGTCAAACAAATCGGTATTGAATAACTTTTTGGTCTCTGCAAAACTTGTTTTCAAAAAAAAAAAAAAAAAAAAAATACCGGTAGATGTACACTAGTTAAGTAGTTGCATACCGGTAGGTTGCCATTCGTCGGTCTCTCGAGCTGTAGACTCGGGTTTGATTCCGACTCCAGTCAAACCAATGACTCTAAAATTGGTATTCACAGCTTCCCTGCTTGACGCTCAGCATTAAAGGGACAGTGTAAAGAACAAGCCGGCAAGCTTACTTGTTGTGCCGTTTGGAAAGGCACTTAGCGGGATTCCCCCATCTTGGTGTGGTAGACAGATGGCTGGCAACTCGTAAGTGAGCTCGTATAGCGCTTTGATTGCTTTCTCGTGATAGGAGGATAAATATGCAACTAACTAACTAACTAACATTCTGGCCTGCGTGCAGCTTGGATTCTTATACAGCCAACTAAAATTTCAAAATACAATCCTTTGCTGTTTTCTTCTGCCTGTTTACCTAAAAAAATATAGAAAGACAAAGTGTTTCACGACCCACTAGTCTAAGACTATTAGCCTATACCTGTACCTGGAAGATGGAAAACTCCCGGTCGCAGCAAGTCGCAGCAGGCTGAGGAAGAATTAAACAAAGCGTAAATTTTTTTTCGGCTGTGCGCGACTGAGCGGCGCACATGTCATGCGCCGAGCAAAGCTCCATTTCAATAAAACAAACTAGCTTTTGCGCCTCGCTCAGCCTCAGTGTAGACCGGGCTTAAGCAGCGTTGCAACTCAGACTTACATACAGTGGTGGGATTCAACTGGTTCTATAGAATCGTTTCACAAAATTCTACTAGATCAGCGAATCGGCCAGCTTTACTCTTAAAACTTGTACCATTAGTTGAAACAGAACCAACTGAAGATATAACTTTGATTATGGAACCGCCTGAGAAAAAAATTCAATACCACCACTGCTTACATATGTGTTTGAATAATATTGTTATACATTTATTTCAATTTTACTACCAGGTTTTAAATCTTGGGTTGCGTAATTATTGCTGTAAGAAATTGACCAGTCACTGTGGCAAATAACATTAAACAAAACATTCAACGCTTGCCAAAACCAACTACTTTGACAATAGCAATTCTAAAGTAAAACTATGTAAAATTCAAAATGTCACTGTCATTGAAAACCCTAAGCTTCAGAACGAAAAAGACTTTGCTAAGACCATTGAGAAAGCTTATTTATTCGGTTGTTATTTTGATATTATATATATAAGGTTTATTCTTTTTTTCGATTTTTTTGCTAGTTATTTTTTTTGCCAAGGGCTATTTCTATGGGCCCGCACAATTAGTTCTTTGTTTCTTTTATTATCCCTCGCGCTCTTCCCGATTGTACGAGAGCGTGACAAAGAAATAAAATAAACCAAAGAGACAAATGTTACGGCCCGTAAAAATAGCCACTTCCAATTCTTTAGGCTATTTGAGTTTGGAATTGGGGTTTGCATTTGGGATTCAAGGTTTGCATTCAGAAAGTTTTTGCAATTTTGTTTCATCGTCTGATCATAGGCCTATGTGACGTAACAGGGTAAAATGACATTTTCGTCTATCTTGCCACAGGGTAACGCCTAGTATCAGCCCCCGGGTTTGGTTAAGGTTAGGTTTGGTTAGGGTTAGGTTTGGATAGGGTTAGATTTGGTTAGGATTAGGTTTGGTTAGGATTAGGTTTAGTTTGGATTAGGTATGGTTAGGATTAGGTTTGATTAGAAATTGGTTTGGGTTAGGTTTGCAGCTGCAACTGAACCGAACCCTAACTAAATTTAACCCTAACCAAACCTAATCCTATCTAAACCTAACCCTAACCGGAGCCGGGGGCTGATACTAGACGTTACCACCTGCCACATGCGGTAAAATAGCCAATGCCTTAAAAAAAAAAATAATAAGTAGTAGCTATGATTGCTTACATGAAAATATTGTTTGCCATAAGTGAAGAATTTATAACTCTAAGTTTCTTGAATCATACTAGCCTACCATTGCCATTTGCCACACCAAGTGACAAGGTTTCCCATTCGCTTATTTTCATGATCGTATCTAAGCTAATAGCCTTAGAACTGGAGGATAAAAATGAAGAAACAATCAATCAACTGAACCAGTACTCTGGTGGCCTGTAAAAATGATATTAAAGCTGACTAGGTTAGGTCCTACAGTCCTATGCTATAGGCCATGTTTTGTTGACTACGGTACCGGTAACTCTTACCAACTATATTTGGAACTTGCTTGAATGAGAGAGAGAGTTTATTTTTGCACAGAAAGGACATAACGCGTGATACAAAACGATGAAAAGAACGATAAATGTTAAAAAGGAAAATTACGCAATGTCTTTCTGGTAAAAGGCTGCGAAAATACCATGTGTCCTGTTCCGAGGAACTGGCGCGGTCGCCGAGTCTGCAGCCTCTCACCTTTAATAACGATATAACTCATGCCTACTAATGATAAAAATTGCACAATTCTACGCTAAGCTATAGAATACAAAACAGGAAAAATCAAAAACAAAAAATACAGTAGATATCTAAGCGCTAAGTACACAAAACAAACTTGATGCGATAAAAGTTTAAACGAGAATCTATTCCAGAATATTGCGAAAGCTTTGAACCACACTATAACACTAACAGTCACACGAACTAGAGATACTGAAGTATTTATTATTATTGCTTAATAATTGAGTAAACAAAGTATAACCAGATTCACAGTGGCAAGGAGACCATAAGAGCTATTTTAGCATTGTTTGTCCCGAAGAACTTGTTTAATTTTTTTTACAAAAACGTTGAAACTTATTTGCGAATTACCTTTTATGTCAGGCGGTAGATTGTTCCAGATGTTGCAGCCTGTATAACGAATTGACCTTTGCGTAAGAGATTTGCTACAACGCATGGAGACCCAATTTCCGTCCGAACTAAATCTAGTTGAATGATCATGAATTTGTGCAGCTTGTCGAAAGTACTCGTTAAAGCATGAAGGAAGAGTTTTTGATCGATCATGCTTTAACGAGTACTTTCGACAAATACAAATTTTAAGACTTCAAGGTTGAAAATGTTGTTAAATTTTAGCTAGTTTAAGTTTGAGTAGATCGGTAAAAGTTTTTTTCTAAAAAAGGGAGTTTTTGTTAATATTTTAACAATGTAATTTTGTTGAATCTGAATTCTTGTTGTGTATTTAGATGCTGCATTACCCCATGACGTTACACCATACTGCAGATAAGAATAAACTATACCGAAGTATGTATTACGCAATGCTGCTACTGGCACATAGTGTCTTAACTTCATCAATACTCCTCTGGCAATGCAAAGTTTTGCCAGGACGTGCTGGATATGCTGTTCTCAATTCAGTTTATTATCAAATAAAACTCCTAGGTATTTGATGACATTTTTGTTTGTTAGAGGTCTGTCGCTGGTGTTAATGGCAAAGTTATTCACAGCTGTGGATTTACTACGAGAAAATAATATGAAATTTGTTTTGTAGTAATTAATAGAAATTTTGTTGTATTTGGTCCAGACTTCAATATTTCGGAATTCGGTTTCAGCTTTTAATTTAAGTTTTTGAATGTCATTTTCTTCACAGAGCGATACGGAGTCATCTGCACATAGAGTCTTTGCATTGCAAGCATTAGGTAAGTCGTTGATATAAACGAGAAATAAAAATGGCCCTAGTACGCTGCCTTGCGGAACACCTGTGGTAATCGGATGCTGGTCGGAAAAGGTAAGGTCATTTAGGACCGTATATTGAAATCTATTTGTTAAATATGACTGCAAGAGATTATGCACATTGCCTCTGACTCCGTGGTGCTCTAGCTTGTCCATTAGAATTCAATGGTTCACACAATCAAAAGCTTTCGCAAAATCAAGAAAAATACCGCAAACTGAGTTATCGCAATCCATTTGCTGCAGTATGGTTTCGTACAAGTAGGTTACAGCAAGGTTAGTAGACAAATTTTTTCGAAAGCCAAATTGGAGAGTAGTGAACAGATGTTTTTTTTCCAGAAATTTACAAGTCTTTTATGCAGAATAGTTTCAAATATTTTATTGAAAGGAGATAATATTGAAATCGGTCTATAGTTACCTAAGTCCGTTTGGTATCCGCCTTTATGCAAGGAGCAACTTTCAAAATATCAGGATAGGATCCAGCTTCTATACTGTTATTAAATGATGAGGCGAGGTATTGAGATATTAAAAATTTAGATTGTTTTATTAAGATTACAGGAAGATCAATGTATCCCGGTGATTTGTTAACGTTAAGTCCCGCGATTATTTCCATAATTTCATGTTCATCAGTTGGTTGCAGGACAACGGAAGAAGCGTGTCGCTTACCAAGATACTGTCGGTAATTTTGACTCTTTTGATCAAGACGACTTAGATCCTAATTTTTCGCCAATTGTTACAAAGTGTTCATTTAACTTGTTGCATATTTCTGTTTGATCTACATGGTTTCGTCGCCAACTTTAATAAAGCTTGGTACCGTCAACTTCGGTTTGTTTTTAAAGAAGTCGGTTTATATTCTTCCATGCGTCTGATGGGTTCTCTGAACCACGGAGCATATTTTGAAAGTGAATTCGTTTCGCTGCTTCTTTGATGTGTGTCAGCTTGTTTCGATATTTTTTATAGTTACATATGCACTGGAAACGAAAGTGGTTCGTTAAGGGTTTTTTTGGGGTTCTGAAATTTGCAAACGAATGCTTTATACGGGTATTTTGCAAAAAAAGGTATTTTCTTTTAAAAAAAAACTTAAGTAGAGTTTTTTTTACAGAAAGCGGCTTTCCAAAGGGTTTTTTAGCATGTGTTATTGAAACCTTGTAAGGTTTGAAAACGAGAAAAAACCCAAGCGATGGAATTTTTGTGCAAACATATTTTTTCGAAAGGTTTTTTGATATTTGTAATTATTACCTTTTATGTTCGAAAACCAAAAATCTTTGAAGAAGATATTTTTTTCACAATAATACCTTTTCCAAAGGTATTTTAAAATTTCCTATTGCAACCTTTTAAGGTTCAAAAACTATAAACCTCATTTCAAGGTATTTTTTACAAAAGTACCGGTAGCTTAACTGTTTCAGAGGTTTTTTCTTTTTATTGCTGCTTGTCACAATGAGGTTCAAAAACAAATTTAACATAAACGGTATACCTGTAGATGTAGACCTAAACTATCAACGTTGTTTAGATTATAACTAGGCCTAAAGGAATCAAACATTTGCATGACTGTGATTGTGGAGCAAAAAGACAAATGCAACCAGTAAATGAAATCAGAAAGCATAAATAGATATCTGAAATAAAAAAATGCTAGAATTAGGCTATGAGTTTGTGGGCTAAAACAACTGGAATAGGAATAAAAAGTGAAGTAGGTTTTATAGCAAAAATATTTTAAGTTTATTAGGCCAGGGAGTCGAACCGTTTAATTTTTCCTGTTTAGGTTCGGTTTGGGTTCAACAGCAGTTTCAAATTTTGGTTCAGTTCCGGTTAAGGTTCACATAAATTGAAACGCTCCGGTTTGGGTTAGCTCCAGTAAAAAATATTTCAAAGCCGGTTTATAACGTTACGGTTCAGGTTCGCAGTAAAAAATGGTAGGAAGTAACACAATTCATTTAAAAAATGAAACGTACAAAGCAATTTTTCTTCGCACTAACAGGCCAGTATAATGCATAAAATACTTGTAGTAAATCCAATTTCGAGATAATTAAATTGTTATTAAGCTCTGACACCGGCGGCCTATTCAACCCACAGGTAGCGTTAAATGACTGTTAAAGCGCTTTGTTTAGTCTATCTATTATGCGTGTAGGCTACTACGAGACCGGGTAAATCAAACGTAAAAGACTTCTTCCCCATGCATAGGTTAGTGACTAAGTGACTATTATTTTGAATTCAAACCAGCTTAATTTAAAGTGACGAGATTAACTTCACGGAGCGAGCCGCTTTTTTAATCGGTTCGGATTCGGTTAAGGTTCGCAAGTATTCACATTATTCGGTTCAGTTCCGGTTAGCTCTTTGCGATTTTGAAAAATACGGTTCGGGTTCGGTTACGGTTGGACGAAATTAGCGTAATACCGGTTTATAAAACTCCGGTTCTGGTGCGGTTCGGGTTCGGTTCGACTCCATGGTTTTTGAATTGGTTTTTTAAATTTATTTTATTTTGTTAAAGCCTCTGGTATTCGAACCTAGTTTATCAATTTTCATCTACGTCTGATTTGTTGTTGATTGTTGACACTGAGTGACCTTACGGCATCGCGTGATGACGACGTCACGCAATTCGGCTGTACTTAGTTTAAATTAGTTGTACCAGCGCAAACTCGCCCTTTTTGGATCGTTATTTGACTGAAGCGAAACTATTTATTTTTTGGAGCTTCAGAAATCTATGAAATCAATTGAATCTATGAAATCTATTGAATCTGTGAAATCGAACTGTTTGCTACTGTATCGTCGATCTATGCTGCTGCAGTGCTGCTGTCAAAACTTCTGATTACGAGGTCGAAAGTTAATATACTGAACAATCTAATAACAACAATCGACTCGTCAGTCAAAGGAAAAAATACGCAGCACAGACAGCGGTGGTTCATACTCTGTAGGAACCAAAACAGTAATCAGAAATTTTCCCAACCGACGTTGGAGTCTACACTACACTTTGATCCGGTGAGTTCGTTCCTTATTAACCAACATGTCACAAGTATTGGAACAGTATAAACGCCTAAAGGCACGTAGAACTGCATTGAAAGGTTCAGCTACGCGAAAGTTGCAACGATTAAACGAACTTCCCAAACAAGAGTTTCCTAATAAAGCTGCTTTTGACCAAAGTGCTGCGTCACTACAACAAACCCTAACTGATTTTCGCACTGTTCTAAATTCTATGACTGAACTTTGTTATAAACTACCTGAAGAAGAATTTGATGCTGTTGAAAAAGACTTACAAGACAATGAAGTGGCCTTAGAAAACGACGAAGCCCTCGCAATTCAAATTATATGCGAGTTTGATTCTACGCTTTTAAAACGTGAGCTATTAAGTGCCAAAGTGACCGCGCCTGCTCCTAAACCGGAAGTTAGCAAACCTAAATTCAAGCCACGAGATTTAACCGTACCCAAATGGAATGGCGACCTAGTGACTTTGAATGCTTGGAAACATCAAATTAATGATTATTTTAAATTGACTGGCCTAACTACCGACTCTGAACAACTTGCCATTTTGCTATATCAAAATGTTTTGCCTACCACTTTGCAATCTACCCTGCAAGACTGTACTAAAGTAGACGGCGCAAATGGTGTATGGGATAGACTTGATAATAAATACCCTGCTAACTCCATTCCAAGAGCTATTTTGCAACGAATGAAAGAAACTAAGCCTATGAATTCTGGTGGAGCCCGTGAAATGCGTCGCATTTTAGAGCAAATTAAAGATTTTGCCAGACACTCTAAACTTGCTGATTGTGCGCAAGAATTAACTTGCAATTCTACCTTGGACTTAATTGAACAAAAGTTAACTACTAATTTGGTGCGTAATTTTCGACGCTGGCTACTTAAAGAACATCGTGATCACGTTGCTTCCGTTGATTTGATGATAACCTATTTACAAAGCGAAACTGAATTAGAAGAACGATTAATGAAAATACAAACCGTGAACAATCATAGCAAACCTAGTAGTTCTACTGTTAATCAAGTCCGTTCCAATTCTTACGATTGTTGTGTTTTATGCAATGAGTCTAAGCATAGATTTGTTGATTGTAATGTATTTCGAAACAATTCACCACAACAAAGAACTGACGCTATGCGTAAACATGGTAGATGCTTTACCTGTTTGGCACCTATGCACCGAACACCAAGAGATTGTCGTTATCGTAGACGATGCGCCACGTGCGGTAAATCTCACCACACTATGCTTGCCTGCGTGCCATTAAATTCTAATCAAAGCAGAAGCGCTAACAGTCAATCGCCTGCAAACCTCAATGTTAATGCTAGCGAATTCGAACCAAAAAGTCAAAACATTCGTTCAGCAAGTCAATTGGAATTGAATGTTAGATATTCACCTTCAACCATTGTTGAGTTATTAGACAGTAGCGGTGTGTGGCACAAAGCTATCGCTTTACTCGACTCTGGAAGCGACGTAACTTTAATTAAACGTGACTCAGTAAAAATGCTGAAGTTAAATCGTACCTCACATAACTTCAAGTTTGGCACCGCCGGAGGAGGATACTGCCGTGAAGACACTGCTATTGTTTCTTTGTGGGTCCGTAAATATGACGAACCGTCATTTCGTTATAAAATCACGGCTGTTGAGCTTGAAAAACCGGCCCACGACATTCCTAAATTAGACGATCAGATTTTCAAACAACATTCTTATTTAAAACCCATTCAAAGTAATATACCAGTCGATGATACCCAAATTGATATTTTGATTGGATTTGACTATGCAAATTTAATGAAGGCCACTGGTTATGTACAACACCCATACGAACCTGACAATTTTCCTACAGGAGTTGAAACTCCACTTGGGTGGTATATTTTTGGTCCCAAATCGAACATGTCGCCTAGTGACAAGATAAGAATGGTTCACCGTGTTTACGTCGAAGATAGTTCGCGAAACTTTCAATCTATGTATGAATCAGACGTATGTGGCGTTAAACCTACTCGTATATGCGCATGTTCAGATAAGGAAGTAGCGGAAGCGCAGTTTTTAAAGCACGTCAGAAAAACTATTCGCAAGACTGAAGACGGAAGAATTGAGGTTTCACTTCCTTGGAAGAAGGGATTTCCGGAATGTTTGGACTTCAATCGAGACGTGACATTCCACAAACTAAAGTCACTGGAGAACCGACTGGTAAAATCCAATCTATTGGAATGTTACAACAAAGAAATGCAGCTTATTCTTGACGAATATGCTGAACCGGTGCCGCGAGACGATGTCCTCAACAACAAAGGCTGGTACATCAACCACTTTCCTATACTGCGACCTGGCAAATCAACATCTTGTCGGATTGTCTGGAATTCAGCAGCAGTCTTCAGAGGTGTATCTTTGAACGATGGTCTCTTTAAAGGTCCAGATTTACTGAACAACCTATTTTGTGTCCTACTCGTTTGGCGTAAAGAGGCGATTGCAATCACTGGCGACATTCGAAAAATGTTTAACCAAACACAGTTTGCTCCTCTTTCCTTAAAATTACGTTTGTTACTACAGTCGTTATGGCAGCAACGCGTATCTTGGGATGAAGAACTGCCGAGCTCAATCTATTCATTATTTTCGCAAATGTTGCAAGAAATTCAAGACCTTAAAGACTATCGAATTCCTCGTAGACTTGTACCCGATCTAATCACAAATCCGATCGAGTTACACGGATTTTGCGATGGCGGAGAACTAGCATATGGAGCCGTCATTTATTTGCGTTTTCCGACTGAACTAACCTTTGATTTGAGATTTGTATGTGCGAAAGCTTACGTTGCACCACTTAAAAAACGATCTATACCAAGATTAGAATTAATGGCTGCTGTTATTCTCGTTAGATTAGTCGCTGTTGTTAGAACTGTTGTTAATGTTGAAAATATTACATTGTGGACCGACAGTGCTACCGTACTTAGTTGGTTGCATATGCCTGCCTCCAATTTCAAACCTTTTGTTTCCACCCGCGTACAGGAGATTTTAGAAACTGTGCCTGAAGCTCCCGATTGTTTTCGTTACGTCAAATCTAGCTTAAACCCTGCTGACGCGCTTACTAAAAAAGCATCAAACCTGAATTCGTCGTTATGGCACCAAGGCCCGGAATTTTTGTTGCAGAGTACCGAACATTGGCCTTGTGAGTAACCGTCTCAGGACGTCATGGCATTTGCAAATGAACATAAGAAAAACCCATTGTTTAATGAGCTCAACCTTGATGTTACTGATGATTTCGAGAATCATTTGCTGAAGCGAATCAGTTCCTGGACAAAACTGATCAGAATCACCACGTGGCTAAAAAGATTTAAACTTAAAAATCATTTAAAATCTTCTGTGTTGACTCCTATTGAATTACAATGTGCTAAATTTAGTTTGTTTTGGCTCGCACAAGCCGACTTGAGAGCCCCTGACCATCAAAATAAGCGCAAAAAACTGAACCTTGTACTTTCTGATGATGATGATTTTAAACTTCTCAGAATTCATGGACGATTGAACAATTTTACCGACTGTGAATTATTTTTCAACGCTAATCCCATTGCTTTACCAGCGAAAAGCAAAATAACCAAACTGTATGCCGAGCACATCCATCGAAGCCTCGGACATTTAGGCTATCGTGTAGTGCTTGCAAATTTACGCCAAGTTGGTGTGTTTATTTTACGCGGAAAACAATTGCTCAAATCCATTGCATCAAAATGTATAAAATGTCGTATTAACAGACGTAATTTACTGCAACAGCAGATGGGACAGTTGCCCCCTTTTCGCTTGAAACACCACTGTCCTCCATTTAGCTCCGTATCTCTCGATCTATTTGGCCCTATTAAGATCAAAAAAACTCGAAATGTAACTATTTCTGCATGTGTTTTGGTCATCGCTTGCAATACAACGAGAGTTGTCCACCTTGAAATTGCTGAGACACAATCCACGAATGACTTTTTGTTGGCATGGAAGCGTTTTGTAACTAAACGTGGCGTTTATCCTTCGCACGTTTACAGTGACCAAGGAAAAACATTTGTCGGCGCTCGAACTACTTTGCAACAATGGTTTGGTAATTTGGATAAACAGACTATTTACGAGCGTATGGCTGCCAAAGGTACCGAATTTCATTTTACCTGGGATTTAAACACTCCAAAAGCAAGCCATATGAATGGTTCTATTGAATCCTTAATTCGTAGCTGCAGGAAAGCTTTTAATGCGACAACTGAGTATTTAAAACGCTCGTATACTTTTTCCGAATGGGAAACAATTGTTGCTGAATCTAACTATCTTGTTAATTCTAGACCTCTATTCCCGAAATCTGCAGAAGACTTGAATGAAGATCCAATAACTGGAAATTCACTGCTTTTTCCCTACGGACAATGCTCGGTACCACCACTTCCAGACGATGAGGCGATTCACTTGAAAAAATGCATAAAAGCTGCTCAAACTTTCGTGAACTTTTTTTGGAAATCGTGGCTCAACAATATGCCGCCACACCTATTGTTCCGTTCGAAATGGTTTCGACCACGTGAGAATTTAAAGGTTGGCGATTATGTGATTGTACTCCAACCTGGTCTCAAAGGCCAAGCGGCTCCAAGAGGCTTATGGGAACACGCAATTGTCACGAACACTTTTCCTGGAGACGACGGACTAGTTCGCAAAGTTGAGTTAAGACTTTCGGGACAAAGAACATTGACAAGACCCATACATAAACTGTGTTTGATCGCAACTTTCGAAGAACTTTCTTCTTCAGACTAATCATGCTAAAATATGTTCTGTTGTCATCACTGTAAATTCGTTGTGTTCTGATTAAGCCTAATAATTTTGAGTGTAAATTTATTATCGTTGCTCATTTCAGTTCCGCACTGGGAGGGAGTGAATTGGTTTTTTAAATTTATTTTATTTTGTTAAAGCCTCTGGTATTCGAACCTAGTTTATCAATTTTCATCTACGTCTGATTTGTTGTTGATTGTTGACACTGAGTGACCTTACGGCATCGCGTGATGACGACGTCACGCAATTCGGCTGTACTTAGTTTAAATTAGTTGTACCAGCGCAAACTCGCCCTTTTTGGATCGTTATTTGACTGAAGCGAAACTATTTATTTTTTGGAGCTTCAGAAATCTATGAAATCAATTGAATCTATGAAATCTATTGAATCTGTGAAATCGAACTGTTTGCTACTGTATCGTCGATCTATGCTGCTGCAGTGCTGCTGTCAAAACTTCTGATTACGAGGTCGAAAGTTAATATACTGAACAATCTAATAACAACAATCGACTCGTCAGTCAAAGGAAAAAATACGCAGCACAGACAGCGGTGGTTCATACTCTGTAGGAACCAAAACAGTTTTGTTAGTGTTATTGTAAATATTCTCTTTCCTCATCATCGTGAGAGTGCAACAGACCAGGTGAGCATTTTTGCTTTTCCGTTGCATCCTACAGCGGAGTTATTTAATCTTGTCAACTGCTGTTTTATATTCTGCATAAGAGCGCTGAAATAAAATTGAATTTGATTTGATTTGTTAAAACAAGCGGCGCGAACCTTTTGCCTTTATTGAAAAACAGAATGCAGTCCCTTCAGCACACTTTTTTGTTCTTTATTTGAATATATGTCCTACGTTATTATCTTTGCGGGACTACTGAACTTGAATGAGAATGACAAACAATTTGACTCCCTGAACTCTGAAACAAACGGTTATAATTACATACTTCCGTTAAAAAAATATTTGCAATATTTCTGTAACTGCGAGGTTATAATAATGTTTCAAAACTTCTATTACTGCAGCCTTCAGCGTTGACATCATATGCCTGTCTCAACAATACGGTGGCGAATCGTTATTTTTGAGTTGGAATAGATCTTCTTTATTATTTTTTTATTTTTTTTATTTATTCACACATTTTTTTATTTAATAGGAGTTGGATTCAAATATTGACTCCGCTTGCTTTTCGCAAAAAAAAAAAAAAATCCGCCTTAAGAGCACGTGGTGACTGGTGAAAAAGACTGATTGCAGTGCCGTTTGTATCTGAGTTAATCTGTGATTAGAAATGGAGCGGAAATGCATTATAAGTTTCAGAATTAGGGTTGTTACATGTGATAGAGTGCTACTAATTCCAGGTTTAGTGAAGTCAATAACGGAACGTGCTTTTTTGTAAGACCCTGTGTCGAAAAGTGTACTGATAGGTTACCGGTACGATCCTATGAAAGCCTGTATATGTACGCTGTACAGATATAACCTATACACTGTACATGTATCTGTTAAAATTGTGCTCGATGTAGTTGGCGATGTAATCTGGTAATTTAAAAGTGATTTTGTAAGAGTACTGGTACATAATCGGATAATCCAGTGTTGGTTTCTGTTTTGACTCATTTTGAAGAACGACAGAGGACTTTAAATCAGAGTTTGGCTGGGGTAAAGGTTAGGGTTATCAAGTCCTTTGTACTTTGCAGTGTTTAGTACATCAATTTAAAGTTCTTTGTCAACCTTTGCGCTGTTGCGGTGTTAAGTAGAATCCCATTTAAAACGAAATGCTATCGGTATGTGCACTAAGCATAGAGAATATATTTAGAGCAAGAAAATGAAGCAAGTAGGCTATTATAAACCTAACATGCACTAGGCTATATTTACAAGCTCAAGTTAATGGGATAATTTATCAGAAATCCGCGACCTCTTTGCGGTACCCCCAGCCCCTGAAACGGGTCCTATTAAAACCTGCAGAAGCACAAAGACCGCTAGCGGCACAATTGAGCTATTACCGGTACGGAAAGTTGCAGGAACACAAGGAGCGGGAGCGCAAGGAACTCAAACCTAACAGCCTAACTCTAACTGAACCTAACCCTAACCGAATGTCCGAACCTAACCCCAACCAAACCTGACCTCCCATTGAACCTAACCCTAGTCTGCTAGTGTGCTCCTCGGGTTCCTAATTGCGCCTCTCACGGTCCTTGTTATCTTTGTGGTGTTTGTGCTTCTCGGTCCTTGTGAAGTTGTGTTTGTGGTCCTTGTGCCCCTGCAGGTTTTAGCAATGCTGCCTGAAACTGCGCAATCCCCAGTTTGAAGACCAGTGAACTAGGCCAGGAGTCGGCATCTTTTTAAGCGCAGCGTGCCCTTTTTTGATAGTGTCAAGATAGAAGCTTCTCCGCATGCCAAACGGTTGCTCTATTTTCTTCTAAAAATGTCAGTGCAGACTGAAAAAAAAGGTCCTTACCTCTGTAGATGTCCTTCCACGGTATTCTCTGAAAATCTCTGTAGACCCCCAAAAACAAGAGGTCTACAGAGATTTTCAGAGAATAGTCTCTGAAAATCTCTGTCAGAGAAAGTCCTCACTTCTTTAGATGTCCTCTTATTCTCTGAAAATATCAGTGTAGGCCAAAAAAAAGTCTTCACGTTGGCAGATGTCCTATCTACTAAGAACTACTAAATAATTGAGTGGCTTTTGAACCCAGAACACTGAAATCTACTCATAGATTCAAAAGTAAATTTGTTAAATCTTAAGAGCTTACAATTTGCTTGCGCATGGAATCGCTTCGCGTGCCATGCAAAACCTTTCGGCGTGCCACTTCTGGCACGCGTGCCAGGGGTTGCCGACCCCTGAACTAGGCTATAGTCAGACTGCAGAGAAGGCAGCAAGAGAAAAATACTGACTAGCAGTTTATTTTTTTTAAGCTTTCAAAAACGAGAACCTTTTTCCAATTATTTATGGCAGTGTCTATTTTGCCGTCAAATAGCTTTTAGATCTATTTTGCCGTAAGTGACGTCGTGGGTTTTTAAGCGCCATTTTGTGCTAGATTATCACGACTTCTTGATAGCTCAGTGGATAGAGCGCAGCGTATAATGGGAAGCGCTGAACTAGTTTTGGGTTCGATTCTCGTCGCGGCTTCGGTTCGTTTGTGATCGGTTCGACTCGTATTCGTGTGACCTGGGGTTAACAATCGGGTTTGTGAAGACATTAGAGAAGAATATGATGTAATATTTGTGTGACATGGGGTTACGGTATGCAGCTACGGCAAAATAAACCTAAAAGCCATTATGCCGTTAACGGCAAAATAGACACTTTCATTATTTATTTATTTATTCAGCCTATTTATTTGAATACAACACAATGGTGAGAGAATTCACATTCAATCACACTTGCAAGTGAACAATTAAGATCTTACTTGAAATTTTTACACCTACCAGTACCTTTACCACTATAAGTTCAATTTTTTTTTTCATTTTTGTCCTGCAACGGTATTGCTAAAACCTGCAGGTGCACAAGGATCACAAGGGCCGAGAAGCACAAGAATCACGTGGAGCACAAGGATCACAAGGACAAAAAAGATCACAAGGACCGCTAGGGGTGCAATTAGGAACGCATGGAGCACATTAGGGATAGGTTCGCAGGTTCGATAAGAGTTAGGTTCAACGGGGGTCAGGTTTAGTTGGGGTTAGGTTCGGTTAGGGTTTGGTTCGGATTAGGTTCGATTAGGGTTAGGTTCAGTTAGGGTTTGGTCGGTTAGGTTTGAGTTCCTTGCGCTCCTTGTGTTCCTGCAGCTTTTAGTAATAGCTCAATTGCGCCACTAGCAGTCCTTGTGATCTTTGTGCTCCTGCAGGATTTAGTAATAATTCACTTGCACCCCTAGAGGTCTTTGTGATTCTTGTGCTCCTGCAGGTTTTAGCTCGCCCCTCCTGCAATGTTCGATTTTTTTTCATTTTTTTCCTCCTGTCACCTGGCCACTAGAAAGCAACGGAGGCAATACAGCGCTATGCCTTCGGGCATAAGGACAAATCTAGACTCAAATAGGAGTTGCTCTTGCTTTGGAGTTTTCTACTTGAATTTTGCTTCTAACTTCTTCAATTTGCTGCTTGTTAGATTACACCAAGCGGAGATAATTGTCGTAAAGCATCTTATCGAAGGACGCAACAACTAGACAACGAGGATTGGGTGGTAGTTGAACCATCAATTTTGCGATCATGATCGTCGTAAAATTGACGCTCCAAACTACTCAGCCACACTGTCGATACTGCCTTAAATCTTTCATTTTACCTTTGTTTGTTCAACATAAAAGCTTCCAATCTACTACCGGTACCACCCTATATGCTGATCTACTACCACCCTACATCGGTACCGGTATGTAACGTCTAGTATATACCGGTACCGATACTGTACCAGTGTACCGTGTAGTATCAGCCCCTAGGTGCGGTTAGGGTTGGCTTAGAATTACGTTTGGTTAGGGTTAAATTTAGTCAGGGTTAGGTATGGTTTGGGTCAGGTTGTAAATTAGGTTAAGCTGTTCTTTGTTATGGTATGATTCCAAGTCCTTTGTTGTTCTTTGCGGTGTTTAGTACATAAATATGAGGTTCTTTGTCGTCCTTTGCAGTGTTTCAGTTCTTTGCGGTGTTTAGTAGAACCGGTTTCAAATGTGCATGGATGTTACATTAGCTAAACTATTACTTCTTTTTGGCTGCGGAACAGTGTTCTCTCTAGAGTGAGAAATTTGAGGAAAATGCGAAATTTTTGGGCAAATTTTACTGATTTTAACCCAGAAATTAATATTATATAATGCAAAACTGAAAAACTTTAACAAAAAATGTGAATATTTTTATGCAAGACTGTAGCTTGTGTCTTGGAAAAGCAAATTTAATGCAAAAAGATATGTAAAAGGGGTCCTCAAAGTAGTGAAATTTTGGGGCAAAAATTTCAATGAATTCATCATTAGGGCAAATTGGCACTGGTCAAAATCCTAGAGGGAACAATGCTGCTGAACTAGAATTTATGCTTAAAAATGAAGGACTGTAAGTAATAGAAAAAAAAATCCTCAGGACCGTGAAGTCGAAATTTTGAAAAAGTTTTGAGAACCACTGGTCTATTTAAATTGAAGAACCAAATTATAAAATCATTTTACTACTGGTAGCTATATGTGGTACACAGGTCTGCTGGTACAATTAATTGTTTATTCAAACTACCGGAATAACAGAGATCGAACTACCATTTTAAAGAATTGTTTAACTAGTACATAATAGTATCAGGAATAAGCATGCCAACTTTCATTGAAAATTATCGATTGTACATTACGCAATTGATACAGAAATTATTGTACATCGGTACCTGTATATACCCTCTTCTAAATTGTCTTTCTAATGCAGCATGGATAACACTGGTCAACACACAAATTTTTGCCGAAGATATTTCAACGGTTTTACGGTATATCAGGTGCGCTGATTCCGAAAATGGCCTTATTCTTGCTGAATTGGCTCTAGTTTTCGAGATAAATGCATTTTTTATGAAAATATTGCTTAAGTAGAAAAACAGCATTGCTGTCCGTTTATGCCTATTTTAAGCAATGCTGTTGGCTTCAATTCTCTTTGCATAGTGCACTCATTGATAAAACTGGTGGCAAATAGTGTGTAATCTTGACAAGAATTTTCCTCTATTTTTGAAGATTTGAGATTTTAAAACTCGTTATACCATTACAACACCAGCCATGTTGACGTTTTGTTGTTTTTCATTCTGACTTTTAAGCTTTGCATATCGCATTTTTAAAACATCTGTTTACACCATTTTCCATGCAATAGCAGAGTCATGTTACATGCTGTCAATAAATCCTGAGTATGATACAAGTATACAAAATATTTAAGGCAGCAATGAAAATTTTATGAAATACATGTCTTCAGTAGATACCACTTGCGAGAAACAGGTCGCAAAACAATACAAGGCTCAAACTTCGCCTTATCAAGCTTCAGTTACTGACAATAACAAACTGCGCCCCAATGGCGGATCCAGGAGGAGGGCAGGGGGGCGATAACAGCCTAAAACAACAGCATTTCTCTAAATTTTCTGGAAATTTCGATAAATTTTAAGCGATGGATCAATTTTTGGGAGCTCGCCCTCATAAAACTAGTGTCTGGATCCACCCTGCTGCGCAATGCTAAGAAACTTGACAAATCTTTGCAGATGACAAGCATGCCAGGTTATTTTAAGTGCGAAAGTCAGACGAAAGTCAGAGATGGCAGGGTTGTTGGAGGAATTTGAGGTGAGTGTTGGACTGTTGGTGCGCATCAAAGGTCTGTGCTATCACCACTAATATTTGCTATTGTGGCTGATGTTGTGACGAAAGATGAATGAAAAAGATCATAATTATTGAATGACATTTTGTACGCTGATAAGCGAAAATATGGAGGATTTATGGGCAAGGTTCCAAAGGTGGAGAAGTGCAGTGGAAGGCTAGGGATTAAAAGTAAATACTGGTAAGAGTAAAATGATGGTGAGCGGTGCAGAAAATGCAATTGCACTCAGCAAAATGAAGCCTCGTGGAATATGCGAAAAAGGGTTGTGTCTAATGCAGTGTGTTGCACACCGAGGAATAAATGAATGCATGGTAGATGCACCAAAACGAAGAAGGTAACCTGCAGTTTTGCTCGCCATTTTATTTATGGAAAGCGCAAAGATCTTGGAGAAGGCAAGAGAGAACCAGTGGAGGTATTATGCGATGAAATAGCTTTCTAAAGCTTATGACCATTGGTTCTTTATCACGAAACAAAATCTTTTTGTCAGCACAAACAGCTCTTATCTGTAATATATTTTGCCGTTATTTATTAATTAGTGTAAAGGATATATCTCAAAAACTAAAGCCAATTCAGCAAAAAGAAGGCCATTTTTGGAGTCAGCGCACCTGATATACCATAACACCGTTGAAATATCTTGGGCAAACAGAAAAAAATTTTTTTTGTTGAGCTGTGTAGTTGTTGTAATGCCATTACAATGATCTTGCCACCCACATTATTATGACTTTATGAGTATGCTATGTCTCTTTTACTTTGACAGAAGTTCTGGTAAGCCTGAATACACTCTGACACCGTACATTGCAAAAAAAGCAAAATTGCTTTGGTTGGGGTTTGGTGCGGTTAGGCCCCAGGTTCAGTTAGTGTTGGTTTGCTTAGGATTAGGTTTGGTCTGTCGGTTAGGATTAAATTTAGTAAAAGTTCGGTTCAGCTACAACCTTAACTGAACCTAATCCTAACCAAACCTAATCCTAACTCAGGGGTCGACAACCTGCGACTCCATAGCCACATGCGGCTCTTTGAGTCCTCAGTTGTGGCTCTTTGTGGAGGTAAACAAAGATCTTTTTTTGGAATCCTTTTTCGAATAATTGAAGTTTTTTGACCTGAAAGTAGTTTGCGGTTCTGTGTGGATTTTGTATTGTAACAATTGGGGACTAATTTGGTATTGTAACAATTGGACTGATTTAACTTGGTTTGGTACAAAAAGTTGCCGACCCCTGCCCTAATCGAACCTGGGGGCTGATACTGGACATCACCCGCTTTACTGTGAGTAAGCTGTAAGCATGGTTGTTGGCCCATTGCATTAAACTTTGCGAAGCATGATAATTTTTTTAAAACAACGCTGTTTTCTAAGAAGTACCGGTAGCAAAGCTTAGCTACTGTCAAAAACGTTACGCTTAAATCTGGTACTGAATATTAAGACCTACTATAAAATGCAGATTGTCGCATGCCACAAATTTGTGATTCCCTTCTAGCAAGGTAGCGCAAGGCAACTCAACAATTTTTATAGAAATGGTTAAAGATATAAGCTTTTTAACCGTGTGTTCAGATTTAGCCTGGAAATGGAAGTCCAGACTGTCTATACACATACCTCTCAGCCATCTCGGCAATACCAGTACCGGTATATATAGTAAAATATTTTTAGCTCTGTAAAGATTTTGCTTTTCAGAGTTCATGGTTAGAAAGCTTACGGCAAAAATTTAAATGTGCTCGACGAAAGATTTTGTTTTCTCAGCGCGAAAAAATATCGCTCAAACAGCACCAAAAAACGAAAGAAACACATTAGTTTTGCAAGTTTCTACACCTACTCTGCTACGAGCATGGCAGAATGCTAAACGACTGGTCTGAGTGATATGATAAGTTATACTAATTTCATTTGCAGGATTTACAGTATTATACCCGGTAAAATAAAATTTTATTCCTCATTGGTGAATAGTTAGACTCTGGATTTGATTCCAAGTGGGGTTAAGCCAACAGCTTAAAATTGGTATTCATAGCTTCCCTGCTGGAGAAACTAGCTGGTATGTAGTAGCTTTTAGAGCACAAGGATGACGTCATTTCGAAACCAAAAGCAACTAGTGCTAGGTTCAAGTATGCTTTGTTATTAAGTATAATATCATATATTTTATCAAATATACTGGTACGGTACTAGTACTTTAAGTAATTCGAGTAATTTTGGAAATAGACTATATACAGTACTGGTATGCTACATTTAAAACACTTTTCTTTCTCGTTTATTTGTTAGCTTGCAAAGTATCTACGTCCAAAGATAGTAAATGATCAATAATCTCATCACTCAAATATGATCTTAATATTAAAATAAACAGTCCAGCAGCAGTGAAACCTTTCAGTTTTGAAAGAAGAGTGTAGAAGTAAGGGTAGTCTAGTCATGTAACTGAGATACACTTAAAAGTTTTGGAATCTTAGAATTTTGTCACAATACGTTTTAACACGGGGGCAGGCCCCTTTTCATACCAGTGGGCCAAAATCAACCAATTCTGGTTGAGGCGGGCCGCACATTTTTATCAACAGGAAGCTGTTGGCCTAATTCTTGCTCACAACTAGCTGGGAGACCTTTTTTTGGAGGTCTTTGCTTCAAAAATGTATTGTTGCGCATTTCAGATTAGTTTGTGGATAAGCTCACTAAAAAATAAAAAAGGTCATTGCCTGGTCAATGGTGCAGCTGCCAGAGCTGTTCTGGGATCTGCAGATTTTTCAGGTGTTTGTGCAGGAAGAGGTCGCAGGCCAGATCTGGCTCGCCCCTCGGATCTGCTGACAGGTTTTAAACAGAACATGTTTTAGTTTGTCATACTTGAAAAGTCATATACCGGTACATGCTTAAAGTTCTCAAGAATTATTTACATTTTAGTTACTACTTATGCTTAGTAAAAAGCAAAAATTTTATGCTTATCATACTTACTTACTTACTTGAGCCCAGAACTACAGGCAACACTCAACACTCTTTGAAATGGTCCGATAGTGTTAAATTTTTTACCGGCTCAGCGCAATGAGTCTTAGCGCGCAGGTGAGACATATGAATATCAAACTTCAATTAAGTTGTGATAGTGTGGCCCTGATCAATTGATTGAGTGGCCCAGGAAAAGTCTCAGTTGCAAAAGTATTATTGTATACAGGGTGACCCAAAAAAAAACGGGCCCCAATTTTAATTATTCTAAATACACGGGGCCCGTTTTTTTTGGGTCACCCTGTATTATAGATGCAGTGCATATATCTATACCTAACTATTTTCATCGAATAATTCAGCCCGTACATTGTTAATATTATGAAATTAAGTTACTGTCATAAAAAAAATTTTCTTCTTGCTGTAGTCTGCGAAGGACAATTCAGAAGACAAATACAGAATCCAGAAACGTATTGAGACCATACAGAAAGAAATAATAAAGTCAGTGTCCAATCGACACCTTTCCTTCGTTGATGATTGAATGAACAAAACTCGTTCTATTCGCCAAGATGAAGTGAAACAACTTGTTCCGGTAAAAAGTTAGCTGGAAAAATATACTCCGCTGAGTGGAGGAAATGGTTTAATGGAGTAAGTTTTCATATTAGGTTTTTGTAATACTTTAAAAGTTTTGCTATTTGTTCATTTCTCGCCTGTTATTTATATACCTAATTTTTTTTTAATTATTTAATTGCATTTTATCTTTCTCTAGTGTTTTTCCCAATGGCACAACAAGCAAACTTGTGGGCTTGCTTCACACTGCTGAGTGCTGAACGTTAAGCACGGAAGCTTGAATACCAATTTTTAAGTTTTTGGTTTGACCCGACTCGGAATCGAACCCCGAGTCTATTCTGCCGATCCAGAAGTCGGCTTTTTATCCAATCGGTGATATGATTGTTTTACCGGAAGCTGCATTAGAGAAGGTTCAAAGTGAGTGTATTTAAAGAGGTGTTTATTATAGGGTTAAAGTCATACTGAAGTTGCGACTGCATTCTGATATTATTTTTAGATAAGTGCTGAAATGGATGCAATGTGGATAATGAACTGTCTGAACCGAATTGAAGATAACAAGTTTCGGTTTCTTAGCTACTCAAAAAACAAAACAGAAGTTGTCAGAGTTCAGTAAACAATTTATGACTTCAGGTAAAAGTTCATTTTTATTGTCATAGTGGCACAGTAGGTGCGTTTAGTTGGGGCCCAGCTGCGCAGAGCGCGACTTTTAACTGCAAACCCTCTTGCCTTGTTAAGCTCGGCCCCACAAGAGCGGTTAAACTCGCCAGTTGGTAGACCCGGCGTCATACCTTGTTACGACTGTTTCCATTTTGTGTTAATCCAGCATGATTTAGTGATTATGGTTTTGGTTGTATATATATTCAGTTGCATATTTATCCTTCTATCACGAGAAAGCGATCAACGCGCTATACAAGCTCGCTTAGGAGTTGCCGGCCATCTGTCTACCACACCAAGGTAGGGGAATCCCGCTAAGTGCCTTTCCCAACGGCACAACAAGTAAGCTTGCCGGCTTGTTCTCCACACTGTCCCTTTAATGCTGAGCGTCAAGCAGGGAAGCTGTGAATACCAATTTTAAAGTCATTGGTTTGACCCGACTTGGAATCAAACCCAAGTCTACAGCTCCCGAGGCAGACGCTCTTACTACTCGGCCATCTGAGCTGTTTAGTTATGAAGCGGTATGTTTGGGTTCAAACATTGGATTGAAAAGCTTGTAACGTTCATATGTTTAAAACTAATGCTGCGAGTGTAATAGTGTTTGCAATGTGCTCGCTGAGTCCCTACTTTAGCTGATATTGGAAAACTGCACTGCATTTCAAATTCTGTGTATAGAGCATCCAATTTTCTTCACATCATGCTGAATTCAAATTGGCTGGTTGGCGTAGTGGTAAGAAACATTGTTATCAGTGCGGGCAGGGGCGGATTCAAAGAGGGATGTGGGTGATGCATCCCCTTCACCAGCCATTTAAAAACATGTTTTTGATGAATACAATTTTTTCGATAATTTCAAATCTTTTCGATGACGATAACAATTAGAGATGTCCATTTCAGAATGATTAAGTATTCTAGAATATTTCCAAATCTTTTTTTTCAAATCCAGAATTTCGATTCCTGAACCGTATCCTAAATCTATGAAATGGCCGTTACTTCTATTTCGATAACACTTCAGCACGCAACCGCTCAACTACTGCCAAACAAAAAAACATTCACTTGTTTTATTTTTAATGAGTTTGTAACCAGCGCAAGGATTACAGCACTGTAGGTTCGGAGCATTGAATATACACGCAGTGGCGTAGCCACTGAGCTAGAAGCGGCCATGCCCCTCTTAATTTTTGGAAACAAAAGAAAAAATACTGCTCCAGTGTATATACAAGCGGTGCATACTACACTCCATGGCCCTCCGACGATCATCGCATGATCACACACACACGAGGCCGAGCGCGCACTTGCGTTTATGCGCAACGTCTGAAAAGATTTATCAGGCGCAATTTTTCTTTACAATTAAACAGAATCCTAAATACGGTACCGGTGCAAAATAGGATTCGGTTCCGCAGGGTTTGATATTCTAAAATAGACATCTCTGACACCAATAAGCCTTACGTTCTAACCACGCATAATTGAACATTTACGAACAAAATGCATCGTATTTGGTGAAACACTCGGATTTAGGGGCCTGAAATAAAAAAAATGGTTTAAAAAGTAGTAAAATGGCTACTACAGTGTTTATGTAAATTTTCAAAGCTTTTCTAAGGGAGCATGCCCTCGTACTCCCTTAGAACCTTTTTTCTCAAGATGCTTCAAAATAATTCTGCCCGAAAAAACTGCGCTTGAAAACATGTCAAAATTTGGTGCCTCCTCCTTGAAAGAATTTCTGAATATGCCGCTGACATGAAAACATTTTTCAAAGGGCTTTTTCGACCTATTGTCGTTGTATTTAGTTAACATTGAACCTAATTCAAAATTTCATTTCCCCTCCCCACCAAAATTTTGTGGATCCGCTCCTGCATCTCTGACTGTGGTATCGAGTTCTTTTAGACCCCTCTTTGTATGCCGGGTGCTCCCCTGCATCCCGATCTTGTGCAGTTGTTTCGTTTTCACATTCCGCGTAGATGTGTATTTTAATAAGAAAGTTCTGTGACCAAGTAACTATACATAAACTGCAACTACATTTACCTCCATACAGGATTCATCCCTGTGCCTAGGGGTCGCTTTCTTCACAAATATTTCATCCTAGCAATTTTTTTGATTTATTTTTCGCATCTGTTACTTCAGTTAAGAAATGTTTACTTCAGTTTTTCAAAGAGTTACGTTGGTGCATCCAATTTGCGTAGTACGTCATTTATTTACATTACTCTTTAATTGCAGAAACCGTTGCCATATTTCCAGTCATCCTGGAAGTGCATGACTCTGTGTTTGAAGTTGCGATCGATGAAAGCCGCATCACTCAAACTGAAAGTTCGGACATTGCTTTGGCTTGCTTTATGGGATGCTATTGGATTTTCGACATCCAGTATCCCAAGTGCTTAATAAGATTGATGAGCATTCAAGTACTAATACTTCCAGGAGAAAGAGCAAAATTTCCAGTAAAGTTACATTGGTTTTCAAACCAAACTCCCAAAATATTGTAGATTTCCACTTTGATACAATTGTATGTCACTTAATAGTGATAATCGTTGTGTGTGTGTGTGTGCTTACATGTATTGTACCCGAATAATTGCTGCTGTTGTACATAACAAAAAAAAAACTGTAATATCTTCAAAGTTCGTTGTGATCTTTTAATCAAGATTGTGAGTGATAGCAGAATAAGCTGCCCTGACATATTTTGCTTTTTTAATGATTGCTATGTGTCGACACACGCTTGTCTAATGTCTACTACGGGACACAAAAAGCAAGCGTCTACTGAAGCATTATGGTGGTTGCAATGTACTGTAGATTGCTCGTTGTTTAATAAACCAGGCTGACATTGCCTGTGTTCCACTTTACAGATTGGTGAAACCATTAATGTTTTTTTTAATGCGAAAAAAAATTTTTAATAAGGTTCTTATGGCATTGGAATACCCTATGTTTTATAGCGCCTAAATTGGTGCTTTTTCTAACCTTAAAGGTTTTACGTGAACACCCTTAAAGGTTTTGTCGATAACCTTTTAGGTTGTTTAAAAAACCGGCGAAGGTTCGCCATAAGTTACTATTAGGTGTACAGAAAATCCTGAAAAGGTGTTTTTAAATACCGTTGGGGCTTTTTATCAAGCCCTTAAAGGTTGCGATGGACGAACCTTGTTAGTTCCAAACGATACTACAAAGGTTTTTTGGCGTGGATAGAAAAACCTGTACAGTGTTTTTTTCAAACCAATATAGGTTGTTTAAAAAACCATCTAAGGTCTTCTTGATGACAGAAAAACCCATGTTTTATAGCGCCTACTTTGGTTCTTTTTCGAACCCTTTTCGTTTCCAGTGTGCAGTAGAACTTTTATCTTTCAGATATTTTGCATACATCCAGTTTTTATGCTTTATGGATGAGAGAATGCCTGAGGTAATCCAGGATTTTTGAACGTTTTAAACTGCCTTCTGCTTAACGTTTTTTTGGGAAAATAAACATTCGTTAAATCATTCAACAAAGTTACAAGATGTTCAAGATTTTTACTATTTCTCATTTCTGATGTGTTTAGCGCGGAACTCAAGTCTTCAAGAAACAATTCAATGTTATCTTGGAATATTACGCGGCGTAGAGGACGGCTAGCTGTTTTTTCAATGGGATTGCATTTGACAATAGCACATATTGGTAGATGATCCGAAATATCTTCGGAAAATATAATTGGTGGGACATGTTTTTTCAATACCGAATTCGCATATATATGATCGAATATCGAGCTAGATGATTGACAAATTTTTGTTGGTTCATTTATCAGCTGCTCACATCCAGCGCTATTGATGTAATTGGCATAGTCGGAAATATTTTGCTGTGTGGTAGCTTTGTCGTGATTGATGTTAAAGTCCCCCATAACAATACAATTTTGATTACTTTTAAAGGATTAATAACACTGATAAACGCATCCTCAAAGTTTTTAATGATATTATTTGGATGTCTGCACACCGAACCAAGAACCAGTGTTTCATTGTTGTTTAGATTAACTTTAATCCAGACATCCTCACAACCATTGCATTTAATCTTGATTTGTGACAGTTGAGAACAAGTTAAGCGATCAAATACATAAATGGCGGAACCACCTGCTCTAGTTACAGAGTTGTTGCAAAACAATCGACAACCAGGTAGACTGCAATAGCTCAGTTTGCGATCGTTGAGTCGAGTCTCGCTCAAGCATATTATATCAACGGCTTTTGGAAATCTGTTTAGAAAGTTTGTAAAAGCACCAAAATTTTTTAGTAGGCTCACGATATTTACGTGAATGATAGCTATACGATCTTTAGATGAATTAGGAGGCAGCATATCCATACAATATTTTTCAAGGGTTTTGTATTCACAACTGCTATTATCAACAATGCTTATTCTAGAGCTTTGGATGAACATGGAGCGCAGAAAGGTAATACATAATTAACATACATAGAAATAAAAAACAATAAAAAATATAATAACAATGACATTCACTTACTACAACTTGTTCAAATCATTTTCTACTTTTACATGAATTTTATCCGAATTTTACATGAATTTTATCCGAATTTCTCAAATCTTTCGTTATGCTTGTTTTCTTTTCTTGAGTGTCAATAAACTGTAAACTGAATCCTCCGTTTCCCGTACGTAAATTTGTCCGTTGCTCGTCCAGATGAATTTGTAGTTAAGTTTTTTTGCTTTTTGTTTCGTGAGCCAAAATAATAATTTTCTTCTCTGAGTTAAGTTTTCATTGATAAACAAATGTTCCATTTTGTCTACCGGAAATGCTTCGATGGTTTTAGCTTTGAAGCGGCTGGCATAAATTTCATTCCGCTTGGTCCGACTGACAAAGCGTACTATGATGGTGGAGTGTTTTTTGCTGTCATTGCTAGACCTGGTTTTCCCGACCCGTTCTTTCTTGGGCAACCGGTGCGCAATTGTTACGTCTTCTTCCTCTAGTTTAACACCGAGAGAATTTGCTAACTCTAAAGTAGTCAGTGTCACATCTTCGTTTGGCATTTCGGGTACACCTTGCAGTTCCAAATTTTGCCGGCGGTCGTACTGCTCTAGTTCATCGATCTTTAAATCGTCTTCATCACGTTGTTTTCTTAAGACGTTAGTTTGTTTAATTCGGTAATGCTCTGCTTTTGCTGCTTGTTTGAAAGCAACGCATTCTTGTAACTTTTGTTCAAGTCATCGTTTTGGTTGGAGATAATTTGCTGGCTTTCGCGCAGAGTATTTACTTCAGTTTTTAAGGCTATAATTTCCGCTTCCAGTGGCTTAATAGCATTGGCTACCATGCCCTGTATCATTTCCTCAAGTTCTAATTGAGTCAGTTGTATCAGGTTCTCTGTAGAACTTGTTTTTTTATTCTTGCTTTTGCTGGTAGACATACTGCTGTATACTCTTGTTAAGAGTTTCAACTGAATAAAGCCGCACCTTATAACAGGCAGATATATGACAAGCACAAGGACCGCTAGGGGCGCTAGTGAGTTATTGGTAAGGGTTAGGGCCTAACCTTAACCCCGAACCCTAACCTCCCGAACCCAAACCCTGGCTGAATTCAAACAAGTTCCAAATATTTTGGGTACTGGGCAGTGTCTATTTTGCCAATAACGCCAAAACACTGATTGGCCAAAAAATTTAGGTTTGTAGGTTACCGGTAACCGATGTGTATGCATCATACGCAAGACAGTTGATTGGCTTGCATCCATTTTCACACCCGATTTTCAGAAAATTAGCAAATCAGTATCTTGCCGTTAACGGCAAAATACACTTCCTAGAATGTACTGGTATTTATTTTTTATTTTGGTGTAGGCTTCAATTCTTTTACCGGTACCAGTTCTACACTTTTCTGCTTTTCTCATTAGCCTTTAGCTCATAAGCACAATGTCTACTGCCTAGCAAGATTTCAATTTTGTCCTCTCACTTCCAAAGCCAACCAGAATAAGCTTGGCAGACTAGCAAAACCAGTGGCAATTGCCAAACTTCAGCAGTCCCTGTGCTTCAACCTGGCAATGAAGCTACATGACGTCACAGGGTGTTCACTTTTCAAAGTGAACGCCTTGAATGACGTAGACCAGTGCATTAGAATGCTGCTGATCGCTTTTTTCTTTTTTCATTATTTTTAATGGTGTATTATAGTCTAGGCGTTCACTTGGGTTGGGTGAACACCCTGGTTGACGTCAGTTTAAAATAAATCAATTTTTATGGTAATCGCAAAAATTGCAACTATTAAATTATTTTAAAGGATAAAGTAGTAAAATTTACTTTATGAACGAAAAAGTTTATTACAAAAAATAAAAAAGATTATAAAAAGTTCGAAAAAAGTATTTTTTGGAAATGTCAGGGTGTTTACTGAACACCTTGAACACCCTGAGAATACGCCACTGCTGGGAATGAAGGTTTCATAACACTGTGTCCAGTTTGACCGGGCCGGGACTTCTCATCGATCTAAGCAGATATTTTGATAAAAATTAACGCGTGGTGAATATAATGAAGACGCTGGCTTTCTGGAATTTCTGACAAAAGATTTTGGCTTTAGCGTTTTTGTCATTGCCCTAATTCAAATTTTTTCTAAACAAGTTTGATTTTTACGAAAACCAATCATAAAATGTCACGATACCCAACAAATGCGCTGGCATCGGCCCACTGCTATTCACTTTGTTTCCATATTTTTTGTGCAATCGGTAGCGAACATAGGCATGAAGTTGCTTGTACAAAGGTGCAATCTCTTCCCATAAAGAATCAATTTCTTCCTCCAAGTTATCCACTTCATACGAAGATCGCCAAAAGTGTCCCAAATCTTTATAACCTGAATATGATATGTAAGTAACTATTATGTTAAAATATCATTTAGTGCTGGGGTGCACAACAAGGAGCGCGCGTACCAAATGTGGTACGCTTAAGCTGACACGCGGCACGCGAACGTTTTGGCAAAAAGCAATTCTTAAGTTTATAGTAAATTTTAATAACTCATGCTTATATCGAAATGAACTGAAGTCACCATATTTACCCAGTACACACGCATTTATGGACATTAAATTTTGCAGAAAATACTTCGTCATTGCGAGTTGAACTTTTGAAGTTTAATAGTAATGGTAAGAGTTTTACAAAGGTTCGCTTATGATTCTAACTACTATTTCAAAAGCGGCGTGCGAGAAGATGATATTGAAAACTTTGGCACGTGTTCTTATTTGAGCTGAGCACCTCGGCTTTAATGAGTAATACGCACGCAGCAACTGAATATTCAACGGATCTTTTTTTGCTGTTGGGCATTGAAATATTTTTTGAATTTTACGATTTCCAAATCTACAACCAAATTTTTAAAATTTTAATTTATCGTACAAGCGTAAGTACGCGATGATGTGTTAGCAGGTCTTAATCTTCGACCGCTTCTCCGCCGACAAAAAGTCTTCCCATTTTACAAGCACAAAACTAGACACTAGCTGAGACTTTAGGGGCTTCTGCCAAGGATTCCCAACCACCCAAAAAGATTTTGTCAAGGGTGGTTTCGTGTTTGGTACGTCACACTTAACCAATTGAAGTAGTTTCGCACTTACATAGATTTAAGCAAAGTTGAGGTGTTTTATTTTGGCCACTAGAGGGCTTGTCCACCCTCCAAAACTAAAACCTTCCAAAATTTTTCATGAGTAAATTAGTGCCCAAACCACGCATAAAATGGCCGAGTGGTTGTTGTATTGGGCTGCGAAACTGGTTTCGCGGGTTTGTTTCCTAGCTAGATTATCTTCCATGATGCGTATGCTTCACTAATATAAAAACTTACGCTGCTTTACGTGCCTTAAAAAAAATAGTGCGCGAAGATGTCACGCTGAATCTTTTGCAAGTGGTTTCGTATTTATTATATATTTCCAGCTAATCTAGCCTAGCTGAGACTCTGGATTGGAGGTTTATGTTGCAACTTGCGAAGCAGGAGTGCGGGGACTTGCAAAGTTGCAGTTGCAACTTGCAAAACTGGAGTGCGGAAGTAAATAAAAGACTAGCAGTTGCTGCGAGTCAAAGCCGCAGTGTGGCTCAGTAAAATAAACTCTTGAAAAAAAGAAGCTTTTTCCAATTGCAAAAACGAAGTTTATTAGCCCGGGAAATAATGGAGCAAAAACTAGACCAAGTAATAACTGCAGTCCCTGCATTAACGAAAAGATTAGCATTTAGCAACCCTAGAAAGGAAGCTTGATAACTTTGAATTCAAGTTCAACGATTTAAACACTAAAATCAGCAAACAAGACTGTAAAATAGAGAAATTAGAAAACGAACTAAAATGCAAGGTTGCATTCCAAGACCACTTTGACTTGCTCGCCAGAATTGAAACAATTGAAAAAGAATCAGTCCTACGTGAAGCAGGCCCGTAGCCAGAAATTTTTTTCAGGAGGGGCCCGTTGGGGCCCACATTTTTATTACATACATGACGTCAAATACTGCGATAATGTAGTAGTAGGCTAACATAATTTGTAAGCAAGAAGTAAAACCGGGTAAGTTTAAGATTCCTGACCAAGAAGTAAAATCGGGTGAAATTTAAGATTCTTTACATTTAAGATTCCTGACCAACCTTCTACCTAGCGGTTTTTTCGGTGCTCCTTTCCACACATATTTGTATTATAAAGTTGATTTTTAGGCCTATGTTTTTCGCTGTTTTTTTCTTGCGCCTTACCGTTTATCTTGATTTTGTTAGGATAAATATACTGCTACAACTAATATCGTTATACAATTGCACAAGTAACTAGCCTACGCTGGCTCTATATTCCCTCTACGCAAGACTTTTAATACATCTACAGCAGCTATGAGTAAATTTTATCTTCCATCACAAAGAATTTTGTGATTTCATAAATAAGATTCCTTTCAAAGCTACGAGTCCAACCATAATCGAGGACTCAAATGCTGACTGGCTGAAGAAGAGTTGCGATAATGTGGTTTTTGCATTTTACCCTCAATAGACTGAGTTTAAGCATATTTTTAAAATGTACCACAAATATAGGCTATCAAACCAAAACTTTACCTACCAAACATCCAAAAAATATACCAGATTTTTCGATTCTGGTATACCAGTTGGCAACGTTGTTTATGATTGAAATGAAAATAGCTATAAAAATTTGGCTCAAAAGCAGGTTCCTCTGCGGAGTTCCAACTTCCAACCGCACGTTTTTGCTCTGGCGCAAAACCAGGGTCACGCGTTTATCACCATCATTGTTACATTATACTAGCGCTATTTTCGACTCGTAAAACAAAGTTTTTGTTGTATCTATAATTTCGCATTTTTTTTCAGAAAAATTTGAAAATTTTTCGCCAAGTTACGGGGGAGAACTTAAGGTTTTTCAGGGGGGCTCGGCCCCCCTTGTACCCCCCCGTAGCTGCGGGCCTGACATAAAGCCTGCAGTAAAAGAAAGAACCTGCTTATCCATGGCCTAGATGAGAAAGAAGAAAGTGTATGGGAAAGTAGAGAAGAGACCAAAGAAATTTACAATAAATTTCTGAGTAACGCTTTGGACTTAGACCCAGAAAAAATCCAGCTCATTGATATTCATCGACTTTCTCAACACCCTGTCACCAAGAACGGAGCAAAAACTACAAGACCGATCATATTTAAGCTAGCGAACGTGATGGATAAAAAATCATTATGAATTGCCTTAAAAAATTGAAAAGCTACAACAGTGCCGAAACTAGCGCCCCCCGAATGCCCAAACCGGAGGGGGGAACCGCACAAAAAGGGGGCCCCTTAAATAGTCAGTACGTAGTACTATTTACTCAACGTATAATAAAGGTGCCTTAAATAGGCCTATTTCAAGATTCAATATATTTTGTCTTAATTCGCGCGATGTAGGGCCCCCATACCATATTTATGCTTTTGGCCAAGGGGGGCCCTGGGGCCCCTGCAAATTTTTCGATAAGTAGCAGTCACAAAACTAGCAAACAAACGTTTAGTAGCATACCAAGGGCCCTCATCCTCGCGTGAAAGGTGCAAAAATAAGCCTTAAAAACGCTTTTTCTTCGCATAGGTAGCGAAATATTAGAGTAGGGTTTGCTTGCAGCATCATTTTAGTAAGATTGGAAGGGACCTAGTAAAACAGACTATTAAACCTTGTTAAAACTGAGGAATTTTAAAGGCTCGAAACGCACAAAAAGCTTCCAAAATAAGGTCAAATTTTGCAAAATTTTCTGGAAGAGCATGCCCCCAGACCCCCCTAGCTTGGCATCGCCCCTTCGGGGCTCGCTCCTTTGTATCACCATCAAAGAAAAAAATTCTAGGGGGCCCCGAAAGATGATTTCGGAGGGGAGGGGGCGCATTGCCTAGTTTCGGCCCTGAGTTGCAATGAACTGCAGAACCAGGTTGTTTCTCCGCAACGAGGGCAAATATCAAGTAATTACGCAAACAAGCCGAGAAAAAGATTTACTGTTTTTATTACGGATCATTTACCACAGCAGTTTTATAAACAAAAACAGAGGTTAATTCCGGATTTTAAAAAAGCTCGTTCTCGAGGTCATACAACCAGCTGGGGAATTTATAAAGGCTCTTACTGTCTTTTAGTCAACGGCAAAATATTTAATCCTTAGCTGTTACACTCTTCCGTCTGAATGCTTATGTTTTTACTACTGATTCAACTTTTGAAACCTAAATTTGAGTAATATCCCAGCTACCTTTATAGTTTACGCTTTCAGTGTGTAGTCGTATGAGTGCAGTATATACCGTACCTATTCAGTTAATTTTTATATGTGAGATATTGTTTGGAGAGCACCTGCTGGTTCTGATTCACTGCTATTACTGCCGTTTTGCATTTTGGTGTATGGTTATGGCGTCGGTTAACAAGCTGATCACGCGGACCAGCGAGATTTCAACCGAGCGGTCACTTTTTTTAATCTATGTAATCAGGATGACGTATGTGACAATGTTTTTGGAGACCTTACCCGTAATATTAGTTCCTGTAAGTACATTGACATTAACTTCAAACCTGACATTACAAATGCTAACACTTTGATACTTTTGCACGTCAACATTAGATCTTTTCATAACAATTTCGACTTGTTGCATGAGTTCCTCTCATCTTTGCAGTTCACTCCACATGTTGAGTATTTAACCGAAACGCGCATTAAAAACCAAATTTTCTCAAACATAAATTTATCTTCCTGCAATTTTGTTCATACTGGCTTCAAATCTAACGCAGGTGGAGTCGGTTTTTATGTACATACAGCGCCCATACACAATTCATGAAAAACAGTATCAGCTTTCTGACTCAGAAACGATGTGGATCTCCTTGAAATGCATTTTGACAGTTTTTTCGACCGAATTTGATCGTTTTTTTTGACCGGCTTGACCACACGGTCGCGTCGATTTCTTTGACCGGTGCCGGTCGACCCGACCGGTTTCCATCTCTAAAAGACACCCCTCTTCAACAACGAAACACAATTTTATCGAGGACATGTCTCTTTGTTTAAACTGACTTTAATAGAGATAAAAACAAGTTGTATTACATTCTTGGTGACCTCAACATCAACCCTTCATCTGTGAATCGATTGCCCATTGCTGAGCACTTCATTAATGCGATTGTGGAGTCTTTCCGCTCGTCACCAAACTCACTCGAGTGACTGACAATTTAGCAACAATTATCGATCATATAATAACAAACGATTCACATCAAAAAATTTTCCCAGGTATATTCGACACCTGCCTCATTAGTGATCATTGTATCTTGTATTGTCAAGTCACAAATACCTCTAGAGCACAGATCAAAAAGTCTGAAACACTTTCACACTTCTACAAAGACTAATCTAAATTTGACCTTGAAACGCACGCAACTGACTTAGATAATAATTTATACTCTTTCTTTACCAACCTTCCGCCATTAAATGGTCAAAACTTTAATGAAATTTTCAACAAATTCACCAAAACCGTTTCCTCGCTCATTGATAAACACGCTCCCCTTAAAAATTTTTGCAAAGGCAAAGAAAATTAAAATGTAAACCCTGGATTTCTAAGGGTATATCAGTCTCATAAAAAATAAACACACAGGTTCAAATCTCACTTTATAAGAGGCAATCTGGAAGAAAAGGCTTATTTTACAAAATACTCCAATAAGCAGACAAAAGTTAAAGCACTCGCGAAAAAAAATTATTTCGGTAACGAATTAAAAAATCACCAAGGAGATAAAAAAAACATGGGACACGCTGCGTTCATTGCTTTTCCACCACTAGGAAAAACGTCAAAATGTTCGCAAAATTCGTCTAACTTCCACCTTGCTCATCAAGCTGGTCTTTTCAACAAATTTTTTTGTACAATAGGGGAAGATTTAGCTAAAAGCATTCCCTCCCAACCTTCGGCAGAACCCTTCCGAAAATATTTATTAAAGCGTATCCCTGACTGGCTTTTCCTAAAACCTATCAATGCTAGCGAAATTGTAGATAGCATTCTTTTCCTGAATGCAAAAAAATACGTAGGCCATGATAATATCCCAGCCTTTTTCGTAAAATCTGTTCCTTATGTTCTTGCCCCCATTTATACTATTTATTCAACTACGCTTTTGCCAACGGAATATTTTCTGACAACTGAAAAATTGCCAAAATAATTCCTATTCACAAAAGTGGTGAAAAAAACAACCAATTTTAGACCAATCTCGATTCTTACCTGTTTCTCAAAAATAATTGAAAAGCTTACCCATTTTCGACTAGTGTCTTTTTTGAGCAAGAAAGGGTACGTGCGCCATATAAATACGGGTTTCAACACAATATCTCTACATCCCTTGCCATAATTGACGTTATAACCTCTTCATATGACAATATCCACAGCCAACAATACAATGGCAAATTTTTGTCGACTTAAAAAAGGCCTTTGACACTGTCTGTCACTAAACATTGTCAACTAAATTAGATCACTACTGAATACGAGGCCCGGCTCATAAACTCCTTTCCTAGAAAGAAAACAATTGGTGTCATTAAATCATGTTAACTCAGAATTACGGAGTAATAGCTATGCGGTACCGCAGGGTTCGATACTTAGACCCCTCCTATTTTTTGTTATACATTGCGTAAACGATATGCCTCAAGCAGTCGCGAGTACGCCTGAATTATTTGCTGATGATACGTGTTTACTTCTCCATGCTTCTAACCCTACATCCCTTTTATCTACCCTCAATCTTAAAATATCTTTTTTACTCCAATGGTGTAATTCAAACGAACTATCTATTAACCCACAAACATATCACCTTCTTATTATCCCTTCCACAAAAAATTCTAATCACATGGACCTTTCTGTTTCACTGAAGGATACAACGATCAACGCTGAAAACAGTGTTAAATATCTTGGCGTTATTATTGATACAAACTTTAATTTTCACGATCACCTGAGAGCAATCGAGCTGAAAATTTCGAGGGCCGCGGGAGTATTATATATATTAAAATTCGTTTTACCCCAAAATGCTTTACGAACTTTATACTATTCTTTTATTCATCCTCACCTTTTATATGGACAAATCGTATGGGGCTCAACTTACCCAACGTATCTTTACAGTCTTTCCTCTCTCCAAAACAAAGTTATCAGAACGCTTGGTGATACAAAATATTTCGACAGAGTCACGCCCATCTATTCGAAATTTTAAAATTTTGTAACTACGAGACATTATTAACTAAACCTCTACAAATTTGAAGTAGCAAATTTTGTCTATAACTTTACGCGCAAACAAACCCCTCCCTCACTCTCTGATATGTTCATGGAAACTCATAAAATCAGCAAACGTGCAACCAGATCTACCAATAACCCGAACAATTTTTATACACCTGAATATCGTAAAAACAAGCTTCAACGTAGTTCGAAGTATCAAGGTGTCAAAACTTGAAGCGACTTACGCTTGGATGCACAAAATTTACCAAAAACGTAATTCCAACGAAAGTTTAAATTACATTTCCCCCAATCTTACGCAAACATGGAAAATAGCTGATCTCCTTAGTAAGCCTCCGTCTCCTGATAATATTAAATACTTCTGTTAAGTTGTTGCGCCACATTTTTTTCGGTGGTATTAGGGGTGACCCCTCGACTCGAAGAGCGTTGAGGTTCTTTCGCGGCATCCTAGTCGCTGACCCATCGTAGTGTTATTTAGTCACTTTGCTTACCTGTATGATTATTTGACGTAGTTGGAGGCAAAAATAAACTTGCTGACTTGACTATGTCTGGGATTTTCTACCACCCAAAACTTTTGTCATGGGTGATTTCGCGCTGAGCAAGTTATGCTGAACCGATTGAAAGTGGTTTCGCATTCGCACTTACGTATATATTTACAGCTAGATTATTTTTGGCCTCTTGGGAGCTTCCGTCTGGCCCCTCCACCACCCAAAACTTCTCTCATGGGTATTTTGAAAAACGGTGACTGGTGCTTTCTCATTTGGTGTTGTACTCTGACATGTTTTCAGCTAGAGTGACGTGATTTTTCCACCCACATTTCGACCCCCCGAACCAAGACCCACCACAGCAGATCCTCCACAAGTACATTTTGAAAGTAAGTAAAACCTGTCTGACCTTTTTGGACCATAACGGACTTTATATATCTAGGCTAGGCTATATCTTCCTAGCTCCTATGGCCTACGCAACTTTTCAACAAATTTATCACTTGCACTGATGACTTAGGCAAACTCATACAGGATAGGTTTTCTACTGCCTATCATAGCATGCAATCCAAACCATGCGCCATTTGTCTTTGTTTGCTCTTGGTCAGAGAGGAGAGTTTGGCCAATCATTTTAAAAGCAAATATCACTGACAATGCTGTATTAATAGGTAAAGGATTCTGAGGAAGAATGCAGAATTGCAAAATGAATGCTCTTCTTTTCTTTTCTGCATATTTATTTTTACTATAGTGTGTTATGAGCAACAACTTGTAACGATTTCGAAGTAAGAATTCTGAGCAAGAACTAGTTACGATTTCGAAGTAAACCGTCTGCTATCGCTGAGTCGATACAGAGCTCACTCGATTTGAACGTTTAAGCTGTTTCTATTAAAGTTATATAAACAAATAAATAACGAGAACAATCAAGACATTGAGCTTAAACCTTAATATATTTAAACTTAAATGAAAGAGAGAAGTGCAGCGTTGATACAGATCTCAGTATGCGTTTAACATTACGGTTAACTACGTTACTCGAGACTTACGTTACTCAAGACTTCAGACAATCTAAGTAGATTAGGCAGTACTCACCAACTATTTCTGGCAGACGGTGAATTGAAATGTAAACTTTAAATCCAGTAAATAATAATATCGAGCAATAAAGGCTCAAAGTAACATATCTTATTCAAATAAAATTAATTGCACTGTAACTTGCAAGTCCACTAAAATAGACGCTGCTATCACCAGCACGTCAAATCCCATCTGATGAGTTGTACAATCACAATTGCGGCTAACGGAAATCAACTTCGTATTGCCTGTGTACGAAGCTGTAAAACACTCAAAACAAACAAATTCAATCAATCAGCTAATCACACATCTTTCAAGAAGCAATCGGCAATGACAACTCCCGGAAAGATAAGCCGCGCAAGCGGCACAACACCAGTTACTTATGACCTAGAGTAACAAAGGTCATTGTGATCTAGAGTGATAAAACATAAAACTGGGTTTGAAATCGGCTGTAGTCGACTACCGATTGTAACGACGCTACACCCCCCCCCCCCCCCCCAAATGCCGATCTAGGTAAGCATTTCAACTGCATGAAGAACGGAGGAAATCTGATTAAAAAAAAAGGGTAAGCAAATAAATAACAAAAACAAAAAAAAATGTATATATATATATAAATTAAGAAAGTGCAATTCATAACGTAAGGCAATATAATTACACAACTGCATTAAATAATGGATTGGTGGTTCAGAATTTTAAAATAGTTTTGAAAAAAAGCTATTTTCACATTCGGCTTGACGAAATACTCTATCATAACTCTTTTGAGTTATAGGAAGCTTTGAAAAAAGCTGTTTATCCCATAACCTTTTCGTGGCGCACTCATCAGTGGATAATCGCATCAAAGTGAGAACTCTAGAGCAAGCTGTGGTATTTTTCTGCAATTTCGAACGTCCGCAAAGCCGTACTCTGATCCTACATCAGAAAACGGCGACCTAATCTATGCAAACAGAAAGAGTTTGTTTACACGCTCAATTTGTTCAAGCAGACCTCAAGCGGTCGCGACGTGTCCAATCAAAAGTCGCGTAATGATCTCGCATTTGATTGGCCAGCGCTCTATCGCTTCGCGGACGTTCCAAATTGCAGAAAAATACTACAGCTTGCTCTAAAGTTCTCACTTTGACGCGCTTACCCACTGATGAGTGCGTCACGAAAAAGTTATGGGATAAACAGCTTTTTTCAAAGCTTCCTATAACTCAAAAAAGTTATGATAGAGTATTTCGTCAAGCCGAATGTCAAAACAGCTTTTTTCAAAGCTATTTTACAACTGCATTATTTAACTTAGAGATTTGAAGGCATAAGTTCTGAAACAGTACGTAGCATGATGATTCAGCTGACTACAAAGAAACATCGGACAATTCATTTCGGGTCATGTTGGCCAACAATGAGACAGAGCTTAGAGATGGGCCTGTTGACAATGTCATTCTGGGTTTTTACGAAAACAGACCGTACCAGCCCTCGCCTACCGGGAAACATTTTTAACACCCTTGGTAAGACCAACCGAGACCGTTTCTTCATGTTTTCCACAAAAAGAACGACGTTGTTCACTTGAAGGTTTTTAGTGGCTTGAAACCACTTTTGCCTTTGTGTCAGGTTAGGTAAAAAATCGCTGACCCAGCGATGCCAAAATTGATTGCTGGATATGAGCCCATCTTCGGCGGGCATAGCTGTCGCTCTCTTGAAAAAGACCTGGGTACAAATTAGGAATGCCTTGAAACAAAAGAATGTGTTTGGGCGTCAGCGGTTCAGTACTGTGATCATCAAAGGAAGCGGGCTTCCCTTCTAAGCGGGATCGTACGAACGATTCATATCTGAGAATCCATGCCATTACGCGCTTCAGTTTGTAGATATTAGAACAACGGCTTATCAAACGTTCAAAAACACAAACACTAGGGTCACAAATATTAAACACTTTAACTTGTCCTTTATCTTCGAGAAATTCTGGTGGTAACTCTGGAGAAGAAGTGTTCAGCTCGGGCCATTCGGATTCAGACCTCAAAAGAAATTCCGGTCCCTTAAGCCATTTCACAGTATCCAATGAACAAGCTTCTAAACCTCTAGAAGCAAAATCTGCAGGATTCAACTTAGATGGCATATGCCGCCATTGATTAACGTTACTGCCACGCTCAATACTTGCTAAGCGGTTGGCCGCAAATACCGGAAAACGCTTAGTGGTGTTTTAATGCTATATAGCACAGCCGTGGAATCGGTCCAGAAAAATGAAGATGTAATTGACAAGTCAAGCTTTTTTTTTATTATTTCATCCAGTCTTACTGCAAGAACAGCAGCTGTTAATTCAAGTCTAGGAATAGACACGGATTAAATGGAAGCTAATCCGGACTTGCCAGCAATGAAAGATAAAGAAATATACCTGCGTCATCAGCTAATCTCAAGTAGGAACATGCGTTATACGCAACGGAGGAAGCATCCGCAAAATGGTGAAGTTCAATTGACGTGACGTATTTGAAAGTGATTGGCTTGAAACATCTCGGTACCTGAATGTTGTTAAGACCAGGTAATTGTTCAATCCAACGCAGCCAGCGTTGAAGTTCTACTTCGCCGATCTCGTCATCCCAATCCAGCTTTTGTTTACACAAAGCATGCAAAAGAGTCTTTGCCTCTAACGTCACAGGCGCAGCAAAGCCAAGCGGATCGTACAAGCTAGTTGCAGTTGAGAAAATACCCTTTCTGGTGCACCTTTTTTGAAAGTAAAGCAGTCTTGCTTTAACATCCACTGCACTCCTAATACTCTTTGATTAGCAGAATCATCCAAAGAGTAACCTGCCTTAGTGGATTGTTTAGCTATCGGTATACTATCCAAAGTCTTGCACGGTTAACATTTCATTTTCTCAAACGAAATCTTCTTCGAGAAAGCATTTCGTTTTGCTGTGTTCTTACCAAGACAGCTTCTTGAGGGAAAAGAAATCAAACAGTCGTCAACGTAAAAATTTCGATGAACGACCTTAGAAATAGTAGGATGATACAAATGCCCAAACTCGTTTGCTGTGTGCCTCAAACAAAAGTTAGCGCAAGAAGGAGATGACGGGGCACCAAATAGGTGAACCAGTATTTGGTAGATTACTGGCTCTTCATTTAATTTACCATATTTCCACCAGAGGAAACGTAGAGCATCGGCATGGGCCGAGTCCACCTTTACTTGGTGGAACATCGCCTCAATGTCTCCCACCAAAGCTATTCTTTCTTCTCGAGAACGAATAAGGACGCCAACCAAAGTAGTCATCAAAGGTGGCTCTGACATGAGCGCATCATTTAAACTTCGACCATTATACCAGGCTACGCAGTCAAAGACCACACGCACCTTCTCGGGTTTATGAACATTTACTACTGGGTGTTGCGGAAGATACCAAGTCATATTCCGCTTGCCTTCCGGTTTTTCCTGCGGTACTATTCTGGCGTTATTTTTGGTCACATAAGTGTTTATGACCTCAGCATATTTCTGTCCCAATGAATCATCATTAAGCAAACGTCTTTTCAAATTAAACATGCGTTTTTGGGCCGAAGATATATTGTTCGATAGCATGAAGTTACCCTTAACTTTCCACAATAATGGAAGTTGATAATGGCCATTTACTTTGCTTATAGAGGATTGCATCGTTTCTTGTGCAATAAAATCTTCCTTTGAGTTAGGAGTGTCGAAAACAGAAGTTCCTACCTGGAGTTCGGATTCCCACATCCGTTCAATGGTTTCATGCACAGGCCCATTTGTTGTGCACACAAAATTGACTTCACAATTACTGGAATGAGAAGGTGAGATAGAAAAACCGATTAAAGACCATCCAACAGGGTTTCAATAGCGCACGGAATACCACGCGGACCTTTGCGAGCACTGCATACGCAAAAAAAATCCGGAAAATCTGCTCCAATTGGCAAGTTAACTGATGCATTAGAAAGAGTTTCAAACTGTATATTCGAAAGATGTGACAGTCTTGACATATCCTCCTTTACCTGAAGAATGTTAGGTTTAATGGCAATTTTTTTGTTTGAATGCACATTTGGTAAAGAAAACAAAACCTCATTATTCAAATCAGATATCGTTAAGTTGCACAATAATGTTTCATAGCATTTAGTAGATTCAGTAAGAGTTTTGAGTTGCAAGCTTTCACGAGTGCCAGTAACACCTAGTGTTTCAACTAATGGCTGATCACAAACGGAACTTGTCGACCCTTGATCAAGAAAGGCATACGTAGTGACGACGTTGCTTTTTTAAGCCACCCTAACAGAAACAATGGAAAGATAAACATCTCTTTCTTGAAAGGGTGTAGAAGGATTTTGGTTTGACAAATTACATGTAGTCATTGTGTTAACTTCAGCTGCTGTAGATGTGCCAACTTCACGAATTTCAGATACCTTAGTACTTTCGGGTTTCGACCAGTGAAGCAAGGCATGATGATAAGTGCCAGTGCAACCTTTGATAGTACCAATCTTTGACCTTTTACATTCTGGCGTTCTGTGCTTTGAACCTAAACTTTTGTGGCACAACTTTGTGGACTTTACAAAGGAACTACGTTCTTGTGCTGTGCATTCTTTAAACTTTTTTCACTCAAGAAGCGTGCGTGAATTGCAATTGCAGAACCAACAAGCATTAGCAGAATTAAACTTGGGGTGAAATGTTTTAGACTGTCGGGAGGTCACGACTCCGTAAGAAGCTTTCGCCCTTGAGCGAGTTGAACTTATACACCCGAGTGAGCGTAAACCAAAAAGAGAGTTTAGCTCGCCTTAGGGTTAGCTAAACTAACCAGCTCAAGTTTGTTGAAAGAGCTGGTTAGTTTTTACAAGCGCTGTAGGGTTGTTCTTAATATGTTGTTGCTGTTGTGCGGTTTTAAGGCGCTTTAGAACCACTAAGGTCCTTTAGCGCCAGGATTAAGTTTTGTCAAGAATTCACTGACGTATTTTATTCTCTGTTAATTTCATCCTCCGAGCTACACTTAATTGGTGAGCGTTTAGCAAGTCTAACAGCAGATACCAGTTTTAAAGTCTTTGGTTAGACCCGACTGAGAATAGAACCCAGTCTACCAGCTTCCAAGACGAACGCTCTTAACCACTAAGCCATGGCGCTGGTTAATAAGTAGAGTATCTGGGCATTCATAATAAACGTTAGGTTGACTATCAGTTGCAGGAAGTAACAAGAGTGTAGCAACTGAGTTGTGATTGAATGAAGAATTAGCAAGTGACGTAGGGTCGTACGATGCAACCAACTCGTTTTTTTGGTTGGGGTTCAAGTCCTTGTGAGGTTCGGTGACAATGCTATTTTTTCCCAGACTTGGCACTCAACTTCGGCTAACGCAATCTTGCGAAAAGCTTCTCTTTCTTTTATCTCGTTTTCCAAATCAGCTTTACGTTTTTCTATCTGGTTTTTCAAATCAGCTTTGCGTTTTTCTCGATAGCTCTTTCTTTTTGCTGAATAGCTTCTAGCTGGGCAGTTTTTAGTTTAGCTTGAACTTTCAAGCGTTTAACACTTAACTGTGCAGAGCAAGTGCTTCTAGTAAGTACTTCGCGTACCTTGCCTTGAAGAAGGTGAACTACGAGATTCATGAAAAGAAATGCTAGACGGTTTTGAAGAAGCCAAATGAGAACCAGAATTCGAAATGTTACCATTAGACGGTGCACCAATTTTATTAAGCTATTCATCTTTACGAGAATCGAACTCGAACTTATTGTGAGAAACAGCAACAATGGCCTCGGGCTCCGCTCCAGCCGATGACATTACCCCAACTAATTCCTAATAAGTGGCGTTGATCTCACCCAGAATAACATCGAAGTCAATTTTACTGGGGTTGCGCAATGACATAAGCCTTTCAGCAATAGGTAATTATCGCTTAAAACACTTTGAAATCGCTCTATTGCAGATTGCACATCGGCATCAGCAACAGGTTCTGAAATTTCAGTACTCATGTTTACAAATTTAAATTTCAAACAAATAATTACGAAGTATGATATCAACACAGTCTTGGAAAGTTGATTTAATACATCCGTCAAAAGTTCGTAAATGATTTGAAGAAAGTTCATGCATACAAAAATCAATAGTTATCCGTACATCTTTTGGGAAACTGACATCAACGTCTTGACGTGGTAGAACATCGTCAAGTAATTTAAAAGTTTCTAGGCGTGAAACGTCTTGCGGCAATTGAGATTTAACTTGTTGCAATGATTGACTTGAATTAGTCGAAACTTTGTAACGATTCCGAAGTAAACCGTCTGCTATCGCGGAGTCGATACAGAGCTCACTCGATTGGAATATTTGAGCGGTTTCTATTAAAGTTATAAACACAAATAAATAACGAGAACAATCAAGACATTGAGCTTAAACCTTAATATATTTAAACTTAAATGAAAGAGAGAAGTGCAGCGTTGATACAGATCTCAGTATGCGTTTAACATTACGGTTAACTACGTTACTCGAGACTTAAGGATAAACATCACGTTTAAATTCGTTAGTAGATTAGGCAGTACTCACCAACTATTTCCTGCAGACGGTGAATTGAAAAGTAAACTTCAAATCCAGTAAATAATAATATTGAGCAATAAAGGCTCAAGACTTCAGACAATCCAAGTAGAATAGGCAGCACTCACCAACTATTTCTGGCAGACGGTGAATTGAAATGTAAACTTTAAATCCAGTAAATAATAATATCGAGCAATAAAGGCTCAAAGTAACATATCTTATTCAAATAAAATTAATTGCACTGTAACTTGCAAGTCCACTAAAATAGACGCTGCTATCACCAGCACGTCAAATCCCATCTGATGAGTTGTACAATCACAATTACGGCTAACGGAAATCAACTTCGTATTGCCTGTATACGAAGCTGTAAAACACTCAAAACAAACAAATTCAATCGATCAGCTAATCGCACATTTTTCAAGAAGCAATCGGCAATGACAACTCCCGGAAAGATAAGCCGCACAAGCGGCACAACACCAGTTACTTATGACCTAGAGTAACAAAGGTCATTGAGATCTAGAGTGACAAAACATGAAACTGGGTTTGAAATCGGCTGTAGTCGACCACCGATTGTGACAACGCTACACATTTTAAAAGCAAACATCACTTACAATGCTATATAAATAGCTAAAGGACTCTGAGGAAGAATGCAGAATTGCAAAATGAATGTTCTTCTTTTCTTTTCCACATACTCATTTTACTATAGTGTGTTATGAGCAAGAACTTGTATTTTACACCAAGTGCCCCGAGCATTTTTCACTTTTTTCGGGACCGATTTTTCGACGGTCGGTAAGCATTGAAATAGCCTACATTTTTCGCACAAGTACTTGCATATTAGGTTCATCTACGTCCATCAAGATTCTAGAACGAGGAAACTCACCGCGGTTAGTTAGTTAGTAAGTGTCATTTATTTCCGTACCGTCAACACAAGAATAATATACAAAAATAATTAATATACAGTATTATTGGACAGCACGAGAAAAGGGAAGAAGCAACAAAACAATAAACGTTGCAACATTCAAGAGGAGAGTGGGAGGTCAAGAAAAGTAACATGAGAAGCATGGTTGTAACACCGGACGATAGCGATTTATCAAATAAAGAAAAGGAGAACACACACACATACAGTACAGAAAAAATACGACGGTCAGATGAAAAAGACAGCAAAGAGAGTCACAGATTCTACACTGCCATGCTATGGTGTAATGGTAGGAAAACATAACAGTGTGTGGCCTTTCAAGGTTAATCCAAATTGTGACAACGCTTATAGAAGTGATAAGCCAGACATGGGCAAACTACGGCCCGCGGGCCAAGTCCGGCCCGCCGGTCCTTTTATTCTGGCCCGCCGGCACTTACACAAACTTAAATTCTCACCGTGAATTTAGCGGAAGACCTTTTTTTCCTTTAGAGATCATGGATGGCAGTGATTTTTAAAAAATAAGCCTCTACGGTGCAAAATTGGAATAAAAAACGAGGTGAAAACCTCTTATTTTGGAGATCATATTTGTACGTGGATCGTGATCTCCAAACAAAAAAGGTCTTCACCTCGTTTTCGAATCAGCGTGCGGCCCGCTGCTTCAACAGTTTTTCCAAATCTGGCCCTTCGTGTGAAATAATTGCCCACCCCTATAATAAGGTAACGAAGAGTAGATGCAAGAGAAAATAACGTAAGACCCGCCTTAATTACCCCGAAAATAGAGAACCCTAAAATGCCCGACAGGCAAAAAAACCTACCGAAAGAAATCTTGTCCAGCCAGAACACCGAGTTAAAAACATCCGGCTCCAAATAGCTAAATGTTTGAGAACCAGTGAGCTAAGCCGTTTCAAGAAGTCTGTGATGTCTCAAGATGGCAAGAACTTTAAAGTAGGACTTACCGACAGCGCCAAATCTATATTAGTTTTGAGTGTGATTAACATTTCGCCATTTCTAATTTGTATTTCACACTTGGTGCTGAACGCTAATCTACAATATATAGGTATGGATACCATTTTAATATTTTTGGATAACTTGACCAAATATTCAACCCAGTCATCCCAACAGCAAAGTAAACGTTCGAATCAGTGACCGTAGCAGCTGGTATGATTCGAGTAGCGTAAATTTAAGTTAAAGCTTATAAAACAGTAATGCTGGCGGCCTAGCACTCCGCGGAAACGTCAATGCAATGAATATCGTAGTCGCAAAAAGCAGTTAAAATCTCACCCAATCATAGTAGTGGCTTGTTCGTCAAAGTTATGTAAGAGTTGCAATCACTGAGCAATTTTTGAATATTTATGATAATGACTAGCGCTTACCTCTTTCTCTCGCTCCAAAGTTGTCCATTTGAACTTTTTCAATCCACATTTTTCTGATTTTAGGACCAATAGCTGTTCTCCATTCTTTCCAAACCCACAGCAAAGAACTAAAGATATAGCACTAGAAACGTTGTGAAAGGTAAAACGTACTTCTCGAGCAAGTTCATTGGTACAGGCTCTAATGCAAAAGGAAAAATTGATACGCACTGCCATAATTCTTGAGAAAACATGTTATGTGTGATTTCGCTCAGTCAAGACTTTACAAAATCACACAGCATTTTGGGATGGGCGATTCAAATCTGCGCTCTTCCATTCTTTTTATCATTCATGCAATTTAGAACTTGTTCAAAATTTTCGTGAAATATTGCAATAGGTTGTTGAGGATATCTATATGAGGGTGGAGTGAAAAAAATAAAAGTCAAAAATTCCAAAAACGTCCTCTCCCAAAAGTTGCTTTTAGTCCCAAAACTATGATTAAAAGCGGTTTTTTAAAGTTTTCTTTATAATCTAGGTGGCTACCCAGGCGTAAAGGTCATGCCAAGGTCAAATTTCGTAAATATGCCATAACTCATTAACCAGTAGAGCTAGAGAGCTAATTTTGGTGTCAAAAGAAGCAGAATGTGGACTTTTCCATCTAACGTAAGAAAGCTTTTTGTCCTAATTTCAGTATTTTCACGATTATTTTCAAAAAAGTGTAATTTTGGATCAAAACATACCATTTTGAACAGCTTAATATCACCATAACACAGTCTAAACACAAAAAATTTGTATAGTTCACTGTATATGATGAGTCTCCTGTGGAGCGGACATTTCAGTGGTTTAAAATCAAGTACAGAGCAAATAATCATTGAAATATTGTTCACACATACTGTAGTTGCACGATCACATGCACAATGCACACAAATAGACAAAAGAATCAAACATAGCCCAAAATAATGCAAATAATCTAGACGAAGACAGCAAAAGACTGTCAAATCCGTTATCAGGAATTTCCCACTTTTTACAACTTTACGTAGTATAGTTTGCCCATACAAACAAAAAATTACAATCAACTGCCCAAAGTTATTATAATACAATGTGTTAGTAGTGTGTTCCATAGAAAAGAATACAACCACATGATAGCTACATTAAATAACATTAACAATGGGCACGGTAACTATAGAATTAGTTTTTATGTTACTTTTAGTGGTGTAAAGTAACGAAATACTTTTACTTGAGTAGATTACTTGAGTAGTTTTTTTCGGTAACAAGTACTTTTTTGAGTAGTTTTTTTGGACTACTTTTACGTTTACTTAAGTAGTTTTAGTACATAATAACACTTCTTGGGTAGTTTTTATTTTAGAAAAGTGGAAGTAGTTTACCACTGCGGCCAGAGCCGGCGGCAGAGCAGTCGACTTAGGGGGGCCAAGCGTTTATCAGGGGAGCCAAAGTTTAATATTAAGCACAAGAGCCGCTGTCTTCAACAGAGTAAGCTTGTTAATTGGGGGGCCAAGCCCCCTGGCCCCCCCTTGGCGCCGGCTCTGACTGTGGCATTTGAGTTACATTCTCGCTTTGAAATCCCTCGTTGCGCCAAAAACCTGTATTTACTCTCCAATTCTCTATTGTTCCACACCATAACACTACGTCTCGTCATTGTCATGGAAACTTCACTCTATGCGATACGAATTTCGCTGTCGCCTTTGATACTAACGTTATGCAGGGAAGCTATAAACACTAATTTTTTAGTCATTGGTTTAACCCAAATCTGAATCAAACCCCGAGTGTATCGTTCCAGGAGCAGACGCTCTATCCACCGGGCCATCGCTCTGGGCGGTAATAATTTCTTTTGGTTCACCATTTTGCCACGTTCAAGGCAAGTTCCTCGTCGCCGCATTGGCAAATGAGTAGTTGACACTTTAACGTTTGAGAACGCTATACTTTCACTTAAGTAGTTTTTAAATGACTACTTTTTTACTTTTACTTAAGTGCATTTTTTAGTCAAAACTTTCCACTTTACTTTGAGTAGTTTTGCCCTCAATAGCAATATTTTTACTAAAGTACAGTTTCAAAGTACTTTTTACACCACTGGTTACTTTGTATATCGCGGTACACCTACGTTTTGTAGATAAGTTACACGCTTTCTGAAAATGATTCACTAAAGCGGAAATCTACGAAGTGGATACTGGACAGACATATTTTAGGGCGTTTAAACCTCTCACAATTACATTTTTTGCTGACCAGTTGTGACATTTTTTTTTTTTGTTCAAGTAAAGTCTCAAGAATAAAAGAAATTAGGCTACGTAGATGAAATCGCTTTTAAAAACAAACAGTTAGGTGATACATTCGTCACAAACTTGATGATTTTAAAATGCAAAGCAAGCAAACTTGCACATAAAATTCTACACTGCTGCGAATGAATAAGTGTGTGATAACAAGGGACCACAGTATTACAAAATTCCAATATCCATTTTTATATCACATAAAAAAGAAAAAATGACACAGTAATTGATATAAAAAAAGGATTTCATCCATTTATCTAGAATTCAAGATTGAAATTGCTCTTTGGTGCTGTATTGCTTCATCAATTTTCGTGACCGAATTTTTAGCCCAGGGCTTCCCAAACTGGGGGTCGCGACCCCGCGAGGGGTACCGTAACAAACTTTAGGGGTCGCAGGAAGCACGCAAATTTTACGCAAAGTATTGCGTATTATACAATTGCATAGGATGCGGTTGTGCTTTTTGACTTTTAATTCTGGTGCAATTGCGCAAACACCGGCCTATCTCTAGGCTGGTACGAAATAGTGAGGCAGAGGATGAATGCAGCAGCTGTAGTTCTATATATAAACTGTATTGTTTCGTCATTTCGTTATCACGTGACACAGCTGGATGCATCGTTTTGTTTCATGGCTTCGGTTCGCGACGCCGTGTACAACTTTGCTGGCAAAAGGCTAGTACCGGTAACTAAAAACTATTTTAAGCAGTGGATGGCCGCTGGTTAATCAATGGCTAACATTAAAGCCGAGTATCTATCATTATCGGACTCGGTAGTAACCGCACTCCGGCCGTTTGTTTCGACGTGCCTGCGCGAGTCTGCATGTTCAACGTTGACGGCAAAACATCGTTCCTGCATAAGCAACATTGAAACCGTCTTGAGACCGGCATTAACAGTCATTGAGCCACGGCTGGATTTGGTTTGTAGGAGAAAGCAATTGCACTCATCACATTACATAAATGTGTTTGCTTTTTTGTTTTTGTTTCTAACAAGCTACTAAGTGTGAACTAGTGGGCATTGCGGGCATCAACAGCTTAGGGCCGAGTGGTAAGAGCGTCCGCCTCGGTAGCTGTAGACTTGGGTTTGATTCCGAGTCAGGTCAAGCCAGTACTATTCACAGCTTCCCTACTTGACGCTCAGCATTAAAGGGACAGTAGCAAGCTGGCAAGTTGACTTGTTGTGCCGTAGGGAAAGACACTTAGCGGGATTTCCCCATCTTGGTGTGGTAGACATATGGCTGGCAACTCCTAAGCGAGCTCGCACAGCGCATTGATCGTTTTCTCCTGATAGGAGGATAAATATGCTACAAAAGTATAAAAAAATAAATAAATAATTGAGTAACGGTAACTTGTTTTTAGTTTGCGCCTTTCAACAATTATCGCAAGAGCATATTTCGCACTGTTTGTCATTTTAACCGTGAAGGGTCACGAATAATTTTAGGAGATTAAAAGGGGTCGCGAGCGAAAAAATTTGGGAAGTCCTGTTTTAGCCTAATCATGCCATCACGTCTGCTGAAGCCAGCAACTGCTGAGGAAGCTTTAGTTACAAGCTTTATGAGGCGCTCCACGACTTGATTATGGCAGGGGTGATACATATCATAATAAGCTTCTCTTCTCTGATTTTTTTAAAGTCTACCTTTGCCAAGTGTCGAATAGCTGGTGATTTTTTGGTTTGGTAAGAATTTAAGTTCACAAGTTTGTGGAAAGATTTAGCATGAACATTTATTGCAGGAACATTAAATTTTCTCACGCACACGCTGACTGAAGTGACAGAAGTAACAGATTCTGTAACTGTCAGCAGGAGAAAGTTTAATATTCCTGCAATAAATGTTCATGCTAAATCTTACCACAAACTTGTGAACTTAAATTCTTACCAAACCAAAAAATCACCAGCTATTCGACACTTGACAAAGGCAGACATCAAAAAAATCAGAGAAGAGAAGCTTATTATGATATGTATCACCCCTGCTATAATCAAGTTGCGGAGCGCCTCATAAAGCTTGCAACTAAAGCTTCCTCAGCAGTTGCTGGCTTCAGCAGACGTGATGGCGTGATTAGGCTAAAAATTCGGTCACGAAAATTGATGAAGCAATACAGCACCAAAGAGCAATTTCAATCTTGAATTCTAGATAAATGGATGAAATCCTTTTTTTATATCAATTACTGTGTCATTTTTTCTTTTTTATGTGATATAAAAATGGATATTGGAATTTTGTAATACTGTGGTCCCTAGTAATAACACACTTAATTATTCGCAGCAGTGTAGAATTTTGTGTGCAAGTTTGCTTGCTTTGCATTTTAAAATCATCAAGTTTGTGGCAAATGTATCACCTAACTGTTTGTTTTTAAAAGCGATTTCATCTACGTAGCCTAATTTCTTTTATTCTTGAGACTTCAATTAAACAAAAAAAAAATGTCACAACTGGTCAGCAAAAAATGTAATTGTGAGAGGTTTAAACGCCCTAAAATATGTCTGTCCAGTATCCACTTCGTAGATTTCCGCTTTAGTGAATCATTTTCAGAAAGCGTGTAACTTATCTACAAAACGTAGGTGTACCGTGATATACAAAGTAACATAAAAACTAATTCTATAGTTACCGTGCCCATTGTTAATGTTATTTAATGTAGCTATCATGTGGTTGTATTCTTTTTTATGGAACACACTACTAACACATTGTATTATAATAACTTTGGGCAGTTGATTGTAATTTTTTGTTTGTATGGGCAAACTATACTACGTAAAGTTGTAAAAAGTGGGAAATTCCTGATAACGGATTTGACAGTCTTTTGCTGTCTTCGTCTAGATTATTTGCATTATTTTGGGCTATGTTTGATTCTTTTGTCTATTTGTGTGCATTGTGCATGTGATCGTGCAACTACAGTATGTGTGAACAATATTTCAATGGTTATTTGTTCTGTACTTGATTTTAAACCACTGAAATGTCCGCTCCACAGGAGACTCATCATATACAGTGAACTATACAAATTTTTTGTGTTTAGACTGTGTTATGGTGATATTAAGCTGTTCAAAATGGTATGTTTTGATCCAAAATTACACTTTTTTGAAAATAATCGTGAAAATACTGAAATTAGGACAAAAAGCTTTCTTACGTTAGATGGAAAAGTCCACATTCTGCTTCTTTTGACACCAAAATTAGCTCTCTAGCTCTACTGGTTAATGAGTTATGGCATATTTACGAAATTTGACCTTGGCATGACCTTTACGCCTGGGTAGCCACCTAGATTATAAAGAAAACTTTAAAAAACCGCTTTTAATCATAGTTTTGGGACTAAAAGCAACTTTTGGGAGAGGACGTTTTTGGAATTTTTGACTTTTATTTTTTTCACTCCACCCTAATCTATATAGTGCTCCAATTATTCATTTAAAATTTGTCGTTCAATTTGTTTCCATAAATTTTCGCAGTCGCTTAAATTCAAGCTTAGCCCTGGGCGTATATTAAAAAAGATCTTCTCCTTTATTAACATATCCGCACCACCGGCGTTGGTGGGAGAACCTTTATTAATAAAACTGTAACTTTTCAGCAGTAATCCTGCACATCTCTTGTACTTTCAGATTAGTTTCACTTTAAGAAATAATATCACTGTTATCACATTGCAAAACTACCAGTTCAATTCAGCTCAGTCTAATTTTTTTGCCGAGCAACGCAATGCAGTCGCTATGTAAGGAGGCAGCCAGAGCCGTTGCAGCCGCCCCCCAAACCCCCCAATTGGGGGGGGCCCACACTGCCAAAAGGGGCCCCAAATTGTCTTGAAGGACCCGAAGTTGCATCAATTCAAAAACAAAGTTTTGCTTGGCGAATCGCGTTGAATGAGATTTTTTGCGCTCAGATTCTATATATTTCAGTTTTAAAATTTTTCGCTATCGTTTACTTTCAAATAGCGTCATAAACTGCATAATGATGTCATAAACAATACACTGTGTGTAAGAGTGCGCGTAGGACTTGAAAAAGGAGGCCGGTGCAGAGTTGGATGCAATCATTTTTCAAAGCTTAAATTCAAATTCATTCCTCTTGAAAAAATTAAATTCAAATTCATTAACACCTTGTGAGCAGATTTAAAATTTTATCTATTTATTTTTTATTTATTCGCAATTTTATTCTCCTATCACGAAAAAGCGACGGGGCGCTATACGAGCTCGCTTAGGAGTTGCCGACCATCGGTCTACCACACCTAGATGGGGTAATCCCGTTTAGTGCCTTTCCCAACAGCACAACAAGCGAACTTGCCGCTTGTTTCGCGCTTTCCATTATGCTGAACGTCAACCAAAAAAGCTGTGAATACCAATTTTCAAGTCACTGGTTTGACCGGACCCGGAATTGAATCCCGGAGTCCACCAATCTAGAAGCAGATGCTCTATCCACTCGGCCATCCGATCGGTAAATTCAATTCAATCCTACCCTATTTCTGTGTCAGCAACCATAATCTGACATCGGATACAAAAGTCCATTGAAAAAGGATTTGCTAGTTTGAAAACGTGTGCTTTTGAAATAGCGCAGGAATTGGACATTGGTCCGGTCTTCCTCAATCAAAAAGTAAAAAAAAAAGAGAATGAAAATAGAAAAAGAGAATGTTTAGTCACGATGCAAATCTATATCGTACAGCTTCTGAGGAAGAGATTCAAAGCAAACTTTTTAAAACAACTGGTGGACCAGGCTATTATGTCGATACTAGAAAGTCTTAAGCTGACATGTGATGTCGCTTCTGTCTTGGCATTGCTGTTTACACCCAGCAGCTTCATGCATGAACAGCCATTGTCAGCAATATGATCTGGCAGTACCGCACGCAGGTTCAGATTCTTTGCGACGGGTTCGATTCACGGCTGGAGTCTATTGCATTTGATATTTATATCAGATGGTTGCTGATTAGAACGACACAAGCTCGTTTGGCAGTCTCCCTTCAATACCGTTAAACTTTTAGTTCAATAGTGATACCTGTAAGTGCTCGCTTGCCTTGCTTCTCGAGTTTACAAAATGCGTTGTTACTGTTACCAGTGCTGAACAAAGCTTCAGAAAACTGAAATTTATTAAAACGTTTATTACATCTAATATGGAAAACAGCAGACTACCATTTTTCTTTCCATTTGTTGGCATTTTTATCCACCTATCACAGAAAGCAATGGGGCGCTACACGAGCTCCCTTAGGAGTTGCCGGCCATCTGTCTACCTACCGCACTTAGATGGGGGAATCTCGTTAAGTGTTTTTCCCAACGGCACAAGCAAACTTGACGGCTTTCTTAACACTATCCCTTTAATGCTGAATGTCTAGTTGGAAAGCTGTGAATACCAATTTTTAAGTCATTGGTTTGACTTGACTAGTGATCAAACCCTCAGTCTATTCACTCCTTCAGGCTCAGAAGCACACGCTCTATCCACTCGGCCATCCGATTGATTCTTAGCTGGCCATGTTGTCAATCGAAAGTTAATGCGCCCGATCTCCAGATTATGATGCTGTCAAAAGAACATCTGTGTACGAAAAAGTGCGCTCTAGCTAGACCGGAGGCTTTCAACCTATTGGCCATGGCCCAACAGTGGGCCTCAGAGCTTGACTAGAGAGCGACATCAGCATTCCCTAATCATGCCATCACGTTGACTTTGTACCTTTTAGCAAAAGTTATTGGGCCACCATCATATTTTATCATTTTAGTGGGCCATGAGCAGAAAAAGGTAGAAAAACCCTGAGCTAAACGATTTTAATGGAAAATGAATTGGGTGTAACAAACTTGTCTTAAAATTACACCTTTTATTTTTACACAGTGATAACGCGTTATATGTTTTAATTTTACCACAGTATTCGGATTGTGGTGAGAAACTGAGTTGTTACCCCTGGAAAAACCTAAAACAATTCATATCGAAAGCTAAGTATTGGGGACTTGAAAGGGTTTTTGGGGGGGGCCCAAAGTTGAGCTGCTACGGCACTGGAGGCAGCAAAAAGACAAAGTGGTCATCGAGTCAGCTGCCACTTTACCAAGACTGGATAGGCTCGGCTAGCCATCATGCCAACAGCACTTTTGGCTATTTTACATACGTCTTCAATCACGTTATTAACATCAACAATTCTCACCATCAGGGATGCAAACTCGCAAAAGTTTCTAATCGAGTTCAAGTTCGCGTTCACAAAAATTTGCAAGCCCAGTTCAAGTTCTTCGTTTTCGATTTTCCCATTTCAAGTTCGAGCTCAGCAATTTCTACCGAGTTTATACTAAGTTAAAGTTGTACTTGTCAAGTTCAGGATAAATTCAAAACTTCAATCAGTTTTTTTCAAAAACGAGCCAAAGTTCGAGTTCACGAAGTTTTGCTTTTCAAGTTCACGTTCGAATCAAGCAAAAAAGAGCGAGCTCAGCGAGTTCAAGTTCGCAGCTCTGCTTGCTAAATCATGAGATGATTAAACTAAATGCTTACTTGTAGTTTCTTGACTTAGCCATCACATTCACCAGTCCTGGTTCGTACTTGTGACATTTTTCCGAAGTGTTTTGTTCACACACCTGAGCTTGACTGTATATTTGCAACATTCTATTGCCCAACGCAGAGCTTTTTCTAAAATTGTATACAAGTGAATCACGATTAAGAATTTAAAAGTAGAAATGTCATTTATCACGTTGATGCAGTGGCGGCTCGTAGAAAGGAGCTACAGCATTTACTCCGAGAGCCAGAAGGGTCTAACCAGGCTGAATATAATACATAGGTCGTTTTGGTCCAAAAACTATAGACAAGTTTTAATAGTCCATAAAATGCTTATAGATTTTGTGGATAGAACTAGCTTCTGTAAATAGCCAAATCTTCATTAATAGAAAAAACCTAAGTCTGTAAGTAGGGGGTCAAAAAATCAGCAGGTGAAATTCTACAACCTCGCCGCATCAACTAGGTCTAACCACAGGCCCCAAGCCAACCCACTAGCAGCTGCAGACGCGTAACGACCAGGAACTCACCAGGAGAACAATGTTTGGATCTAGCGAATAAGTCTGGAGACACTAGTCCACGGGTGGCCAACAAGTCGATCACGATCGACCGGTCGATCGCGAGCTATCAAGTGGTAGATCGCAAAAATATCATTTGTGACGTGTTAGAATGTGACGTATAATAGATATAATTTGTGAGGTGTTATAAGCAAAAACAGAATGAATGTTTGCTGATTAGCCCTAGCAGTCAGTAACAAAGTGTTAATTCATTGCCTCAGTTACGGTGTGTTGGTCGTACAGTGAGCCCTCGTTCATAGCGGGGAATACGTTCCAAAAATAACCCGCGATAGGTGAAATTCGCGAATTAGTTAGCTTTATTTTTTACTGTTATTTTACAATGCAATACTGTACCGCACTGCAGAATGAAGCAAAAAATAAACCCAAAATGTGTTTAAAAAATATAAATATTAACTTTTTTTTTTAATAACTATAATAGTTTAAACAATGGATGTATGATTCAGCAACAGATCTCCAATTTATTTGGGATCACCTATACTGATGAACAAAAATCATTAAATGATAAATTCTAGTTCATGAATCAGCAGATTAGGTATTTGGGGAGAATCTTCTAATCAAACGTCAACATAGGGATTAAACAGAAAAATATCAATTGGGACAAGTAAATTTTTGGAAAAAATGGCCAAATGAGGTAAAAAATTGAGGTAAACAAAAGTTAAAGAAGAAAATTACTACAAAAACGTAGTAATGTGCATTAAACTATTAATCCACGACCGGTTTCGCCCTATTTGGGGCTCATCAGGTGGATGTAGATAAGAATAAGATCAAAAAAGAAAAAATATATAGTTAGCCTACTACAGAACTGGCAAATAGAAACTCAAAATTCAGGAAATCTTCAACTTTAAATGTGCCACATTTAAAAGAAACTTCATTGTTTTGATTATTCCATAAGATAACGTCACTCTTCATATCTTGAGTGGTATTTATTGATTATTGCAACTATTATGTAGCTTTTGGCCTTATACTTGTTGTGCTTTGAACGCCAATTCCAGGTGGAAGGGCGTCCACATCATCAAAAAATGAATGCAGACGAGAAGTGCCCTTCCACCACTCAATGCTCCACCTGTGGTCCGCCCATCTTGTTGCACTGGAGCCCAGTTCGCTTGCATCTCTGAGCAGATCCAGAGAACCAACCCAAAGGGGTGTCTTGACTTAAGCTGTCGATGCCCTCCATAAGGGTGGGACGTGAGCCGATCATGGAGTAGATGACCAGGCTCCTGAGCACGACATGCCAAAGACAGTGTGGTTTTCTTTCGACAAAGCTCAGTCGGTGTGATGCCTGATAGAACAAATAGGACGTCCGCTGTTGGTGTGGGACGCAGGCATCCAGTCACCAAGCGCAAAGCGTCGTACATGGGCTTGTTAATGAGGCGCGTGTGAGCACTTTGGCTCCAAACAGGAGCACAGTACTCCGCGGCAGAGTGGATCAAGGCCAAAGTAGCTATGCGCAACGTTCTGGCACCAACCTCCAGCTTGATTCTGCTAGGCGCCTCAAAAGACCAACGCGTGCTGTTAATTTTTCGCGCAGTGACTCCAAGTGTCGGCGGTATGTGAACGATCTGTCCAGCTTAATGCCGCGATGATTTCGCTCAGCAGAGAAGGGCAGGATGCGACCTTCCGCAGCAACCTCAAGCTCACGAACTGCCTCCTTGTACAAGTGGAAAGCAGCGGTGACCGCCTTAGAGGTACTGAGCTTCAGCTTCCATTTCTGTAAAAACAATGTTAGGGTTGCCATATCCTGCGTGAGAGTTCCCTCCAACGACTGCCAGTTTTCTGCAGAGTGCATGATGGCCAGGTCGTCTGTGTAAACAAACTTCCTGGCAACTGTCACAGGCAGGTCTTGAGTGTAGAAATGTAGATGTTAAAAAGGAGGGAAGCCAGGACTGATCCTTGAGGGACGCCGTTTTTCAGACGTCGTAACCTGCTTTGCGCACCATTACCAGTGGTGAGGGTGAAACTGTGGTTACACACAAGCTCCATTATAAAGGAAACAATGTTGTATTTTAAGTTATAAAGGAAACAAACGAAGTAATCAGGCAGTGTACGCAAGAGCTTGCAGGTGAGGCCACTGCGTCACACAGTGTCATAGGCACCAGTCACGAATAAGGTCCACGAATACAGCACCAGCCTTCTTTTTTGCCGAGAAGCTATCCTTAATTTCTTGAGTCAAGAAAATAACCTGGTCCGTAGTTGACCTACCACGTCGAAATCCAGCTTGCTCTTGAGCAAGCAAGGGATCAACGATCGGTTCAATGCGGGCGTTTATGAGTTTTTCCATGATCTCAAAGGGGACACTAGCAAAGAGATAAGTCTATTACTTTTTGTCTCCGCTGGTGGCTTCATCGGCTTTGAGATGGCAACCACTATTACCCTCCTCCAGATTTTTGGAATTTTTAGTTGGTGCATGCAGGAAGAAAGAAAATTGTTTAGCCAAACTTCAGGGCAGCACCGGCATGGATTATCAGCTCCGGGCGTATGGAGTCTAGGCCTGGGGCTTTGCCTGGCTTTAGAATTTGAAGGGACCTGGCGAATTCTTTCGGGGAAAAATCACCGGAGATGCATTTGTCAGCAGGTGTTAGTATCCTCCAAAGCTCAGACACTTCCTTGAGCACGAGTCTGGTAAACTCACGGTCATTCGTTGTTACAGCAAGTCGATGAAGCTACCTTACGAATCGAAACTGAACCTATGATCAGGCTTCCATTGCACACCCAAGCTAGATAATCTTTCTCGCAACCTTTTGCCGACTTTCTTAATTTGTCTTCTTGCGTTTGTTTTCGGCACTTTGCGTTAATCGAGCTTCCTTCTGACTGTTGCGAAATTCATAAGTATTTAAATCAACTTTAATCTTGTTTTTGTATCTTCCGCATTATTTTAGTTTATTTATTTGAAGCAACTGGCTGTTTGGCTGCAGGTCTCTGAATGTCATGTAATTGATCTTGAAATTCCTTTTGCGACCATGTTATTTTGTTACAATTTTGAGTTGGCATTGATAGACGCTCTGTTGTAGAAACTGTGAGTTTAGATGCAAGTAATAATATGGTATTGTGGTACACTGTTAAAAGATTTTATTGGAACTGTTAAGAGTTTGTGATTTCAAACTGTATTAGATTCTACTGTTAAAATTCAATAAGGTTACAGATACTGTTTGAAAGTCTATTCGATTGCAGATACTGTTTTGAATGTCTGTAATCTGTAGTGCTGCTATAGTGCTAGCTGTTTGATGTTTTTTGTACTCCTGTGAAGCAACAGTCGGTAAGTGTTATTTTCTTTATGTTAACTTTATTGATTACGTTATGCAACGGTGTATTTATTTTTAATTAGTTAGCGTCATTACTTTATTCTCGTAGTTATTTAATTTACCAGCACTTTATCTTTATTTATTACGTTATGTAACAGTGTTTTTATTTTTAATTAGTTAGCGTCATTACTTTATTCTTGTAGTTATTTAATTTACCAGCACTTTTGTTTTCATTTGCGTCTTTTCTTCATGTTCGATCTGTTTAATGTGCTATAATTGTTAATAGAAAACCGCCAAGAAAACAAGAAATTGCGCGTTTTCGGATACACAGGAGGGATTAGGGCCTCGCAGCAGCTACATTCGTCTTAAATGTCCCATTCTTAGCTAGCTGCGAAGCAATTGCGTTGGCAGAAATGGGACAAGGACGATATGATTGTCTGGTTCTGCCAGTCAGATTGTTTATAGCATTCCATGCCAACCGGCTGGAGTGCGTAAAGTCGATGGCGTTGACTGCCTCTGATTAGCGTTTCCTTCACCTTTTATCAAGTCTGGCAAGCAAGGCAGAGGCAGCTGTGTTAGAGCCTTCACCCTGCGGTGCCCAAAGGAGTGGCTGGTAGAGGGCCTCGCACTCCGCATCCCAGCATTGTCTGTATTTTTTCCTACGACCGCATGGAAATGATTTTTTTGCTGCGTGGATGATGGTGTTGCAGAAGTCTTGGTAGGCCTTACTAACACAGGTAATGTCCGGAGATGGAAGGTCCCGAGCAAGCCTGTTGGTGATGCGCGTATACTTTTTCCATTTGGCTTTCCTAAAGTTCCATCGCTTGTAGGACTCACTTGGAAGTGAAACAGCCGTTTTGGAGCTTTTAATCAGCGATGGTCGATGTTGAGACCTACGGAACTTTTCCAGGATGCGTCTGTGCAGTTGCCTGTAGACGTGACCATTGCTCGCGAAGGCCAGGTTTGGGTGAAGCTGATTGAAAAACATTTTTATCCACCTATCACAGAAAGCAGCGGGGCGCTGCACGAGCTCGCTTAGGAGTTGCCGGCCATCTGTCTACCACACTTAGTTGAATAAAGTGTCTTTCCCAACCGCGCAACGAGGGAACTTGACGGCTTGGTTTGTCTAAACACTATCCCAATGTTGAATATGTAGTAGGGAAACTGTGACTACCAATTTTTAAGTCATCAGGGACCCTTGAAAGGATTTTGCTGGGGTGCAAAGTTGAGCTGCTGCGGCGCTGCTCCAATTGTTTCATCTCATTAGTGGGTATCCGTGCCTTTTTAATCAAGTTAGCTTTGCTCGGTTTGGGCATTTTGCTTTGTGACGTAACAGTTTGGCTTAACAGTAATGGCTTCCAGTAACAGAACAAAATTTATTTTTACGTCAAAAAAAAGTGCACGTACGAAAGCAGTAAAGGAGCAAATTGCTCATCGAGTTACTGCACCACTCTTTAACAAGGCTAAGAAGTTACACTAGTAAACGAGCAAGGGCATAGTCTTAAAAATAAAGAATATGTCATCGGTACATATAAGTACGGCACCACACTCAAGTACAATATAATACAACTAAAAAATAAAAAAATGTAAGCTTATAAATCTCCAACAAATTGAATACAATATACGTTGGCAATCAAAAGATGAGCAAACTGTTTAACCTCGAAATTGTTACATTGAAAAATAAAAAGAATTTAACTAGTTAGGCCTACTCATAGTTTGCTACGAGTTGTTGAGTATACTCAAGAATAAACTTTTTATAAGAAAGCTTTTTAAGTGAATCTGGTATTTTGTTCCAAATTTTTACTCCGGTGTAGTTTATAATCGTTTGAGCTTTGTTAGTAGAAAAAAATGGTAAAAAATACTTATTTGAAGAGGAGCTTCTTGTATTGTGACAATGGATCTTTGTTAGAGGTAAAAAGTAAACACTAAACAAAAGAGGAAGTTTATTATGTTCGCATAAATACATAAATTTTGCTATTTCGAGTTTATACAGGTCTTCTATTTTCAGTGGCTTCGATGAATAGTAGAGATAGTTGTTAGAAACGTTGCTTTGAGGTACAATCTTGAGCATGAGTCTTAGAATTTTGTTTTGTAGGATTTGGAGAGGTTGAATTGCTGATTTATAATCATTTCCCCGCGAAAGAATTCCATATAACAAATGACTTTTAACGAAACTGTGATAAGGCATTTTTAAAGTTTCAAAATTAACAAAATGTCGTAGCTTTGAAATACTTCGAACAGATTGTGATAGCTTTTTACATAAACTTGCAATATGCAAATTCCATCTTAGATTGCTTTCTATTGTAATACCTAAATATTTGGCTGATTCACAACTGCTTAGTTCATTACCATCTAATAAAACAGAAAATTTCTCTATTGTACCTCGTTTTGCAGCAATAACCATTATTTAATAGGTGGTTTTTGAATAATTTAACGAAAGTTTATTTTTACTGAGCCAGAGTTGGATTTTATGTAGTTCAGAGTTGACTTTAGTATTAAGGACGGACAGATTTTTTTCATGCAACATTAACACAGTATCATCAGCAAACAGACGAGTAGTAAAATTTTAATCGTTAACTATATCATTTATATATATGAAAAATAAGGCTGGGCCTTGAGGGACTCCACAAGTGATTGTTCGATAATCAGAGCAACAATTATTAACACAGACGTATTGTTTTCTGTCAGTTAAATAACTTTTAAATAAACTATGAATATTTCCTCTTATACCGTATTTTTCAAGTTTGGTTTGCTAACTCATGATCAACCGTGTCGAAAACTTTCTTTAAATCTAACAAAATTACACAGGTAAAATAATTGTCATCTTGACGATATTTTAATTGGGAAATAACGTCAGCAATAGCCAGAGAAGTAGAATACTTTTTTCTAAAACCAAACTGCTGATTATGAATCACATTATTTCTTGTCAAATATGAATTTAGTCTAACAAATATCAATTTTTCTAGCAGTTTTGAGAAGGGTGAAAGTAAAGAAATTGGTCGGTAATTATTGGGTGAAGAAACAGATCCTCTTTTATGGGTGGGTATTACTTTTGCTATTTTTAATATTTTAGGAAAAACTCCTTCTCTAATTAATTGATTAAATACATCACTGAGCATAGGGGAGATTATTTTGCCAACAATTTTGATATATTTTATTGATATATTTTCTGGACCACTTGCTTTACAAGCGTTAAGACTTTCAAACTGTTTTTCTACCTCCTTGCGCGTAACTGAATAAAAGAAGATGGAATTAGTTTGAGAGCGAATTTAATTGTTATTAACGTATGCTTTCGCTACAGCAGGTATTTTTGCAGCCAATGAAGGACCAGTATTAGTGAAAAAAACATTTAATTCGTTGCTTATTTTCAGAGGTGGGCATTCCGCAATTTGAAACGCAAAGCGCTAGTTGCGCAACTTCCGCACGTGCGGAAGTTGCGAAGCGCTTTAACAAAATATTTTTAGCCATTGCGCAAGTTGCGCTGCGCTTCAAGGAAAATAAATCCTTCTTGCGCTTTATTGCGTTGCGAACTGAAAAAATATATAATAGTGTGCGCATTATTGCGCTGCGAACTGAAAAGAATCTAATTGCTTGCGCTTTGTTGCGTTGCGCACTGTCGGAAGTTGAAATACTGCGTTGCGCTTTGTCGGATTAATTAAAGCGCAATGTGCTGGAGTAAGCAGTTTTTTGTAACTGTTTTTAATAGAATAGCAGTTTGTTTCTTGATGCGTACAATAGGCCTATAGGTCAATTTTTTGTAGCAGAAATTTTCAGCTCATCAGAAATGTGGTACACTAAAGTCTTTTGCTTTTTAAAATAATTGCAAGTGCTTAAAGAGATCATTGAGTGTTGAATAAATCGTATTTACTTGTTGTGGAGAACTTCGCCGCATATGCAAATTATGATTTACCGCGATGAGGTGCTTTTAACGGCACGCGACAATGCAACGTGGCGCAGTGGTTTGGAGCGTCGTTTTTACGACGACTATGATCGCAAGGTTCGTGGTTCCACTCCCAACCTAGTCTCGTTGTTGCGTCCTTGGATAAGACGCTTCACGTTGTTTGTCTCTGCTTGGTGAAATCTGGCAAGCGGCAAATTAAATAAGTCAGAAGCAAAATTCAACCGGAAAACTCGGAAACAAAGACAACTCCTAAGCGAGTCTGGATTCGTCCTAAGCAGCGTCTCCTTCGCTTTCTCGTGATAAGAGGATGAAGATGAAGAAAGTAATCATCAGCAACGCATCTTTTTTCGCTTCTTATTTAATTTTCCTGTTCATTGACCACGCAAAATCCTGTTACAGTCACTTGCATTAAAATCGTTGTCGCGTTGTAGCCTACTGCGTGCTGTTAAAAGCACCTATAAAAATAACTCAAGAAAAAATTGCATTGCTTATACACCGACTCATTGCGCTTTATTAAATTTTTCATTGCGAAAGTTGCGTTGCGCTTTTTCTTTTGTATAAACCTCATTGCGGAAGTTGCGTTGCGCTTTAATGCAAGAAAATTATTGATTGCGGAAGTTGCGTTGCGCTTTAATGCGAAAAAATAATTGATTGCGAAAGTTGCGTTGCGCTTCAGTCAATTTAAAAATTAGGTTGCGCTAGTTGCGTTGCGTTTCATGACTTAACAGAACTTTTGCGCTTTGTTGCGCTGCGCTTCAATCAATTTTTAAAAAATGCCCACCTCTGCTTATTTTACCTTTGTCAGTTACTGCATCGTCGGTTTGCGTAATCAGTTTTGAAATGGAAGGCTGACTGTTATGATTCCGCGTTCCTAATATTTCTTTAATGATTCCTCATGTTTTAGTCATATTTTTTCTAAATGTAGACAATTGTGACTGAATAGTATTGTTGTTTTGCAGCTCGCTTAACAGTTGTCAATTCATTTGAGTATGTTTTGTAAAATGTAGTTAATTGAACATTATTTTGCTTGTAGCTTTAACGAAACAATTTATTTTTCCTTTTTATTGAGTTTACGATTCCTGTTGTTAACCAAGGTTTATGATTTGTTTTGCGACGTTTTTGGGGAGCAGTCTTGATTGGCAGGTGATGGTTTATGATATTGGAAAAACCATTAATAAAATTGTTGAAAGCAAATTCTGCGTCGCCATTGTTGTTGCAGCAATCAATAAAACTATCGGAAACTAGATTCTCAACATCCATCACGTAATCAACAACATTGAAATTTTTAGCGCAACGAAAAGTTTTAGTTTGTTCTACGATGTCCACTTTGATTGGTACTATGCAGAAGGTCGCTAGATGGTCAGAAATGTCGTAAGTTAGTATGCCAGAAGTTATCTGTTTACTTAGCATATTCGTATACAAATGATCATGCAAGGTTGATGAATGAGATGTAATCCTAGTTGGTTATGTTATTAAATTAAAACAGAATTCAGAGTAAAGGGTGTTTAGATGTGAATCAATTTTAGAGCCAGAGTAATGCTTTAGCAAATCAATATTAAAATCTCCCCAGATGAGAAATTCATGTTTTTTTATTGACAACTTTCCTAGAATTCGTAGAAAATGTTCCTGGTATAAATTGATGTTGGGTCTAGGATGTCTGTACACGACAACTACTCCTTTTTTGTTATTTTTTGTATTAACTTCAATAAAAGCAGTTTCACACAAGTCATTTGCGGTTGAGAGTTCTGGAAGCACAGTTTATTTAAATCGGTCATTAATAAACAGTGCCACTCCCCCAGCGCTAAAAGAGGAATTGACATTAACAAAATTGCAACCTTCTATGTTAATATCATTGAAATTATTGCTATTTAGTTTAGTTTCAGTTATTGCTATAACATCTATGTTTGAGTGTAGGAGCTCTTCTATAAAGTTTTTATTTTTAGGAAGAGACCTTACGTTTAGATGAATGACAGATAGTTCGCAATAATTCTGTTTTTTAATTTGGATTGAAGCCAATCTACACTTCTATACATACTAGATAAATTAGCCACAGGGAAATGTTCAAAAAAATCTACTTCCAAACTATTTAAGCTTTTACTTAAGGTGTTTGGTAAAGTGAATTCCAGTTTCATTTTGATATCATTTAATTGATGAAAAAGAAAATTTTTTTTGAGACAGTCAGGGCAAAAATAAAAATTTGTTTGATTAGATATTCCTACACAACGTAAATGAACCCATTTGGTGCAAACAGTACACTAAATACATTTCTGGAGCTTATTGCAGCTCTTATTACAAGTCACGCAAGTACATTTGAATATCATAATGAGTGTTTACAATAAAAAATAAGATAATCTAACGAATGATGAGACCTTAAACGCCTTTGAATAATGATCAGATTCGGTTGCAATTCTTATAATGTAGCATCTACTATTTTGAATATTACACGTAGTTATGCATGTAATAAAACTAGTCATAGGTAAAATAGCTAAATAAAGTAAAGGCATTTGTCATTGGATAACAATCCATCTTAATAATACATATTAGGCCTATAATAGATGCTTTCTTTTCCACCCCAAGGATGATCAATAGTCGAACGATAACCGAGCTTAGCTCAATCGTCAACAGACGATACAAGAATAACTTTACTTGCTGAATTTTGTCGTAGTAATATTCTTTCATTGGATGTCCAGAGAAATTTGTAATTTAGTTCTACTTTCGCTTTTTTGGCTTGGTTGTAAAGATTTTTTCTGAAGGAGGTCAGATTTTTGCGAATTCTTATAAGCCCATTATCTTCAAAACAATCTTTGCTAGAATCAGGTGAAGGTTTAATTAATTTTCTCTTCTGGTAAAACTCGTTTCTTTTATCTCGGTTCGAGAAGCGAACAATTATTGGAGCATGTTCAATCGGTTTGTTGGGTGCATTCCTCCTTCTCCTTGTATATATACCTCCTCCTGGGAGACGATGGGCGACAGAAATGTGACTGTCTTCCAGTCGCACGTTGACGAGGCTAGCCACCTTTTTGACTAATTGATTAGTATTCTCATTCGGCTTACAGGGAATGCCATGTATCTCTAGATTCTCTTTTCGCCCATACTGTTCAAGTTCATCAAGTTGAGAAGCAGTCGAATTTTGTTTATATTTGATTTGCTGTATTTCTTCCTTTAAACTACATAAACGTTTCGCATTCTGTTGAACAGTCTTGTGCGAATCTGTTATTTTTCCATCAAAGTCATCATACTCATCAGCCACATACGCTATACTGCCTAACATATGATCTGTTTTCTCTATCAAGCGATTCAACTCAGTCTTCATTTCCGCAATTTCCGCTTTGGCCTCATTTAATTCTTGCGAGATAAGTGCTTGGCATTTTCCCAAAATTTTTTCTTTCCATATCGCATCGCCTCAACACTGTCTTCAACAATTTTTTGGATATTGAACTGAAGATTATTGGTAATGTTTTTCTCCAACAGTTTCACTTCATTACTGGGTATCTGTGATTTTTTAATCAAGTTAGCTTTGCTCGATTTAGGCATTTTGCTTTGTAACGTAACAATTTGGCTTGACGGTAATTGCTTCCAGTAAAGTTTGAAATAAAAAGAACTTAAACCTAGGTAGCTTTAATCGTTAAATTTTACTACATAAGCTAGCAAATTCTGATGCTACTGAGCAAGTAACTTAATGCTTGTATCGGTATTAGTCCTTCTACCAAGTTTTTATCTTCTGCTGAAGTCAAACTAATGGAAGCAGATACCACTGAACTATTAGGCTAATAACAGCTTAGGCTAACAGTTGAAAAGCTTAAATTCCTTTAAAATTCGTAGTCTAATTCTAATTTGAGCTTAATTCTGGCGTTACAGCTGAATAATCTTATTAAACTGTGTTTTTATCTACTCAATGTTGAAAATCTGGTTCAGATCTTTGCCTTCGTTTCTTTGCAAATGGGTCTGAATTTAATTTTTTACACTGGACCTGAAAACACGTCCACACACCTCCCACGACTGATTGAACTACTGAACTGAAGAGGTTTGGAATTAGACAATCTTTTTAGCAAAAAACTTTCCAATGCGATTCACCTGCGGCTGCTGCAAGTGCATAATGTACCCTGTCCTCAAGTCCAATTTTAGTGTGCATCAATATGATGTATGGTGATGTTTTAGTGTGCATCAATATGATGTATGGTATGGTGATGTTAATAACAGTAAAGTCTGAAATAAAAAAAATTTGGAAACTTGGTAGCACTAATCCTTAAATTTTCCTATATAACAGGGGTGGCCAACCAGTCAGTTGCTAAGGGCCACACTTCTTTCTGTGTTTTAGCAAATAGCCATATCATAGGCCTACACAAGGGATAATGATCGCATTAATATCGTCATACATCATATTGATGCACATGCTTTTACTTAGCTAGAAGAGTGGTATGCCGGCCGGTTAGCTCAATTGGTAACGACCAGCGGTGTAGTAAAAAAATTTAAAAAGGGGGTGGGGGCACAATTTCCACATTTTTTCAAGCGTATTTTTTTTGGGCGGAACTAAAGTGAAGCTGATTGAGAAACAAGAAAGGCTCTAGGGGGGGCATACCGCCCCGGAAAAATTTTGCTTTTTGAATAATTTTTAGGCAAATTTCGTTTAAATTTTTTGACTCTAATTCTGAGTGCTTCGCCAGATATGATGCATTCTGTTCGCACATTTTCAATTATGCGTGGTTAGGCGTAAGGCTTATTGTTATAGAAGAGGTTTGAAATTATGAAAAAATTGTATGCATCAAAAACATTTTTGAAAATGGCTGGTGTGAGGATGCATAGTACCCTCATCCTAACCCCCTGAATCCGCTTCTGGACATCAGCTACAAAAACCATTAAAAAAGTCTGGTGCATTTCAGTCACTTGGCACCATTAATTTTGTTCTTTTTTACTAAAAGGCAGCGTCAGAAGGGGGGGGGGGAGGCATGACACAATTTGTCGCCTGGACCGGTCAAATCGGACACAGTGTCGCCACCGCTGCGATGTTTCTTTTGACTTCGAAACTGTGTTGATTAGGCGCGAAGCCGGGGAGATGGATCCCGCCACTCGTTACACGCCTCGTCGTAATTCTTTTTAACAAAGTGATTATTACGTAATAATGTCCTTTATGCGTTGACAAACGCAACATGACCAAAGAACTAGGCTGCTGATAGAAAAAACAAACTTTATGTGAAAAAGAGCCACATAAAACTGGGCAAAGAGCCGCATGCGGCTCGCGAGCTGCGGGTTGGCCACCTCTGCTCAGGAGCTCCGAGGGCCGCCAATGAGCCCGGGGCAAATTTTTTGTTGGGGCCCCCTACCTTTTGCAGCCTCTAAGCACAAAGACAACGTTTTAGTAAGTTCGGTGAGTTAGTTGGTTGCCCATTTATCCCCTTCATAACGAAAATCGATTGAGATTATGTAGCGAGCTCACTTGTTTCATCCTAGGAAAAATTTTGAAGATATTTTTGATGACCACGATGAATCGCGCTACGTATTTACACAGTAGATGGAAATTCAGGGAGGACAAGGCCATCGTCAAAGTCATAGTGCGGTTTGGGAATCTCGCTACCAGTGCTGCGTACACTTACAGTAGTAAAAGGTAAAGGTACGGGACAGCGGGTGCAAGCACACATTGTTTAGGCCATTTTCAATTGTCGGCCCATTACAATTTTCAATCACGAATGATTGAACGCTGTTAAGGGATATAACATGACGAACAACACATACACAAAACCCTTCGCACTTCCGCTTGTGCCGAGCGCCTGGCGCGAAAGCTGCGAATACTATTTTTAAAGTCCTTAGTATGACCCGACTGGGAACAAAACCCCAGTCTACCGGCTACCAAGTGGACGCTCTTAACCGATACACCAAGCGCCGGTTACTTACAGTAGTAACTCCACTGTCAGTACGAGCATTTGGATTAGGGTAACTTTACACTAGCTTTATCAGCTACAATATTGACACTCAAAAGTACGACTTTGCTTACATCATCACTCGCATCACTCGGGTTAGATACCAAATTTACTTTGGAAACTTTAATATCATTCCCTGGACTACTTACGTTGACATTTAACACTTCACTAGCAGTTTCCTGGTCAGGAGCATTTTCACAAGATCTTTTTCTTTTACTTTCCCTCCCAATTTTGTACCAAAGCTTTCTAGTCTTTGCTGTCCTTTACACTGTAATTACAGTTCTACTAAACGCGGCAAGGTACTGAAACACCGCGAAGGACGACAAAGGAGTTACTAAAAACCTCCAAGTACGACAAAGGACTTCAAATTGATCTACTAAACACCGCAAAGAACGACAAAGGAATCTGCTGCACAGTGCCATGTTGCTTGAACTGCTTGTTTTGCTCAGTGGAACGTATAATCAGTCAAAACTTGGAAACAAATAACAGGAAGCTGCTTGAGCTTCTCTGCGCGAGTCGACTAACTGAAAACGTAAGAGAAAATTGTGATTTGAGTGATTTAACTTTTAACACATTACTCGACAACATTACTGATTGTATTTATACTGATGTATCGAATGTTAATTTACCGTCGACTGATAATGGAATAACTCTACTTCATATTAATATACGCTTTATCAACAATGAAAAAAACTTCGATAAGTTCGAAGAACTCCTTAAAGCATTACCATGCCTTCCGGATATCGTGTGTGTATCGGAAACACGGATTGAAGGAGACCCATTAGTAAATATTTCGTTACCACAATATAATCTTGTTCATGATGATTCGACAGCAAGAGCTGGCGGGGTTGCCATTTATGTCTCTAAAAAATTTCGATCTGAGACCGAACCCAAATTCAAAATGAAAATCGGTGGTTGCAAAGATTTATGGCTAAATATACTAGATAAAAATTCTGTAAAAAAGTTTACTGTTGGTGCCATCTACCGTCACCCAAACGCCGATGTTGAGACAACTGAAGCCTTTTCTGAGGCATTGTCCAATCCCTTAAATAAAATATCTAAACAAAAAATAATTTTTTATTTGTTAGGACACCTGAATGTAAACATCTCCGCTAATACAAAAACAAGGGGCTTTGAAACATATCTTAATCATTTAATAAGTTCTAGATTTATCCCTATAATTACCTTACCAACTCGTGCACCGATACTTCCTCTACTTTAATTGATCACATTATAACTAACGACACAACCCGCAAAATCAAGCCAGGTGTAATTAGCTGTGATAATAAATTATCCGACCATTATGTTATATATTGTAATGTATCTGGGTATGCTTCTCCTCGGCACTATAAATTCCATTACTTTTTTAGGGATAAAAAAAAATTTAATTCAGAATCATATTGCGAAGAGATGGCTGTTTCGGTATATGATTTTGCTTCTAATTTAGATGGTTTAACTGAGTAGAATTTTAATGATGCATTTGAAGCTTATATACAGATGAGTTACAAAGTAATTGATAAACATGCTCCTCTCAAGCAGATGTCGCGAAAGCAGAAAAAATTGCAAAGTAAACCGTGGATAACAAAAAGTGTTTATGAATCCATTCGTCTGAAAAACATTATGTATAAAACTCATTATTTATCAAACGATGATGCTAAGAAACGAGAGTATAAAATATTTGCCAATAAGCTAACCAAAACTAAAGCTCTTGCAAAAAAAAGATTCTATGCTGAAGAGCTCGAAAATAATAAAAATAATTCACGTAAGACATGGGAGCTGCTTCGCACACAACACCCTGGAAAATCTTCTAAAGACAGCCCACTTCCTCAAAACATAACTCTTCAAGGAAACAAGATAACTACCCAACAACAAATTCTAGAGGAGTTTAACAATTTTTTCTCAAAAACAGGTGAAAAATTAGCCAGCGAATTCGGCACTGACGACGAAGAATTATTTAAAAGATTTCTTTCCAGCCGAGTGGCACCATCAATTTTCTTAGAACCTCCTCGCGTTAATGAAGTTATAGTCGCAATAAATTCCTTAAATTTTTATAAATCTTTAGGCCATGATGATATCCCACCGTTTTTTCTTCACACCGCTTGCTGTGTTTTAGCCCCAACGTTATGTTATTTTGTTGACAATGCTTTCCGACTGGGAATATTCCCACGAAGTTGCAAAATTGCAAAAATCGTACCTTTATTTAAAACAGAAAAAACCGAAGAGCTAACTAATTATCGTCCAATATCGATTCTCACTTGTTTTTCTAAAATTTTTGAAAAGTTGATCTACAGTCGATTGATCTCTTTTTTTCAAAAAAATTCCGTTCCACACGACTCGCAGTATGGATTTAAAATGGCATGTCAACAACTCATGCTGTATTAGATGTTCTAACCAGTACATGTGACCAAATTAATAATGAGCAATATACAGGCCTAATACTTTTAGATTTTAAAAAAGCATTTGACACGGTTTGTCACAGGAAATTACTTCATAAGCTTGAACACTATGGAATTCGTGGGGAAGCGTTCAAACTACTGCACTCTTTCCTTTCCAGTAGACAACAATGTGTATCTTTCCGAAACTTGAGTTCTAAAACCTTAACAAATAATTACGGAGTACCCCAAGGAAGCAATTTAGGACCTTTACTCTTCCTTATTTATATTAACGATGTACCTAACGCTTTAAATTCAATCCCCAGACTATTTGCCGATAATACGTGTTTAGTAAATTATTCTGCCAATTCTGGTTTATTAAGAACCACAACAACATAATTAATGAACTGCAAAAGGTACACATTTGGACAAACGCCAATACGGTTACCGTCAATCCCCAAAAAACTATGACTCTAATTATACCTCCCAAGACTATCAAACCAAGCCCAGATATTGATACAGGGGCGGCAGGTAGTGAAGGCTGCAAAGGCTGCAGCCTACCCAGTTTATCACCTCCTTATTTTTTTTTAAGAAGCAAAATTTTTTTACCTATTCTTGTCTTTCATACAACTATCGACAATATTTTTTTTGAAAAAAATAATTTTTGTACAAAAAATGGCAACACGTAAAGACAGCAGCCTTTCGTAGCAAGAACTAACCCTGTAGTGTTACGTCATCAATGCTTCATGGAAGTTTGAATTACGTTCAATGAGACGTGTTAAGGCTGTGTCAAAGCAGCCTTTTTGGTGGTTATTGAGGTGTAAAGCTTAGAGATTGGCTCTATTTAGTTGCAATCACATAGAGATACTGGGTTTAATGAAAGATATGGGATGTTACGGGTTGCATACAGCTTAAGCTTGTAATACAGTGCTAAAGGCTAGTAGACTTTAGTTATACCTTATTTGAACTAATAGATTGCCTAAAAAGAAAAACTTTTAAGCTGTTGATTGACCGGTACCGCAGCTTAGCTAGGTTTGTAGACTAGTGGTAGCTTTTTTGTAGCCCACTAGATGTAGTCGACTAGGTACAATAGCAGAGTACCGGTAGTGTACTTAAATAGAAAAATTTGTTTAGGCCAAACTTGTGTTTATTCATGTAGACTACAGGTGCAGGTTACCTAGGCTACAGGTACGCACAGAATCAGCTATTGGTACAGTGGCGTGATAAAAAAAAATTGTAGAGTAATAATAATTCATGGGAAACCTGCCAGTGTTCCTGCAGTTGTGTATAGCCCAAAGCCTACCGCCTTGCTAGTGAAATAAAGAGTTTTTTTCATTTCAGAGCGAGTATTTATTCTGGCCAGCTTTTCTAATCATGTAGCCTACCTGTTTAAAATAGTCACGAGCCGCCACTGTATTGATATACAGTCAAACTTCGGCAGAGCCGTAGCAGCCGCCCCCCAAACCCCCCAATTGGGGGGGGAGCCCACACTGCCAAAAGGGGCCCCAAATTGTCTTGAAGGACCCGAAGTTGCATCAATTCAAAAACAAAGTTTTGCTTGGCGAATCGCGTTGAATGGGATTTTTTGCGCTCAGATTTTATATACTTCAGTTTTAAAATTTTTCGCTATCGTTTACTTTCAAATAGCGTCATAAACTGCATAATGATGTCATAAACAATGCACTGTGTGTAGGAGTGCGCGTAGGACTTGAAAAAGGAGGCCGGTGCAGAGTTGGATGCAATCATTTTTCAAAGCTTAAATTCAAATTCATTCCTCTTGAAAAAATTAAATTCAAATTCATTAACACCTTGTGAGCAGATTTAAAATTTTATCTATTTATTTTTTATTTATTCGCAATTTTATTCTCCTATCATGAAAAAGCGACGGGGCGCTATACGAGCTCGCTTAGGAGTTGCCGACCATCGGTCTACCACACCTAGATGGGGTAATCCCGTTTAGTGCCTTTCCCAACAGCACAACAAGCGAACTTGCCGCTTGTTTCGTGCTATCCATTATGCTGAACGTCAACCAAAAAAGCTGTGAATACCAATTTTCAAGTCATTGGTTTGACCGGACCCGGAATTGAATCCCGGAGTCCACCAATCTAGAAGCAGATGCTCTATCCACTCGGCCATCCGATCGGTAAATTCAATTCAATCCTACCCTATTTCTGTGTCAGCAACCATAATCTGACATCGAATACAAAAGTCCATTGAAAAAGGATTTGCTAGTTTGAAAACGTGTGCTTTTGAAATAGCGCAGGAATTGGACATTGGTCCGGTCTTCCTCAATCAAAAAGTAAAAAAAAAAAGAGAATGAAAATAGAAAAAGATAATGTTTAGTCACGATGCAAATCTATATCGTACAGCTTCTGAGGAAGAGATTCAAAGCAAACTTTTTAAAACAACTGGTGGACCAGGCTATTATGTCGATACTAGAAAGTCTTAAGCTGACATGTGATGTCGCTTCTGTCTTTGCATTGCTGTTTACACCCAGCAGCTTCGTGCATGAACAGCCATTGTCAGCAATACGATCTGGCAGTACCGCACGCAGGTTCAGATTCTTTGCGACGGGTTCGATTCACGGCTGGAGTCTATTGCATTTGATATTTATATCAGATGGTTGCTGATTAGAACGACACAAGCTCGTTTGGCAGTCTCCCTTCAACACCGTTGAACTTTTAATTCAATAGTAATATCTGTAAGTGCTCGCTTGCCTTGCTTCTCGAGTTTACAAAATGCGTTGTTACTGTTACCAGTGCTGAACAAAGCTTCAGAAAACTGAAATTTATTAAAACGTTTATTACATCTAATATGGCAAACAGCAGACTATCATTTTTCTTTCCATTTGTTGGCATTTTTATCCACCTATCACAGAAAGCAATGGGGTACTACACGAGCTCCCTTAGGAGTTGCCGGCCATCTGTCTACCTACCGCACTTAGATGGGGGAATCTCGTTAAGTGTTTTTCCCAACGGCACTAGCAAACTTGACGGCTTTCTTAACACTATCCCTTTAATGCTGAATGTCTAATTGGAAAGCTGTGAATACCAATTTTTAAGTCATTGGTTTGACTTGACTAGTGATCAAACCCTCAGTCTATTCACTCCTTCAGGCTCAGAAGCACACGCTCTATCCACTCGGCCATCCGATTGATTCTTCGCTGGCCATGTTGTCAATCGAAAGTTAATGCGCCCGATCTCCAGATTATGATGCTGTCAAAAGAACATCTGTGTACGAAAAAGTGCGCTCTAGCTAGACCGGAGGTTTTCAACCTATTGGCCATGGCCCAACAGTGGGCCTCAGAGCTTGACTAGAGAGCGACATCAGCATTCCCTAATCATGCCATCACGTTCACTTTGTACCTTTTAGCAAAAGTTATTGGGCCACCATCATATTTTATCATTTTAGTGGGCCATGCGCAGAAAAAGGTAGAAAAACCTGAGCTAAACGATTTTAATGGAAAATGAATTGGGAGTAACAAACTTGTCTTAAAATTACACCTTTTATTTTTACACAGTGATAACGCGTTATATGTTTTAATTTTACCACAGTATTCGCATTGTGGTGAGAAACTGAGTTGTTACCCCTGGAAAAACCTAAAACAATTCATATCGAAAGCTAAGTATTGGGGACTTGAAAGGGTTTTTGGGGGGGGCCCAAAGTTGAGCTGCAACGGCACTGAACTTCGGTTTTCGAACGCTTCGGTTCTCGACCAAATCGGTTTTCGAACAATAAATTCGAGATTTTTACCTTTCAGACTTCGAACATGAATTCAGATCACGACCGAACCAAGCGAACGCAAACAGACTAATTGCCTGCTCCCTTCTCTTTAACACTAGATAAAGACCTCACACGACTACTATGACATCACACAGATGATTCATTACAATAGTTTTGCAACTTTAAAGCAAATGTATTAGCCCTTAATCATGGCTCCAAAGAAAGCTGGTGGAAGTAGTAAAGCTGGTGAAGGAAAAAGGAAAGTAGTGCGCAAAACTATTGAACTAAAGAAAAAATTAATAGCAAAATATGAATCAGGCGTGCCTGTATCTGTGTTGGCTAAGGAGTTTGGCCTGGCGAAATCAACCATAAGCACCATCCTTTACAAAAGTTGTTTTCTAGACTTGGAACGGATTAAAATTATTTACATTAATTCTAATGCAAAAAAATTGTTTCGGTTTTCGAACAAATCCCTTTTCGAACAGCCTTCTGAAACGGATTATGTTGGAAAACCGAGGTTTAACTGTACAATTTCTAAACACGTCAATTTCTGCAAATGATCAAATTAAGCACTTGGGCATCACTATCGACACAAGACTAAATTTTGAAGAACATATTGGCATAGCGGCGAAAAAAATTTCTAGATGCTTAGATGTAATGTGTAAACTTAGAAACGTGCTACCTCCAAAAGCTCTGCTGGTCTTATATTATTCCATGATTTATCCACATCTGCAATATGGTATTACTATTTGGGGGAATACATACGAAAAGTATCTAAAAAGATTAAGAACACTCCAAAATAAAGCTGTTAAAGTATTGGGCGGAGGTAGATGGCAGGAGCATGCCTCTGCTTATTATTCACAATTAAATATTTTAAAATTAGAAGATCTTTATACTTACAAAGTAGCTAAATTAATGCATAAATATTCGCAAAATAAACTGCCGAAAAACTTTCTTTTTTACTCCCGTAAATGCGGTGAACTCACGAACAACCGGTTGGCATCATCTGGACTTAATCTGAGCTTACCGTTTTATAGAACAGAAAAATTGCAGAGATTTTATAAATTTCAAGGAGTCATAATTTGGAACTCGGTACCACAAGAGATGAAAATACTGTCTTTTAATCGGTTTAAAATTAGATTCAAAAAGCGTTTAATTTCAAAGTATTAGACTAATAGCTTGTACTATCTAAATGTATAGAATTCAAATCACTTAAGATCGAGAGAAATACAATGAAACGTAATATAGCACAAAAATTAATTCAGGAAATATATGTAAACGTCCAGCAGCCTGAATTGACTACAAGGGAGCTGCTCGACTCGATGACCGAGAGGTCCCTTCGCAGCTTCCTGCTACAATTCATGAAACCTTATCTTTTTGTTTACGTGCGCGTATATTTTCTGTATCCGTTTATTACCGTTGTTTAATGTAATTTAGATTTGCTTAGTGTAGTTTTTGTTGTTGTTTATCTAAATGCATTCGATTTGGTGTGGCGTATTGAGTTGTTCAAAATAAAATTATCTTAAGACTTTGAATCATGCCACAACAAAGAACGACAAAGGACTTTAAATTAGGGTTAGGTTAGGGTTAGGGCCAGGGCTTGGGCTTGGGTTAGGTTAGGGTTAAATTAGGGTTAGGCTTGGGGTTATCAGGTTTTTTGTCGTACTTGGCGGTGTTTAGTAAGTTCTTTGTTGCTCCTTTGCGGTGTTTAGTAGGACCCCTGTAATCGTTCTCTTATGACCCTTTCTTTTCACTTTTGTTTACCGGATTTATGTTTTATCATTTCTCAACATGCATTTACAAAATACACCTACTACCAATTGTAAGAATAATTAATTATATTTCAAAAAAACATTTTAAAACCTGTTATACCCAATCAATCAAGTTGACAGAGTCAACGGTCCGTTTTTTTTGCGCATGCGATTATCGAAAAGATTTGTTCCAGTTCGGGGATAGGCCACTCTTTTGACCAAGGGAGCCGTAAAAGCTGGACTGTTTTAATTGCATTTTTGTGAGAGCCACAAAACATTTTTGAACACCTATTCGAACCAAAAATGTTTTTACCCGTACACGACTCTTTGCTACTCACAGTCAGTTAAAATTGTGTTTCGTTGACCTCGTGTCGTGCACTGTCTTGCTGTCTCACCTTGCCGATTACTCTAAGCATGTATTGCTTTAAATACCGGTATCTTTTCGCTTCAAATGTTTTAATTTATGAATGAAACTGTTCTTGCGCTCCCATCAAACTATACCTGAGCCACAACATCTACTCGATTGTTTAAAAATTCTCTAACGCTGCAGTTTAAAAATTTTAACAGCTCAGATCGCCGAGTGGTATAGACCGTCTGTCTCTTGAGCTGTAGACTCGGGTTTGATTCCGAGTCGGGTCAAACCAATAACTTTAAAATGGGTGTTCACAGCTTCCCTGCTTGACGCTCAGCATTAAAGGGACAGTGTGGAGAACAAGACGGCAAGTTTACTTGTTGTGCCGTTGGAAAAGGCACTTAACGGGATTCCCCTATCTTGGTGTGGTAGACAGATGGCTGGCAACTCGTAAGCGAGCTTGTATAGCGCTTTGATCGCTTTCTCGTGATAGAAGGATAAATATGCAACTAACTAATATGAAACCTACTGTAAATATTCCGCTGATTTCTCAAGCCACAGCTGGAATGCTATAACTGGTCTCAATCGCATACTTGCAGCTGCGCAGCCACCAATCTCAGATAAACACGTGAATAATTCAACATTGTCTTTTTAAGACGAAGCCGAATGAAATGCAGATGAAGCAAAAAATCTTAATTTTCAGCTTATAATGCGCCTTATGCATAGCATGCACATCAAAATGATGCAACTTTTTTTAACACTAAAAGCCCTACGACAGTGGTTCTTAAACTGGGTTCGACCGAACCCCAGGGGTTCGGTGAGGCTGTAGCAGGAGTTCGGCTAAGATCAGAATAAGTTTTTGCAAAAAGGCATACAGTTGTAATAAATGACTGTCTCTGCGTGGAATGATGCATCCCCCCACCATACTCTTTCAACGCTGTTTTTGATGAATACAATTTTTCCATAATTTCAAACCTATTTGATAACAATCATCTTTACGCCTTAAGCACGCATAAATCAAAAATGTGCCAACAAAATGTATCATATTTGGTGAAGGACTTAGAGTTAGAGGCAAAAAAATTAAACAGAATTTGCCATAAAAATTGTTCAAAAAGCTCTAAAATGGCCATTACAGGGTCTAAATTTTTGAAAACTTTCCGGGGAAGCATACCCCCGGACCCCCCTAGAGCCATATTTTTGTTCCTCAATTTGCTTCAAATTAACTTTCCGGAAAAAAAATACGTTTAAAAAATGTAAAAATTTTATGCCACCTTCCACCGCCTTAAGAATATTCTGAATACGCCCCTGACGTGAAACATTTTCAAAGAGCTTATGCCCTTTTCCGGTTTAGACGTCTAACGTTTTTGCACTCATTTAACATTCAACCTAATTCAAAACTGCATCCCCCCTCTAAAATTTTCTGGATCCGCTCCTGGTTATAATTAAGGGTTCGATGTATGCTTGCATGACTCCTGTTGGGTTCGATACTTCCGACAAGTTTGAGAACCACTGCCCTAAGACATTTCTCTACCAATAAGAACGGCTGCGGTCATTTTTGACCGGCCACTTATAGCTGGTTTTAAACGAATTTGATGTACTCAGTTTAGTCGGAATTCATGTATAGCAGGCCAGATGATTTCCTTTCGCGTTTTTACCAGTGCGTGTAAAAAGAAATTTTTGTTGTTTACGACTTACGTCATACACACATCTTCAATTCAAATAGAAAAATAGGTCCACGATTCAATGAATGTTCTCTCACTCAGAACAACTTGTGCAGTTCACCAATATCGTTTACTCCGAAGAATGGCTGCCACATCGAACTTTTGCGTAGTTTTGGCAGAATGACCTGGATTTGTTCCTGCATGACACAGTCTGGCACTTCCTCCCTTTTTGAGCTAGCGGAGTTGCAGCACTGGTACCGGAAATTGCATCTGCTCTCATCAGAGCAATCGGTTGCTCTCTGCCACTTTCACTGCGGAGTTTCTTTATCAATTCAAGGAGAAATGGACCCCTTGACAACTTCAGTTTAGTTGTACGGCAATAAACGATGTAGGAATTTTGCAGGAACAGTCAAGAATATTGAAAAATATTGAAAAACTCTCTCTCAAACTTCATAAAAAAATCAACCACAGGCTATACAGCATTGTTGAATATATTCACGCCTATCTACAAACACACCGAGAAAATTTTTTTAAGATTTCGGATCATTTCCTCTCGCCAATAAGCCATCTATATATTTGAACTAGCCGAAAATAGAATCAACGAAGAATTAGTGCATCACAATAAAGTCAATAATGATACTTGAACAGTCGTGTAGTTCTCAATTTGTGTCCTAAACTGATAAGAAAATCAGAATCAATCTCTTTGATATTCATACGACTTCCACTTCTCATCCTACAGCATTTTTTCACACTTAGTTTTGTCCCATTTCCCAGAAATACTGTAGAACATGTACAATCAGGTCAATTTCTCCATTGCTGCGTAAACCCATTGCGCATAAAAAGCGGTAGAACTAAAGACGTATGAGACCACTTGGGACCGAATATAAGACTGTATGGTACCGTATAGAACCATACTACATTTAGGGAAAATAGGCTCCGAGTCAAATGAGTACTTGGGTGAAATAGGTACAGGGGCAAAACGGAACCGAACAAAAATGGGTACTTAAGGCAAATGGGTGCCGGTGCCGGTGGAAACGAGCATTGGAGCAGATGGGCACTGGAACAAACGGGCGCTTGTGGCAGAATGAGTAATTTGATATGCCCTAAGCGCTGGTGCCACTTTTTCCCAGTTCCCCTTTTACCCCCAGTGCCCCTTTGCTTCGTTATTCATTTGCCCCAGCGCCTATTTGCTTCAAAACCTATTTGCCCCGGTGCCAATCTGCCCAAGTGCCTGCTGATGTGTGCTAGTGCCTATTTCCTACAAGTCCCCATTTGCATTCGGTTTGTTCTCCATTTCTCACAAGAGCCCGTTTGCTCTGATGCCCATTTCTACTGGTGTCCACTTCCCTTGTTACTCATTTCTCCGATGCCCATTTTTCCCAAATGCCATTTTGGTTCCATGTAAAAATGTTTGTTCCCATGCGGTCCCATAGAGTCCTATAGGCCTACTGCCCATGCTGTCCCCATTTGGTTCCATAAGATTCTACACGGTTGTTAGTTCTACCCCTTTCTCCCGTATGCCGAAGGTTCATTGTACGTAGTACGTAGCGCAGCATTAGCAGTATAGTAGTAGTACTGCTCTGAGCACATCGGCATTTCATCTTTCTCCCGTATGCCGACGTGCTCAGAGCAGTACAGTCTCATTATCAAGCACCGGTCAATTTTGACCGGTTAGGGCTTGTAGGTAGGTGAGCAGCATACTCTAGTTTCTAGATCCTCCAAAAAAATTTTTTTAAAGCTTATAAAATATCATGTTAAGTTAGGAAAACTCAAGAAATTTTGTAACAAAAATTGCAAGAATGCAAAAACTACAAACCGGTTAAATGCAAATCCGGTCAAAAAACACCAGTTCGGGCTTCTTGTGTTAAAAGGCCCATACGCTCCAGAAAATTGGTAATATTTGGATGTGTATTAAGCTCAAATGCTGTTATAATTAAAAAAAAATTTTGCTGTATTTCGTCACATATGAGCTAATGAGTTACTGGAATCGCATGATGACTTACGTTGGGGGCCCATGCACTCTATTAACTCGATTATTTAGAATTTTCTTTGCTGTATTTATTCCGTAAGATATGGGCTAATGGGCCCCTTGAACAGCATGTTGACTTATGTTGGGGGCCCATGCACTCTATTGTCTCGATTAGTTGGAAATTTCTAAGCTGTATTTATTCCGTAAGATATGGGCTAATGGGCCCCTAGAACAGCGTGATGACTTAAGTTATGGGGCCCATGCGCTCCATAAAATTGTTTATTTGAGGCATATTGAGCTCAAATCTGTTTTAATTGTTTTTTAAACTTACTTTGGGTCTGTTTATTTCGTTAGATATGAACTAATGGGCTTTAGAACAGCATGGGCCCCGGGGTCATTTGCCCTCCCGCCCTCTCCTTTCATAGACTCTGCCTCTGCTATGTAACCTTGTAAATTCTGAAGCGACTGAGCAAGTAGCTTAATGCTTGGACTGGTATTAGTTCTTTGATCAGGTCTTTATCTTCTGCTGAAGTCGAATTAATGGAAGCAATCAAGCAGATATCACTGAATCGTTAAGCTAATACCAGGTTAAGCTAACAGTAAAAAAGCTTGAATTCCTTTTAAATTCGTACTTTAATTCCAATTGGTGCTTAATTCTGGCGCTGAGAATTCGGTTCAGATCTTTACCTTCGTTTCTTTGCAAATGGGTCTGAATCTAATTTGTTTATACTAGCTCTGAAACCACGTCTACACACCTCCGACGACTGACTCGAATTAAGCTTTGAGAAACGTAGATATGATTGTGAAAATTTTGATGAAGCAAATGATAAAGAGCTCAAATGAAAAAGCAGTATAATGTATGCTTGTGAGAAGCAATCAACATTTTGCCCCCCTTCTCTTCGTCTTTTAGCAGATATGCTGCTGCCTTACCGCTGCAGATCAGCTTCTCGGGCTTTCGCGGTTCGTTGTACGTAGCGCAGCATTCTTCGTTCGGAACAAGATAGATTATTGGCAGGATATTTTTTCGCAGAAATTCGCATTATTTGTTTCCATTTTTCAAATTTCAGCTTAACCTGCATTGAAACAAAAATGATTTTAACGATAACTATATTCAGTTGCATTTTATCTTCCTATCACAAGAAAGCGATCAAAGCGCAATAACGAGCTCGCTTACGATGGAGTTGCCGGCCACCAGTCTACCACACCAAGAGGGAGTAAAGAGCCTTTCCCTACGGCACAACAAGTAAACTTGCCGGCTTGTTCTCCACATTCATTGTCCCTACTTAACCCTTAAACGCCTATGTGGGTCTCTAGCGACCCGAGCAGACTTTTCTTTTTCCGTATCTCTTCGACTGTTTATCTTTACAGCGTGCGACTCCCAGTATTCTCCTAGTGTCTAAACTTCTCCCATTTTACATTTAAACGTTTAAAATTTTTTTAACCTTAAAAAAGTTATGGAAATTTTAGAATAAAAAATCAATAGGGTCGCTAGCGACCCATGTTAGGTAATAGTGTAAGTTTTTTAATGGCGAGCTGTTTCGTCAGTGGCAAGTTTTTAAAGTATCACAAATATAATGTTTATATGCAATGATTGCAACAGCAGAAGAATTCACGTGCTATTACAGTAATATTGCAAGTTATTCCTGAAGCTAAATGGTATTGAATGCAGCAACAGCCGCAGTTCAACATCAGATCCACAGGTTAGTCAAAGTTAAATGAGAGTGTTTCAGATGATCAATTCATCGTTGAAAACGAGTATTCTAAAGATGACATTGACCAACCATCGTTATGAAAACGTAAGCATAGCTCACACAAGTATGAATGATGACTCATCTGCTGACGACATTCATAATGCAATCAAAGACAGTGTCAGATTATGAGCTGACAAGTGACGACAGCACAAAATGATTTGAGCAAAAGCAGTGGGGTTGAGAGTGATGGTAAAGACCCCACTGTTGGCAGGACGAACGATCTTTCAGCGAAAAAGCTTATTTTAGTATAGAAATGGTCGTATGTGGGTTACGACGCGTCCTCATCATCCAGAATTCGCGGAAAACATCTAAGACAAATCACCGCAAGGCTATATTCGGGGCTGCAAAAGAAATCCATAATGGATATATGTTTTTTCTTGCCACTGATGAAGATTTGCTAAGACAGGTTGCAGCTGTCCATCATTTGAAAAATTCTACGAGAAGGAACCTTAGAGCAGTTGGTGTCATTTGATTTGTTGGTTGTGTGTATCTGAATGATGTGCATTATTTCAGCACGAAACTTTGTGTTGGTTATCTGTGGTTATTTGGCTCATCAAACATAGCTTATTTTTTCAGCTTTTTTGCCATAATCAGTTTGAGTAAATTACAGTAAACCCTCGCTTTGATGGTGATGGAGATTATGAATCAAGAGATATGTTGGCCGCATTTCTACAAATCAAAGCATCCAGTGCAAATCTGAAACAACTTCCAAAATCTGCTGACAAAATTATAGCTGCAGAAATATGGTTACAAATTTATCACTGACAATTCTCAGTCAGCTACATATCAAAGTGGGACTGCAAAACATGGCGTAGTCACATTTGCACGTCTTCTCTGGATTGCCAAACAGCTGGTTTGTGCATGCAATGCGATGGGTGATGTTTTATCAACCATAAACAAGTCACAGCTTTGTGCTCCTACTGTGTCGCGTCACTCTTGTGCCTTAGCTTTATCATTGCCACTGCATAGTGCATAGGCATCCCTAAAAACTGCATTTGCTTCAAATTTCTTCTTTTTGCTTATACAATGACACATCAAATTAATTCTTTGGTTTTATTAGTTGGCAAAGTATTATTGTACATCTTAATTTCGAGAATATTTGCACAATCGAAAAAATATTTCATTGAAATTGCTAAAAATTCAGTCTGTTTGTGCTGAAACATGATCGTTGAGGGCCAATGATTGTGAACATGCAACTTCTTTACTTACGGTATTTCATAAGCATATTAGAAAAAAAAGTACGAATTGCAACCTATAGCAATAGTTTTTAACCCCTGGGTCGCTAGCGACCCGTATAGGCAATAGTGAACGGCGAAACACCTGGGCGTTTAAGGGTTAATGCTAAGCGTCAAGCAGGGAAGCTGTGAGTATCAATTTTCAAAGTTGGACAGTACCGCGGTACTTTTTAGTACCGTTATCGGAAACGTCGATACTTTTCCAAAAATGTACCGTTTTTGGTTACGTCGTTACTTGTTCGACTGTTTTAGTCGATATTTCGGTAACTTTTTTTGGAATGAACTTTGAACGCAAGAACGGAAAATTTTTTAATAGTAAACACAATTTGCGCTTCAAACATGATCACAAGCCGTAACGATTGGATCCGCCATTGAAGCATAATTGCAGCGGACTAAGAAAAAGATATGCATTAATATGATTGTATTGTAAGTGCTTAAAGACATTGATTTCTAAAAACTTGGTCTCTACTTGGGTACTTCGGCAGCGTTAGCCCCTGAAGAAAATTTTGGATACGCGCCTCTTCGCAAGCTGAGAAAAAATTGCGGAAACATTTAACGGCCATGCAGCGAAGGTTGAATATTGCAATATACACCACCTCCGCAGCTACGGCAGAAGAGTAAACTTACGCAGAAATCATAAAGATTTCTGACAGACTATTTTAACTTTAGAAATGAGCTACTAAAAGACAACATTTTCGCTACGCGTTTCTTGAACAATCAGTTTATTGTCTGAACTTGGCGCTTTCTGACAGGGTTGGCATTAAAAAACTCACCCAAAAAAACACCTGAAAAAAACATAAAACTACCCCTGAATCTTTTATATTTTGTATCCTGGATAGAAATAAAATGAAGTGATTTTGTCTATACACATAATTAATTACCGTAATAAAACTTCATCCAGTTTTAAGCTCATTAAAACTATGACAGTGTGATTTGTCCAAACATGTCATTAATATGCCCAGAATTTAAAGGCAGGGTGAAGCGTAGCAAAATTTGTTTTCAAAAAATAACATTAATTTTTCTACACCCAACGGAAAAAAAAATCTCTTTGCACAACTTTCTAGTATTTGAAATAATCAAAAAAATTCGTTTGAACTCCGTCAAATTATGACGTACAAGTAGTCAAAAAAACAAGAAAAACTGCCTATTTTAGAGTACTTGTAGTTTTGTACGCCATAATTTGACGGAGTTTAAACGGATATTTTTGATTATTTCGAAAACTAGAAAGTTTTGCAAAAAATTTTTTTTCTGCGTTGGGTCTAAAAACATTTATCTCATTTTTTGAAAATAAATTTCGCTAGGCTTCACCCTGCCTTTAGCAACCATACCACAGCGTATTTATGATCATACAGTGCTGCCGTTTTTTTCAATTGTTACGTTTTTGAGATAACGGAGGTTTTATGTGTTTCACAATTGCGCGAAATCCCGATTGTGAAATTTTTTTATGACGTTTCAAGAAACCATGAGAAATCTCTTTCGTCATTTCATGACATTATAAAAAATCATGAGAATTACAGTCATGAATAAAAGTTTAAGACCACTATGCAAAAGTGACGATTTTCAACATTTAACATGTAATTGCATCAGGCATATTTTGTTGTTACGTTATAAGTTTGTTTTCTTCGTTGTGCTTCATTTCGTTTTCTTCTTCGTAGTGATTCTATTTGAATAAGATGACTGACGATGACCTTTGAGGTCGAAATCGATTTTATCTTTTACTAATTTTTAATATACTTTTTACCAAATTTTATCTGAGGCTGGTTTCTTAGTTTTACTTGATATAGATTTATTCATGATACGAATGCTGAGAAACCGCTTCTATTTTATCATCACTTTTTTACTTTGGAGTTCTAAGTTGAGGGTGATTCAGGAAACCAACCAAAGTATTGTGCTTCATTTCGTGCCTATTCTTATTCTGTGCACATTTCCTGGTAGATTTTTTGCTATTCATTGATATTTTTGATGCCTGAAATGGACAAGAAAAAGTCTCCAAGCGAGATTCAGAAGACCCAGATAGTTGCCTTACCCGGCCAAAATCTATCTAAAAGGCAAATATCTGCTCAAATGAGGTGCAGCAAAACCGTGCAGTGCATCAAGCGATGGCAAAGTATCAACAGGATGGCTCCTGTACCGATTAGACAAGGATGGAAGACTGCATGTCACCACTGCACGAGAAGATAACGTGATGAGGAGAATAGTTGCGAGGTCACCCATGGGTTCATTAAAGAAAATTAGGGCCATATTGGTGCGCAGAGGTAGTGGAATTAGTCATATAACCGTTTCCAGGCGTTTATCCAAAGAATTTAATCTGAAGTCATACAAACCGGCCAAAAAAACAAGGCTTACTGCGGCTATGAGAGTCAAGGGTTAAGAGCTTGCTAATAATCATCAACATTGGACCGCCGAGCAAAGAGTAAAAGTGCTATTTTCAGACGAATCACCGTCTAGCAGTTCGTGGTTCGTAAGAGGCACGTCCGTAGACCAAATGGAAAACGTTTTGATGAGAAATGCACCATACCAATAGTGGAACAAGCCTTCTAATCCGATGATTTGGGGTGCTATGTCCAGAAATGGCGTCGCTGCTCTCAGCTTCCTGCCTCCAGGAACGACTATGAATGAGCCAAAATACGTGCAAATGCTTTCAAAGAAGCTAAAACTTCACCTGCACGTTCACAATTGTCAAATATTTATGCAGGACGGCACCCCTTGCCACAGATGGCACCCCTTGCCACAGTTCCAAAGTCGCAGAAAATTGCTGGATAGCAACAACATCGACCTCTTCGAGGGGCAGGAAACAGTCCGGATTCAAATCATATCGACAATTTGTGGACCAACATGAAAAATCCAGTGTTGGAAAAGCAACTATCAAGTGGCGCAGAGTTGGTAAAAGCGATAAAGGAAGTCTGAGTGAAAAAATATCCAAGGAATACTGCCAAAGTTTGATAAAAAAATATGCCAAGAAGAATGAAAGCTGTGATCAAAAACACAGGAAGCCGCAAAAGATATTGAGAAGGGAATTATTTTTCTGTATATCATTGTTTAAACTGTGACGCACTGTCTTCCATATGCTTATGATTGATTGGGTGCAAAATAAAACAATTTTCAAAATGTAAATAAAATGTTATACTGCCTTGTGCTTAGAAACTCGTAATAATTTCAAGTGGTCTTAAACTTTTGTTCATGACTGTACAATAGTAGCAATTACCACCAAAAAAACTTTTAACAAAAAATTGGCGAATTTTTATTGCGTGTTGTTATTACCCTTTAACCCATTTATGCCTAGCGTTCTATATGTAGAACACCTACTCAAACTGAAATTGCGCTTCGCACATCCCATTTATGGAGGTAGATGAACTTGCAATGCAACTATGAGTATTTTTTGCGCAAATTTCATTTTCATTTTTGAAAAAATTATTTCTAGTTAGAATATGGCGTGCTTTTGAAAACGCGCAGTTTCGCTTCGGCCAAAAAAATGAAGGTGCACTTGGAATTTTTTAAATTATCGCATTATTGCAAATAAGTTTGGAAAATATTTTGTTGTTGTATCTATTCTATCTATAACAGCCATTTCTGAAATAATTTTTGCTGTTTTACTTTCTCTTCCGTTTTGGGTATATTTTGTTTCAAATATCGGTGTCCTAAATGTAGGTCGCTAGGCACAAGCGATAGTAAAATGGCGGTCCCGGCAGCGGCAATGATTCTCACGCTGTACGAAAGCAAGCGTTAGATTCCAACCGCGATTCTTACGCTTACACTCTGATAAGTGGTAATTATCTGAACGATGACATCACTTGACATCAATAAAATTATTTTTCATTAATTGTCAAGCATTTCTATTGATCTTACAATAAAGCTGCGTGCAGTTTTCAAAGTTGATTGTTTTCTCCAATAGTTCAAAAGAATACCGTACCTACCTAAAGTTACACTGAATTTCGTAATTATAAGAACAATAAAGAATTATTTGCCATCAAACCTTTGATGTCAAATACTTATTGTTGATATAATTGATTTCAAAATAATTTTATTGTTCTTCTACAGTAATTATTTCAATAGTACCGGAATTCTTTTGAACTATATGGAGAAAAGAAAACAACTTTGAGATTTGCATGCAGATTTATTATAAACACTGTCATTTACATGGGTCACGCCATGCCCATTGCCATGCAAAAACCACTACAAGATGTGAAAAAAGTGATATCGGACTTCATGTAAAATGCTTCAAAGAATATCACATTCGGTAAAGACTGGAGGTTATTTCAGTTATGCTGTTGCTTAGGATTTTGTCGTTTAGTGCAATCAAAACTTCAATAAAACAAAATATTACGAGCTTGTTTTGTAATTCTATGCTATCAGCATACTTATTACCTTGAAAAAAACGACTAATGGAAATGCCGTAATTGTATCGCATCGCAGTCAAGCCCTTTGTGCGCACGCGCAATTTACGAATTTTTGATAACGGATTTGCCTAGCGTCCTATATGTAGGACGGCATTTATCTCAAAAAATAGACACCCATTTAAAAAAAAAATTTTAATGAGATATTCAGGTCTAAATTATGCCGCATACAAGTTTTAAAATCAAAGCTGAAAGTATTTCTACTTTCGGTACAAATGGGTTAATATTTACAGAACTAAATGAGGTATGAGTTTAATTTTTACACAGAAGATAAAACATCAATTTTTGAGTCGAAAACTGTAAAAAAGCATTTTTGAAGAATTTGTAGTTATTATCTTTCGAGAAGAAACGGCAGAGTAGGCCCACTTAACAAAAAAGCATTGTGACGTATGTCCGAAAAAATGCTACTTGCTTTCCGAAGAACATCAGATGGTATGCTGCCACTTTTAAATTTTTTGTTTTTGCAATTTGCAAGAAACTAATAAAAATTGTTGAACCGGTTGAACTACATGCAGTAAATAAAAGTAGGGATAAGCTTTACCGAGCTGCGTTCATAGTCTAATACAAAATGACGTTGCTCGCTGTTACGGTAACAATCAAATAAACTAGACTGGAAACCCCTTGCAACTTTTGTAAAAAAATAACATCTAAGCTGAGATTTTCGTACCGGACATTGAACACAGAAAGTGGTTGCATTGTTAGTAATAATAGATACAGCTGTGACCATACTATTCAGCTATTCCTGACATGCTTATAGCTCGTTATCTAATGACGTCATAAAACGTCAATAGTTTTGCAATTGTTTTTGCTGGATTATATGTTCTCCTTAAATGATTATTACATCGTGTAGTGTAGTGAGTAAATATAAGAATATATTATGTAATTCTGCTTGTTTCAACTTGTAGCCGAATCATTAGATAATTTTCTGTTTTGCATTAGCAATGATAATTTTCTGTTTTGCATCAGCAATGATTATAATGTGCTAGATACACGTAATTGCATACCGCTCTTAGTGCTTTACACCGAAGTTTTGTGATGTTTCAGTCAATGTCTAACAATATTCCAACAGCAATCATTTAACATCAGTCAATCAATCCAAAACAGGTGTTTTTTATGCAAAAAAAGAAAAGCGCATTTTCACCAACAACTAAAAATACAACAAAAACAAAACGCAGTTTAAACAGCAAACATAAGACAAAAAGTTTGATGAACAATAGGATTCTAGTTTATGAGACTAGAGATTTTAGGAGAATCTTCTAATCAAACGTCACCATAGGAAATAAAGGGAAACAAACAAGTGGGAAAAACAAAATTTGGAAAAAAATGCCAAATAAGGTAAAATTTAAAAAGATGAGAATTACTACAAAAATGGTAGTAATGTGAACTGAAATATCAATCCACGACCGGTTTCGCCCTATTTGGGGCTCATCAGGTGGATGTAGATAAGAAAAAGATTGGAAGGAAAAAAAAATTTTTAGCCTACCATAGAACTGGCAGTAACAGATATAGAAAACCTTTCAATTGGACAGCACCAACAGACTAAAGAGACTAAAGAAACTTTCTTTCATTGATTATTCCGTAAGATAACGTCACTTTTCATATCTTGCGTGGCATTCAAAGCACAACATCAAATATGAGGCCAATTCAAGCACAGCGAGTTCACCAAAAAGGCAAGCTAGAGATCATTCCCCCATGTCAGTCAAGGAATGGATGAGAAGAATCAGTAAGGGATTTCCAATTTTTCTGGGATCTGCTGTACTTATCAACAAAATCATAAATGATGAAAAATAGGATTCTAGTTTATGAGACTAGAGATTTTAGGAGAATCTTCTAATCAAACGTCACCATAGGAAATAAAGACAATAAAATAAAGGAAATAAAGGTAATAAAACATAGGAAATGAAGATAAAAAAAAGATTAAAAAAACAATAATTTTTTACCTTTCAATCTTTTTCGTATCTACATCCACCTGATGAGCCCCATATAGGGCGAAACAGGTCGTGGATTGATATTTCAGTTCACATTACTACCATTTTTGCAGTAATTCTCATCTTTTTAAATTTTACCTTATTTGGCATTTTTTTCCAAATTTTGTTTTTCCCACTTGTTTGTTTCCCTTTATTTCCTATGGTGACGTTTGATTAGAAGATTCTCCTAAAATCTCTAGTCTCATAAACTAGAATCCTATTGTTCATCATTTATGATTTTGTTGATAAGTATAGGAGATCCCAGAAAAATTGAAGATCCCTTACTGATTCTTCACATCCATTCCTTGACAAAAAGTTTGAGTTTGGATAAAATAGAAGCATGAGTTAAAAATTGAAAATTATTGACAAAATAAATATATTGTGTAATGACAGTAAACATATGAATACAATTTAAGAAATTAGCGACTGTTAAGTGCCTCAAAACTCGGGGAAATATGAATGATACAAAGGTCAAAGCAAGATATTCTGCATTAGGGTGGAGTGAAAAATTTTTTTTGGAAATCAAAAAAAAGTGTAGTTCTCAAATCCTGGCAAATGGTCTAAAACTTGCCGAAAATTTGTTTTTGGGGAGTTGCCCTCATTTTCCAGCCGGCTATCCCCAAAAATGCTATTGCGACTGATGACGAAGAGAGTAATTTACATATCTCGGTAACCACAGGTCGGAGAGTAATGGCATATGGCTCAAAATCTGCGGAAATACCATGTTCTTATCTATGCTAAGAAGAAAATTTTCTCTATTTTCAACACAAAAAAAGTTACAGCCGAAAAACAAAAATTAAGACCATTTTTGGTAAATTTTTTCGAAAATTCATCTACGAGTAACTGTGTAAGAAGCACAGTCGTTTAATTTTGATCAGTGAAACTAATTCGTCTTATGTAACCAACACTGTTTGTGATTTGATGCATCAACATGGACGGATGGTGACTTCCACTCGGGTAACGTCTAGTATCAGCCCCCAGGTTCGGTTAGGGTCAAATTTGGTTAGGATTAGGTTCGGTTAGAATTTAGGGTTAGAGTTGCAACTGAACCGAACCCTAACTAAATTTAACCCAAACCGAACCTAATCCTAGCGAAACCTAACCCTAACCGAACCTGGGGGCTGATACTAGACTTTACCCCTTCCACTTTTGCTGAAATAAGATGGGTGATAACAATTGCCTCAAATCAACAAGGACATATGCACTAAAAGAAAGTCACTGAAATAGGCGTCCGACAAATTTAGTAATTATAGTAAATTGATATTAGTTTGATGCAAGATTGCTTTTAAATTAAACACAAAAAAATTGTAACATATAAAGGCTGGGTGGTGTCAAGACTGACTTCACAACAAAATAATAGAATAGAAGATAAAATAAATGGCTGTTTTTGGCAGCCAAACCTGCAGCTTTAAACAATTGGCGGAGGTTGTTGCCAGGCTTGCAGTTGCTGGAGGTTATTGCTGGAAGGATCAAAATTGACTACATCGTAGTAAGCATTTGCTTCCAAGTTTAGAGTTGGTACATCGAACAAGCACGGTCCTACTAAACACAGCGAAGGAGCGACAAAGGACGACAAGACTTACTAAATACCGCAAAGTACAACAAAGGACTTCGAATTGATCCACTAAACACCGCAAAGAATGACAAAGGACTTGGAATCATACCAAAACAAAGAACGACAAAGGACTTTAAATTAGGGTTAGGCTTGGGGTTATCAGGTCCTTTGTCGTACTTGGCGGTGTTTAGTTAGTCCTTTGCTGCTTCTTTGCGGTGTTTCAGTCCTTTGCGGAGTTTAGTAGGACTCGAACAAGCGAATTAAACTGCTGTTCAGTGCATAAAGTCAGTCATCCTTATTTGCACTTTCTTCAGTTACTTGTTTCCGATATGCTAACATTTTTGCCTCTCCTACATTTCTTGCATTTTCATTATCATCCCCTATCATCATCGTATAATCAGATAACCCATGGATCCAGCAACTTTTTCAACTTATTTCAGAGGATTAGGAATTTTTCAAACAACCGTGTTGAAGAAATTACGGTACTTTGAACGTGGTGCAACAGAATGTTTTTTTGCGCACTAAAAATATACTTTCATTGTGATGTTAGCGGATGATAATGAAGATGTAAGACAGGCAAAAGAGCTAGCACATCAGATTCAAGTAGCTGAAGAAAGAGTAAATAACGATGACTGCCCCATGCACTGAACAGCAGCTGGATTCGCTTGTTCTATGTACCAACTCCAAACTTCGAAGCAAGTGCTTACAACGAATTAGCCAATTTTGATTCTTACCAGCAAAAACCTCCTGCAATTGCAAGCCTTGCAGATACAGAAATAGACGAGTGTGTTGAAGAAACCTCTGGTATTACACCACCTATATGCCATAGCCAATCTATGGAGCGGCACGTCAAATTTGTTGCGGAAGCATCTGCACAAGTCGCAAGAGTTGATCGACGAGATGCGTCATTCCACAAAAAAGTTAAATCTCGCAAACTTACGAAAACATTTGACACCAAAAAGCAGTTCAAATAAAGCGCTTGTGTCTTAGTAAACGAGTGCTTTCCCCCAGCTCTGGATGGCAGATGCTTTCCCGTAGCCTGGAGTGTTACTCTGTCTACGCTATTCAACTCCGGCTGACAGAAACCGAATCTGCCTTAACGGCGGGACACCTAACGATGTTCAAGCTGGGCAGTGGCAAACGTCTTTTTCAGGACGGGGCGATGCGCATCTTCGGCGCACCGTCAACAAGTTCCAAAGGCCCAGCATTCTCCAACTGAACATCGAAGGCCTCACTGCAAGCAAGATGAGCGTGTTGCATCATCTTGCGATACAGTGTGAGGCACTCGTCATCATCTTACAGGAAACCCATTGCACCTCGGTAGAAAGGTTAGTTCTTCCGAGCTACCATCTAGCTGGGTTTTCATTGAGTAGGAAGCATGGTCTTGCTACGTTTGTCCATGAGCGTTTGAAGTGGATCCTAATCGACCAGTCTCCACCAACATCGGAGATCGAGTGGGTGTGCGTGGATGTTGATAACCATAAAATAGTCAACGTCTACAAACCCCCTCCAACACGGATGCAAGCATCTGATCTTCCCACATCCCTGCCTCTATGCTGGCGACTTCAACTGCCACCATGTTGACTGGGTCTATGATAATAGCAATCCAGATGGTGAATGCCTGGCTGGCTGGGCCAGTGCCAACAACTTCACCTTGCTATACAGCTCTATGAAGGCCACCAGTTTTCACTCTGGCCGCTGGAAAACAGACACCAACCCAGATCTTGCATTTGCCAGTGTCGATTTGGACAGTTGCTTACCTGACAGACGTATCTTAGGAAAGTTCCCCAGGTCACAACACCGACCCTCGCTTATAAGTCCACCCAAACTTGCTCATCCAAAACCGAGCAAGCCTGTAAAGGGATAGAACTTCCGCAAGGCCAACTGGGACCACTATTCTAACCTAACCAACAAACTGGCCAAGAGTATACCGCCACTTGAATCTCATAATATCGATCAGGTTTACCAGTGCTTTTGCAAGGTAATAAGCACGGCGGCGAAGAAATGCATCCCTCGTGGTCGACGATCAAATCACATACCTTGCTGGGATGCGGAGTGTGAAGACCTCTATCAGCATTTTCTGCAGTCACCCGAGGGCCCCGATTCCAATGAGGCTGCCACAGCCCTACTCACAAGGCTCGACGGGAAGCGGAGGAATCGCTGGTCAGAGACGGCCCGCAACATTGACTTTTCGCACTCCAGCCGGCTGGCATGGAATACTATAAACAACTTGACTGGTAGGTCACGACAGTCCTCTCGTCAATGTCCCGCTTCAGCTGATGCTATTGCTTCTCAGCTGGTTAAAAACGGGAAATACGAAGGTGTCAATCGGCGCTCATCTCGGCTCGTTTTACAGAAAGTGTCTGACCTTTGGAGGCTGATGCATTACATCCTGCGAATGTCTTCGGGAGTTTCTCCCATCGGGAGTTCGCTGCTGCCCTCCAACATTTAAAACCAGGCAAAGCTCCTGGACCTGATTCCATTTGCCCGGAGCTAATAATCCATGCTGGATCCGGCTTAAAATCTTGGCTACGTGGCCTCTTGCCTGCACCACCTCAAAATTCCTAAGATCTGGAGAAGAGCACTAGTAGTAGCAGTCCCAAAGCCTTCGAAACCTGTAAAGGACCCAAGGAGCTATCGTTCGATCTCCTTGCTTTGTGTTCCCTACAAGATTCTCGAGCGACTTATCTACGCCCGCGTCGATTCTCTTATTGACCCTCTGCTCCCACGGGAACAGGCGGATTTTCGACGTGGAAGGTCCACCGTGGATCAAGTCACTTTGCTTACGCAAAACATTGAGAATGTATTCGAAGCGAAAAAGAAGACCGGTGCCGTCTTTATCGATCTGACAGCTGCCTATGACACTGTCTGGCACCGTGGCCTCACCTGCAAGCTGTTGCGGCTTCTGCCGGTTGAGCTTCTGCCGGATGATAGCAAGCCTAGCAGGTTACGACGCCTGAGAATCGGCGTCGCCCAGCGATCGGTCCTGCCCCCCCTCCTTTTCAACATCTATACATATGATATCCCCTCCATAACCTCCAAGTAGTTCACCTATGCCGACGACCTGGAGATACTTCATACATCTGGAGATTGGAAGGAGTTGGAAAGGACTCTAAGCCAGGATATGACTACACTCTCGGAATATCTCCAGTCCTGGCGACTGAAGCTTAGTCACACTAAAACTGTGACGGCGGCCTTTCACCTCCACAATCAAGAGGCCAAGCGTGAGCTTAAGGTCTGTAACATCGGTAACACCCTACCTTTCTGCCCAGTTGCCACTTATCTCGGGGTCAAACTGGACAGATCGCTCACATATCGTCCTCACCTGGAAGCATTGCGCAAGAAGCTATGTGCTCGCGTCTCACTGTTGAGGAGACTTGCGGGAACAGGTTGGGGTGCTAGCGCCAAAACACTGCGCACTGCTTCCCTGTCTCTGGTCTACTCTACTGCCGAGTACTGCGCACCAGTCTGGTGCCGCAGCGCGCACACACGCCTCGTCGACAGTGTATTAAATGACGCCTTGCGCATTGTCACTGGATGCCTACGTCCCACTCCATGGGTCTACCTTCCGGTTATTTCAGGCATCCAGCCAGCTGAGCTTCGCCGCCAAGGAGCGACACTCTCCCTAGCCAACCGCAGCTCCCTGGACTCTGACCACATTTTACAAGGCCAGTCTCATGAGTCATAGGACATACGAAGAGAGAGATTGAAATCTAGACGCTCATTTGTACCTGCTGCTCGGAAATTACTAGACAGTCTTTCTGAGATGGACGTCCGTGCAGCCCAGTGGACGAACACGAAATGGGACATGGAGTACTCTGCTCACGCATCGTCACTCCACGCTTTTATTCCCAAAGCTAGCACCAGACTCTTGGGTGTGGATCTGCCCAAATCAGCCTTAGTCAAGCTCAACCGTCTGCTTTCTGGTGTTGGACGTTTCTGTTCGTCCATGTACAAATGGGGTCTCGCTTCTCTAACGAATTGTGAGTGTGGTGCCAGTAAATAAACCGCAGACCACATCATCTCACAATGTCCCATACATCGGGCACCCCGAGGTATGTTTGGTCTAATGGTTTTGGATGACGAAACAAGATGCTGGCTGAAGTTCCTTACAGTCAGCATTTGACCCAAGCAATTTGATGGCCAGGGTGGTAAAAGGATAAACCCTCGGCCTTGGTCCTTCCATCTGTCTTGGAAGAGGTGCCCCGCCAAACGACGACGATGAGTAAACGAGTGGCCTCTTCTATAAGCCGGATGGTTCAATATTGATCTCAAAGTAGTTGTTTTTGCTCTGAGTTATTTACTTTACCATAGAGGTGCACCACAGCACCAAACTTTTCGAATTCGTCACAACTATACTGTATGAGGTTGACAGCATTTTTTGGCTGCTAAAAACAGCCATTTATTTCATCTTGTATTGACAATTGTATTATTTTTTCGTGAAGTCAGTCTTGACACCATCAATCAATCAATCAATCAATTTTCTGGACCCGCTTATCCTTGGGGGGTCGCGGGGGCAGCAGCTCAAGTTGGAGCCTCCAAGCATCTCGATCCTCTGCAACAAAGGATAGATGTTCTGCTGGGATGCCAAGGCGAGACCAACTAAGATCTTCTACGTAATCTCGCCATCGAGTTCTGGGACGGCCTCTAGGCCTTCGACCAATCGGTGTTGAACAGAGCAGTTTTTTGGCTGTTCTTTCCTGGGGCATTCGTGTCACATGTCCATACCAACGCAGTTGCGATCTTTCTAGTCGGAGAAGCAGCGATTCGATGTTTAGAAATTCACGAATATCTGCACTTTTAACCTTGTCCAACAAGGTCAAACCGCTAATTCTTCGCAAGAATCCCATTTCGGCTGCTTGAACTCGAGACCTCACTTTCTCATTCATGATCCAACACTCATGGCCATAAGTCAAAATAGGAACATAGACCGATCTGAAAATGGATAGCTTTGCCTTGGTGCAAAGCTCCCGTTTCAGTACCACAGATCGGTGGAGCTGGCGCATTACTGCACTTGCTTTTCCGATGCGGATATCCAGTTCGCTATTTTGTCTGCCGTCACTTGTGAATGAGACGCCGAGGTACTTGAATTTCTCTGACTGTTTTAGTGGTACTCCATCAATTTGGAGAGAGCACTGCTTTGGTTGTCTGGACAGGCACATGGTTTCTGTTTTTGTTGTACTGATTTTCATTCCGGCAACAGAGCATGCATCCGAAAACCTGTCAAGAGCTTGCTGGAGACCATTTTGGGTAGAGTCGAGTAGCACGAGATCATCTGCAAATAACAGACGTTGTACAGTGCATTCGCCGATCTTTACTCCGCCACAAGACTCACTGTTCTTAACTATTCTATCCATATAAATAAGGAACAGAATAGGTGAAAGAGAGCAGCCTTGCCGTAGTCCCACACTTACTCTGAAAGGTTTCGTCGTTGCACTGTTAACACGAACACAGATCTCAGAATGCATGTACAGCGACTTAATGGCAGTTAGTAACTGGCCATCAATGCCATACTGCAACAGCACCGCCCAAAGCTTGTCTCTAGGAATGCGATCATATGCTTTTTCAAGATCAACAAAACATGCATTGATCTCTTTTGCATATTCCCACGACTTCTCAAAGATTTGCTGCAAGGCAAAGATCTGATCCATCGTGCTTCGGCCAGGACGAAAGCCACACTGAGCATCTGTTAGCTTAGGCTCGACTATTTCACGGCATTTCTTTTCAAGGCATTTGGCATAGACCTTACCCGGGACACTGATGAGAGATATGCCCCTATAATTGGTGCATTTTCTCTTGTCTCCTTTCTTGTGGATAGGTATTATCACACTAGTTTGCCATTGCTTTGGTGCTTGCCCAGTACTACACGCCACCTTACAAACACGAGTCAGCCAACGAACATCATGTATGTTCATTGCTTTTAACATTTCAGGTCTGATATCATCCTCACCAGGTGCTTTTCCAGTTTTCAATGATTTGATTACTGCATTCACATCTGCTTCGGTTATCTGAATATCTTCCCCAACCTGTTCTTCGTGAATTTGTATCGGTGTAGCATCAACTGGGTTTAAAAGATCACTAAAGTACTCTCTCCACCGATTCAAAATAGCATCTTGATCTTTCAGAGTCACACCATTTGAATCTTCGATAAAGAGAGCGGCTCGAGATCTTTTTCCACGCAAACGGCGAATGGTCTGCCAGAACACTTTGTTTGCCGTTTTGAAATCATCGTCTAACCTTTCTCCAAATTCCTTCCAGGCCCTTTCCTTAGACAGTTTAACTTTTGTGGCTGCCGTCTTACGTGCTTCAGAGTACTGCGAACGAAGTTCAAGTGATGACTTATTTGCAAGCCAGGCCTTATAGGCCACTTTTTTCGCACGAATAGCTTCTTTAACTTCTTGGTTCCACCAAGGAGTTCTTTTCTCGCTACTCTTCGTCCCTCCAACACGCTTACGTCCACAACAGTTAGTAGCGGACGTAATGACTGCTGTTCGAAACAAACACCACTCAGTTTCAATGTCTTCAGTAGAGGTCGGAAGTTCTTTGAACTTAGATGCAATGTTGTCTGCAAATGCAGTTCGTACCTCTTTGTCAGCCAATGATTCCCATTTGATTCGATAAGTTTCTCGTGGTCGAAAAGTCTTTTGTTTTCTCAAGGGTTTCAAAGCTTTCAAAGTGCAGACAACTAGGTGGTGATCAGTTGACAACTCAGCCCCTCTTTTAACACGGACATCAGACACGGTAGAAAACAAGTCCGCCGAAACGATACAAAAATCAATCAGGGAGCGTTGTCCCAGAGAGTCTCTGTACCAGGTGTACTTATGAATTCTTTTGTGCTGAAAAAATGTGTTCATTATGCACAGCCCATTGGTGGCACAGAACTGCAATAAACACCTTCCGTTCTTGTTAATGTCAGGGTCACCATGTTGCCCAATAACACCTTTCCAGGTTGCATTGTCGATGCCCACATGTGCATTGAAATCGCCCAAAAGGACAAGGGATTCTGATGAAGTCGCTTTTCCCAATGCAACCTCAACTTCCTCCAGAAAGGCTTCGTACTGTGATTCTATGTTAGGTGCGTACACCTGCAATATACACAGAGATCGCTCCTGCAGCCTTAGCTTTAGAAGACAAACCGTTCCTCCTAGTGGTACCCAGTCAACGACACATTCAGCTATGTTGGGGCTCACAAGTAAGCCAACACCAGCTTGAGCAGACATTGCTGCATCAACACCTGAGTAGAAAATTTTCCAACCATCGTTCAACTCGACAGTTCCAGAACCCCGGCGCTTTGTTGATGAAATTCCCACAACATCAAGGCGATACTGTTGGGCTTCGCAAACAAGCTCCTGCTCTTTTCCTGTCAGTGACGAAACGTTCCAGTTCCCGATAGCTAGATCCCGGCAGTTTGGTCCAACTCGAGTACGTTTTCTGTGCGCTGCCCCCATTCGCCTCCCCAAACGCTTAGCGACTGCGTTGGTGGGTTTCCGGTGACGGTCAGCTTGTGGGGGAGACTGTAGCTTATTTTTCGAACGAGTCCCTCTGCCTAAAACTCGAACGCGGACCTTTTTATCCTGCGCGCCGTCCGATGCAGCATGAATATTGTTATTACAACTTTCCATTTAGCTACAGCATTGGATTGCTACTTGGTCTGTTTCTCTCCTTCGACCTTACCGCCATGGGTGACCCTGATGGAAGTGATTAAACACTACCGACGGCGTTGCTCTAAGGATCATTGAAAACTCAAACCTCCCCACCACGTTAAGGTGGCAATCCATAGGAGAGGGTCTTGACACCATCCAGCCTTTAAATGTTACAATTTTTTCGTGTTGATTTTAAAAACAATTTCGCATCAAATTAAAATCAATTTACTAAAATCACCAAATTTGCTAGACGCCTATTTCAGTGACTTTCTCTTGTGGTATAAGTCCTTGCTGATTTGAGGCAAATAGTTACCACTCATCCTATTTCAGCAAGAGTGGAAGTCACTATCTGTCCATTTATTGATGCATCAAATCACAAGCAGTGTTAGTTACATAAGACGAATTAGTTTCACTGATCAAAATTAAACGACTGTGCTTCTTACACAGTTACTCGTAGATGAATTTTTGAAAAAATTTACCAAAAATGGTCTTAATTTTTGTTTTTCGGCTGTAACTTTTTTGTGTTGAAAATAGAGAAAATTTTCTTCTTAGCATAGATAAGAACATGGTATTTCCGCAGATTTTGAGCCATATGCCATTACTCTCCGACCTGTGGTTACCGAGATATGTAAATTACCCACTGCATCATCAGTCGCAATAGCATTTTTGGGGGTAGCCGGCTGGAAAATGAGGGCAACTCCCCAAAAACAAATTTTCGGCAAGTTTTAGACCATTTGCCAGGATTTGAGAACTACACTTTTTTTGATTTCCAAAAAAAATTTTTTCACTCCACTCTACTGTAGCCTACATTGTGCTTGTTACCCAAACAAAAACAAGAGTGAAAAAACAGGTTACTGAGTTTACAGTTAACGCTACACTTGAATTTCGCAGAAAAGTACTCAATGCTCTGTTTGTTTCTCAAAATGTCACACATAAGCTAGCCTATTTCGCAACATACTTCATGTTTCTTCGACAACAAAAAATGTAATGGTCGGTATGTAGGTGTGCCAATGTAAAATTAACTACACAAACATTCAAAAAACTAGTATGACGAGATGCGCCTATTTATTTTGTTCGGTTGTTATGGTACTGGTATAAATCACAAAGTATGCAAGTGTCTTGGGGTGGTCAAAATGTCAGAGCTGGTTGCTATGTGGGTAATTCTTGCATAAATCATTTTTTTGCCGATGATATTTGTTTCATGAGTTCTAGTTTGGCAGGACTACAGGATCTACTCGATGTTTGCAGTGCATATGCCGAAGTTCGTGATATTGTTTTCAATTGCAATAAGTCTTAGGCTATGTTGTGTGCTCCGAGGCATTTTGGTTTATCCTGCATGCTTGTTCTTAGATTTGGTAGTGATACTACCATCAGTTTTGTAAATTCAGTGAGATATTTAGGGGTACAACTTAACAGCAATTTGCTAGATGACGACGACATTCTTAGGGAAGTAAGATTTCTTCATGGCACTGGCAACAAATTGAAATATCGCTTTTGAAAATGCTCTTCCGTTGTTAAAAATCCTTTGTTTCGTTCGTATTATGCAAGTTTTTATGCGAATAATTTATGGTGTAATTATCGTTCTGATACTTTTAGAAAATTGCGTGTCATTTATAATGACTCATATAGAATTTTGCATAATGTACTTCGTTACGTCAGTGCTCGGGAGTGTCAAGTTTCTGCCCATATAATTACTTTCTCTGCTTTAATCAGAAAATCCTTGTTTGCATTTGTTTCTCGGTGCTTTCATTCTGAGAATAAGTTAATATCTGCGTTGACGATCTCTGATGTGTTTTTCCGCTCTGATTGTTTTAGTCATTGTCTCGATATGGTCTACATAGCAAATGACTAATTGTTATGATATGACTTCGTTACTATGGACCCTGTGGTCTGAAATAAATAAATAAATAATAATAATAATAAGCCATATCTAAGCATTTGGCTCAGGTGAACATTAGTTGACAGCATAACAGGGAAAACCGGCTAGCCTATCGGTACGAGCCTCAAACAGTTGACCACAACAATATTAAACAGAGCGAAATAAAAGTTCAAGGTTAGTGGCAGCATAATCTACACCTGCACCCAAGAACGATGTTAAACAAATATTGTTAGCCCAACACGGTACCGGTATCCACATAACATATGGTAGTAGTTATTGTAGTCAAGCTGACAACACACAATGACAGGTGAAGCCAAGAATATAATTAGCATGAAAGCAATAAGTCAATCTGGATAACCTCAAAATGTTAAATTTGTGTTGAAGCGAGTACTATAGTACTTAAATAGTCCTCCAGAACAACATTGTTAATACGGTAAAAAACGCTCAAGGAAACATAAATAAATGCACGAAATTGTTCGACGTTTTACAGCAATATTAATTAAACTAGAAAATTTTGAATGCAACAGCAAAGATTGTGCAACCAAATTGGTATAATGTCGCATTCAAGTAGACTACTAAACAATCTCAAAACAACTTAATGGCATTTCTCTTATTGATTGATTAGAGCAGAGTTTCCCAAACTGGGGTCCGCGACAACCGCACAGGGGTTCCGTGACAATGCTGCGAATATGTAAAAAAAAATTGAACTTCTGAATGATTTCTTTAGTACACACACAGATCCAATTAATTGCTGCGGTGATTGTTAATCTCATAATATATATATTTTTTTTCCATGCATGTTATCTCAGTGGTTTTTACCATTGTTTTACCCTGTAGTTGCCATTTTAAAAAGGGAGTATAAATTTTCAAAATAAAAACAAACAACTTTTTTTGCAAACGTTATTGTGTGGGGCTGCCAACTCTTAAAACTTTCGTTGTGCGTTACTATAATCACCGTGCTTTCTATGGTGTAATACTTTGGTCGAGCAATTTCTCTTCTACTTCCCTTTAGGAGAAAACGAAAAGATTTGAGTGGAAATAAAAGTCGGCAGTCGGCTTTGTTAAAAGACGTTCGAAGTGGCTTTATCAAACAAAGTCGGTAATGAGTTGCAATTAGGTGGTCCAGAAATCATTGAAGATTTGATATGTGTGAACTCTAACAAACTATGCCAGGCGTTGATGTAAATACGAGACCAATGAAAAAAACTAACCACAAATACGAAGCGAAGAGAGTGATATCATAAAAAGAAGGAGCGCAACATTTGCTTAGCAATAAACTCGAAGCTATTAGGTCCCTTCTAAATTCTCTTGCTTCGAAAACAATTTATAGTCCAGTCTAGTCACAAATAGGCGAGCTTAGCTGCAGTAGTAAGGCTACTTTATTGCCAAAAAGTTATTAAAATGCCTCCAAAGAAACGAAGCTACAAAGAAGCTTTTTTAACTTTCGTTTTAGCCTACAAGAGTTATTGAAGATTCTATTAAAAAGCCAGAGCGTGTAATATGTTGTAAAGTTTTTTCTCGGAAAAGTAAGAAACCAAGCAAATTGAAGCTGCATTTTGAGTCTTGTCATGGCAAACTGGCAAGAAAATCAATTCACCACTTTAGGCGAAAATCTGAGCGTTTGAAAAATCGCCGCATTAATTCTGGGGGAATGTTGGTAAAACAAAACAAACAGTAATCGAGGCATCATATTATCGCATTGCTCCGGCGAAAAATTGAAAATCCTCACACAATTGGCTTGGAACTAATAAAGCTCTGTCTCAATGAAGCAACTACGAACTACCCTTGTACCTGAAGAGGAAACCTCGAAGCTTTTGGGTCTCGGAGCCTTTTGTGGCCGTGTTTTGAAAAAAGAGAAATTGAGACACATCAAAATTTTATAGGGGTAACAACATCATAAAGGCTCTAAATTGTAGTGTCATGATTAAAGTTGGATTATGATAATCTTGCCTTTAATGCTTATGTTGTTGGCCTTTTGCAATGACAAGTTGAACACACAAGTGTAGCCTACTGTAGAACAGAGATGATAAACTTAACTAGACAAGAGAGACGCCGATACAAGCTTGTTCGGATATAAGATGCAAGCTTTAGCGGCCTTCACTTTGTATCCTGTTAGTAGAGCCAAATTATTTTTGTGTTGTATTATGCTTCTACGGTAGTAGAGGAAATATTAACGCAACTCAAGAGCGGGGTTCGCGGTAAACCTGATTCGCAAAAATGGGTCCATGTCACAAAAAAGTTAGGGAAACCCTGGATTAGAGAATCATTATAGGCTTTAACGTTGGCAACATTGCTTTTGCATAAGTCTAATGGTAAAACTTTTAGTCCTTAGCAATAATGAAATTACTGTAATGTAAAATTAACTACTCAGACAACTTTTAAACTTTCTGTTTCGGTTCCTTTGTTCAATAAAATTTGTAGATTACCATAAATTGTAAAATAAACTGTTAAAATAGTAAAAATACATTACAGCCACAGCGAAAGCAAAAAATCAAATAACTTTCGATGATCTATATTTTAAGAAGCTGAAAGCATGCAATTGCATGAAAATAATTAAGCACGAGTTAAGTTGCTCAGAAAGCTCAGTTAGTAATCACACTGCAAACTGAAACAAAAAATAGAAATGAACAAGAATTAATAACTAAATCTCCAAACAATGCTAATAGGCAAGGGGGGAAACCTGGCTACTTGGCGTTAGGGTGTCAGTTTCAGTTTCGGTGTGTTGAAACCCAGATATCGGGTTTCAGTTTTGGTTCGGTTTCACGGCTGTTGAAAAATAGGTTCCAGTTTCGGTTTCAGTTTTGCTGACGCACAGCTTCGGTTTCTGGGTTTCAGTTTCGGCTTAAGTTTCATCCAAAAGAGTTATTTTATTGCGAATACGGATTATTTAAATCCACTATGTTACGTTGTCAATTCAGATTTGTGTTGTTGCTTTACTATGTTGTAGCGAATCGAACTCTAGTTCACCTATTTATGTTAAACGCGATCGTTTTGTTGTTCTGCGGCAGTTGGTGCAGTAATTAGCGCCACAGGGTTTTCATAAGTTTCGTAATTGCGAAAAGAAAACTAGATCTATTCGGCCAATGCAATCATTCCAGTATAAGTGCTGAGATGTGTAAACGTCAAAATTGCGTGCTAGTTCAGATGTGTAAACATCACTTTATAAGCCGGTTATTCCAGTTATCTACAGTTGAACCTGTTGCTAAATTTGATTTAAAACCGGCATTGGCCAAGCAATGAGATTCAGTATATTTTCTATTGGAAGAAGAAGTTGGTGCAAACCAGAAGTTATTACATTCGTGAAATATATTTACTTTATTCAAGCCAGTCCGCGTTTTACGAGTGTTAGTCTCGCGTTTTGACAGGTGGCGCGATTGAGACGTAACATAAAGTTTTAAATCAAATCAAGTTTTGAAACAACTCGTCAATATCAACTACAAATCAAATAACAATGGAATCCGCTGAAGCAATAGATGAGTTCAGCAAATTAAAACAAGAGCTCAGCGGGTGCTACTTAGCTGCAGAAAAATTGATGGCTTTGCGGCAACCAGATTTGCTTCATTTAGAGCAACTCGTTTCAAAAATTGAGAATTTGTACAACAGACTGATGGAGGCTGTTAATAATCCTGAAGTTCCTTCTTTCTCAGATGTCAAGGAAAGTATTTTTCGTAACAAAGAGGAGTTTGACAGATACTACAAGTCATTCCAGCAGCGACGATCAGCTTTCGAACCGCAGCTCCCTTACGAAGGTATTCAGTCAACAACCGCGTGCGAAGTCAGGTCTTCCGCTTCCACCAAATCTAATGGGTCTTCGCGATCTTCACGATCAAGTGCTAAACTGCGAGATGCCACAATCGAATTTCGTGTCGCCCAGATTAAAGCTAGACAAGCTGCAGAAAAGGCCGAAGAAGAAGCCAATCGTTTAAGGCAACAACAACAAATCGAACTTCGAAACGCCGAACGTGAGATGGAAATCGCTGCTGCAAAGATCGAAATCTTAGAGCGTCAGGACAATTTAAGTTCCACTCATTCGAATGTCGGTAAGCGTGTGAACTGTATTGTCAACGAGCAATCGCAATTACCGAACACTTTGTCGCGCGTACTTGCCCATAATAATGTGATCTCAAACACCCATTCTACTACTCCGACGAGCATAAATGCGACTTCGAGCAAGGTAAATGTTACTCCTGTGTGTGAAGTAAGAAACAATATCTCGATTCCCCAACAGAGTGTTGCTGATAACACACGAGTTAATGCGGCGGCAATTAGCAGTGTTTCACATAATTTCAATAATAATGTCAACGTTCCCTGTGTGCCTGATTTGTATGGTGTAGGTCTACATTCGTACAATACTGTCGATTCTGCGTATGATAGATTTAGAATGCAATGTAATGTTACACACTCTATTACCCCTCAAGTTCCTGCATGTTACCGTTCTGCTAACGATTATTCTCAAACTCGTCCTTTCTTTTCTGGTGTCGAGCTACCACAACCCTTATCATCTGCTGTAGAGCAATCTTTGCCTTTTAGAGCAAACGTTACGCAGCAAGCTATGCCCACTACAGGAGGCGGGCCTTGCGGCTCTTTTTGGCCACATGAAAGCAGGGCTTACCCAACCAGGCCTACTGTTCAACCGCCACCGGGTTTCACCCCATTTTCGTACTTGTCTTACGACGAGTTGTTTTTGCCTAGGCCAGAGTTTAAGAAATTTAATGGTAATCCTCTTGACTTCAGGTTATTTATTACCAATTTTGAGACTCACGTCGAACCTCGCGTTCACAATAAGAAAATGCTTTTTTGTTTGCTTTTGCAACATTGCGAGGACAATGTGAAATCTATGATTGAATATTTTGGCGAGAAAGACGATGACCAGGCTTATCAGCTGGCCAAGGAGAAATTGAAGCATGAATTTGGGCGGCCTTGCATAATAGCTGATATTTGTGAACAGCAATTAAGAGATGCGTCGCAAGTCAAATCTAATGATACGACGTCTCTTAAGTCTTTTTCCGAGCTGCTTGAAAAAACCTTCACCACCTTGCAAAATTTAAATGAATTAAGCAGTGTTAATTCTTTAGATGCTATTTCTAAGCTTGTTAGTAAGTTACCCTTTGACATGCGAAAGCGCTGGGTTCGAGAATCGGTTACGATCGAGAAAGGCGGTCGTGTCGCTAAGTTTGGCGATTTTGTAAAATTTGTCACCCGGGAATCGGACGAACAAGGTTCTTTGTACGGCAGACGTGTGTTCGCTGCTAAGCCAGAACATAAGCCGACCGGTTATGTCAAGGGTTTGAGTGAGCAAACTAAGAATAAACATAAGTCTAGTTCTAGTTTTATGATTAATTCAAATTTTAATGCACGAGCGCGAGCTCAGTGTTGGTATTGTGATGACTGCGACCATCGACTGCATGCTTGCCCCAAATTCAAGGAAATACCTGTGAAGGATAAGTCAAGCTTTGTTAAATCCAAGCGATTGTGCTTTAAGTGTCTTAGCAGTCAGCACAAAACTAATGTGTGCAAGCGTACCAATACCTGTTCAGTGCCGGGTTGCAAAGGTACCTATCACCACACTCTCTTGCACAACCCAAGGCCTGTTAAGGCGGATGCTCAAGTGCAAGTCGGAAGGGATACTTTTGAGGACGCTCAACTAACCAAAGAAGTTGAAGCGGGCTGTAGCGGTAACAACAGTGTAGTCGCTTGCAGCCACGATTCAAATAACTCTGATGGAGTTTATCTCTGCGTTGTTCCGGTTCGGGTTCATTGTGAAGGTAAAACTGTACTGACTTATGCCTTCCTGGACCAAGGATCGACGCACAGTTTTTGTGACACTAAACTGGTTCAAGCGCTTGGAGCAACGGGGCGAGAGGAAAACTTGACCCTTCAAACACTGTGCAATCCTGCTGCAAAATGTCGCGGCGTGACACTCAGTTTGAGCGTCTCGTCTCTAAATGACTCGCAGTCAATATGCCTTCCCAAGGTGTTTTCGATTGAAAACATTCCTGTCAATCCTAATTTGACCCCTGCAAAGGGTGTCTTGAGTGCCTTGCCACACTTAACTGGCATTACCTTTCCGAAAATACCCGGCGCGTCTGTTACGTTGCTAATTGGAGCAGATGTGCCAGAAGTATTTTGCTTTGTGGACGTGCGAAAGGGCGGTCGCGGACTACCTATTGCCGTAAAGACGCCCTTAGGATGGTCTCTTTTGGGGCCATCTCTTTCCCTCTCAGTTTCTACAAACTGCTGTGTGAATTTTGTGAAGCATAAAGATGAAGGAGTTGAAAGGATGATGCGAACACTTTGGTCCACTGATTTTGGTGACGGAAGCTCAGTTCTTGACCAACCTCATTCTCGTGAAGACAGAGCAATGCTAAAATTACTTGACAATTCAATTACCGTAAATCAAGGACGGTATCAGCTGCCTCTGCCATGGCGATCTGATACTACGCAGTTGCCAAACAATAAAGAAATGGTGCTACGTAGACTGCTCAGCTTGAAACGGCGGCTATCCAAGGATAGTGAGTTGAAAGAAAAATATTCGAGTACTATGCAAGAATATTTGACTAACAACTATGCTGCTGAAATGCGCAATTGCAAGAAAGTTGAAGATTTGGTCTGGTATTTACAGCATCACCCTGTCATGCACCCACTCAAACCTAACAAGGTGCGAGTCGTTTTTGACCGTGGCAAGCCAATTCACATTTACAGTGATCGTGGTACCAACTTCATTGGCGCTGCTAAACTTTTACGAGCCTGTTTACAAGTTATCGACCAAGAGCAAATTAAGCGCTTTCTCAGTGAAAAGGAAATTGCATGGTCGTTTAACCCTCCTACTGCTAGCCACATGGGTGGGGCATGGGAGCGTATGATTCGCTCCATTCGCCGAACTCTAGATGCTCTTATGACCACCCAAACACTGACTGATGAATCGTTGGCCACCCTGATGGCCGAGGTTGAGGTCATCATTAATTCGAGAACCTTGGTTCCAGTTACCATGGATGCTCGGGATGATGAGCCGCTCACACCAAACCATCTGTTGTTACTCCGTGGCAATCCTAACCTTCCTCCTGGGTTATTTGAAAGGAGAGACTGTTATGGACAAAGACGTTGGGCTCAGGTACAGTATTTGTCGCAGCTTTTTTGGTCGCGATGGGTACGTGAATTTTTACCAAATTTAGCTCTCCGTCATAAGTGGTTTAAACCTCAACGCAATGTACAGACTAACGACATGGTGTTGTTAGTAGAGGACATGCAGCATCGGTCAAAATGGCTCACTGGAAGAATCACGGCTACTCATTCTGATAAACATGGCAGAGTAAGGACTGCGGTGGTACGCACCAAAAATGGCACACTTACCAGACCCATCACTAAGCTTTGTGTGATCGTTAACAATGAATCGCACTCCTAACTTCGCTTATCTCACCTTTTCTTTTCTTTTGACACCTTCACTCTTGTTTTAAAAAATGTGACTTCCGGATGCACATTTTGTGGGGGGGTATGTTACGTTGTCAATTCAGATTTGTGTTGTTGCTTTACTATGTTGTAGCGAATCGAACTCTAGTTCACCTATTTATGTTAAACGCGATCGTTTTGTTGTTCTGCGGCAGTTGGTGCAGTAATTAGCGCCACAGGGTTTTCATAAGTTTCGTAATTGCGAAAAGAAAACTAGATCTATTCGGCCAATGCAATCATTCCAGTATAAGTGCTGAGATGTGTAAACGTCAAAATTGCGTGCTAGTTCAGATGTGTAAACATCACTTTATAAGCCGGTTATTCCAGTTATCTACAGTTGAACCTGTTGCTAAATTTGATTTAAAACCGGCATTGGCCAAGCAATGAGATTCAGTATATTTTCTATTGGAAGAAGAAGTTGGTGCAAACCAGAAGTTATTACATTCGTGAAATATATTTACTTTATTCAAGCCAGTCCGCGTTTTACGAGTGTTAGTCTCGCGTTTTGACAGGTGGCGCGATTGAGACGTAACACACTACTTTTTGGTGTTTTTGTTTTATTACGATGATAAGTAGCAGCTCAGATTGCCGAGTGAGGAGAGCAATTGCTTCAAAAGTTGTCGACTTGGGTATAATTCCGAGTCCGCTAAAACCAAAGACTGAAAAATTAACATTCGCAGCTTCTTTATTCGACGCTCAAGCAGTGGTGGTAAGGATGGTGATGACAATTTTTAAAACCCAAAACCTTAGAAAATTTTGAACAGGTTTTAGTTTCAGTTTCGGTTTTGACGTGTCAAGAAAAAACGGTTTTGGTTCAAGTTTAGGTTTTCAAAAATATTGTCGTTACTTTTTGTCGATTTTTCACGAAACTATCACACCATTACTTTTCAGAAAGAAGTGAAAGAGAATACAATCATAAGTCGGTTGAAAGGACTAAGTTTTTCGAAATCAAGTTTATTCATTTGTAGGAACTTTCGTTTTCTAAATGCAGGAAAAGGCAAAGGCGAGGCAAGCTCCGTTTTCGAAACGTATTAGTTATTAGTAGGGCCATTTTTTTTTTGACCTAAAAAACTATATTTTTGACTTTATTTTGACTTAACCGCTTCCGCGTATTATAGTAAAATTTTGACTTTATTTTGACTTAACCGCTTCCGCGTATTATTTATGTCTTGTTGCACTTGATCAATTAAATATGTTTTATAATCTGCAATTTACATAAGTTTTTAAAGAAAAAGGTAGCCTACTTCGAACATTTTCTCAATTACTCAGTGTTTAAGCTAATTGCAGCTCGCAACATAGAAGATTTTGCGATTGCCAACACTAGAAGCGTTCACATTAACGAAAACCTCACTCAACGAAGAAAAAAACTTTTTCGGTTAACTCGTCAAGCTGCTTTAAAGAAAAATGATAAATTCTATAGGACAAATAATGGCAATATTCTGATATGCAAAGATGAAGAATCTTAAGTAATTACCATTCAATCGAAAAGCGAGATTAATAAACTGTAACAAGTAGGCCTAACATTGTTTCAACTGTCGCAACCTATACTTGATGTCTATTTGTAGAGTAGTAACGTTCTAACTTAACCTTGCTGACTGACGGTGTAGACCAGGGGGGGGAACCGGCAAAGCATAGCGGACCGCATTGATTGCACGATACTTTCAGCGGGCCACATTCACTCTCAATTTGAAAGTTTTGTCCTAAAAATACACAATATTACGTCGCAAATTTTTTAGCATTCATGCTGAGTTGTTTTTTACCGCAAAAATCAGTGACTTTTGCGCGTTTTTTATGCCACAAAAACAGCATGTAGCTGAATGTGAAACAGTTTTCAAGAAATCTTAACGTTTTCTATTCTACCAGTTTGTTGTACACTTAACAAAGTTCTGACGCGGGCCACATTCAAAACTTAAGCGGGCCGCAGGTTCCCCACCTTTGGTATAGACAATGTCCATTTTAGTGACAAGCATTGTAGCACAGAATTTTTTAACAAACTAAATGGTACAAAAAAATGATTTTTTCTACTTAACATTAGCATTCGTAGTCTTAGCAAAAATTTTGAGGATTTGGCAGAACTAATAAGTCAACTATAGATAAAAGTCAAGAAATAATAGCTTTATCTGAGACTAGATTAAAAACTGACAATACACACCACATAAAGGGCTATCTTTATACATACAAATTTAACTGCCAACGCAGGATGGGTAGGAGCGTACATGAAAGAAAATAATAATTTCTCCACCAAACACGACCTTAAGCTAAATGCAAGTTTTACAGAAGAAATCTGGATAGAGGTATCAAATAAAGATAAAAACGAAAAGAACTGGATGGTTGGCATACTATGTCGACATCCAAATCACCAACTATTGGAATTCCAGAGTTGCTTTGAAGCAACTCTGGAAGCACTGAACGAGCACGACACACCTTACCTTATGTGTGATGACATAAATATTGATCTTCTTAAGAAAGACAATGACCCAGGCATGTTAAATTATGTTGCTGCATTATCTAGTCTAGGTTGTGAACCCCTTATTTACCATCCTACCAAAATCACCAATAGCAGTTCTACAGCGATTGATCATTTTTACACTAATAATATACCCAATAACAAGATCAGTAAAATACTGGCCCATGACATCACGGACCACCTGCCAGTCTTTACTTTAATCGGGGACACCAAATTAAAACACGCTAGATCATTCCACTATATTCAAATGAAGCACCCTAAATTTTACTCTTGAAAACTTTCTAATAGATTTGGCTACGAAATTAAGTACTGTCCAGGGGCCAATTCTCCAGAGATTCTAGAGGTTCAGCGCACATCTTGCAATATCGCAGGCACTCGCGTTAATGTATATTTAACTAAAATTTTAAACTTTCTCATCTTTAGTCTTAGTAATATCAGCACAGTCGGTGTTCTTTTTTTTCGGTGAACAACAAATTGCTTTTTTTCAACGCCGATCGATACAACATTCTCTCGAATGTTGGGTTCACCGCATATCTTTGAACACAAGCAAGCCAAGCCTTTTCCATTGTATTCTCTGAGCCGTCGAGAAAAAATCCGGGTCCCGGGGCAGAGATATAATGCGGGCCCCCTCGGTACCAAAATTTAATTCTCTAAAAAGGAAAAGGAATTGACATTGCGCAGACGTAGGCTGTGTGCGAAGTAGAAAATTTTTACTGGGGGGATGTTTTTGTCTACAATTTTGCTTGAATTGTGAATCCAAATAACAAGACAATGTTGCGAAAATGGTATTTATTGTTCATGGGGCGATGCAGTGGCGTAGCAAGAAATTTTAAAAGGGGGGGGGAAGCATAATTTTACCTTTTTTTTTCAAGCGTATTTTTTTCAGCAGAGCTAATTGAAGCAGATTGCAAAACAAAAAAACTTTAGGGGGTCCGGGGATTTTCTCCCCCGGAAAATTTTTGAAGTATTACATGCTGTCCTGTAGTGGCTATTTTAGTGCTTTTTGAACATTTTTCGGGCAAACTTGTGCGTACTTAAAGCGTAAGGTTTGTCGTTATCGAAGAGGTTCAAAATTATGGAAAATTTGTATTTATCAAAAACATAGTTGAAAAAGGCTGGTGAGGTGAATACATTCCTCATCCCATTCCCACCCCCCTGGATTTGCCGGTTGCCAGTAACTTCGCCACACTTTCATCATCGAAAGATTACATTGCCTACACCGAAAAAAGACTTTAAATTCCCGGTTGTCATAAAAATTTTTATCCAGTCCAGTTAAATTGTCCAGTTAAATTTAAGTTGTCCAGTTAACAGTCCAGTTAAATTTATTAAGGTAGCATCGTCACAAGGTAACTTTGCCACATAATCCAAACTGTGGAGGAAGATGTGGGTCTGTGGGAGAGTGCATGGAGTGAGTGGGGAAGTGTGTTGGGATGTAGGGGGAGGTGAGGGGAGCTGTGGGAAGAGGTATGGGGGGTGTGGGGGAGGTGTAGGGAAGTGAGTTGGGGTGTGGGGACGAGTAAGGAAAAATGTGTGGGGAGTGGAGAAGTGTAAGAAGGGGTGTGGGAAAGTGTATGGGGTGAGTGAGGAAGTGTGTTGGTATGAGGGATGCGGGAAGAAGAATGGGGGAAGTATGTTACGGTGTGGGGCCCTAACACACTTCCTCCCTCACTTCCCCACATCTCCTCCCTTACCTCACTCCCCTCACCTTTCCTTGCATCTACCCTTACCTCCCCACACCCCAACACACTTTTCCTCTTTACTACACCTCTTCTCATACCTCTTCCCATATCTCCTCTTCCTCCCCCACATCCCAACACACTTTCCTACTCCTATCCCCACATCTCCCTCACCTTCTCAAAGTGTGGCGAAGTTACCGTGTGACGAAGTTTCTGAGGCGAAGTTACTGTGGCAAAGTTACCATGTGGCGAAGTTACTGGCAACCGATTTGCTCCTAACCCAGATGTAACCGATTTGCTCCTAGCCCAGATGTTTAACAGCTCAGATGGCCGAGTGGTATGGAGCGTCTGTCTCTTGAGCTGTAGACTCGGGTTTGATTCCGAGTCGGGTCAAACCAACGACTCTAAAATTGGTATTCACAGCTTCCCTGCTTGACGCTTAGCATTAAAGGGACAGTGTGGAGAGCAAGCCGGCAAGTTTACTTGTTGTGCCGTTGGGAAAAGCACTTAGCGGGATTCCCCCATCTTGGTGTGGCAGACAGATGGCTTGCAACGCCTAGGCGAGCTCGTATAGCGCATTGGTCGCTTTCTCGTGGTAGGAGGATAAATATGCAACCAACTAACTAGCCATAAGCTACAAAAGCCATCAAAAGGGTCTGGCGTATTTCAGTCACTTAACACCATACATTTGTTCTTTACAGAAAGGCAAAGTCAAAAGGAGAGGGGCCATGGCACAATGCCCCCCTAAATACACTTCTGGGGCGATGTCATAGGTCAATGACTGAATCAAAACAATGGTGGAGGGCGTACTGCGTGTTTGCATACCACCAGCATGATGAACAAAAATTATCGACAGTAGAATTTTGAAAATTTCATTAGCTTTGCTTTAGGCAGGTTTTTGTTTTATAGATGAAGCAAGGGGTTTGGGGGGAGAGCAGTAAGCTACCCCAGCGGGGTCCGGGGGAAGCCCCAGAAGGTATAGGCTAGCGTTTTATTAATTCCTACTCTCAATCTCAAATATGATATGAAAAAAGTTAGGGAACCGCAGCTTTAACATATTCTTAGTGCTTCCTCTAACGCTTATAAAAAACTGCTGACGTGTTGTAATGTTGATGAAAATAATCTGTTCTGTAATAGGCACTCTGAAAAGGTTGTTCCTGATTGGTTAGCGAAAGAAACCATAATTGTTACAAGATATGCTTAAAAGTATCGCCGCAGTCCGTACCCACACGCAACACGTACAGCGTATAAAAAAGGCAGTGTCTATTTTGCCGTTAACGGCATATTAGCTTTTAGGTCTATTTGGCCGCAGCTACATAACCCCATGTCACACGATGACACGAATATTACATCTTAGTCTATTCTACTGTCTTCACGAACCCGATTGTTAACCGCAGGCTACACGAATCCGAATTGAACCGAAACCGAAGCCACCGAAGCGAAACGAAGCCGCGAAAACGAACCCAAAACTAGTGCAGCGCTTCCCATAAGACGCTGCGCTCTATCCATTGAACTATCGAGAAGTCGTGACAATCCAGCACAAAATGGCGCTTAAAAACCCACGACGTCACTTACGGCAAAATAGACCTAAAAGCTATTTTGCCGTTAACGGCAAAATAGACACTACCTATAAAAAACATTTAACTTCCTACGGTACTTATCACTGGGGGGGACGTTTTGGCATCCACCCCAGAACAAATTTTCTGTCTTTGCTAGGGGGGACGACTATTTTTATTGGGGGAGACATGTAACCCCCATCCCACCCCTTCCCTACTTCGCACACTGGACGTAGATCTTAACATAGCGAAGACATAATTTCTGCAGTATTTCTTCGCGTGTGTCCCAAAATAAAAATTTTATATGAGCGGGCCCCCTCCACGGGCTCCTCAAAACATGACGGGCCCCGGTTCTTTGTACCCCCTGCCCTCCCTCTCACCAGCCCTGTATTTTAAATTGTATTATATAGCGGCGAGGGAATTTTCCTCTTTCCACACGATTCCTTTGCAAAAAGTGTTCAATTTTTATATTGAACCCACAAGCAACGTCGCAATGCATGTCCAATCACACGAGTTGTACCATGGTTCCAGTAATGAGGTTGCTGGTAATTGCTAGTCATTTTCAAAAGTTTGGCGGTCGATATACCGGCATTTTAAAGTTGTAGGTCAAATTTATTAGTGGAATGGAGTTTGACAGTAGGCCTACAACAAAAGGTCATTTTCTAGCAAAAATTACATTGAAAACAGTACCGTGGTTAAAATTGTATCAATCTGGTTGTCGGTAATTGCTTGCCATATTCCAAAGCTTGGCGATCGATGTATACATTTTAAAGTTGTAGTCAAATTTGTTCAGAGGAGTAGAATTAAGCGTTGACGATATAATTAAAAAGTCATTTTCGAGCAGATATTACGATGGAAAATTGGAAATAGTATCACAGCTAGTTACGGTAGAAGGTCCATACCAGATACCCTTATGCTAAAACATTTGCGTTGTTGGTACCGGTATCTCAGATGGCCGAGTGGTATGGAGCGTCTGTCTCTTGAGCTGTAGATTCGGTTTTGATTCCGAGTCGGGTCAAACCAACGACTCTAAAATTGGTATTCACGCTTAGGCACTTGGCGGGATTCCCCCATCTTGGTGTGGTAGACAGATGGCTTGCAACTCCTATCAACGACTCTAAAATTGGTATTCACAGCTTCCCTGCTTCACGCTCAGCATTAAAGAGACAGTGTGGAGAACAAGCCGGCAAGTTTACTTGTTGTGCCGTTGGAAAAAGCACTTAGCGGGATTCCCCCATCTTGGTGTGGTAGACAGATGGCTGGCAACTCCCAAGCGAGCTCGTATAGCGCTTTGGTCGCTTTCTCATGGTAGGAGGGTAAATATGCAACTAAATAAAAAGAATAATCGTCATGTTTTTGTACTTGCGACTTTTGACGCTTTCAAATTTTTGATTTAGACTACCGCGTGTGTTTTTGTGGAGTATAGTAGCTCAATGCTTGTTATTTCGAAGGTTATAACCTGTGTACTAGTGTAATGACTAGCCTTGTTCATCACTACACTTTACTGTAGCCCCACATAATCATTAATGATATATTAAATGTAATGCTTGATCTATGGCGTTCTTGACGTCATAGAGTAGAAACTAGACCAAAACGTGGTTTTTCGAATGGCCGGTTTAATGTGGTGTTGTGCATTTCAGAATTAATACTACTGTATTTCTCTGCTTAATAACTTCAAGCAAACTGGTTTTTGCTGTCAAATTCGAACGGGATATTCCAGAAGATCTAAAGAAAAAGAAATTGGTTTTCAAGTTCCACCAAAACGAAGTTGAACCCTCAAGTTGGTGTAAACCGTGAACAATTCATGTTGGTGAGTGAGAGCCCTATTAAAGTTGTGAAACATTCAAGTGGTGGCATCCAGACCCCACTACAATTGGTGACCCCTACTTCCACTATAACAGTGACTCGAACTCTTTGTGCATTACTGTTTTTTACTAATTTAATTTTTGTTGGGCTTATTGATTAGTCTGCTTATTGTGATTTTGCTGCTCCAGTAATTTATATGCACTCATACAATACTAGATATCGGCTTGCAACCCTGTCTTACGTTAACACCTCACCATCCTCATTCATAACTGCTCAAGGTTCCTCGTTAAACAGGTCTACTGTATTAGATATTGAACCACCAACCCAGCCAATTTTACCCACCTCAAACCCTTATTTTCTTCTGACCTTTAGCGTTCCTCCAATGACTGCGTTAAAATTTTCCACAATTGACATTCCTCTCTGGTTTCATCGTTTTGGTGCCAGGTATCTTGGACTCCATTAAAGCCAGGAGAAACTAACTGTATTATGATTGCTCAATTGTCTGGATGACACTCAAGTTCAACGCATCGCCATCAACCACCTTCTTTTGATGAGTTAAAAAATGCCCTCGTCAAAGTTTATGACATTCCTGCTGCTCGTCGACAGTTAAATCTCAAGCAGGTTCCTGCTCTCGGAGACAAAACTTCTTCAGATCTTTTGAATCAACTCCGAATCACTCTTGGAAAAGATGACAAGTTGACGAAACAGCTAAACTGCTTTTATTTAGTGAGTTTGTGGACAGAATGCCTGCTCATGTTCGGCCCATCTTAAGGTTGTTTCAAGACGAATCCCTACACTTTATTGCGAGTAAGGCAGATGCATTCCTCCAAGATGACTACTTCTGAGAATTTTCTTACTCAGCTTTTCATGAATTAAAACCTACACACTCTTTTTCATCTGATCATGCTCTTCCTGCTCCTGCACAAGTCTCTATACTACCTTACTCTGCTCCTTATTAACCTCCCTTCCAACATTCCCCTTCTCGCATACCATGCCATTAATACCACGCATACCATGCCTTTCTAACAATCAAGTACCTCGTGTCCCTGACCATGCATCCCTTCCTGGTAGAACTCATCAAACCACCAACCGTACTTCCAATCGCACTTCCATTATTAATGGACTTTGTTTCTACCCCCGTAATTATCCTCAACAACCCCACTATTGTGTTGAAGGGTGCCGACATTATCATTCTTTAAACTCCAGAGGCGGCGCATCAAACTCCCCTTGCCCCACTTCTCAATCAACACCCTCGATACGTTGCCAAGCAAATTAAACTTCATTGAATTGCATGATCATCACTATCACATTACCTTCCATGTGGATACTGCTAGTCCACGCTCTTTGCTGCCTCTTTGTCTTTTTCCGGCTTTCCAGAATCACAATCGATCTTGTGATTTATATGCTATTAATGATCTTCCCTTACACAGGTTGAAGAAACAGACCTTACGTTGCAGTTTGATTGTTTCCCTAATAGCAAATTTATCCACACATTTATACTTGCTGATATATAGTATCTTCATCTATTTTAGGCTGAGATATTTTGCACAAACATCACATGATAATTGATATGCATTCCTTTGCTGTTACTATCAATGATGAGCAACCATCTTGCCTTGCGATTCCTGCCTCTCCTAATATAAATGTGGGAGATCTCTCTCTGATAAAAATTCTGGAATTGTTTACAGACCTCACATCTGGACACATCAATGTGGACAGAAAATTACATCCATTTGAACACACAATTGATGTTGATGGCCAGTGGCGCAACCAGGATTTTTGTAAGGGGGGGCTAATATATTTTTGTGATTACGATTAGTTCATTGTATAGCTCGTAATTTTCTGGTATTATGTCTGACTGGCTCGCACGATGACGTTGGCCTTGTCCATTTCAACAAGGAAAAGCCACGGCTAGTTTTTTGCTTAAATCAATATCTGTAGATTAAAAAAGAAGAAAGCTTAGCGTTATGTCCAAAACTAGTTCCACTGGGCAAGCGAAGTTTTTGTTAAAAAAGAAAATCTAGTTTGAGCGGCACACGAATGATTAAATCTTTTAACTTTTTTTCAACCAAGGTAACTTGCGTCGGGCGCCTAGTCCTTACTGCGGCACATTCTAACTTCTGCAGGTGGGCCTGTGTTTTTCTGGCAGATTACGGTAGATTGTCATTTGTGATTTGAATTTTCGTTTTTCTCTAACGTAACTTAGTTGTAGAGTACCGCTAAACTTAAGTATTTGTGATTACTGATTACTGCCATATTTTGGCAAGGATAGTTACAACGCGGAAGTCCTAGCTGTCACTTTTTTAACGTCTTTGCACTAGGTCTACACGCTTTTTGAGTTTTGAATGTTTAGTGATTGTGTGCTTGTAACTACATAAACCAGGGCCGAGCAACGTTTCTAAATGGCGGGCCATATGTGGGATCATGAAGTTCTTGGTGTTGGCGGGCCGGATTATTGGATGAATCGTATATATTGCCGTAAACTATAGAGATGGCATGGGCCGCTAAGAGACCCGCTAATGATCCGTTAACCAATCTTTTTAGTGATCCGCTAACAGCTCTGTAATATTCATCAAAGAAGTTAATTATTTAAGTACCTTTATTAGGCTTTAAAAGACTATAATTTTGACATCTCAAAAATAACCACATGTAACATTTTACAACTTAAACAAAACTCCTGTGTCTTTACACTGTCAACTTCAACAACTAAATTGGAACAATTACAAGGAACTGAAAATGCAAGAACAAAGCGACACTTGAGAATCACAGCAGCTGCGAAAACTAACGATCACGTGACACAGAAATAAGATAAATTCTAAATTATAGGTTCACATCTTACCACAATCACCCCCACCAAATACAAAACAGCACACTCAAAAGAAAACATGATTATTGGTTGCTCTCAATAATAGACGTTGTTACCATAACGATCAATAGGTTTATGTGTGCGCGAAGAGCGACGTAAAACAGGTGGGTTTTCACGAGATGTTGTTTCGTGTACCGGCACGTCATTCTGTTTCTCATGAAGACTACGCACATCAAAATCATGACTTTCCAGGGAGCTGTGAACAGCATCACCAGTATTTTGTTCGGTCTGCGCACTAGTTTCATTATGGTCTAGGGACGGAATATCATCTGCGTCTTTTTCAGTAGCTTCAGCATTATGATTTTGTCCAAGCAGAGATTCGGGATTTGGTGCTAAATCCCGCAATGAAACAGTAATTTCTCTGCCGTCATTTAACATTACATGAGCATAACGAGGGTTTGCCTCAATCAACTCGGCTTCTTCCACCAGTAAATCGTTCTTATTACGGTTATGACGCTTAACGAACACAGGGCCAGGTTTTATCCACGATGGCAATGAGACACCGTTAAAAGATTTGCGAGAGTGAAAAAACATACGCTCGTGGGGAGTACAGTTAATAGCAGTACACAACAGAGATCGAATAGAGTGTAGTGCATCTTGCAATACATATTCCCAATGAGTCAACGGTAATTTTTTGGTTCGTAAAGCTAATAACACAGTTTGCCAAATAGTACGATTACAACGCTCCACCTGTCCGTTACCCCGTGGATTATATCTTGTCGATTTACTAGTAGGAACCCCCATACTATGAAGCCACGATTTAAGTTCATACGACATGAAACTTGGTCCCTGGTCACTGTGCACGTAATTAGGAAACCCGAACAAGCAAAATAGATCAGTAAGCTTTTGAATAACTGTGGACGCTTTCATGTCACTACATGCATACGCAAACGGAAAACGCGTAAATTCGTCGACAATCACAAGTAAATACGTGTTTTTTGAAATAGATGAGAGTGGTCCTTTAAAATCGAGACTAATTCTCTCGAATGGTTGTGTAGCTTTTATTAAGTTCATATCGTCTTTCGGGTTAAAAAATGTCGCTTTTACTTCACTGCAATCTTTGCATGCTTGTATTACAGATTCTACATCATTCAAAGAAAAAGGCAGATTTTTGACTTAGACATAATGAGCTAGCCGAGTAATTCCTGGATGACATAGCGTTTCATGAAGTTCTTTCAATGAATTTAAAGAGGGAGAAGATACAGATGCAGACGTAGCACGAGAAAATGTATCTGGGGCACAATTGAGCCTACCAGGTCGATAAATTGTTGTAAAATCGAACGCAGCTAGTTCCAATCTCCATCGGAGAATCTTGTCGTTCTTAATTTTTGAACCGTGTTTTAAATCCAGCATGAATGAAACGCTGCGTTGGTCCGTAACTAAATTGAAATGTCTTCCAATTAGTAAATGTTTCCATTTTCTAAGTGCTTCAATCACAGCGTACGCCTCCGTCTCCACCGAAGAATGCTTTTGTTCTGTAGTTGAGAAGGTGCGAGCATGAAACGCAACTGGTTTGCCATTTTGGTTTAACGTAGTACCTATTGCAAAATCGGAAGCATCGGTTTCAACTGTAAATGGCACAGCCTCATCAATTGGTTGCAATGTTGCTTCAGCAAGCTTGTTTTTCATTACTTGCAAGGCGTTTGCAGCTTCCTCTGGCAACGGATAATGTTTATTTTGCACCAGAGGTCTTATAACGTCCGAAAAATTAGGGACTCACTTTGCGTAGTAGCTAAACAATCCTAAAATCCTTAGCAATTCTTTTTTGTTTTGGGGTTCGCTCATGTTTTCAAGAGCTGTAATTCTTTCAGGGTCAGGTTTAATCACGCCATTACCTACCAGATGCCCGAGAAGTTGAATCTGGGAGCGATTATAACAACATTTGTCGTCGTTAAAGGTGAATTGCTCCTTCGCAGCAGCGTCTTTTAAGGCTTGTAGATTTTGGTCGTGTGCTTCTTGATTCATGCCACCGACCGTCAAGTTATCCAAGTAAACGTTGACACCCTTCAATTGGTATCGTTCAATAAATTCGTTCATAACTCGCTGAAACGCAGGTACGGCGTTTGTTAATCCGAACGGCATAACTTTCCATTGGTATAATAGTTCTGATCCTGATTGGAAAGCGGTAAATGGGCGATCTTCTGGTCGAATTTTTATCTGATGGTATGCTGACTTTAGGTCAAGTGTGCTTATGCATTTCCATTTGGCAACCTCGTTAACAATTGCGTCAATGCTAGGCAAAGGGTACGCTTCGAGGTCGGTAAACAAGTTAATAATTTGGCTGTAGTCTATGCACATCCTTTGTTTTCCTTTGCCATTATTTACTACAAGGGGTTGCGCTCGCCATGCTGACTTACTCTTTTCGATTCGGTCCTCAAGCAAAAGTCTTTCAGTTTCAGCTTTTATAACTGCTTGATCCGAGGCCGAGAATTTTCTTGTTTTCACTGCAATTGGTTTACAATTTGGGGCAAGGTTAATAAACAAATCTGGGAAAGGCACGCATGCCGTTGGCATTGTAGCCGATACGTTAAGCTCGGGTCTCTTTCCATCAAAATTGAATGTTACACTTTTGTGTTGCTGCAGTAGGTCATCACCTATAATGGAATCAGCAATTAAGTTTGGCATCACATAAAATTTGAAAGTTTTGTACTGGTTTTCCATGAAGGTCAAATTCAAAAAACAGACTCCAACGATTTCAGTTTGAAGGGTAACGTTAGCCATATTCGCGACATAGTTTATAGATTTGTAGCATAAGTCGTGTTTGTTTAAAAACCCTCCATTGATGTAACTGTTAGTGCTACCAGTGTCGATCAAAGCTCGCGCAGTTTTATTGTTGACAATTATATCGGCCAGAACGTGCTTTGAAAACGTCGACTGCAAAGCTGTCGTTGTGGCAAGTGAAGGTGGCCCTAAACAGTTTGAAGAATCCTTCCGTTTCAGACAACACTTTGCATAGTGTCCTAATTTTCCGCAAAAGTTACAGTTTTCATTGCGAGCAGAGGATTGAGTGCGAGGGTGCCACTTGTTACTTCCACAAAAATAACACACAAATTTTCGAATTGCTTTTCCTGAATTAATTGCAAAAATATTTTGCTTTCCAAGCGTACTTGTGCATGCTTCATGTGGAGCCAAAGAGGTCTCCTCGTTTTTAACGACACACAAACTTTCGGGTGTGGTTTCGCGACTAGTGTACGCCTCGCTGTTAAGTCTTGCCAGCTCAAGTGATCGAGCTTTTTCGTAAACCTCTGTGAAGGTCAATATTCGGTTTTCAAGTAACCTCTGCCTAATAAAGCTAGAGGCTATTCCATTTATAAACGAATCTCTTTTCATATCGTCTTTATACTGCTGTGCTGAAACGGATGCAAAATTGCAATCTTGACTAGGCTTATTTATGCGCAACACGAATTCATCGACTGACTCACTGATAGTTTGCCGGGCCGTCGCAAGCATATGCCGCGAATAAATTTCATTTTTAGGTTTCACATACAGATTTCTCAAGGCAGCTATCGCGTCATCGTACGTAGTTTTTTCAGATATAAGTTTATATACTGGAGCTGTTAGATATGCAGTTAGTACTTTAAGTTTGTCAAAAGCATCATGATCTGTCGGCACAGCTTCAATACAGTTGGTAAAGGTTTTAAACCAGAATTTCCAGTCATCCTCAGCTGACACTGCGTTAGGATCTATAGAAAGCTTTTCTGGCTGTAAGCATTTCCACTCGGTACTTGGCATTGTTATAGTCTTTTAAATTGTAATATTCATCAAAGAAGTTAATTATTTAAGTACCTTTATTAGGCTTTAAAAGACTATAATTTTGACATCTCAAAAATAACCACATGTAACATTTTACAACTTAAACAAAACTTCTGTGTCTTTACTCTGTCAACTTCAACAACTAAATTGGAACAATTACAAGGAACTGAAAATGCAAGAACAAAGCGACACTTGAGAATCACAGCAGCTGCGAAAACTAACGATCACGTGACACAGAAATAAGATAAATTCTAAATTATGGGTTCACATCTTACCACAAGCTCAATTCTATCTTTTGTTTCTAATTGGGCCGTTATAACGAGCCGCTTCCAATTTTTGAAATCCCTTTCAACTTGTATTTTTCTTTTAAATATGGTTGAAGGTTCTTAAAAGAATGGGCTTTGGGCGGGCCGGGCTTTATTATGGCGATGAGTTGGTGGATCGGTTACCGCTACTGCGCAAGAGATTCCAGGCCATGGGCGGTCCGGGCTGCAAAAAAATCAGCGCATACCATCTCCAATAAATAACTGCCAATATTAGGGCCGAACTGGTTGGAAGAGCAAAAAAAGGTCCTCGGCTTGATTCACGGTATAGGTGTTTATATTTCTGTAAGTGCGGGCAGGTCGTATGTTGCCCATGCCTGACATAAACTAATGTCTTGGAATTGGAAATTAGCTTGTAACAAACGTTGTAAAACATACTGTTGGTGACTGAAACCGGAGCAATCAAGCTTTACACGATTCAAATCCTATGGATTGTTGGCGTTTAAAACAAGTGAATTTTTACCATTGAACAGGGCCCCCCTAGTTCGAATTTTACCAAGGCACCCCTGCGCGCATAACTCTATTTAAGCCCAGATGCATCCTTTCTTTGGTAATTATGATTTCACTATTACACATTTGCAATGTTTACCACTTACCTGAAGATACGATAATGCGCGTTAGCTATCTTCGATCGATTTTTTTATGCAGATTAATACTGTAAATTTTATTGTAATGTCATTTTCGTTACTTCTGTGTGGTGCATTAGTTATCTACATAGCCAGCTGCCATGTATTATTTGATTTGTAACAACTTTGTGTGTTTATTTGAATTTTTTTTTCTGTGAAAGAGGGGAAGTCTGTAGTGACTAGCCTTGTTCATCACTACACTTTGCTGTAGCCCCACATAACCATTAATGGTACATTAAATGTAATGCTTGATCTATGGTGCGCTTGACGGCATAGAGTAGAAACTAGACCAAAACGTCGAACGGGATATTCCAGAAGATCTAAAGAAAAAGAAATTGGTTTTCAAGTTCCACCAAAACGAAGTTGAACCCTCAAGTTGGTGTAAACCGTGAGCAATGCATGCTGGTGAGTGAGAGCCCTATTAAAGTTGCGAAACATTCAAGTAGTGGCATCTAGACCTCACTACACCTGTGACCGTCGTACGTTGATTTATTGGTATATACCTATTTTTTAACTGACGTCTCAAGATTATGTGCCTAAAATGCAAATTAGGCTGATTGAAAATGCGTTAGATGTCGAATCGCATTGAACTTTCGAGCTCTTTCACACATTTGTTCAATACACCCCGGCAGGGGGCAGCATATGTCGGAGTGGAGCACACCTTCAAATAATGCTCACCGTACGCCACTGGAACTGTCATTTAAAATGGAGACACTGTTCAATGTTCACTCCCAGTTTGAAAAATTTATTAACGAATTTACGAACACACTTGACAATCATGCGCCAAAAACCAAATCATCACGAAAAGAATTAAAAATGAAAAGCAAGCAAGCATAAAAACTTGCTGTTCAGAAAAATGTTAGCTAACAGAACAGAACAAGCCTACTATAAACAATACCGGAATAAACTCACCCATATTAAGCAAGTAGCTAAGCAAAATTAGTAAATTACTATCGAAACCTTATTAACATATCTAGTCATAACTCAGCTGTCCTCTGGCAAATGATAAATGATATTACAAAATAAGATAAAATAAATAAAGTGATGAACAAAAAAAAAAAATAAATTGATGATAAGCTTGAGATAAGCGAGACTTTTAAATAGATACAGAAATAGGACCATCTATGGCATCAAAGATTTATTCTCCTGATAGTTGCACCTTTCTCTGCAACTTCCCTTATGAAACCCTCAAGGGCCTCATTTTTTCTGCAATCAATGCTTGCCGATGAAATCCTCTTCCTAACAAGACACCAAGACCCCAAAAAAAGCAATGGTCATATCGACATTCACACTAATTACTAAAACAACGCGGCCTCCATAGTAGCACCGATTTTAACAACATTCTACAATAATTGCATAACATAGGAAATTTATCCAGATATTCTCAAAGTCGCTCAAATCCTACCAACACACAAAAAGCTCTCCCAAAACGACTGTGCTAATTACAGACTCATTTTTCTTCCGTCTTCCTTCAATAAAATTTTTGAGAAATGTTTGCATAACTAATTATATTCTTTTCTAAACAAACACAACCGCATTAACCCAAACCAGTGCAATAATTTAGATGAATAAAGCATATCCTCAATTTAAGGTTGAATCAACGAAATACGAATAAGTCTAAACAGAAAAATGATTATTAAATTAATAAAGCCGAAGTTAAGCAAAATCTTAGTACACATTGTACAGTAAACTGCAAACCTAACTCTGCGTGCTATCATCACAACTGCAACTAGTTTTGCCAACAAGCAGAGATCACGTGAGCGAGCAAACTAAGAGCAGTAAATAGTCAACGCGCTTGTCTCGAGCAGCAATGATTGCAATCAAATAAATACTACATTCACCCCCACTACAAAATTTAGCAAAACACAAAATTTCAGTGAATGCGATCTCGGTCGTAAGTGAAACGATCGGGTGGGCGACTGATACCAGAGGAACGCCTGGGTTCTGAAGATACTGGTGTCACGTCCTCAGCAACAGGTAGAGATTTATCGCTGGATTTAGTTACGTCTGTATCACCACACTCAGGCACAATTTCACTTCGATCATCGCCAATACTGTCATCATTATGCAATTCATTAGGAATCACTTCATAATCATTTCTAGAAACACTTTGAAAATTTTTATCTCCTACTGGAGCTACATCACGTAGAGACACGGAAACTTCACGGCTATTTGCCAATCTAACGCGAGCATAAGAGGGCGTCGCATGGATGAGCTCTACTTGATCAACTAATGGCTCATATTTACTTAAGCAGAAATGCCGTTTCAATAGAACAGGGCCTGGATTGTGTAACCAAGTAGGCATCGAAGCTTCAAGCATAGAAATTTCAAAAAACGCTCATGGGGAGTTTCATTAGTGGCCGTACATAACAGGGAACGAATTGAATGTAATGCTTCAAGTAATACAGTCTGCCATTTTGAAATATGCTAGTCAGAATTTTTCACAGCGAGTTTCACAGCACACCAAATAGTATTATTAAATTTCTCACATTGGCCGTTTCCTTGCGGATTATAATCTGATGTTCTGCTAATGCCAATTCCTTCGCTAAGTAAAAAAGATTTCAGTTTATCAGACATAAACGCGAAACCTCTGTCTGAAAGAATAAAAGCACAAAGCCCAAACATAGAAAACAATTGCGATAAACAAGTAATAACAGTGTCGGTATCCATGCTGGAGCATAAGAACGCAAAAGGGAACCTAGAAAACTCATCCACTACTGAGCATAAAACGATATCGAGTGCAACCAGCAATTGGACCTTTGAAATCTAAGCTTAAGCGCTCCATCGGTTGAGTGGCCTTAATGAGATGAGTTTCAGGAGGTTTAACAAATTTTGGTTTCACCTCAGCGCACACATCATAGCTTGCAGTCATTTCGCGAATCTCATCGAGAGAATAGGGCAAATTTTTTGCTCTAACGAAGTGGTACATTCTTGTTACGCCAGGATGGCACTAAACACAATGAATATGATGCAAATAATTTAAAGTAACACTAGCGCAATATACTCTAGATAAAGAATCAGGAGTCATATCAAATTTTCCAGCGCGGTACACAATTTCATATTCGAATTCCGAAAGCTCTATTCGTCATCTCGATATTTTAGTATTTTTCTGCTTTCCGTGATTTTTACTATCGTACATGAATGCAATTGATCGCTGGTAGTTATCAAATAGAAATTGATGAAACTATTGAACCAGTGCAACATGCTCCAAGAAGAGTTCCTGTGGGTCTGAAGAAAGAATTTAAAGAATACCTTGATTCTTTAGTGGCTCAAGGAATTATCAAATCTGTTACGCACCCTACTAAATGGATTAATAGTATGGTCGTCGTCCGCAAGGCAAACAAGCTACGCATACGCATTGATCCTAAAGACCTCAACAAAGCTATTAAACAGCCCCATTACCCTTTACCCACGCTGGAAGATATCTTTCCCAAACTTGCAAAAGCAAAAATTTTCTCAGTTTTGGATGCAAATAAAGGATTCTAGCAAGTTCAACTAGATGAGGAATCTTCACTTTTAGCAACTTTTTGGACACCCTTTGGGCGGTTTAGGTGGCTTCGAATGCCGTTTGGAATATCATCGGCTCCTGAAGAATTTCAGCGACGTCAACACGAAATCCTTGATGGATTAGCAGGAACTGAGGTTATTGCCGATGATATTTTGGTATATGGATGTGGCAAGACGGAAGAAGAGGCTCTTCTTGATCACGACAAAAACTTAAAAACTTTATTGCAGAGAGCACGTAAAGTTAAACTCACGTTCAACAAAGAAAAGTTGCAATTAAGGCTAAAATCTGTGCCGTATATGGGCCATCTATTGACCTCAGAGGGTCTGAAACCGGATCCAAGAAAAATCCAAGCAATTAAAACCATGGACAAGCCAAATGATGTTCCAGCTCTTTAGCGATATCTTGGATTTGTAAATTACTTGTCGCGATTTCTGCCAAAGCTTTCAACTGTGTGTGAACCGCTGAGAGAACTCACCAACAAACAAAAAGCTGGCGGTGGACTTCAGAACACGACAAAGCGTTTGAAACAATCAAGCAGGCTGTGACTTAAGCTCCCGTGTTGAAATACTACGACGTCAACGAAGAAGTGAAAATCCAGTGTGATGTAAGCCAAAATGAACTCGGCTGTGTACTTTTACAAAGTGGACAACCAGTTGCCTTTGCTTCAAAAACTATGACTGAAACTGAGCAAAGGTACACACAAATTGAAAAGGGATATTTGGCCATAGTTTTTGCATGCGAGGAATTTAATCATTACATACTAGGAAGATGTGCTAACATTCAAACAGAGCATAAACCTTTAGAAACTATTTTTAAAAAATCTTTATTATGCGCGCCTAAACGTTTGCAACGCATGCTTTTGCGACTTCAAAAATATTCTTTGACTGTGGTTTATTGTGCAGGTCCGAAATCGTTTCTCGCTGACTTTCTGTCAAGAGCACCAATTCACGCAGGAAAAAGTAACGGGCCAACTGAAATGTTTGATTCAAAATTTACAATTTTTCATGTCAATAGGCTATCACGAGTGTTTTTGAGTTTTGAAAATGTGAATTTGTGTAGCGATGTTGGAGTTACGCAGGCGAAGCCTAATTTAATACGACATGAGACCGTAAACGATGAAAACTTAAATGAGCTGCGAAGTGTAATTTTACACGGTTGGCCGGATAACAAACATAATGAGCCTTTGTGTATTCGACATTATTGGGGTTTCAGAGATGAACTCAGTGTTTGTGATGATGGTATTTTTAAAGGAGCTTGCACAGTCGTTCCCAAGTCCGTAAGACATCTTATGTTAAAACGCATTCATTCAAGTCACTTGGGAGCAGAATCATGCCTTCGAAAAGCGAGAAGCATTTTATTTTGGCCTCAAATGTCGCATGATATAAAAAGTTTTGTATCGCAGTGTGAAGTGTGCAATGAACTAAAACTCGCTTTGACCAAAGAACCCATGCGGTTTCACAGTCTGCCTAAAAGGCCTTGGAGTAAGGTGGCACTTGATGTGTTTACATTATGCGATCGCAATTACCTTGCTATTGTTGATTATTATTCTGACTTTTGGAAAGTAGACGAATTGCCATCTATTAGTTCATTTAATATTATTAGCATCTGCAAGCGCCATTTTGCGCGTTATGGTATCCCTGATGAAGTCATTAGTGATGATGCTGCGCAATTCACAGGTGAAGAGTTTGCTGCTTTTGCAAAGTCGTGGGAATTTTCACACAACACAACATCGCCTTATTACAGCAGGTCAAACGGAAAAGCTGAAAGTGCCGTTAAAATAGCAAAGCATTTATTGACGAAATGTACCAAGCAAAAGGAAGATATATGGAAGGCCATTTTGGATTGGAGAAACACACCGAATGATGCCCTTGGAACCAGTTCAACACAAAGAATGATGTCTCGACGAACTCAAACTATGATTCCTACAGCAGAAACTTTACTACGCCCAAGAGTAGAAAAGGGAATCATAAAAGCAATGATGAGCAAACGACTACGTTCAAAACAATACTATGACCGTGTCAGTCAAACTCTGCCTGAATTGCGCAATGAACAACCAGTGAGAGTGCGGTTATGGAGTAAAAAGTGGTCTCTGGGAAAAGGGATACGAAGGGTAGTACCAAGGTCATACTTGGTAGAAGTGAACGGTCAGTAATATCGCAGAAACTGAACATTCATTCGACCTACTAAGGAAACCCCGTACTTAGAGGGGATTTGTCATGATGTGCCCTTGCCCGCTTCACACAACAATATTGACAATCAAGTGCAACCTCAAGCACCTGCCCTACGTCGCAGCACAAAAATTCGTCGTAAACCCGACCTACTTATGTATTATTGGACTATATATTAAAAAATAACCATAAAAAATTTGAGTTTATATTGCACTTTGATTTGCTGCTTTTTCTGTTGTTTGAAAAATTAAAAAACCAGCTCCTTAACTACTTTACTGATATGCTTGTTTTGTTTATCAAAGGGGAGATGTTGAGATGTTTGTACTTGCTGCGCATGACTGGTTTTGCCCCCGCATTTTAGTTCTGGCGATCCTGTGTTGTTTCTGTTCTTGTGCATTACCAAGCGGGCATTCTATGTTTGACGGAGCTAGAATAAACAAGCAACCAACACAATTCATCTTAGAACCGACATCACGCGAATTCGGCGAAACTATTAAACGACCTACTCAACCAAAGTATTTAAATAGAAATAAAGAAAGTATGTTGCTCACTTTTACAGCTATCATAAAATTTTGGGAAGTCATGTTCGTTGATTTCTTCCAGTCAGCCAACATCAAGCGACGTCTCTGGGAGCTGAGTTCCTTTTGATAACGAGTTAAAAACGCATAAACCATTAGGTGATCTACAAAACATGGTAATGTAAACTGCTGGTAATGATTAGGGTTTTTAATTTGCGACAAAATTCCAAAACCCGGGTTTCGGGTACCCGAGAAAAATGCTAAAAAAAAACATTTAACAGCTCAGATGGCCGAGTGGCATGGAGCGTCTGTCTCTTGAGCTGTAGACTCGGTTTTGATTCCGAGTCGGGTCAAACCAACGACTCTAAAATTGGTATTCATAGCTTCCCTGCTTGACGCTCAGCATTAATAGGACAGTGTCGAGAACAAGACGGCAAGTTTACTTGTTGTGCCTTTGAGAAAAGGCACTTAGCGGGATTCCCCCATCTTGGTGTGGTAGACAGATGGCCGGCAACTTCTAAGCGAGCTCGTATAGCGCATTGGTCGCTTTCTCGTGATAGGAGGACAAATATGCAACTAAATAAATAAAAAATTTTTTTCGGGTTTATATAAAAATGCAATTTTGCACTGTATGAAACGTATTCGTGCTCAGGAATTACCACTGTTACTCCATTCGTGCTTTCTGACGAATTTTTGGTTGTGTGCAGTGTGAAACAACACGATAAAAAGAGCAAAATGATTTATTTATGCAATCATACACCGTACACTATCCAAGCAAAGCGTCGTGCTGCTCTAACTGCTATGGCCTGTGGCTCTATGGTATCAATATTTGAAAAATTTTTGTTCAAACGCGTCATCGACTATCTAGAAAAATTCAGATTATTATCAACAGATCAGTACGGTTTTCTCAAAAACTCCTCAACTATTCACGTCATCGCTGATATTCACAACAATCTCATGATGACCGCAGACAAAGTATTGTACAACTGTTGCTTGCTTTAGACTTGTCAAAAGCTTTCGATATGGTCGATAATAAAATTCTACTCTGGAAACTCGAAAAGTACTTTGGATTCAGAGACCAGTCCTTAGACCTTTTTAGAGATTATTTAAACAATCGATTTCAATACACCAAAATAGCCAATTGCGAATCCAATTTGTTAAAAGTCACTTGTGGTGTACCGCAAGGTTCCTCACTTGGTCCTTTACTATTCCTAATGTACATCAATGATCTACCCTCAGCTTCAGAGTTCTCCACAAGGCTATTTGCGGATGGTACGTATTTAAACATGTCAGACGCCAATGTGGAATAGCTTCAGTCGAGGGTTAATTGTGAGCTTAATAAAATTAATAACTGGTTTAGACGGAACAAACTATCAATAAATTATTAAAAATCCAATTATTCAGGCCTACTAATCAATAAGTTCTACAGAAATCTATCTCGGCCCCCTTCACATTGACCATTAACAAAGCTTTAATAGAAAAAAAAAAAAGCAGTCAAATACTTAGGATTGTACATCGATAAAAGTTTAAGCTGGTCGTCACATACCAAAGAGTTATGTCTGCAGCTTGCAAGAAGTTCTGAGACATTTTAAAAATAAAAAAAACTCATATCAAATGACACTTTACGCACTGTACTTCGTGCTCTTTTTTTATAGTCGCTTGCAATATGGTATCATTGTCTGGGGCACAGCGCATAAATATTTATTACAGGAAATTACCTTGAGATTAAACAAAATGATTCGTATATTATTACATTAAGTACAAAACTCTGCCGATTATCCCCATTGTACAAAAATCTTAAATTGCTAAAGCTTACAGATCTATATAATTTCGAACTTGCTAAATTCTTTTATCTGCTCGTACATGACGAGTTGCCTTCGGGAATTTATGAAAACTTTACAAAAATTCAACAAATTCATGATCATAGTACAAGAAGATCTAAAGAAATTGTATATTACGTATCTCGGTTTTCAAAATCATATTTTACGCAGAGGCACTAAGCTATGAAACGAACTTGATAAAAATTTAAAGAAAATGCACTTCACAGCTTTCAAAAAGGTTTATAAAAACTATCTTAATGCAAGTTATTAAATTCAATATTACCGATTTACTGTAGGCCCATATGAATCTAAATTTTCCTTGTTTTCTGTTTTAATTATTCGCTTATTTTGTTTGTCCGTTTTCGCTTATTTTTCTTAAAATTAGCTTATATTTAGTGTATTCTTTTTTTTTCTTTTTTCTGTAGAAAATCGTAGCCCAATCCATCGTTTGATTTTGGCGCACTTAGTTTGGCTTGTCCTTACGTACTACGTAATTGGGCACCTCGACTTGAAAACCTCTTGATTCTTTGGTGCTTCTGGCCATTATTATTGTTTAATTCTAGTGTTTATTGTTTATTGAATAGTAGTAACGGCGAAATGAACGAACTTGTCTTGTTTTAATTGGCTATTGCAAAAAGAACAAAAAAAGAAACTTTTGGTCAAAGAATTACCATCAGTTGTAAAAGCTCGTCTCATCAAAGAACTGTTGGCTATTTGGTTAAAAGTCAGACCATCTACGGATACTAAATCGAGCAATAACCTCAAAAATGGTCTCCGTTTTTGAGGTGGTCTCCGTTTTGTTCTTAAGTAGGCATCGATGCGTGGAACTTTCGATTTTGGTTGATCATCCTCATTGCCCACTTCATGACATCTTTTTACATTGATGCTGTGCTTTGATTTCAAGTGACTGATCGAACTTTTGGTACTTGAACCACCTGCTTTTAGTGTCACTGAGCACAACTTGCACTTTGCTCATTGCTGATCATTGTCATACAAAAAGTAGGACCAAACTTCGAATTTTCTATGTCCACTGACATCTTTAAACTAAATGTTGGTCATATTGCGCTTTCGTCAATAAAGTACAGCTATGAATAATAACCGCAAATGGTCAAGTAGCTCAGAGGCAAGGTCATTGGAAGGTGGGAGCTGAAGCCCCCTATATTTTTTTCAGCCCCCCTTTTCAAAAATTTATAACTACAGTACACCCTATTGCACTTCAACGATGGCTTATGGCGTCACTTGCTATTCGTTTCTTTTCTTCATGGATACCATTAAACCAACGTATGAACTTTTGCAACTTTGTGACAAAAGTGAACAAAATGGCAAAAACTGTTAGATTTCCTGGTACCTTCGTGCACAAAGCTTTTAGAGCTTTACTACGATATCACAGTAAAATTTTCTCCAATGTCTTGGCAAATAACAGCGAAACAACAAAATATCAAATTAGAATTAGTTAGTTTATCCTAGTAGCAGTGGCGTAGCGAAAAATTTTAAAAGGTGGTGTGGAACCATGATTTCCACAAAATTTTCAAGCGTATTTTTTTTTCGGCAGAACAAATTTGAAGCTGATTGAGAAACAAGAAAAGCTCTATCTGGGGGCATGCTCCCCCGAAAAATTTTTGAAAATTAACATGTTCCGAATGGCCATTTTAGCGCTTTTTAAGTAAGTTTCACGCAAAGTTTGTTTCAAATTAAATACAAAAAAATACGATGCATTTTGTTCGCACATTTTTGATTATGCGTGCTTAAGGCCAGAAGCGTATTTAGGAGGTGAGGAGCATTGGGCCATGCCCCCCTTTAGACTCTGCTTTTTAGTAAAAAGAACAAAATTAATGGTGCCAAGTGACTGAAACATGCCATTCTCTTTTGATGGTTTCTGTAGCTTATGGCCAGGGGCGGATCTAGGGGTGTAGGATGAGAAGTATGCATCTTCCCACCAGCCATTTTCAAAAATGCTTTTGACGTATACATTTTTTCCATAATTTCAAACCTTTTTGATCGCAATAAGTCTTACGCCTAGCACGCACAACCGAAAGTGTGCGGACGAAATGCATCATATTTGGCGAAGCACTCAGAAATAGGGTAAAAAAATTAAAACAAATTTTGCGTAAAAATTATTCAAAAAGCACTAAAATAGCCATTAGAGCATGTAAATTTTCAAAATTTTTCCGGGGCAGCATGCCCCCGGACCTCCCTAGAGCCTCTCCTGTTTCTCAATCAGCTTTCAATTTGTTCTGCTGAAAAAAAATACGCCTAAAAAATGTGGAAATTATGCCCCCCCCTTTAAAGTTTCTAGCAACGCCACTGCTTAAGGCGTAAGGCTTATCGCTGTCAAAAACGTTCGAAACATCAGAAAACATTATGCATTAAAAACATTTTTGAAAATGGCAGGTGGGAGGGTGCACTCCTCCCATCCTAGTCCTACCCCCCTGGATCCGCCCCTCAGCTCTGACCACAAGCTACAGAAACCATCAAAAGAGATTGGCATATTTGTCACCTGGCACCATTAGTTTTGTTCTTTTTTACTAAAAGGCAGAGTCAAAAAAAGGAGGAGGGGGTGGCACAATGCCTTCTTTCTAAATATACGCTCCTGCCAGCAGCCTGAGACTAGCAGCTTGTGATCAGGTAACAAGTTCATTTAAAGGAGGTTTACACGTATACAAACGTCGATCTGGCTGCTGTGTGCTATGCTAGCTTCAGGAAAGCTTGAGCTCATCAAGCTGATTCCAAGTGACTATTACTGAATTTAAGTGCATGGTACCCTTGACGTAAGTTGCGATAACAAGGAGGGGCTTTGCCCCCCAGATGTTGGTATTGTAACACAAATTTCAGCCCCCCTACTTAAAAGTACTTCCAACGCCCTTGCCCAGAGGTTCCCCACCGCTGGGTCGTGAAAAGATAGCAACTGGGTCGCGAAAACGCGCAGTCAAAATGGCGGCGAACTGCACGAGTTAACATGCGATCCTTTAGCCATAACACATATTGACTGCGAAATAAAATATGCGACAGTTTCATACATCCATTTGATAAATTTTGTTCACAAGCAACTACTATGAGTAGGCCTACCGACATTTGTAATTTTCTGCGTTTGAAATGCTGTAAGCATGGCAAAATTGTAGAAAAGGTTCAGATGTAAGATAGTAGCAATCGATTGATTGTGATGTAACAAAAGTTTTGCAATGGCAGCAACTAAAACCAAGATGACGAGCAGATTGGACGTAACTAACACCTTACGTGTCTCTATCAAAGATTGCCCCTCATTGAAATCATCTTATTGCTGACAAACAATCCTAGGGCTCTCATTGATAAAATGATAATTAATGACCGTTTTATCGTGTTTTCTGCTGAGTGTAGGTCTTATTTACAATGATCACTTGAGTTGCCTTTTGACGAATGAATCGTTAGCTCAGTTGCTAAGCGCTCACGCTATTGGTGCGGGAGGTCTGAGGTTTGATTACCGGACCGGTCAAATCGGACGCAGTGTCGCCAACGGCTCGCCACCGCTGCAACGTTTCTTCGGAGCTGTGTAGCTCAGGCGCTAAGTCGCGTAGATGGGCCCCGCCACTCGTTACTACACGCTTTGGCGTATTAAGGAGAATATAATGAATGTTTATCATTTCTGCGTATGCTAAACGCGTGATCAGCAAGCTACTGAAAGAGAAACACGTGTTTAAAATTCAAATTGCAGTTTTTTAGCAGTTTAAACTTTAAGCAGTCTAGCCTAGGTATCAAAACGACAAACTTTTGTTTTTGTATTGTGGGTCGCGACCGGTCCTTTTTCATTTATTCATTATTGGCGTACCAGTATCAAGTGCAAAAGTTGATACAAAGGCACGCTAGGAGACCATAAGAGAGCAAAAGCTCACCGAGTCATGGCCACCCATTGTTATTCAACCGCATTCGTCCGACTCTCGTAAATTAAAATAATAAAGACAAAACAAAAAACAAAACGAAGGCAACGAAAACCTAAGCTCACTAGTAATAATAATAAAAAAATAATAATAATGATAATAATAATAATTCTACGGCACAAGTATTACAGTGATTTGTTCAGTAGAGTAATTGAACAAGAAAAATTAAAATGAAGCAGACCGGTCACTTGAGATAAAATAAATCAGTGCTATTTGTTTCAGTGTTAGTACTCTGAAATTTAGCGGTCTTTTACAAATCGCTTGAATTTATAAAAAGGGAAATTTTTCCATTCTGGTGACAAACTGTTCCAAATCTGAACGCTATTAAATTGTATTGCGTTCTTTGCTGCATTACTGTTAATTGAACTCAAATAGAGGTTATTGTGGCTTGTGCTTCTGGTGTTGTATTTGTGAAATGATGCTGTTAGGGTAAAATAAAAATTACACAAATTTGGTAATTGTTGTGTTGATGCATAAATTTGGAAACTTCAAGCTGATACATGTCTTTAATTTTTAGTATTTTTAATTGCTAGTATAGTGAATTATTACTAATGCGCTCATTTGTTTAAACGTTGGAAATAATTCTTACGATTTTATTTTGTAGAACTAGTAAGGGTTGAAGAACAGTGTTGTTTGTGGAACCCCACGTTAATATGCCATACAGTAAATGGGAGCGTACTAAACTATAGTATAACCTGAGTAGGGTATTCTGGCGAACATAATGACGAAGATAGCAAAACAGTCTGCAGATTTGAGATACCTTCTCGCAAAGATGCTTTATGTGGTCATTCCATTTTAAATCATCATTGACATGAATACCCAAGTATTTAGCCACACTTGTTTTTTAACACTCTTGTAAGTGCATATTTAGAGAAAAGTTGTGCAAAATTTTTTTTCGAGGAGTAAACAGGATGAAGTTGGTTTTGTCATGGTTTAGAGTTAGTTTGTTTAAGGACAGCCAGATGAAGTTGGTTTTGTCATGGTTTAGAGTTAGTTTGTTTAAGGACAGCCAATTTTCGATTTTTTTAACTTCTGTATTAGCAGTTTTGTTCAGGTTTTGTAAATCCGTGTCACTTATTATCAAGACAGTATCGTCGGCAAACAATCGAACATTGAATTCAGATACTCTAAATAGATCGTTGACATATAGCGAAAAAAGGGTAGGTTCTAAAATAGAACCTTGAGGGACACCACACTTCACTTTTAGTTAGTTAGAAGTAGAGTCATTCACATATACACATTGAAATCTTTGGGTTAAATAACTTTGAAATAGATCTATTTATCATATTTAGTTGCATATTTATCCTCCTATCACGAGAAAGCGATCAATGCGCTATACGAGCTCGCTTGGGAGTTGCCAGCCATCTGTCTACCACACCAAGATGGGGGAATCCCGCTAAGTGCCTTTCCCAACGGCACAACAATTAAACTTGCCGACTTGTTCTCGACACTGTCCCTTTAATGCTGAGCGTCAAGCAGGGAAGCTGCGAATACCAATTTTAGAGTCATTGGTTTGACCCGACTCGGAATCAAACCCGAGTCTACAGCTCAAGAGACAGACGCTCCATATTACTCGGCCATCTGAGCTGTTAAGCCATTAGAGCTGAGGCATTACCCCTGATGCCATACCTATCGAGTTTATGTAAGTTAATAGTAGCTTATGATCTACGGTATCGAATGCCTTTTTTAAGATCTGGCAACAATACACAAGTATATCTGTATTTGTCAGCGACATGGCCTAGCGGTACCGCGCGTAGCTGACAGATCCTACGTGACGGGTTCGATTCGCGGCTGGAGCCGATCGCATTTGACATATTTAACGGGTGGCTGCTGACTCGAAGAGCGCAAGCTCACTTCGCAGTCTCCCTCAACACTGTTGAATTTTCAGTTCAATATAATTTGAAAATAACCTAGTTATTATATTACCTGCTGCAATCTATATTATTATTGATTTGAGAGAAAATATCACTTAAAGCATGAGTTACAGAATGTAACTTGCGAAAGCTCAATTGTTCGTCAACTAAAATCTTTTGCTCTTCCAAAAACTTGCTTAATCGTTTAGATATTAAACTTTCAAATATTTTGCTAATTGGCGATAGCAAGGATATCGGTCAATAGTTATTGAGAGAGCAATGATCTTCACCTTTATAAATGAGATAACTTTTGCCAATTCGAGGGCGCTAGGAAAAAATCCAATTTGTACAGGCATTAAACAATTCACAAAGAAAGATTGAGATGCATTCGTTAACGTCTTTGTAGAATTAAACAGGGATACCTTCAGGACCTTCTGCTTTTTTTGAATTTATATTATGGATTTCCCGATAAACTTTCATGGGCACTATAAGTAAGAAGAAGGAGTTCACGCTACATGATATGTCACTAATCGAGGATAAAGATTGATTGTTTATTTTGGCACTCAAATTGGGTCCTATATTCACAAAGTAATCGTTTAACATATTGCTGATCTCATGTTTATTTTTAGTCATTTGTTTATCATGTTTAAGCATCTTATGGACAGCATTATTTTGATTAGTTGTTTTTCCTAGTAAATCATTAATCACTGCCCATTGTTTTGATATGTTGCTTTTGTGTTCTAGCAATTGAGTAGTATAGTATTGTTCTTCCGCTAATCTTTTAATTGTGGTGAGTTTATTCGAATACTGTTTATATTTAGAGATTAAGTGTGAATTATTTTGTTTGTAGCACTTACCGTAACGTTTGTTTTTTGTTTTTATTGACTTAAGAATGCCTTTTGTCAGCCATGGCTTAAATTTTTGATTGCTTTTTGTTTTGGACATTTGCTTCAGTAATGCATGTGTATTTACAATAAAAGAGAACTCATTAATAAACTTCGTAAAGATGTTGTCTAGATGAAAAGCAGTAAGATGTAAAGATACGTCAGTTAACAAACGGTTGGACAAACTAGAGATTTCGTCCATGAAATCATCTTTTTTATAATTGATAATTGGCCATAGATCTGTACATTTTTCGTTAAATACTAGATTTTTTTCGTGTTAGCATTAATGAACACATAGTTGGCAAATGGTCAGATATATCGCATGGTAAGATGTCGGCTGCTACAGTTCTGTTATATATATTTGTATAAACATGGTCGAGCGAAGTGGCACCGCTAGGCGTGAAACGGGTTGGCTTGTCGATTAACAGAGACAACCTTCTGCATAAACACTATCTACATATGCATTGATAGCTGAGGAACTGTGTCTTTGCAGTACATCAACCTTATAATCTCCACATAATATATAGGCTTTTTTGTGTTTTGCCAAAGAATGTAGGGGTTGTGTAAATTGGTTTTGAAAGTCAGTCAGTGAGCTAGAGGGACGCCCGTAGGCCTATATTACACCTATTTCCAAATTTTTGAACAGTATACCACTCCTGGAGTAATTATTCAATTTTGGATTTATTTTTCGTCAACGATCTTGCGTTAAAATGAATTATATTCAGAGTAGGTTCCTGTTTATAGTTATTTTTTGAGTACCATTCCACACTTCTGTATTTACGACCTTGGTTACCTGATAATTCTAAATTATTAAAATTAGTTGAAGATGCATATTTAAGAGTATTGAAAGCTTTAAAAGCAGTGAAATTTGTTTGCATTGTTTTTACAAGCTCACAGGTGTCAATAGATTAAAAGGAAAATTATTTTCAAACAAGAACTACAGTAATAATCCTTAATAGCGTTCGGATTATGAGTCTTATCCAAATTTACCCATTTAAAATGACTACGTTTTAATGCACATAGAATGCGGTAACTCAAGTCAAAACAATGCTTTTCACAAACAAGACACTGCAAATGAGGAGACATGGCAGCATTGAACTGAAAAACTGAAAATTCAACAGTAATTGAGGGAGACTGCGAAGTGAGCTTGCGCTCTTCGAGTCAGCAGCCACCCGTTATATATGTCAAATGCGATCGGCTCCAGCCGCGAATCGAACCCGTCACGTAGGATCTGTCACCTGCGCGCGGTACCGCTAGGCCATGTCGCTGACGATTAGCACAGGATGATTGATCATAATTTTGGGAGTTACGCAATTTTGAACAGTCCATGATGATGGTGGAACACGGCAGTGCTAGATTTATTGTAATCTAAATCATTTTTGATAAGTCTTGAGAATTGACGATCAACATTTTAGAACTCTGATCAAATTTTCTGATAAAAATTTGTCCATTTTTCGTCCAGAGATATTTATAATTCTAGTGGAATTTTTGATCTAGGGTTTTAAAGTATAGGTCTTTTCTTGCAGCTGTCAAATTTTCTGTAATGAAGGCCTTATAGGTTGCTTCAGGTAAATCGGTAGTTGACCAGTCAACATGACGTAGCTGGCTTTTAACTTGGTAAACGCTGTTGGGAATACCTCTGCGGTTGAATTTGACAATAATAGGGGAAATTTTGCCTCTTGTAGGCAACCTGTTGGAGCATGATATATATTTCTCATTCAGATCGCATTAATTGATGCTAGTACTTTAATAATCGCCTGGTTTGTGTTCTCCTGAGCAGTCTGGGGAACACCATGTAATTCGAGATTGTCTCGTAGGTTATATTGTTAAAGACTTTCATAATCATTTTCAATTTTAGAGATTTGCAATTATTTTCCATTTTGATTGCGCTTAGCACAGATTTGACTACACCCCTTGTACCATTGTCGCAACCAGCAGCATATTTCGGAAGTACCGGTAATCCCGGAGGAGCCGTGCAGGAATCACGCTACAACTCAACCGCTTAGCCTCGTCATCTACTAGTCCAGATCTTTACAACTTTCCATACAAATTTCCCACAGGAAAGTCGAAGTCAACTCAAGTAAACTTTAGAAAAACCAAAAATGAAAAGAATAAAAGCAAATTTAGAATATCATCACAGAGAAAGCCAGTGCCGTTGCAACTCAACTTTGGGGCCCCCCCAAAAAGCCCTTTCAAGTCCCCAATACTTAGCTTTCGATATGAATTGTTTTAGGTTTTTCTAGGGGTAACAACTCAGTTTCTCACCACAATGCGAATACTGTGGTAAAATTAAAACATATAACGCGTTATCACTGTGTAAAAATAAAAGGTGTAATTTTAAGACAAGTTTGTTACACCCAATTCATTTTCCATTAAAATCGTTTAGCTCAGGGTTTTTCTACCTTTTTCTGCTCATGGCCCACTAAAATGATAAAATTTGATGGTGGCCCAATAACTTTTGCTAAAAGGTACAAAGTCAACGTGATGGCATGATTAGGGAATGCTGATGTCGCTCTCTAGTCAAGCTCTGTGGCCCACTGTTGGGCCATGGCCAATAGGTTGAAAACCTCCGGTCTAGCTAAGCGCACTTTTTCGTACACAGATGTTCTTTTGACAGCATCATAATCTGGAGATCGGGCGCATTAACTTTCGATTGACAACATGGCCAGCGAAGAACCAATCGGATGGCCGAGTGGATAGAGCGTGTGCTTCTGAGCCTGAAGGAGTGAATACACTGAGGGTTTGATCACTAGTCAAGTCAAACCAATGACTTAAAAATTGGTATTCACAGCTTTCCAACTAGACATTCAGCATTAAAGGGATAGTGTTAAGAAAGCCGTCAAGTTTGCTTGTGCCGTTGGGAAAAACACTTAACGAGATTCCCCCATCTAAGTGCGGTAGGTAGACAGATGGCCGGCAACTCCTAAGGGAGCTCGTGTACTACCCCATTGCTTTCTGTGATAGGTGGATAAAAATGCCAACAAATGAAAAGAAAAATGATAGTCTGCTGTTTGCCATATTAGATGTAATAAATGTTTTAATAAATTTCAGTTTTCTGAAGCTTTGTTCAGCACTGGTAACAGTAACAACGCATTTTGTAAACTCGAGAAGCAAGGCAAGCGAGCACTTACAGGTATTACTATTGAATTAAAAGTTCAACGGTGTTGAAAGGAGACTGCCAAACGAGCTTGTGTCGTTCTAATCAGCAACCATCTGATATAAATATCAAATGCAATAGACTCCAGCCGTGAATCGAACCCGTCGCAAAGAATCTGAACCTGCGTGCGGTACTGCCAGATCATATTGCTGACAATGGCTGTTCATGCACGAAGCTGCTGGGTGTAAACAGCAATGCAAAGACAGAAGCGACATCACATGTCAGCTTAAGACTTTCTAGTATCGACATAATAGCCTGGTCCACCAGTTGTTTTAAAAAGTTTGCTTTGAATCTCTTCCTCAGAAGCTGTACGATATAGATTTGCATCGTGACTAAACATTCTCTTTTTCTATTTTCATTCTCTTTTTTTTTACTTTTTGGTTGAGGAAGACCGGACCAATGTCCAATTCCTGCACTATTTCAAAAGCACACGTTTTCAAACTAGCAAATCCTTTTTCAATGGACTTTTGTATCCGATGTCAGATTATGGTTGCTGACACAGAAATAGGGTAGGATTGAATTGAATTTACCGATCGGATGGCCGAGTGGATAGAGCATCTGCTTCTAGATTGGTGGACTCCGGGATTCAATTCCGGGTCCGGTCAAACCAATGACTTGAAAATTGGTATTCACAGCTTTTTTGGTTGACGTTCAGCATAATGGATAGCACGAAACAAGCGGCAAGTTCGCTTGTTGTGCTGTTGGGAAAGGCACTGAACGGGATTACCCCATCTAGGTGTGGTAGACCGATGGTCGGCAACTCCTAAGCGAGCTCGTATAGCGCCCCGTCGCTTTTTCATGATAGGAGAATAAAATTGCGAATAAATAAAAAATAAATAGATAAAATTTTAAATCTGCTCACAAGGTGTTAATGAATTTGAATTTAATTTTTTCAAGAGGAATGAATTTGAATTTAAGCTTTGAAAAATGATTGCATCCAACTCTGCACCGGCCTCCTTTTTCAAGTCCTACGCGCACTCTTACACACAGTGTATTGTTTATGACATCATTATGCAGTTTATGACGCTATTTGAAAGTAAACGATAGCGAAAAATTCTAAAACTGAAATATATAGAATCTGAGCGCAAAAAATCCCATTCAACGCGATTCGCCAAGCAAAACTTTGTTTTTGAATTGATGCAACTTCGGGTCCTTCAAGACAATTTGGGGCCCCTTTTGGCAGTGTGGGCCCCCCCCGATTGGGGGGTTTGGGGGGCGGCTGCTACGGCTCTGACTGGAAACTCCCCGGATACCAGGAAAAAGTCGTTCACTCGGTCACGCTCTGATGCGTATGAAGAAAAGCACTAATTTTGTGCGCGGTATAATGGAAAGAGATGAGAGACTGGTAGTCTGCTGGCATAGTTTCTGTTCCTAAATCTACAAAAACAGGAATTAAGCCACTTGAAGGAAGTGGGAATGCAAGTATTATCCTGCACTTCTAAGTTTCAGCGCGGACAGACATATTGCGGTATGTTTTAAGTTGAATAATAAGAGTTTTGGATGGCCTTTAAAGGTTTAAATAGATAGCCTAACAATTCAAGGATTACTTTTGAAGTCTCCCTGGTGGATCGACGTCTTGTGTAGTTTCGATGATTACTAAAAGTGATGACGTTTACAACAATAATAATTTAATCTTTTAAGACTATGTGGTTAATTATGAAATCAGTCATGTCTTTTCTGCTACTTTGTTAGTCCTGGCTTGCTGGTGCAGTAACATTTTTTATGGACTCCAGACTATGCCCGCAGAGGTGCGATAAAGTTGTTTCAATTTCTATGAACTGCCGAGTACTTGTAGGTTATCGACTTATTCAAAAAGACTATAAAACTCACCCTCCAGGTGTAAAATTATGTGATTGCGATAGGCTGACAAACATACCAGTAAGCTGACAAAAGGGACCTGTACAATGATAAATGAAGCTGCTAATACAGCAAAGGAGAGGAGTGTGTAACAGTGCAAGGCATTGCAAGTTTGATTGGCAACACACTCTGCATAACCTTCAAATTTGCCTAAATATTTGGTGCAAATTTAAGATTTCAAAACAGAGAAGACAACAAGAAACTGTTTCACCAAACGTTTTTTGAGATGGAAAAAGCATACCTTCCCAGCAACTGGGGAAAACATGTGGTGGCGTCCGGAATAATTTATTCTCTTTTTGATGACTACGACCAGCCCAAATTGTCGCTTGCTGTTTCAAATATGACAGTAACTTGCGGATATTATGGCTGGCTGGAATGCCATAGGCCCGCCTTACCCGTTCAACACCAAATCGTAAATGCTACTCTACTAGGCTTAGCAGCAGCCAAGGTTTGTTTCGGGTCTCAGCGAAATTTCGGTACTAAAAATTTAAAAATAGTCCCCTTACTCTACTATTTTTTTCATATTTTTAGTAATGTGACTTTAGACCAGGGGTGGAGAACCTGCGGTCCGCGGGCCACATGCAGCCCGCTTAAGTTTTGTATGAGGCCCGAGTCAGAACTTTGTCAAGCGTACAACAAACTGATTGTAACGATATAACTGATCTTTGTTAAGCGTACAACAAACTTTGTCAGAACTTTGTTAAGCGTACAACAAACTGATTAACAGCTCAGATGGCCGAGTGGTATGGAGCGTCTGTCTCTTGAGCTGTAGACTCGGTTTTGATTCCGAGTCGGGTCAAACCAATGACTTTAAAAATTGATATTCACAGCATCCCTGCTTGACGCTCAGCATTAAAGGGACAGTGTCGAGAACAAGCCGGCAAGTTTACTTGTTGTGCCGTTGGGAAAGGCACTTAGCGGGATTCCCCCATCTTGGTGTGGTAGACAGATGGCAGGCAACTCCTAAGCGAGCTCGTATAGCGCATTGATCCCTTTCTCGTGATAGGAGGATAAATATGCAACTAACTAACTAACTGTTCGACATGTTTTGTTTTATGTGCTTTGTATGCTGTAGTAGGTTTTGGACCGATGCGTTGTTTTTCCGAAGTTTTATTCGTGGGGTTGTTTCGTAAGGTTGCATGATGAAGTCATAAATTTTTACTGACGTAATTTCTCTCGTGAATATTCACGACAGATCTCTTCTTTACGTAATTTCACCGAGTTAAAATTTGTGCTTATGACGTCACAATTGTGTTTACTGCGGTTTGGTGTGAATTTTTACATGTCATATGATTTCTCTTGACGACACAATCGTGTTTACTGTGATTTGGTGTGAGTTTTTGCATGTCATGTGATTTCTCTTTTTCTTTTTCAGAATGCTGTAGAACGTTCTCGAGCTTGAGTTTAAAGTATAAATAGGCGTGAATTTTCGAGCGTTATTATTCGAGTGTAGATTTAGTGTGCGTAGAGTAAGCAATATTGTTGTATAGGCTACTGAAGGATTTAGCCCTAGTTGCATAGTGTTACTGAAGTGAGCACTGGAGCTTGTGTGTATATTATATAAAAGTAGTACGGAGTGTACCGTAGCTAAATGAGTTAAGTTGGGTCGATTATTATATTCGTTTGGTGAAAAAGGTCCTGGTTTTTTCGTGAGGTCAGATCTAAGAACGAATTAATTTCTACGGTTTGTCATACAATTCTTATCAATCGTCCTGTCAGCGAAGTAATACCATTTTCTTATTCGCGACACTGGTAGAATAAGAAATATTAAGATTTTGTAAAAACTGCTTCACATTCTGCTACATGCTATATTTTAGGGCATAAAAAACGCGCAAAAGTCTCTGATTTTGCGGCAAAAAAAAAAACCAGCGTGAAAGTTTAATAAATTTGCTACGTAGTATTACTTATTTTTAAAACAAGATTAACAACTTGAAAGTAAATGTGGCCCGCTGAAAATACCATGCAATCAATGTGGCCCGCTGTGCTTTGCCGGTTCCCCACCTCTGCTTTAGACTATACCCGGTAGACCTATCGAACCTGCTTTTTTTTTTTTTTTCGGTAAAATTTCGGTCACAAAAAAAAAGTCAAATCTTCATTATACTCGCGGTATTACGCCGAAGCGTGTAACGAGTGTCGTGGTCCATCTCCGCGGCTTGGCGCCTGGGCTACATTGCTCCGAAAGAACGTCGCAGCGGTGGCGAGCCGTTCGAGACTCTGTGCCGACTAGACCGACCCTGGATTTGAACCCCAGACCTCCCGCACCGATAGTGTGTGCGCTAAGCAACTGAGCTAACGGCCGGTTAATTTTTTTTTTTTTTCGATTTTGAAATTTTGGTCATAGTTCAAACTAAATTTGTAAAAACGGATAAAAATTAAAGCCATTTCGGTGAATTGACCGTTCAAGTAAATATTTTGCCAATATGCGAGCAACAATTACAAACGGACTACCGGTGTCAGGTTTAACAGACATCAGGGACGGCGCCAGTCAGAAATAAGTGGGGGGGACAAACCAAGTGACGAAAATTTGCAAAAATTTAGACTCTTTCAAGAAGGTATGGTATGGGAAGCCTCCTCCAAAAAATTTCGAAATTTTGGAGTTAATTTGGTGCTTTCTGGCGTATATTCAAGAGGATTTTTTGTCGAAATGGAGACTTAGTACGAAGTAAAAATAGGATACTACTAAGCGTAATTGTTCAGAAATTGACGTTGCCTTCGGTTACTGTGCCTAGTAGTTCCGTAGCCCGATTCTGTAGTAAGTGTGCTACTGTACTTCAAAGTAGGCTATTAAAAAAACACGGTCTACCCTGCAAATCTTCGACCAAATTTAGTGAAGGATATTTAGGGTTACCATACGTCCTCCTTTTGGAGGACATGTCCTCCTTTTTGACCAAAAAAATTGTCCTCCGAGAACGCCAAAAAATTGCCAAATGTCCTCCTTTTCGACATCACAAACAGTGAAAACATGTCACAACATTCTTCCACGAAAAATTTTGGAAAGTTTTAGTGCAAACTACGGTCTGCGGACGTGATGACCTTTTTTTTGGTCTTCACGGCTTGTTTTTGTGCAGAAAAATGAACATGTGCGGACTTGATGACCCTCAAAAAACCTGTTCTCCTTTTGCATAGTGAAAATATGGTAACCCTAGATATGGTGTATTATTGCAGTATCACGGCAAAGAATGAAAACGAAAATTGGGAAATCCTGATAATGTTGAAAAAGCAATGGTACTGACAGAATATGAGAACCGTATAACGGCCAAAAGGTAGTATCTTGCGGTCAAACTATATATTTCAGGGTTCCCTTGACGCTTTATTTAGTGATTTGTTCAAATTTTTGTGTTTTAAGGACAGGAAACTAGGAGAGGGTCCACGTTTGCCCCCTCACCTCCCCCCAAAAAAATTAATGGATTTATACGATTTACAAAAAGGGGCCGAGAAGATGTGGGGGGAGGACTTGTCCCCCCCATTGGCGCAGCCACTGACAGACATCAAACTGATCAAAGCAGGTTTTATTTGTGTTGCGGTTACAAAGGAGTAGGTGTACATTTCGTTCAACGTATTGTTATTTCAAACATGACCGAAAAAAATTGAAATGACCGAAATTTTTGTAGACAGTTGGGTCAATAGACCGAAGCCAAATTTAGAAAAAAAAACAACTCAGTATTGGACAAATTTCAATGATATGTTGTCAACATGGGACACCTTAATCGCACGAACCTTGGTAGTTAATTGTATATCCACTATCCAGCCATATCACAGCTGTTGCTCGAATGAAATAACAAATGGAAAGGAAATTATTAAAGGAAATTATAGAGAAGGAAATTATTGCTTTTTTACTCCTTCCAAAGGCTAAGGAAATTACGCACAAACAAAAGCACACAAAAAGCAACGTCACTATTCACCACTATAACATAGCCCATTAAACTGTATAGGCCTATCATCCTACACATAATACATGTAATCGGCAGTAAAAAAATTTTTTAGAGCGGTAAGTGGTTTTACGGGAAGTATTAAGTGGGTTACCAATGTCTGTTTTATTTCCTTTTGCAATTGCTTTTCTTCCAAACATGCATATTAGGAGGTTCCACTCTACTTTCAGAGGCCGATAAAAAATAACTTGAAATGGTTGGCGGAGATATGGTTTGCCTGGGGGAGAAAACCATTACAAAATGAGATCATTGTCGGAAACTAACACTTCTTGCATATTCGTCATTTGGTAGGATTTACGTTTTTCTTGTTTTGTCAAGCATATCTTCACCAGCATTCGTAATGCGTCACAAGACAAGAAAGCTCTTTCAGCTGACAAAGTCTTCAGAACACTTTTTTGTTGTCCTCTTCTCCTGTATCTGACGAATCGGTTCTTGCATTTTTTGCGGAATATGTTTGTCATTGAGAATGTTGCTTTAAGTTGCAACGGTAAACGACACATCCTGGCAGGTTAAGGGTGTATACATAGTGTTTGGCTATAATTTTAACATGAGCAAAGGCGTTTCGCACAGTTTTGCAGTGAAAAATTTTTGAGGCCAAATGTCAGATACTTTGGGGGGTCTTTCGAGACGTGAAATTATCAAAATTGCAACTTCAATTGGCTCATACAAAAATTACACCATTTGTGCTACCAGTAATCTGAAAGCTAAATGCAAAATAAGGAAACCACAATAAAATTTACCAATGAAAACTAACAATTTAGTCAGTTGCCAATCTGTTTTTTTTATTTTTTTATTTTCTATATTTTGTTGCATACTTATCCTCCTATCACGAGAAAGCGATCAAAGCGATATAACGAGTTTGCTTAGGAGTTACCATGCAGCCATCTGTCTACCACACCAAGATTGGGGAATCCCGCTAAGTGCCTTTCCCAACGGCACAACAAGTAAACTTGCCGGCTTGATCTTTACACTGTCTCTTTAATGCTGAGGGTCAAGCAAGAAAGCTGTGAATACCAATTTTAAAGTCATTGGTTTGACCCGACTCGGAATCAAACCCAAGTCTACAGCTCTTGAGGTAAACGCTCTAACCACTCGGCCATCTGAGCAGCCTAATTAATACAGTACGTTAGTAATCTATTGATAAAAACAAAGCCAACACAGACTGCTAAAATCTGCTAAAGAAGTTCATAAAGTCATCCTATTAAATCTAAGTGCCTTTCACAATTAATGAACTAGCGAACAGCCAAAAAGAGTAGGCTACTAGGAATAGGCACAAAAGAAGGTAAGCTTCCATTAGGCCTTCATAGAATTTCTGCAAGTAATTTAACTTCTGCCAAAACTTTCAATTAACACAATTTTACCTGGCAAACCGTTTACCGGTACGACAGTACATTATTAACCATACGGTAGGCACTGACTAGGCTAATCAATCTCTTGAACTTACGGAAAACAACTAGACTAGTTGAATCAGCTTTAGCAGTCAAAATCAACTTAAAATGTCGCAAAATACCGTGTAGTCTATTTTTGAATATCAAATTCTGATTTTCGTTCTTATTCTCGAGACTGCTACACCTTTAACTTAACCACATTCTAGCCTCTTTAAAACTCTGAACTGTAGGTTTCAAGCTTTCCCGTTTCTTAGGCTAAGTCAACAGGGATAAATATCATTAAATTTGTCTTCGTTTGATTAAAAGCAGCTGGTTCAAGTTCGTAATTCTCTCTTGCACCTGTAACGTACACTCAACTCCTTTTTTTTGATTTTTTAAAGTTTTATGACCAATTTTGTCCGAAAATAATGAATTTGGCGCGAAAAATGCATGCAAAAGGTCTTGGCTTCTCGGTTTTTCTTCATATGCATCAGAGCGGAACGGAGTGAACGACCTTGCGTACACAAATGATGCTGTGACGTAATAAATCAAACAAGAGTTTCCCAGTCATTAAGTATATGGTCTTTGCTAGACCTAAATATAAAATATAGGAAGTGTGTATTTTGCCGTTAACGGCAAGATACTGATTGGCTAATTTTCTTAAAACCGGGCGTGCGAATGGACGCAAGCCAGTCAACAGTCATGCGTATACACTCTTACCGGTAATTTTTTTGGCCAATCAGTGTTTTGGAGCTAACGGCACAATAGACACTGCCAAAAATATAAGACTTACGTAGTCAGCAAAACATGGCCTACAGCCTAGGACCTAGCCAGCTTTAATATCATTTCTATAGGCTACCAGAGTACTGATACAACTCTAAGGCTATTAGCCTATACGATCATGCAAATAAGCAAATTGGAAACCTAGGCACTTGGAGTGGCAAATGGCAATAGTGCTGTATGATTCAAGAGACAAGAATAAAGTTGGAGCTATAAATTTTTCACTTGTGGCAAACAGTATATTCATGTAATCATTCATAGTTGATAATTATGATTTTTTCTTGGCAGCGGTTATTTGTACGGGCCCGTACAAATAAGCGCTTGGCTTCTTTTATTATCCTTTCGCGCTCTCCTGGTTCTGCGAGAGCGTGACGAAATAATATCATAAACTAAAGTGACAAATGTTACGGGCCCGCAAAAATAACCACTTCCTGTTTTCTTTTGAAGAGCCTGTGAAAGCAGTATTTCATTTTTGTATGTTTGGTGGTTTTACATCCCGCAGTTGTTACGAGGAAGAGCTATCCATCTTATTTTTACCCAATCGGTTTTCCGTCTTTCGTAAATTATTGTATTTTTAATTATCTTTCGCGAAGATGACAGTTAAAACACTGAAATCGCTGTAGCGACAGTGACGTCAGTTGATCCCAGTTGGCAGTCAAGCAGTTCAAAGACGGACGTGTTTTTTCGCAGCGTGTGATCGGTAGGAAATTGGTAGCAGTTGGTGCGTGCTAAGAATTCTGCAGCAATGGCGACAAGTTTAGATCAAAAAATTGAACGTCTGTCAAAAGCGATGGAGGGTATTTCTTCTAGGCTTGATAAAATTGATTTGATAAACTAGAAAACCGAATTAATTACCTTGAACATAAAGTTGAGCAACGATATGAAGAAATTAAACAAACTACGGACAATAAAATCTTTGGCTTAACTGTAAGAATCAAGGAATTTGAAAACTACAAAGCCGATACCGAAAAAGCAGCGTTGATGCAGGAAAGTTATAAGCGACTTAACATACTTATACATGGAATAGAGGAAGACTAAGATAGCGTTTCGGAAAGCCACCAAAAGACCCTAGAAAGATTTGACGAATTTCGGAAAAATGCGCTGGAAATGGACCCTGATGACATTGAGGTAGCTGACATCCACCGCCTTCCCCAAACACCACAAAGCAGGAAAGGAGTCAGGGTCAATCGCCCAATTATAGTGAAATTATCTCATGCCTTGGATAAAAAACAAATTTTTTCCAATCTAAAAAGACTAAAATCATTCAACACTATGAACAGAACCGCCAATAAATCTACCATATATGTTACTGAACATTTGCCGAAAGTTTTCCTACAACAAAAGAAGTTGCTGATGCCACAATTCAAGATTGCCAAAGAAAATAAACAAAAAACCTCCTGGCGTGCTGAAGATGGCGAATACGTTCTCTATGTTGACAATAAAAAGGCAGTTCATAAGCCTTGTTTATCCAACCCCTCTATTCATTAAGTTATAGGGCTGTACCGTGTAACTCGTATCTGTGCCGTTAACCTATACTTTACCCTTCTTTCTTTATTTTGGTGAATGAATACAATCATAGGTTCAACCGAATAGGCCCCTCCAAAGTCGCTTAACCATTATTAATTCGAGTTCTTGATCTCACATGATACCTATGACCTACCATTGTTTTCTCATGTCAACTTGTTCAAGGTGTAATACTCAGTTTGGTTTTATTTTCAATTACAGTAACTTTGCATAACGCCGCTTGGTATACTGTAAAACTCTTGGAGATTAAAACTGTCATTCTATCTTGTCGCTTGTAAAGTTTGCCATACCTCCTAATCGGTTCACCGCCTCTTTGTTTAATTGTAGTTCTCTCCTAGCTTTTAGCCATCACGCATTTAATCGTAAAATTGTATGAGTAAATCATGGTAAATATGTATTTAATCGTGAAATTAATGAGTAAATAATGCATTGTTGAGTGTAAAGTATTGTATGAGTTAATCATGCATACTAAAGCTATCGTCGTTCTTACGCAAAACTTTTTGCTTAGCGATAGCACATTAAGCCATTCAGAGAATCGAGCTTTGCAATCACCAACCCAACAATCGTTGCTGCGATAGCAAGTCATTTTTTCATTAGCATTCTGTAAGCAACCACGTCACCGCTGCTACACAGTGACCTTTTAATGCGCTGCGTGAACTCCTACGTGTGTTTTTGTAGCAGCAAGCAACCACGTTATTTCTTGCTCCCAACTGCTTTACTTATTGTATGACGCCTGATTTATTATGCGGCAGTGACTTGTCGGGATCCCTGCGCATGAGTCAAGCAGCCCAACCCAGTGACGACCCTACAGAGTTGTGCGACCACGTTTTCGATTCTTTAACAAGCAATATAATGGAATGTGCATATATTGACATCTTTGATAATGAAAATTCTTTTACGAATGAAATTGACTCCTTGATACTCCTGCACCTCAACATTTGAATCTTAAACAAATACTTCAACGACTTACATAACCTCATAGCGTCCTTACCTTTTAAACCGGTTGTTGTATGTCTATCTGAATCTCGAATCGATGAACCCTTTGAAAATATCGAAATAGATGGATATAACTTTGTTCATGTCAAACCTAAAACTAAAGGGCAAGCAGGCGGGGTAGCTGTTTACATCAATGTTGAATCGAATTCAGAAAAATCGATTGTCTTAATCTCTGTGGTGCTGAATCCTTATGGTTAAAACTTCAGCTTCAAGAGCGAACCAAATCGGTTATTATTGGTACTATCTATAGACATCCAAGCGAAAATATTAATAAATTTGTGGAGGATTTTCTGACTGCCTAGATAAACTATAACAGAAAATAACAACACCTTTTACAGTCTGGGAGATATTAATATCAACACTCAAAATAAATCCTTTGCTGAAAAATATTTGAATGTAATTACCAGCAATGGAGCGGTATCCGTCATCACTAAACCCACACGAGTGACCGCCAAAACGGCAACTGTAGTTGACCACATCATTATTAATGATACCAGCCATAAAATTATCCCAAGGGTCATATATAGCTCTATAACTGATCATTTTCTTATTGCATGCAAAGTAGGACAACTCAATCTATTAAGTAGGAATATGAATACCTCTTTTTACCGCTATAAAAGAAAATTTTACAGTAAAACGTATTGTGAAGAAATGCATAGCAAACTGGCGAACATAGTGCTATCCAACTTCCCTTTCCAACGTGATAAATTCAATGACGTCTTTGAAATGTTTGTTACGGCAGTCTCTGATACAATAAAAAAACATGCACCACTAACGCGTTTAAGCAGAAAGCAGGCAAGGCTTGCAAAGAAGCCTTGAATTACAAAAGGCATCTTTACTTCAGTCAAAAGAAAGAACTCAATGTTTCGCAGCCATTTCATCAATGGTAACGTAAATGAAAAAAGATTTTTCCGCAAATATACAAACATTCTCACTAAACTTAAGGCCTTGTCAAAGAAAATTTACTTTCGTTCAGAAATCAACAAAAACAAGAGTAACACACACAAAACCTGGGATATTATTCGATCAGTGCTGCCAAACAAGTTGAACCGCGAGCCACCCTCCTTCCTTAAAATAAATAATGTGATTTCGAGGGAACCTTCCGTTATCGCCAACGAATTTAATGATTTTTTTTGCACTATAGGGCCAACTCTTGAAGGTAAAATTAAAGACATAACGAACTGCAGCGCTGAGCACTTCTTCGACAAACCACTATCTGACTCTACATTTCTCGAACCCCCGAAGCTCACTGAAGTCTTTGATGAGATCATGTCCCTTAAGGACAAGGCAGTGGGTCATGATAACATCTCCGCTTTTTTCCTTAAAGCTGCTTGGCATGAAATTACCCCTTTCATAAAAATCCTTATTGATTTCGTATTCAGTGAGGGTATTTTTCCTGATAGTTGTAAAATTGCCAGAATTGCCCCAATTCATAAAAACGGCGCAAAAGACGAAACTAACAATTACCGTCCCATATCTATCTTGACATGTTTCTCCAAAATTATTGAAAAACTTATCTACAGGCGATTAATTCATTTCTTTCAAAAACATCACATACTTTACCCCAACCAATTCGGTTTCCAAAGCAAAACTTCGACGGCACATGCTATGCTTGATGTTGTCACTTCCTTATATGACTCTATTGATCGTAATCAATACTCGGGACTCGTCTTGATAGACCTTAAAAAAGCCTTCGACACCGTTTCTTATATCACTCTTCCAAAAAAAATTGCATAATTACGGCATTCGTGGAGTAGCGCAAAAATTGTTAGTTTCTTATCTTGAATGTAGAAAGCAATTTGTCGCCCTTAACCAAACGCGATCTAAACTGATGAATATAGAGTACGGTGTACCTCAGGGTTCTACTTTAGGCCTCTTGTTTTTTCTTATTTATATCTATGACCTTAACAACGCATTGCAAAGTAAACCTATCTTATTTGCAGATGATACCTGTTTGCTAGTTACTGAAGATAACTCATAAACCCTGAGAAATACAATTACTGATGAATTGAACCGACTAAGCATCTGGTGCTCTGCCAACAAATTAACAATTAACTTGTCCAAAACTTGCGTACTTTTTATTCCGCCAAAACTAACTATAAATTCCAACTTTTCACCCTTTCTTCTTTCGAGTAATGATAATCCTATTAATATTGTTAGTAGTACAAAATATTTGGGTGTTTTCATTGACAACAAATTGAACTTTGAAAAGCACATCCTTACACTTGAAAACAAAATAGCTCGCTCCGTGGGCATCCTTAGTAAAGTTAGACATAATTTCCTCTCAATACCCTGCTGCAACTATATCATGCTCTCATACATCCTGTGTTAACTTATGGCATTGTGGTTTGGGGTTCAACTTATCCCAGTTACCTTAGCAAATTAAAAACCCTGCAAAATAAGGCAATGCGAATCTTATCCGGTAGTCACTATTGTTACCGCAAGTTTCGATCCCGGTCAGTAGTATTGAACTGTTCGCTCTGTTTACTGTTTGCTGAGATTCTGAAAGCTTCTGTAGACCTAATCATTTTGGGTTTTCAAGCTTTGCTGTAATACTGTGATTGATTGGTATCTGCGCAACTGTATAGGCACTAATTGCAAACTGTTTGAAATGTGATTTCCTGCCACGTTGCAGTTGCAACTTGAAAGCGCAGAGTACGTAGTGTATTAGAGTTGAAGAAATTATTGGTTGCAACTGGACAGTTTATTGGGTAATAATTCTGTTCTATCTAACGTGCAAATTGCTATCGCGACGAAGCCAATTCTATATGCAAGAAACTTGAAGTGCTACAAATTCATGATTTATACACTTATGAAACCGCTAAATTTGTTTACTCTTGCTTCTATAACCTAGCGCCAATACCCTTCATAGATTTCTTTACAAAAGTCGACGAGGTTTCCCAACGAGCTATTAGACAGTCAGTTGATAAATTCAGTCTATATACTCCCCGCTATCCCACAAATAGACTGCAGAGAAGCATAAAGTATCAAGGAGTTAAAATAGGGAATTCCATTCCGAAGAAGATCAAGTCACTCAAATTTCAGCAGTTCAAATCTCGTTTTAAAACTTTCCTTTTATCCAAGTACGATCAATAAATATTATATTAATTCGTTGTATTAAGATCGGGATACCAGGCTGTGGCGGTTTTTCTTGCTATTGGTATGCCGACTCGTTTCTCATCAGGAACGTGGTCGCTCGCTTTAATTTGGACATTCAACCAGATGCGATGATTAAATCCTTTAAAATTGCTCTAATTGACACTGGGTGGTTGCTTGACTAGATGACCGCGAGGTCCATTCGCAACTTCCCTTTCGCATTTCGTGCATTTTTTTTTCCTTTGTATCGTGTGTATTTTATCATTTACGTATCGTGTTGGTCAACGAGCGACTAAAATAAATATGTTCTGTTCTGTTGAGTCGTAAAACTTCGCGGTAGTTTCAGTTCTGGCATCTCGTTAGCTGGGTAGAGGCTAATAATGCTGTCACTGTCATAGACTAGCAGGGTTTTAGAGCAACGCTGCAGGTGCACTACCGTAATTGTTTTGGTAATTTTAAAAGTCAGGGAGGAGAGCAATATTCTAGGTTGTTATTAGGTTCTTAAGCTAGGCCTAGCTACGGCAGAAAGTGGTTGGTGTAATACTGTATACCTACTGAATAGATTTTTATTTAGCGCCTGAACAGCAGAATCGTACAGCGTTACTGGTACTGTGGCAGACTAATGCAGTCCACATAAATGAAAAAGCAACGTTATAAATATGATCTGAGGCATCAAAGCGGCGGCAAATTGCTTCAATTCTGTAACCACAATCTAACCAAAGACTATCAAATCAAACAGCTTTATTTCATGCAAACGCCCAAAAAACACGCATTTTTACCAAGAAACATATAAAGACAACAACTACAAGCATGTATAAAGACAACAACTATAGAAACATAGTTTTAGCTAAAATGTACATCATGCAAAACAAAACAAATAGACTATTTTATTTTACAGAGATCATTAAGCAGTTTAGCTAGCTTATGAGTAGTCTACTCTAGTATAGTGGACTGGAAATCTGGAATGCTACATTGTTAGCCAGGGTCACTCAGTAGGCCTATTTCAGATTCAAGCCAAATGATTATTTTTCTTGAGAATGGATTCTGGCAGCTATCAATTGGGTGATCAATCAGAAGGAAATGATATTGACACAAGTGACTGGCAATGTTCAATGTCTCAGCAATATTTTTTTGAACCAAAGTTTGGTGAAGAAGAATGCCAGCATAAAGAAATTGTGTGATAACGATTTTTGTCATTTTTGTTTTTGTGATAAAAGTATCAAAAAATTCCATGAATGGTATTTTGAAACTTTTGTTTAATATCAGCAATTTAGCAAAACTCAGCGAAAACTTTTTGAAATTGGCAAAACCAGTAACGGTAACATTTAAAGTGCTTGCAACAAACTCTGTGCATCCAGGCCATTTTCTTGTTTTATTTACCAAGTTATTCCATTTTCTTCGAAGATAAGAATCATGTGGTAATTTTAATGATGATATTCTTGCATCAACTGGATCGGAAAAACAGCCATAATAGACTAGGGCATATTGGTAGTGGTAGCCAGGCAGTTGGTATCGTAATTAGCAGTAGGCCATAGTCTTGCACACAGATACAACAGACCAGCACAATACACTTGTATTTGCATTGACAGATGGGTTCTAAACAGCCTAACAGATCACTGAATCACCTTATGATTCTGTCAAAAAGTTAGACTAGAGATTAGACCTGGACCAATAATAATGCAATACTTGGTTATGAACAGATTAACACATTTACACGTATAAAAACAGATTAGTAGGTACTTCTGTGCAAATGTAATCAAGTATGCACCAGTTAGTTAGGCCTAGCTCATTAAGTTCACTGCACACAGGTATCAATTTACTCTGGTACAGTATCGTTGCTGTTGATGCATTTCAGAACACCTACGCTTAATTACCGGTAGGCTAATATTTCCCACTTTCCTCGGATCAAATTTTTCTACAAAAAAGTTACTTATGTTCTTGGCAATCTCAAGATCTATTTCTAAGTCTAACTGTGTAGCACACCATTAACAAATGCGAAAACCTTTTAGAATTACTTACACCATAGTAATCCCTGCCAGCAAAGCAAACCTATTGATTCAAATGACGTCACAGCATGAACTCTTTATTTTCACACGTATTGAAACATTATTGACACAGTTGCAAATTCTCAATATTTAAAAAATCCCACAGCTCTAACGCAGGAATAATTCACCACCAATTTCGTGCAAAAGTATTTAAAATAACTTGTATTATTAAAATAAATGTCAAAAACGCAAACTCAAATAGACTTTACACGCACTTTAAGGCATTGGCTATTTTGCCCGCAGTATTTTGACTTTATTTCTTTTCACTTTATTTTTCTTGTGGGCTGTTAAATTGTTTTGTAAATTTTTCCTACTTGTGCATGGTCTATAAGGGACGTGAAGTTTGCACCTACTAGTCATGGTTCTTCAAGATTTGGCTCAATCAGCAATTGCTGATAATGTGTTCAATGTCTTGACCCACAAAATTAAGCACTGTGATTATTTTGACAGTGATTCAATTCCCTCTTTTGACCCTTTAATCAACAGACTTTTTGCGTTGCACATCAACGTACGCTTACTCCAAAAAAATTTTGATGACTTGTGCCACTTGGCTTCCCAACTGAACTCTTCCCCAAACCTCATTTGTGAGACCCGTTTAAATGACAGTTCAAATACTCGTCTTACCAATATTCCTGGCTACCAACTACTACATAAGAATTCAAAGTCAAAAGCTGGTAGGGTTGCTATGTATATCATGGAAGAATTAAATTATGAATTGGTAGAAACTTATTCAATTTACCATGAGGGCTGTGAAGACTTATGGATTAAACTACGCTTTGATAATGGTGAGAGCCTTCTGGTTGGGGTTTTGTACAGACACCCAAAATCGAACGATGATGATTTCGCAGTTAAATTATAAAATTCTCTTCGAAAAGCAAATTAAGAAAATTTAAATTGTGTGATCATGGGTGATGTGAACATCAATATTGCAGAAGGCAAAATTTCGAATAAAAAGTTGGTGACTACTTGCAGATGCTTAACGGTGATGCTTTTCATAATTTACTTAATCAACCAACTAGAGTTACGGCTACAACTCAAACTGTTATTGACCATGTTTAGTTCATACTAATGCTTATAAATATAATAGTGTTCCAGACTAGGTTATTTTTTTCAAAATTTGACTTCGGTCAATTGACCTAGCTGTCTACAAAAATTTCGGTCATTTCAATTTTTTTCGGTCATGTTTAAGGCAACATGACGTTGAACGAAATATACACCTACTCCTTTGTAACCACAACTCAAATAAAAACTACTTTCATCAGTTTGATGTATTGAAATTCTCAATGAATTAAATCGCTTAAACAGCAAAAGGTCCTCCGGCTCTGATGACTTGGCCCCTTTTTTCATTAAAGCTGCCTTGCTTATCATTGCACCGTACATGACGACCATGACGTAGGCCTATTTCACGGAGTTTATGTTTAACCACGGAGTCTTCCCAAACATTTTAAAAATAGCTGAACTTGTTCCAATCTTGAAGTTTGGTGAAAAATGTTTAATTGAAAATTACAGACCTATTTCTATCCTACCTGTGTTTTATAAAGTCATTGAAAAGCTAATTAAAGTTAGAATTCTGAGTTTTATTAATCAATAGCCTACAATGTTATTCACGACCGTCAAAGTGGTTTTCGGAAAAAGCACACCACAATGTATCCCCTTATTGACATAGTCACCGAATGTCATGATAATATCAATAATGAAAAGTTTTCTGGTATTATATCCTAGGACATGAATAAAGCATTTGATACCGTAATTTTTAACATTTTATTAGATAAGCTCGACCACCAAGGCATACGCGGTCCATGCCATAAACCCCTTAAGAGTTATTTAACTGATAGAAAACATGAATAGGTTTTTAGTGGTACAAAATCTTAAAACAGCATGAGCGATAGACGGGTTCATTTCTTTAAAAGTTAAGTCTTGAAAAAGCTGGTTAACTATTTAAAGTAAAAATCTTGAAAAAGACTATTTTCCTACGACTTTTACTTTAAATAGTTAACCAGTCTTTTTCAAGACTTAAGAGATGAACCCGTCTATCGCCCATGCTGCGATAGCAAACAATATATCTGTCTAACAGGCATCAAATCGAGTCTACGTGACGTTGACTGTGGAGTTTCTCAAGCATCCGTCCTTGATCCTCTCCTGTTCATCCTCTACAATATCACTGACATGGTAAATGCTTTAAATACAACACTAAGACTTTTTGCTGATGATTTTTGTTTATTACTAAGTTCAAAGAATCCCCATGACCTGCAAGAACTGAGAAACTCCGAATTAAGCCATCTAAAAACCTGGATGGATGCAAACAAATTGACGGTTAAACCAGCAAAATCAATTTGCATTATCGTGATTCCAAAATTAAGAGATCCGCATACATGCTTATCACTATGTTACAACCATTCTCAAATAAATGGTTGTAATTTTTTAAAATATCTAGGAATTGAACTTTACAAACAATTAAGTTTCTTGCCTCACATCTCCAAAACAAAATTAAAGTTATCTAGCAATGTTGGTATTCTAACAAATTAAGCCACTGCTTACCAGCTTTCGCTTTACTCACTTTATACTATGCTTATATTTACCCACATAGTTTGAATGGCATTGTGCTATGGGGCTTTGCTTACTCTTCCCATCAACATACGATGCAAATGATTCAAAATAAAGCTTTGCGCGAAATCTGTTTTTTGAACTGGCGGGATAATGTAACTGCTTGCTATTTCAGCCTCAATATTTTAAAAATATATGACGTCGCAAAATTGGAAACTGCTAAATTCGTACATAAACTTATAAACTTGCCAACCAATCTCTCAAAATATTTCCTTATTTACTTTAACATGATTTCGGCGGCACATAATTATTGTACTAGGACTTCCAGTAATGACAAATTTGTACTACCTTTATTTAAGACAAAACGTGCACAAAAATCTATTAAGTATCAAGGGTCTAAAGAGTGAAACTCCATTCCAACGTCAAAGTTAAACGACAAAGAATTTTCTACAACATATCGCAATAACAAAAGTCTCATCAGCCTGGCTACGCACAGCCAATCCAGGCTAAACTCATTCCGGACTGTAAAGACTCTTTTTTTGCATTGCTTTACCTGGACATCTCGACTTCGTCTCTTTTCTCGGTTGTGCCCTATTTTTTGCAGGCGACTGGCCCCAAACAACCATACCCATTCGCCTGCAAAAAATAGGGCACAACCGAGAAAAGAGACGAAGTCGAGATGTCCAGGTAAAGCAATGCAAAAAAAGAGTCTTTACAATCTGGATGAGTTTAGCCTGGATTGGCTGTGCGTAGCAAGGCTGACGAGACTTTTGTTATAGTCGAAACATTAGTTTGTCCCTTGCAAATTTCATATCGCAATAAGTTATTCACCACTTATGAACAATAGTTATTAAATTAGTGACATCATTTTCTGTTGTAAAGATCGACACTACTGTTAAACGAATTGATAAGAGAGTGTTGCTCAAAGGTGGCCGTTTGACCCGAAGACTTCAAGTTCCTTCACGGCTTCCTTAAGTTACAAGAATTGTTATTATTATTATTTTTCTTTCTGATGTCCACTTTTTTTATTTTGTCTTCGTTTATCGTATGTTTGTAACATAGAAATAAATCGTACCGTAGAGCGAGACAGCGCTGTTTCTGGCTATTAGCCTTCGGTACGATTTACGGTACGATTTACTGGAGTGCTTTGCACTGTTGGTGATGGAGTGCTGTTATAGCCTCTGACCCAACTAGAGGAAGTCGTCATGACTTCCCGTCCAGTAGGCCAGGAAGGACATTGCTTTTTAGTTGTTGATAGAAATAAATATCTGACCTGACCTGCCGCATGTGGCAAGATAGGCCTAAAAGTCATTTTGCCCCGTAACGTCACGCAGGCCTACGATGTAACAAAATGACAAAAACTTTTTGAATCCAAAACCTGAAACCCAAATGCGAATCTTGATTTCAAACCCCGAATTCCAAACCCAAATTACCCTAAAAAAATTACTAGCAAAAAATAAAAAAAAGAATAAACCTTACCAAAATAACAACCGAACCCATAAGCTTCCTTGATGGCCTTAGTTATATTTTCAGCAACATCTTCTTCGTTCTCAAGCTTAGGGTTTTCAATGACAGTGACATTTTGAATTTTAATTTCGGTTTAGAATTGCTATTGTCAAAGTACCGGTAGTTGGTTTTGGCATGTGTTAAATGTTTTGTTTAATGTTTTTTTGCCACAGTGACGGGTTAATTTTTTTACAGCAATATTTATGCAACCCAAAATGTAAAACTTGATAAAATTAAATCAAAAATCCAATCTTCATTATACTCGCGGTATTACGCCTAAGCGTTATAACGAGTAGCTAGTTGCATATTTATCCTCCTATCACGAGAAAGCGATCAATGCGCTATACGAGCTCGCTTAGGAGTTGCCGGCCACCTGTCTACCACACCAAGATGGGGGAATCCCGCTAAGCGCCTTTCCCAACGGCACAACAAGTAAACTTGCCGGCTTGCTCTCCACACTGTCCCTTTAATGCTGAGCGTCAAGCAGGGAAGCTATGAATACCAATTTTAGAGTCGTTGGTTTGACCCGACTTGGAATCAAACCCAAGGCTACAGCTCCCGAGGCGGACGCTCTTACCACTCTGCCATCTGAGCTGTTTAAAACATGATGTGTTTTTCGCATAAAACATGTGTTTTTTTGTATAAAACATGATGTTTTTTTCGCATAAAACATGTGTTTTTTTGTATAAAACATGATGTTTTTTGTTGTGATAAAAATCATTTTTAATCAAAAAGGGCCACGACATAGTCTACTGATATTGCTGTAGGGTTTCAAACAAGCAAAACCCTTATCGTATGAGCAGTTAGTATGTTGGCAGTTACCATTTAGTATGAACTTTGATTCTAGTCTAGTTTGATATCAGTCTTGTACTTACTACCACAAACATTTAAAAAATTAGTCTACCAGTACATACTATATAGCAGCCTAGCCTGTTAGTCACTGTTACTCAGCACTACCAAACTTCACTAGCAACCAGCAGCCCAAAGCTTTCAGCCGCGTCTTACTAGTCGACTTACCAGTAACTGACCACACTACTGCACGCACGCAACTTACGCAAACCTTACCGCTGTAACCAACGCATTTTTCAATGACGTCAAAGACCTCCATGAAGTTATGATCACAAATTTCAACGTTTAATTTTTGGTTAATTAAAAATGATTGAAAATTTCTACGGTCAGTACAGAACTCAGTGTAATTTGTAATGCCGCCAGTTTCACTCTTCAGTTCCCCTTTAAGATGAGACACCAAATATTACTAAAAAATCTCAGCTTTCTTCAGTAGTCAATCTCGCGATAAAGTCACAAAGTCACTGCAGACTACAAGCCTGCCGCGAGGCCTGGTGACCGCGCCATGCGAATATCTTAAAAGAATTTTGCTTTATGCAAGGTCTGGACGTGATGTTGATCCGACATACTTTCTTGATCGACTTTACTCAGCGGCTTTTTTACGATCAAAGCTATCAGTAGAATTTTGATGAATGTCTTTTAACAGAAAGCACAAATAAATTTTTGATTAATTAATGATCAAATTGCTTTTCTTACTCTGGTCATAAAAGCCATGATCGAACCTAGCGGGTTTAATGCTCCTAGGACAGACGCTGTATATCCACTCGGGCATCTCGTCGGTAGTTTTGAAATAATTCAAGGGCTATTGAATTTTAAACATTCAGTTCATATGCTTATGTATTGTTGCATTGTGTGATATTGTACTGCTCCAACCATTGAACGACGAATTTTTCAATTATTTTTTGACAACAATTATTGTATTTTTGACATTTTTCAATTATACGGTTTAATATATACTTGTTTTCACCCATATTAATGGCATAAAAATCAAATGTGGTTACTATTGCCCCACAATTTGCAGTTGTATCCCCATGTTATAAATCTTTATTAGTGATAGGCTATGGGGCAGTCAGCATTGCAGCGACGTACAAGGGGTCTGGGGGGCGAAGCCCCAAGGGTATGATAAGTATTTCAAAGGAGTGAACTCCCAGTCAAAAAGGTCACCGTACGCCACTGCTCGTTATTGCGCCTGGCTCGGATTTTCGTAATAAGAAAACAAAAGTTCAACCAATCAATAATAATTATATAGAAACAAAATTTTCCATACGCTAAAAAAAATTTTTTTTCAGAATAGGCCAGACTGCTTGATATAGCAACTAGTAAGTAGATAGTTTTATTCTGTTACTACTTACTACTAAGTTTATCAAACTTCTGCAAACATGCTCCAGTCAGGATCCAACCTACTTTTATCATTGCTATGAACTTCTCGAATTTCGTTCCTACTTGCATCCACAAATATAGTCTCGCCAAAAAATTCGAGGTGGTTTGGGGAATTCAGCATCCTATGCAAACCAGCTACTCCTCTGTTCTCATCACAAGCAAAGCACTGGTGCGCAAGAGCAACTCTGTCAGATTGAGGGTTGATTGCGTGGTTATGCGCGTTTCCAAATAATGAAATATCCAGATTGCTCAACCATGTATTGCTCACCATATGCGTGGCAACACCACTTTTTACGGCAAAACAAATTACGCAATATATAAACAGCATTAGGACCAGTGTTACTACACAAAATGAAACAATAAAATATGCTTAAGCGCCGTAAGTTTCATTAAATGCTTTAAGCATAAATATCGAATGCAACATACCTTCGGTTTGTCAAAACCTTCTGTTTTTTCCTGCCTAAATCTTTGTAACCACAAAGGCAGATCTTTCAACTCAATGAAAAAGGCTTCGCTTGAGATTTCCAAGCTACCCACCAGTATATCAATGTATTTCTGCTACCACGTCTACTTCATCAACAATTAAAAATGCTTTTTAATGAGTATTCTCCTCTTCTTGGAATGCTGATTGAGCAACGCTTGCACTGGCTGCGCTGTTTAGAAGGTAAAGACTTCAAACTAGGTTTGTTTAACCTTGGGAACTGCTTGTTGTTGCCAATTTAGCATGATAAAGCTTACTTTTTCAGTGACTCTCCACAAGTTTTTTTTCACATTTTACTACTGCACTGTCGCCAAAAGCGCTTCGTAAATCGCCGGTTGGAGTTGCCCAAAGCTCATTTTGATATTGGCGGCAAATTTCCAAAACTTTCGCTGTCGGCGATTGCTCGTTTAGGTATTTTTATCCGACTAAATTTTCCAAGTTATATAATTCAAAGGGGACAATTGCAGTTAGGGTGTAACGGTTTATAAGACTACTATACGTGACTTTGTTGAAATAAACCAAAACAGAAAACACAAGTACCATACTTTATTAGTAAATTAATGCCACTTTTGAGCCTTATGTTCAGCCTCTGGTGTAAAAATTTTGAAAAAGTTTTCCGATTGAAAGTTTTTTTAACGTTAGTTAGCGCAATTTTGCTCACTCTCTACATCAAACTGCAAAGTGCAAGTTAACCTTATTTGTAGGAAGACTATGGAGTAGTGCAGCTTTTTGCTTGAAAGACCGTTGAATTACTTTGCTTTTGTTTATGATTTATTTTCTCACATCGATTCTTTGAGACGCAAGTCATGCATACTCATAACGCTGACATGGGCGTCCGCAGAAATTTTTGCATGGGGGGCAAGAATTGTTTGATAAGATCAGAGTTAAGCAACGTTTTTACAGCACCAACCTGACTTTTTAAACTTTGTTTAAAATAATGCAATAAAATATTCCGTTTGAAAACTGGTGCTATCTAGGATCACCAAATTTGCATGAAAACAGTTGCTTATTGAACAAAAAAATAAAAAAATTGCGTTTTGCCAATCGATGCAGCATTACAGCCACAGTAGGCCTAAGCTTAATTATTGAATGCTACAGATGTATGCTATTTGGTACAAAAAGTTTGATCGCGTGTGCCAGCATGGTGCCAGTTTAAAAGCCTACCTATTATGCAGGAATGGAAAACGTGAACAAAATTCCTACTGAACTCATATTTGCAAAATTTTATCGGTTTCAAATTTTGCTTTACCGATCCGTGGTACAGTCAGCCTAGCCCAGAAGCAAAGCATTGAACAAGCAAGGCCTAAGTCAATCATCGATTTAACCCAAAACAAGCGAATAGAATTATAATTAGGTATAATTGAAAAGGCAAGTGGTGACTCTGATGAGTTTGCGTTGCTATAATGCAATATCGTGCAATACAAGTTAATTTTTCCTCGAAACAAAAGAGATGGTCATCCTCTTAAATGCTAACACATTTTCACGCATTACAAATAAGGATCAAAGTATAATTAGAAAAAAGTTTGCTTTCGCCGTACATGTCGTTGCGTATGGTTTTGCCTTTATGTTTTGCTGTAGGCTCTATGTGATAAAGCAGTTTCGTGGAGCGCGGTCAAGGTGGACCCACAACATACAAATCAATTGTTTTTTGTATCGGTGATCACACTAGCAAAAACTGTACATAGTATTCCAAACACTAAGTTAAATAGTCAACCTCAGAATCAACCCTCAAAAAACACACGGCATAATTTTCCGCGCTTAAGCAACCAACACACTGGTAATGAAGCTTTGTTCGGCAGCGTGGCGCAGTAATTTGGAGCAAAGGCTAAAGGTTCAACTCCCCCCATACCTCGTTGTGACGCTGATTATGTCTGCTTGGAGGAATCTAACAAGTTGCAAATTAACAATTAGAAGTAACACTCGAAGGGAAAACGCGGAAATAAAGGCACTCGTAAGCGAGTCTGGATTCGTCCTATGCATAGCGCTTCCGTCCCTTTCTCGTGACAGGAGGATAAAAGTGAAGAAATCGATCAATCAATCAAGATAGGAATAAATAATATTTGTTGATTTATGATGTATAAAAATTTGAACTTAAATATTTTAATTTGCTAGTTTAATCTGTCCTCACATCAGCAGAATTGGTTCAACTATCACAGAAAACGATTATCTAAAATCAATCTTGACGTAACTGAATGTTGTATAGTTAGTCAAACTAATAACGCCCATATAAAATCCGGGGGGGGGGGCAAGCGCGGACACCCATGAGCGCAGACTATGCTTGCTATAATAATTTCTACAAGCCGTGTAAATGACTGAGATACGGCTAGCTACGGGTCGTTTCAAGTTATATCGAACCAAAAATTTAACGGTAATTGAGGGGGAATGCGAAGTGAGTTTGCGCTCTTCGAGTCAGCAGCCACCCGCTGCATATCAAATGAGATCAGCTCCAGCCGCGACGATATCGATATTTTGCAAAAAAGTGTTTGAAGTTATTTTTAAAACTGAAGTTATTTTCAAATTATATTCAACTGAAAATTCAACAGTAACCTAATTGAGGGAGACTGCGAAATGAGCTTGCGCTCTTCGAGTCAGCAGCCACCCGCTATATTTGTCAAATGCGATCGGCTCCAGCCGCGAATCGCACCCGCCACGTAGGATCTGTCACCTGCGCGCGGTACCGCTAGGCCATGTCGCTGATAACAAAAAACAAACGCTGGCGTCGTTTGTTGCTCAACGCCATTGTTGAAACTAAAGATATGCTGTTAAAAATACTCAAATTAGAAGACCTAATTAAATTAGAAACTGCAGCATTTGTTTATAGATTTAAATCGCAAGAACTTCCTATTATCTTCGATAATTATTTTGCCACGCTACATAGTATTAATGATAAACCCACTAGGGCTACTAGCTCTTATAATTTTTTTTATTCCCTACTACAAAACTCAAAAACTACAAAGATCCATTAAATATCAAGGTCCAAAAATATGGAATTCACTAGAACTTGATATCAAACAATCTAAACCAATGAAATTATTTAAAACTAGAATGAAACACTTATTACTAAAAAATTATGACGATAAATATTGAATGACTATTCAAGCTTGTTATTTTTATGTGTTAATTTTTTTATTTATTTAGTTGCATATTTATCCTCCTACCACGAGAAAGCGATCAATGCGCTATACGAGCTCGCTGAGGAGTTGCCGGCCATCTGTCTACCACACCAAGATGGGGGAATCCCGCTAAGTGCCTTTCCCAACGGCACAAGTAAACTTGCAGGCTTGTTCTCCACACTGTCCCTTTAATGCTGAGCGTCAAGCAGGGAAGCTGTGAATACCAATGTTAAAGTCATTGGTTTGACCCGACTCGTAATCAAACCCGAGTCTACAGCTCAAGAGACAGACGCTCCATACCACTCGGCCATCTGAGCTGTTTAACATTTGAAGTGTTAACATTTGAAGTGCTCAATTATTTTGATTATCGCTTTCTGAGTAAATTGCTTGACTTCTTTGTATTAACTGTACCTGTCTCTGTTGTACATTTGTAAATATCTTGTGGTTTTGAATGCATTTCGTTTTACTGCAAATTCGAGCTTGTTGCTTTTCTGTGTTAACATTTGAAGTGTTCAAATTTTTTTTTTTTTTATTATCGCTTTCTGAGTAAATTGCTTGACTTTTTTTGCATTAACTATACCTGTATCCGTTGTACATTTGTAATTATTTTGTGTTTTTCACTACATTTCGTTTTACTGTAAATTTCTTCACAAGTAACAAGTATGTCGTTTGGCCAATCGATAAGCTAATTTAAGCTAAATTTGAATTAATTATTCGTAAGGGTGGAAATAGGCTCTAAGACTATTTTTGGTCACTTCGTTTCCTCCCTATTGCTAGTATAGGGCTATGTTTATTATGTTTAACTCTTGCTGTTTTAAAATTGTAAATTTACACGACGTGGGCATTGAAATAAATAAATACTACTACTACTACTACTGCTGTTGCTCGTTTGGCCAAAACTACAGATATCAGTAGGCTGTAGCCTACGCAAAATTCGTGTAAAAATTTGGGATACTTACAGTATTCTTTTTAACCATTTAATGCTCTAGATTAGATGAATAGCTTCTTGATTTCAACTTTAAAACCGACTGAGAATATAAAACTATGTATATCACGTGAGTTAAACTAAAACTTGAAATAATAACGTGTTTACTCTTCAAACGTTTTGCTGTTGAAAATTATCTTTTTACAATTGTTCAGCCTCAACCATCTTCAAGACCATCTGCTTCAAGGTTTCATATCTTCATATTTCCATCTCCAGCTGCATTTTTACAAACGTTGACAGCTGACTGCAAGACTAATTGACATTTCCTCAATTCATCTTTCGCATTTCAGACATTAGCAAGCAGAGGAAGCATCCTCTTTGACGAGATCAATAGAAGACTCGAAAAGGCCACGTTGGCCGTCAGTTGAAAAGAGGTCGAACAGATTACGAAAATACAAATCTCCACTGCTTTCTGTCTAGAATCGCGAGTGATTTAACGAAGGTGCTACACATTACTGACGTATTTCGGAAGTTTGCTTGCGATCTAGCGTGAATTCTTTAGTAGTAAAGGTGTAAATACTAGACGCGATTCGGTCAAATACCTAAGTGTGTGGTTTGATGATAATTTGAATTGGTCCCCTCATATTCGTGATTTATCACTGCAATTGGCTAAGCGCTGTAATATGTTTTTTCAGACCGAACACTCGTAATGCTTTATTACAGTTTTGTGTATAGTCTCAGTGATAACGTATAGCATGACTGTGTGGGGTACAGTCTCTCGATATCTTCACGAGATTGATATAAAATTGAATAATATTGTTCGTACTATTACTTGGTACAAAAAGTTTTCTCATGTTAATCTATAGTACAAAAAATTGCAGTTCTTGAAATTAAAAGATAATTATGAATTGGAGCTTTCTAAATTTATGCATAAACTGTTTAGAAACAAATTACCAAACTCGTGGCAACAAGATTTTATTTAAATTGAAAAAATCCACACCTATGAAAATAGACGGCCAGACAAGTAGAGTTTACTTTCTATCTCGTGTTTCAAAAAATGCCGATCAAAACAAATTCGAATATCGTGGTGTCAAATTGTGGAACAAATTGGGTATGATTTAAAGAAGAAATTTTTCAATTACCCGTACTTTAAAACAGGGCATCGAACCGCTTGCTGAAATATCGCTCCGGTTTAGGTTCAGGTTCTTCAAAATTTATTTTTAACGGCTTACCTCCGGCTCAGGTTTTTTTGTCGTTTGATTTTGTGGGTTCAGTTCCGGTTAAAATTAAAAATACTTTGAATTATACGGGTTCAGGTTCGCAGAAGCAAAAATTTACGGATCAAATTTGGTTTGGGTTAAGAATTTAAAACCGTCAATTCGACTTATATTTTGGTACACAGCTACAGGCGCATTTTTTTTTCAAATACTTATTGCATTTAGGCTGATTGTACTTCGTAAGATGCTGCAGTAGCTCATGAAGGATGTCCTCAGCGGCAGAAATAACTTCAAGATAAATTTCAGGTGTCCTTAACTTCAGAATTAATCGACTCTTTTCCACCGTTTATACAATCTGATTCTAGTCTAAATCACGCAATGGCCTATATCTTTGGTTAAAATATTTGCATCTGTGCATTTACTCCTTAGATCAATCGATTTCACAAAGTAATGAAGAACTAATTGCCTGCATTACCGTTGCTAGTTGCAGTATTGCTCTCGCCCTCCAGCAACCAATTTCACGACTAACGACGTTATAGGATTGCAACACAAACGCACCGAGATAAATGAAACAAAACCAGCATTGCTAGCGCATTCCAAAAACGACACTCCGGTCTGGGTTTAAGTTAAACAACAATTATTTTAGCGGTTCCAATCCGGTTAAGGTTCAAAAATTGTGATGATTTCGGGTTCAGGTTAGGTTTACGTCTATTAAATAATAAATGTTTCGGTTCGGTTTGGGTTCAATGAAAAGAAACGGTTAATAAGGGTTTTCGGTTTACGTTTAGGTCCGGTTCGACGCCCTACTTTAAAAAACGAGTTAAGTTAAAAACATTAGATGGGTACTAAGTTTAAGTAACAGTTGTGGAATATTTTATTTATTTTTTTTATTTAGTCGCATATTTATCCTCCTATCACGAGAAAGCGATCAAAGCGCTACACGAGCTCGCTTAGGCGTTGCCAGCCCCCTGTCTACCACACCAAGATGGGGGAATCCCGCTAAGTGCCTTTCCCAACGGCACTTGCCGGTTTGTTCTCCACACTGTCCCTTTAATGCTGAACGTTAAGCAGGGAAGCTGTGAATACCAATTTTAAATTCATTGGTTTGACCCGACTCGGAATTAAACCCGAGTCTACTGCACAAGAGGCGGACGCTCTTACCACTCGGTCATCTGAGCTATTGGACTCTGGTTAATTAGAATAAAACGCAATCCTTCTCTCTCTTTAACGATCGATACAGAACGCGTGTTTTGTTCTTTCAGAGTTTCTATTAATTGTGCAAGATGAGTTGTAAATCTGTCGAAAGTCGTGTGAATTTATCACCTGGTACATATGTTGTCACGGATAGCTGGCCACAGGCCCCCCTTAGACCCACGACTAGCACTGGCACCCCCTCGAGTTATGGGGTGGACCCTCAAAAGCTTAAACATCCTGACCCTCAGGTTACCTGGAATATGTGTTCGCAAAGTCCCCCTCCTCCGCCAGGGTTTGCCGCTATAAGCGCCAACAGGGTGGCTCAACCGCTGCCTGGGTTTGGTGCATTTAAACGTAGTGAGGTTGAGTATCAGCTCAATGAAGAAGCGCAGACCCCTGGGTTTCAACTGTCATCTCCGTTCGTGGGAGAACATGCAGTAGAGGATCTATCACCGTCGTGGTACCAGAATAGTAATAATGCTAATCGCGAATACCCGCCCTTTCGGTACAATAGTGGTGCCGAAGCTTACGAAAGATTTAGAGGTGAACGACTTCCGCCAGATTCAGATGTCTCCAATAGGGATACGTTTTGTCAAAATGTTGATGGAAATCGGGGACCCCTAAATTTTGTCAAGGAACAGAATGAGAAAAGTGACATTCAGAGCTTAATAAAGGCTATGCATGCCATGACCAGTCAGATTAATCGTAGAAACGCTCCACCTTTATCAAAAGAGGACTTATTCAGTGGAAACCCTTTGACATACAGGCGCTTTGTTACGTTGTCAACTACTGAATGTTGAATCATAGACTTCTTAGTGGACTGGAAACTGCTTTACGGTTCTTTAAGCGTACAAATTTTGAATTCATATTACTCAATAATTACAAAAAATTATAGATTGATATTTTACATGTCTCAAGATGGATCTTTTATAATATTTTTACAATTTTTTGTTTAACTAATTTAACCTCACATACTGCGTAGTTATTGATCTTAAACATGAGACCATAATGAGACATTATTTTGCCGAAGATCCAGTCACGCTTGAATGAATTCGTGCAAAATCTGATCACGATCTGATTAATCCATAGGTTTCCTACTGTTGCCAATGTCAACAATGGTGCTGCAAGACGAAAAAGCGTATATAAGCTCTTGTTTAAGCATAACCTGAATTGAAAATGATGCAAAGAATGTAACTGTACAATCAGGGTAGCCATGGAGTAAGTCTGGAGGCAAGAGTTTGCAGAGAAGTATTCAGATTTGCCTTGGATTTTTATTTATTTTTAATTTTTTTGTGGTCAGCATTTTCAGAATTTCTGGCTTCTTGATTTTGCTGTTTGTTAGAGTTCGCCAAGCGGAGTCATTTTGAAATCTTATAGTATCTAGGTCTACCATGCATGAAGATGCAAGCCTGCTCTGTATATGCAAAAAAAACTGCAGTAGGCTTGGACTCTTGGAGTTGAACCACAATCCAGCAAAAGCAGCCGGTTTTAGATGAACTATTTGGAAATGTCCATCCACTAAGCCACTTTCTTGACCATTTTCACTGGAAACTGTTTGATTCCACTAGTTTGCCTATCAGTTTTCTTATTGCATATCAGTTTACTACTGGTATCTGTACATTTTCTGTATGCACATATCATGAGATATGTAGCGATAAAAAGTCCTGAGTTCAAACATTTTACCTTATTGTTTCTTCTGTAGAATATCTATGACCTACTATACAGTGCTCTTCTAAATAATGGTAATTTTTTTGAATTAAGATTTTGTTGTTGCAGAACTACCATACCGGTATCATATCAAGCATGATTCAATTGTGGGACGAATTCTCTGTAGAGGAGATAGAAATGTGTTGCATTCTTATTGAGGTAGGTGTTGGTATGAGTGTATTTTTCATGTTAGACTACCGGTAGTTACTGAGAACTTGTTAAAAATTATTTTTAATTAATGGATGAAATAACTTGGAATTACTTTGTAAACCTACTGTAATCGAATATTAATTACAATCGATTTTTTGCAGCAGTGACTGTGGGTAAGACTGATGATACTATTTACACTATGAAGTACCGTATTCAATGTGTTCAAGGTGGTGGTGGGTAGAAAACCTTAAATACTTCATAATGTAAATAGTACCGGTATCATCAGTAGATTGATGATTAATGTTTAGCTGACTATGCATTAACTTTGACAATGCTGGAGTAAAAATACTTAGTATACTCAGTTTGACGTTTGTAAACCCCTTAGAGTACCGTAAAATGTGGTTGCTCCAAAAAATTATTTTTTTAACTTTTGTTGTGATGAGGATTTTTCCTTCAAAATAGATATATATACACTGTTATATATACAATGTTTTGCAACCAAAAGTGTGTAGTCCAAAAATTTACTAAATGTTTTTCATTTAAAGTGAGCAAAGTTGTCACAACTAATTGCAATTTAGCCCATGATCCTTGATTTAGGTTTTTCAGCTACCTAATGCTTCTATTAGCAATGTTAGCACTGTGAAATGATTCATTGCCCACTTTTACAGTTAAAAAAAACGAAATTGCTTACATTTTACTGCTTGACATGGTACGGTAGTTTGGCATACATGCTTGTACAAAATGCAATTCTTATGCTTTCCTGTTTTTGAAAAATTTTTGGTGGTACAGAATTTCAAAACAGATTTAATTAATGCCGAAACGATCTTTTCAATATAAATTTAGGTAGTCTTGAAAAAGACTTGTTTTTGCACCAAACATTGGTCACATTGACAAAGCTATAAGCAAGATTTAAATATGGCAATTTTTTGCGAAAAAAATCTTGTGAATATTTTTTGAAGTTTCTTTGCTTCGAAATTTTGTTTTTGCATATTGGTGACATTATCACAAGTTTTAACATAAGTTCAAAATTTGTCTGCCTTAAGTGATCTTTGACCTCCGTGGCAAATGTTTAGTAATACATTTTTTTTAGCATCTTTGGGTTAGAAATTGTTGTTTGATATCACATTTTTCGGATTAAAATCAAAGCTTATATAGTTGGTTTATAAGTAAAACCAAAAAAAGTTGAAAAAATTTTGTACAAAAATTGGACTATGCCCCCAGGCCCCGGCTGTGGCCCATCCCTTTAAAAAAAAATCTGGGTGCGCCACCAACTCTTGGCATAACTCTTCTCGCTTTCAATTGTTTTGTATGGTAGGCGTAAGGGGTAGCTCCTTACTTCTGCGTTTGTCTTTTTTTTTCTATTAAGATTTCTCTTAAAATATCCAGTTTTTTGTCATAATTTAATCTAGTCGGCCTAACTATTAAATTTTTTCATGTACGTTACTTTAAAAGAGCTACACGGGCTTTTTTTGCACTCAAAACCATTATACCGTATGTGTTTTCATGTAACTATTTCTTTTTATTAGACACATCTCCGGAGAGCACAAAGAATGAAACCAGTGTGCCTCTTTCTAACGAAATTAGCATGGAGAAGACCAAAGAGACTTTAATCGAAGCAGTAAAGTTGGCAAAAAAAATTCAACCTGAATTAAATTACAACAATCCTTCTAAAGATGCTTTATCTTTCACAAGAAAAATTATAATACTGAATAACACGCAACCAAATCTCTCATCCTTTTATTCAGTTTATTCAACGGAATGTATCTTTGCCGCAAAATATTTCGGTTTGGAGCAAAGCTATGCTGCCCTTTTAATGATTAAGGTGTTTGATGTGATTGCGAAAAGTGGAAAAGAGAAAGGTGTGTCGAGTCAAGTCCAGGATGAAGTCACGGAGAGAGAGAAAGGTATATTTTTTTGCTGTTTATGGCCAAGTTTATCAGAGATTACTAAGGATTGTAAATTTTTCCGCTTTAATTCTCAACTCAGATTGTTACCTGCATTAAACTTACACAATGACTTTAAAATTATATCAACGATGATTCGAGATACTGCCAAAATTTTCTTTTTTATCTTTAAGTTTATACCAGTAGGCCGATTAAACAATTGCGTGGTTGTCAAGCTTTTTTTGAAGAGAAATAAACATTTATTAGCATCAGCTTCGATTCTGGTGCTATTGTCAGTGACATGACCTAGCGGTACCGCGCGCAGGTGACAGATCCTACGAGACGGGTTCGATTCACGGCTGGAGCCGATCGCATTTGACATATTGATGTACTGGGTGGCTGTTGACTCGAAGAGCGCAAGCTTCCTTCGTAGTTTCCCTCAATTACTGTTAAATTTTCTGTTTACATTAATTTGAAAACAACCTTAGTTATTTATTATTATTGTTATTTTTGCGATGTGGTACATTCAAGTCCGACATTTGTACCTTAATCAATTTAACTAAGTGCAACGGAACATTCAGTAATTTTGCATTGAAATTGACTAAATAAGCTCTAATAAATTCGAGGTTATTTCCACACCCCCCTACATTCGATTGACGTTTCCACAGCTCCAGTTTCGAAGCGCTAATATTATGTGCGATATGTGTATACGCCGCATAGCTTATATTATACCTAAGTTTTTGTGCACATTCACGATAATGCTATTCCTGCATCAATTTTTTAGGCATTGTGGAGTATATTGCGGGATACACTCTGAAGAAGGCGAAAAGAAAGCTTTCCAGCTTGCATTCCGAAATTGCCTAGCTCTGTACCAACCGACCTGCGTACGATTTTGGGAGCAGTATAGAAAAACTAGAAGGCCACTTGCTGTTTCCTGTGCTTGAACTGTTGCACGTATTTCAGCAAGTATATGCGATGTATGTAGCAGAAATTACCAAACATCCTTAAGACATTGATTTTTTGATCTTCTTAAACGTAATAAAAACAAACACTTTCTACGCAATGGGATTGGATTAGCTTTTGGACCAATACGGCATTGAAGAAAACGAAGCAGCTAAAATATTTGACTTTTTATTTTCATTATTTATAAAAGTACTCAGTCATCGCTACGCAAAATTTGTGTTAAACAAGAATCAAAAGCGGCACACAAAAGGAACTAGCAGCTTTCGAAGCGAATTGCAATCATTGGCAAAATCATGATAAATAACAAAAGGTGATGTCAAACATTTTATTTGAGAAACTTTCGATCAAACTTTTTCTTTTTCTGAAGCGGTTCGTCGCACAGCTTTGTCCACGGATTTTTCTCTCCGAATGTTGTATTTCCACCTTTAATTTTTTTGATAATTTTGCGCTGTGTGATATTTGTGATAGAAAATCCAACTTCATTGATATCAGGATTTGTATTTCTTCGAAAAGTTGTTCTCTGAAGATAGAATTGCTTTACTAAAATCACTGCACCAAAAAAACAACGGTCTATAATATGAGCAGGACGGGAGTATTATACAGTATTAATAAGGCTAATCAAAAAAATCAAATCTTTATTTAGGAATTTCGTAAATATGGAATGAAAACAGCTGCGGAGGAAAAATATAGCCAGAGTAATTTTCGTCACTGAACGTTGCTACAACAAAGCTTCATTTCCCATCATCAACCGTAACAGAGGCAGTTCAAAACTGAAGAACAGTGACGAGAAAATACTCTTGCTATAACTATTTATTTCTTTTATTGGCATATTTATCCTCCTATCACGAGAAAGCATCGGAGGCGCTATAAAAGCTCGCTTAGGAGTTGCCGGCTATCTGTCTACCACACTTAGACGGGGGAAGCCCGTTAAGTGCCTTTCCCAACGGCACAACAAGCAAACTTGCCAGCTTAGGCCTACTACACACTGTTCCTTAATGCTGAACTTCAAGCAGGGAAGCTGTGAATACCAATTTTTAAGTCATTGGTTTGATCCGACTCAGAATTGAACCCCGAGTCTACCGATCCAGCAGACGCTCTATTCCACTGAGCTATCTGATCGGTTCCTCTTCAAATCTTTATTATACTCGCGGTACGACGTTGAAGCGCGTAACGAGCCCACAAGAAAATTCTATTAAGCCTAAGCAGTCGAAGTTTTAGCGTATTTAGAACGCGACTATTACGCCAGCGTCCAACACGTATAAATTTTACGTCTAGCTGTCCCGAAAGCCAGATGTATATCGTCTAGTTGTCCCAAAGTATTCGATTACATGTAAACTTTTCCCGCCTTGCAAACCTATTTGGACCACAAAAATGTACAAAATCTAACCAAGTTTCCGAAAAGTGCTTCCAAGACATCTTGACTGAAATTGCGCAGACACACTTTTTTCTCCCCACGTAGTAGTAGAAACCGAACAATCATACAGAGGTTTCTAGTAGTAAAAATCAAGCTGTCAAAAGTCGTTTTCGCAATAATGCGTTTTCGCTCAGTAGGGTAGAAAATATCCACTTCATTCTGGAAGTAAAAACAATAGAAAGAAGTCAGCACAAGATTAATCGCCTATACTAACATACAAATCTAACCTTCCAATCCAATAAACACTGAATGAAGTCTAGCTTAAGCCACAGTAATCTTTCGTCGGTCAGTTCCGTAATAGGATTGTGCATACCACAAGTCACGCACTCAAACCATCTAGAACGATATATTATGTAAGTGCTTCGCTATGGTATAAAAAAATTGTGACAGATTACTTATCAAGCAACTTGACATAATTCGCTGTCCCGATCGAACCTTCAATATCTTGCGTCAACGCTTGAGCAACATTCCAGCTGAGTGTGTCGCGTGCAAGTAACACTTTCATCTGTGTAGCAACAATAACATCGTTAAATAACGCTCTCTTACTATAAAAAAAATCTTTGTTCTTAATACAACCAATTAAAACCCCTAAACCAGTAGGCCTACCTTTGAGTACGAATTAAGTTGCATGTGGGTAGCTGTTAATCTTGTTTTGCCAACAGGTTTCGATGTTTCAAGTTCCCATAACTTTTGCACGTGCGTCCACAAAATGTCGTCACCAGATTTGCATAAATACTTAGTTCCGCCGGGTTTCGAAGAATATAGAGCATTGCGAGCAGTCTGTTAACAAAACAATCATAACTAAGGAGAGCTATAAAAACATTGCACTAAAAATTACACAAAATAAAACTTCCGACATACTTTGAGAAGATGGCTGGTATCACCACAGATGTATATTTCTCGCTCCAAACAACATGGATTAGGTGCAGTGTATCCCTTCTCAATGTTAAACTTGGATCCATGAATTATGTCGAAAAACTTGCGATTAGTTGCTGCACCGTCCGCAACTACTGCTAATACACTAACACCAGCAATCTCGCAAACGCAAACAGCCTCCCAAAATATTGAAGTCAGTTGAAATGCTGGAATGTTGCCCGTCGGCCACCACGACAAAGGTATAGATAGATTCCCGGAAAACGAGCGTAGATAGAATACTGAAAACAGCAATTCAAACGATTAAAAAAGCAACTGTTTCAAATTTTTTAACAGAAGGAGATAAAAACAAGTAATTCTACATACAATAATAGCGTATTTGAATTTGCACAGCTGGGTACAGTGGGTAGTACAAAGTGTTTACTGCTTAGCCCCACTATAATATTACACGAAAAAAAAAATCATTAGTAATCAAAAACTCGAAAATTCAACGCATATATGTGAAGCCAAAATTCCATCATCACAACGCCTATCACCAAAGTCAACAAAGCCCACTAATTTTCCTTGTCGTAAAACCAAATTTTCTTTAACTGAAAGTAATCCACCGCAGTAATTGCAACTAGTATTCAATAACGTAATTCATAGAACTGCATGACTTGCATCAATATACGAATGCTTACTTTTCATTTCATCGACAGTAATGAAAGCACACTCCCCAACATGTCTTTTAAGTTCCGCCTGAGCAAGAAGATTTAAACCGCATTCAACATCGCCAACATTTCTGTGACAAAATCAATGTGAAAGTTACAATCATATCAATCAATGTGAAAATTACAATCATTGTATCATAGCCAAACCTGTAGTTCTGAAGAGTCTTTGATGACGGTAGAGTTAGTACTCCTGAAGTTCGCAACTGTTGGTAAGCAGATGGAGACCTAGAGTAAAGTTCAATAGCCCATCTAATAATATCGGGGTGATACCTTCTGGCAGTGGGGGATTTATTGGCATTGCTAAACTGAACCTCAAAAAATTTTTTCTGCCATTCGTTCATCTGATCGGATTCTTCATGAAACATTTTCTGCAAGTAGAAATATAGGCTATATTTTTTACACAGATATGAAGGAAACGTCGGATGTGTTTCATAATTAACGTTATCGGCGAATGTAAGCTAACGTCAACCAACTTTTACTGAAAGCTGCTAAGTCTGCCCTTGTCATTTGAGCGTTCAATATAAAATTAGAGTAATATTATATTTGCTTCAACACACTTTTACGTTACATATGATTAAAAGTTTTGTTTACATAGAGGTAGCCGAGAAACAAAGCTTACTGCAGGAGATACTTCACTTTTTACTGTGAAAGTGTGCTGAAACAAACACAAATTAGGTTTTATACTTGTTTAAACTTCTCAAACTGAAAGTTAGTCAGTATATCTACACAATAGGCTAAGCTTAAAACTTGCTATTAAGTCGGAATGCAAACTGTCATCCACGGTAACTAGATCTTCTTCCAAAATTTCGGGAATGCTGCTCTTATCATTGTATCTTCTTCTGTACGCAGTTCTTACGTCATATTTTTTGCAACTGTGACAACTACCTTAACCATTTGAAGCTGCAACTTCAAAAGACAGTAAACTTGATGATAAAATCCGCAGTGCAACGTCTCGTCGCAAAAACATTCTTACTAATAACATTGCAATTCGTAGAACGGTGTATATATTGCTGCCGCAGCTGAGCTCCATCCCACGTTTGAATAACCTGAATCGTAGTAGTAGCAGTTTTTTCCTTCACACCTTCACACAATTTCCATCCCTCTAACTCATCTAAACAAACAATCAAAAAATGTACATAAAGGTACTCACAGATATTATGGAATGCAGAATAATTCATACTAAGGAAAGCAGTCAATGTTGAAGTTCTGATATCAGGAAGAAAATGATCAGTGAGATTGATTCTCCATCCACCAAAAGAAATCCAGTCATACGTCAAATCATCATGGAAGCAAATGCTGTCAAAAAATAATTCATCATCGAAACCAAATTTTCAGTACCATATACTTGCAGTATTACACCAAAGCATTTCACTGTTTGCGTGGCTTAGTGCCAGAGCAACATAGGTTTGTACCCCCTTAAGATATTGCAGCGGTGCCAAGCTATTAACAACATTGTGTCCAATATGACTGGTCCAAAAATCAAATCCAGAACTTTGCACCAGAAGCAATGTTTTTAAAACTTTCCTGTTTAAGTAATTTTTATAGCAGGAAAAATTATTACAGAATCTGTATCATATCAAGCACAGAGGAAACGTGGAAGTGCTTACCATATAGAAGAAGATATTATGTTTGCATTTTCATATTTTTCTAGGATCAGCCTTTCACGTCTCTATGTGAGACTCCAAGAGCCTTAAAAACAGACATATTTGAATTTGCATTTATTTTTCAATAATAATCTAAGGCCATTCATTCAATCATAAAAAGCTACGTTACATCTTAAAGTTTTTCCAACAATAACGATCATCTGATCTATTTTTTTAAATATAAATGCAGCCTTACTTTTAATTCTGCTGCTAGCATTTTCAAAACTCCGTTCTATATGTAGATACTTTGAATGTTTTATGGGATCTGGCAACGTAAGGCGTTCCTTGGGTGTTTTTCTTTGCTAAAAAAATACAAATTAATCAATTTTAAGCTATCAGGGTTTTAATTTTTTTCTATAAAGTTTTTGCAAGCTTTTTGCAGAAAAAATGCAAACATTGAACGATGACGTAACTGCATCATCAGCAAATATACACATTCGTTCTATTAATTTGAATAGAACAATTGAGTTATTTATTTGAATAGAACGAATGAGTTATTTGCTGATGATGCAGTTACTAGGCTTACTTGAATCTCATTAGTAGGCTTACTTGAAATTGAGAACCTTTAAGCAATATAGTTTCCAGTAGTTTTGGCCTTTGGGAAAATTTGCTGCTAGTAGAAGCCAAATAGGGGTAATGTCAAGTATCTGCCCCCATGCGTTTTCCATACATATTTTACGTGCGCATCTTACAAACCCTATAGCCCAAATCATACGTAAATAGTGCATATGCGTCTGTAAAAAACGCGTGGGGGCAAGTGGTAGGCATTACCCCCAGATAGTTGTGTAATAATAAAGGCCAAAAATAAATATATTGTATACACCCGTTTTTCCTACAAACTGGAGCGAGAGGTTTCTGTATGCCCAACACTCTAAACAATATCAACTTACCTTAATCTCTTTCACTTTTTTTGGCAAACATTTAGTGGGAAGAACACCAAGTTTCAACTTTTTGCGGGAATTAGTTGGGACAATTGCATCATTTTCAAAATGCTGCTCACAAATACTAGCTACTTCTTTGTGCAGCATTTCTTTTATTTTGTCACCTTTCAAGCAATCACGCAGACTTAAAATAAACTTTGTTAAATTTTCATAGTGGGCTTTTTCTTCTTCTGTTTTTCTTCCTAAATCCGGTCTCAATATCTTGAACATTGACCATTTGGCATCTTTGGCTTTGTATTGGTAGCTACAACCAGGAATGCAGCAATGCGACATAATGCTTTTATTTTACGAAATAAGTTAGACTTTAAAGCAACTGTAATGACAAAGTAAAATAAATGAGCACACATACTGGTAAGTTGAGCAGTTGGGCCAAGATATCGATAGCTTTAACTACCGGTGACACTTTACACACCATGGGCCATAAAGCATACGTTATCCTGATCAAGTAACTCAGGCAGTTTGGTAGACTAATATCGATACATGAAAACCCAGAAAAGAGTTAGACTAAACAGTTAAACAAAACTTACAGGCCTATCAATCAACACTGTACCGGTACTAGACTATATCATATACCGGTAGAAGATGAGTCAATTGGTAACCTAGCCTATACAGCCTAATAGACATGCAGAGTCTAAAAAACCCTCTCCTCTACTTCTAATAATAACACTTTTTCTTTCTGGGTAACCAAATTAACAAGATACTTCACATAAATGCTTTTTACAATCCTATTTCAACGCGACAACCAGCAAATCGCATGCAAACGGTGTATACAACATAGCCAGGATACCGAATTCATTCAAGCGTGACTGGATTTTGCACTTTTCTACACAGTTTCCAGTCCACTAAGAAGTCTATGGTTGAATTGTTTAATGTAAATTTATTTCACGTGCCGTGTGCAAACTAATTTATTCTAGTTCTCAGTTGATTGGAATTTGCGTTTGAAATTTTACGTTCAAGTCACTGTGCTAAAGGCTTACCGTCATTTCTTGTGCAATGGGATAGCTACCTCACCGTGATTTCAGTCCACGGATTTAATTTACAGTTTGCAGCTTGCAGGTCGGAGTGTTCTAATCTTTAGCGTTTGGTATGTTGTTAGATACAGTGTACTGTGTAGTTAAAACAGTTAGCGATGTCTTTGGCGTTTTTGACACGTTGTTAGATACAGCGTATAGTTCGAATAGTTAGCAATGTTCTCAACCATCTATATATTTATTTTAAAGGAGTTTATATATATTTAAATTTTGTAAATCTTGTGAAGATGATGTTTAGAGTTGGCCTGCAATAGTAGTTGGTAAGTTAATTGTGTACGTTTGTAAACAGTTTATTAATTTCAGTCAGTGTTATAGTGTAGGCCTAAGCAAACATGTATTCATTGTGTTTAATAAGTCAGTTTGAGTTTCTTGAGATTTGTAGCTCTGCGCTCACAGTTGTTTGTTTCTTATTTTTTAGAAACCGGTTTAAATTGTTCAGCACGGGAAGACAGTGCACCTGCTCAATATATTGCAATCTATACCGCGTTTCGCTCTGTGTTCGTCTATAAGCGTTCAGGCCGCGCAGTTAGGACGTAACACAAAGTTTCAACTACTATTGATTTGCAAGCTGAAGGTTCATCTTCATGTGTGTAAACACGGACTTTGACTGCAAATGCTAATCAAATAGACAGTGATGTCAACTCAAGCCTGTGAAGGCGAATTTATAAACGCTATTGAGAAGTTGCAGCAACAGTTAAATTCTCACTACTTAGCTGCGGAAACCATCATGTCGCTTCGTGACCCAAAAATGGAAAATCTACACTTGACTTTAGCGAAGATAGATTTGGCTTACGAAGAACTTATCACTAACATTCATCGTCTAGATGACGAAAATGCGTCAACATTTCGCGAAAATGCTGCCCGAAATAAAAAAGAGTTTGATGCTCACAAGAACGAGTTTTTGGAGAAAAGAATTGCAACTTCTGTACAGGAACTACCTGCAAGAGATAGTCCTAGCCTGCATCGTTACGATATTCGTTCTCACGTTTCAACTCCATCCGCACGTTCAAAGGTTTCTACAAGTTCAAGCGTAAAGCGAAAGGAAGCCGAAGCGGAGTTCAAAGCAGCGCAATTACGAGCCTTTCAAGCAAGTGAACGAGCTCAGGAGACCTTGGTCTTACAACGCCACCAAGCGGAGATAGCTCAGCGAGAAGCGCAACGCGAGCTGGAACTCGCGTCTGTAAAATTGCAAGTTTGGGATCGAGACGGCAACGAAGAAAGTTCTGGTCCTTTCAAATTTGTTCAGCAGGCGCCTTCGAGGTTTTCAGTAACCGATCAACGTGCTGGACCTTCAGTTATCCCTGCCTCTCCACATACATCTCCGGATATTCCATCAATCAAAGAATGTTCTGGTCCTTCAACCTCAACAGCTTCGCGAGCACCTCCAGGATTTCAAACCATCAATGAATGCCCTGGTCCTTCAGCAATCAGTTCCTTGCAACCACCAGGTATTTCTAGAACATCTGGATTCCAATCAACAACCGATCCGGTAGTTGTACTGCAAAGTGTTGCCACTCCAAATTCTGCACCGGCACAAGCTGGTGATCATTTCGATCAATCTCTCAGCCAGCCGATGATAAACAATTCGCAACTCACAAACGTTCGCGACAAACGTAAAGGTGTGTATTTTTCTGATGCGTGTGTTGCACATGACGAAGTGAGTAGGCCTAGATATTTTGCACCGAATGATTTTGTTAGTAGTTCTGCGTATGATTTACCGACTGCATACCCCAGTGCAAACCGAGCGACACATTTTAATCAAACCCAACCTACTTCAGTCAATTACTACGATGTAGGAAAACCGTTACACCAAGCTGGGGCGAACACGTTAATGAATCGAACTATATCAGACCAAGCTAGAACGAACACATTCCTAGACAACCCTACAGCACACCAAGCTAGAGCGAACCCGGAACCTTTGCAAATTCCTTACAGTCATAATTATGGCCGGATTCCCGGGTCTATGGGTTTCGATCAGAGTTCTTATATTGACCCTCAAAATCAGACATTCGGGCCGGTTCCACGACCTTTTTTCTTTCCTCGCGCTCATCAGTTATCTTATGATGAACTCTTTTTGCCCAGACCAGAATTTAAAAAATTTAATGGAAATCCATTGGAATTTCATTCTTTCATTGCTAATTTTGAACGGCATGTAGAGCCAAGAGTTTCTGACCAAAAAATACTTTTTTGCTTGCTACTGCAGCATTGCGAGGGTAAGGTTCGAGATCGCATTGACTCTTATACCGAAAGGGGTGATCTGGCTTATACGCTTGCTAAAACAAAACTTCAAAGCGAATACGGGAGACCGTGCGTTATAGCAGATATTTGCGAACAACGATTGAAAGACGCACCTGTCGTTAAATCTAATGATGCTGCGGGTATTAAGTCTTTTTCTGAGTGTTTAGAGAAAACCTTAATAACTCTTGAAAATTTGCAATTTTTTGGAAGTTTAAATTCACTTGATACTATCACTAAGTTAGTAAATAAATTGCCGTTTGAAATGAGAAGGCGTTGGGTTCAAGAATCTGTAGCTATCGAGGATCAAACTGGTCAAATCGCGACTTTTAATCATTTTGTGACATTTGTTTCTCGACAATCTAAAGAGTTAGACTCTCTGTATGGTCGTCGTATTTTTGCTAACAAATCCGAAACGAAGAGTTCGAATCTTCGTGCCAACAAACCTTCGTACAACTTCGCAGTTGGGTTTGAAAGCAGCGAGTGTGATAAAACGCATCTACCAAATGGATGTTGTTGGTTCTGCAACGGTAAAGGTCATAAGTTGTATACTTGCGCAACTTTTCAAAAACTTCCTGTAAAGGAACGTTCTAATTGGGTAAAAAATAAGCGTCTTTGCTATAAATGTCTCAGCAGTAAGCACACTACAAAGGAGTGCAAACGTACCAGCACATGCACTGTGTCCGGTTGTACGGGTACGTACCATCATACACTGCTTCACAGTTTTATCTCCCGTAAATCCAATGAATCAACCAGCAATGAATCAGACTCAGCCTCACATTCGGCTAAACGCATGCAGAATGACAAGCCCGAGTGCAGCTCCAACACTAACGCTGTGACCTGTGCTCAAGCTTCCGATAATGTTTATCTTTGCGTTGTGCCAGTAAAGGTACACTATAAGGGAAGGACTGCTTTGACATACGCATTCCTTGACCAAGGTTCGACTCACTCGTTTTGTGATAAAAAATTGGTTACGACCTTAGGTATTTTGGGACAAAGGCAAGACCTAAAGTTGCAGACCTTAGGTAATCCTGCCTCTACTCATCACGGTTTGACATTCAGCTTGAATGTGGCGTCACTCGAAGGGAATGCTACAATTACCCTTCCCAAGGTGTTTTCTCTAGATGATATACCTATACGACCTAATTTAATACCTGCGAAGAATACCTTGAAGGAAATGTCGCATTTAAGTGATCTTTCCTTCCCTTGTCTACAAGGAGCTTCTGTAACTTTACTCATTGGCGCAGATGTTCCTGAACTTTTTTGTCCTTTGAGTGTTCGTAAGGGTCGCCGTGGTCAACCCGTGGCCATTGAAACTCCCTTGGGTTGGTCTCTACTGGGACCTTCACTGGTACCTTCAGCGGCAGGCAACTGTTCTGTAAATTTCGTGAAGCATCAAACCAGTGATGTTGAACAACTTGTTAAAAGGCTATGGGCCAATGACTTTGGGGATGGAACGTCGGTCCTGAATCGACCTTTTTCTCGTGAGGACCGGGTGATGCTAAACGTTCTTGAAGAAACTGTCGCAATTAAAAACGGCCACTACTACCTTCCGCTTCCTTGGAAGTCTGAAGCAACTACGTTGCCCGACAACCGCGAATTGGCTGTACGACGTTTGTCACACCTTAAGAAACGCCTGCAAAGAGATGAGAATCTGCGTGGAAGTTATGTTGATACTTTAAATGAGTATGTAAAGGAAGGGTACGCTGAAGTTGTTCCCCGTGGTGACGTGGCTGGATCACTAAATTGGTATCTACCCCATCACCCAGTCAAGCATCCTCACAAACCCGAAAAGGTAAGAGTGGTGTTTGACTGCGGAGCTAAATGCAAAGGTGTTTCCTTAAACGACTCTTTGATGGCTGGGCCCAGTCTTACCAGCAACCTTGTAGGCGTTCTTATTCGCTTCCGCGAGGAACGAGTTGCTGTTGTCGGTGACATCAAATCCATGTTTCACCAAATACGTGTCAATCCAGAGCATGTAAATGCTCTAAAATTTGTATGGTGGCCAGCCGGAGATTTAAGCAAGGAACCTATCGATCATCGTATGACCGTTCATCTCTTTGGTGTCAGTTCTTCTCCCAGCTGTGCGCAATATTGTCTACGGCGCATAGCAAGGGATTTCGGAAATTATCATCTGCAAGCGTCTTCTGACGTTGTCAACAATAATTTTTATGTTGACGACTGCTTGCTTTCCTTTCAAACCGCTGATCAGGCTATAGCGGTTATAAACGACCTCATTCGAATGTTGCAAAGGGGAGGCTTTCAGTTGAGAAAGTTTCTCACCAACGATCATGAGGTTCTGGAGGCAATTCCAGAGGAAGAACGAGCTAAGAATACGAAAAATCATGAGTTTGAACCTACATCTACGCACCGAGTCTTGGGCATTTTGTGGAATTTTACAAAAGACGTTTTCGTGTTTGACGTCACTTTACCGGTAAAACCACCGACTAGACGCGGGTTGCTTTCATCTATATCCAGTTTGTTTGACCCTCTTGGTCTTGTGAGTCCCGTAACCCTTACGCCTAAGCTTTTGCTGCAAGATCTTTGCAGAAAGAATTGTGGTTGGGACAAGGCTTTAGATGTCGAGGACATAAGTTGTTGGAATAAATGGTTGCAATGTTTACCAGATTTAAAACGCCTGCGAATTGCACGGTGCTTTAAGCCTGAAGGATTTGGCGGTGTAAACCGTATCGAAATCCATGTTTTTTCCGATGCTTCGTCGCATAGTTATGGCAGCTGTTGTTATCTTCGATTAAGCAATGACAGTGGCGACCATCACTGCTGCTTAGTTATAGGCAAATCACGTGTCGCTCCCATTAAAGCTGTAACTATACCCAGACTGGAACTGACCGCCGCAGTTTTGTCTGTGAGACTTTATCAGCTGGTAAAGCAAGAATTGAAATTGGGTGACTGTAGGGCGGTGTTTTGGACAGACTCTACCTCTGTCCTGAAAATCATTCACAATAACACCAAACGATTTCCTGTTTTTGTGGCAAATCGCGTTGCTATAATTGACGAAGCCACAACAATTAACGATTGGAGGCATGTACCTTCTAAGCTAAACCCAGCAGACGACGCTACTCGAGGTATCCAAGCAAGCTTGCTAACATCATCGCATCGTTGGTTCAATGGACCTCCCTTTCTTTGGGGTCCGGAAGAGCAGTGGCCGGACGGTCTTACCGATTTACCTGAGGTACCCGGGGAACTTTTACTCAACAACCCTTTTGCAGACAAGGTACCTAACTTCTCTGTGCAATCTACTCGCTTGGAAGATCCTATTAGCTGGCTAATAGATCGATGCTCGACCTTGTCGAAATTGAAAACACTTGTTGCATGGATATTAAGAAGCAAGGAAATCTTACTTTGCAAAATTCGGGGTAAACCTAAGCTTGTTTATGCACCCGTTTTATCCAGAAACGAATTAAAATTTGCCGAGTCTGAAGTCGTTAAACATATACAGCGACAGCACTTTCCTTTCTCTTCTGGACACTCCTTTCCTCGCTCTATGCAAAAGCTGCACCCAATTTATGTTGATGGGGTATTACGCGTGGGAGGGAGACTGGAGAACGCGGATGTTAGTTACGATTTGAAACATCCTGTAATACTTCCAAAGGACAGTCGGTTTACTGAGCTTGTTATACAACACAGCCATCACCTTTTAGGTCACGCTGGTGCTAGTCATACTTGGGCAAATATTCGCTCACGCTATTGGATAGTAAAGGGTGGGGCAGCAGTTCGTCATTGTATTGGCAACTGCCTTCTGTGTAAACGACGAAATTCACCCGTTGGGAAACAGTTTATGGCCGATTTGCCTACTTCCCGACTGCAAGTTGACAAACCACCATTTAGCCACGTAGGCGTTGATTATTTTGGCCCATTCCAAGTAAAACAAGGACGTTCTTTGGTAAAGCGGTACGCCTGTGTATTTACGTGCATGACAGTTAGAGCGATTCACGTTGAAATGTCCATCTCTCTGTCCACAGATTCGTTTCTTTGTGCCTTGCAACGATTTATATCCAGACGTGGCAAACCACTGCACATTTATAGTGACAATGGCACTAACTTCGTCGGTGCAGCTCGAGTGTTAAGAGACTCTTTGAAGGCTTTCAATCAAACCCAAATTCACAAATTTCTTTGTCAGAGGGATATCGACTGGTCGTTCAACCCTCCCGCAGCCAGTCACATGGGCGGTGCGTGGGAACGCATGATACGGTCCATACGTCGTACATTAGATGCTTTGGTGGGGAATCAAACCTTGACCGACGAAGCCTTAACTACATTATTGGCGGAGGTTGAAGGTATCATAAATTCACGTCCTTTGGTGCCAGTTACCTTCGATCCAAAGAGCGACGAACCGTTGACGCCAAACCATTTACTTTTAATGAGGAGCAATCCGAGCCTTCCCCCAGGTCTATTTGAAAAAGCAGATTGTTAGGGTAAACGCCGATGGGCCCAAATACAGTACATTGCCAACCAATTTTGGGCTCGATGGATTAAAGAATTCCTTCCAAATCTTAATCTTCGGCAGAAATGGTTTAAACCACAAGCTAACGTTGAAGTAAACGACATTGTGCTACTTGTAGATGACATGCAACACAGATCGAGATGGCAATTGGGGCGGATAATGAAGACCTTTCCGGACAAGAAGGGTAGAATTCGCACTGTCACTGTAAAAACCAAACTTAACACTTTCGTCAGGCCTATTACCAAACTTTGTGTTATTGCATCCACTAAGGAATCGAACACGCAACCTAATGGCCCATCCTTTCCTAGTAGTAGTTGACTATCTTCACCTTGTTGTTTAATGCCTCCCTTGGAGCTCATTTGCGCGGGGGTATGTTACGTTGTCAACTACTGAATGTTGAATTGTTTAATGTAAATTTATTTCACGTGCCGTGTGCAAACTAATTTATTCTAGTTCTCAGTTGATTGGAATTTGCGTTTGAAATTTTACGTTCAAGTCACTGTGCTAAAGGCTTACCGTCATTTCTTGTGCAATGGGATAGCTACCTCACCGTGATTTCAGTCCACGGATTTAATTTACAGTTTGCAGCTTGCAGGTCGGAGTGTTCTAATCTTTAGCGTTTGGTATGTTGTTAGATACAGTGTACTGTGTAGTTAAAACAGTTAGCGATGTCTTTGGCGTTTTTGACACGTTGTTAGATACAGCGTATAGTTCGAATAGTTAGCAATGTTCTCAACCATCTATATATTTATTTTAAAGGAGTTTATATATATTTAAATTTTGTAAATCTTGTGAAGATGATGTTTAGAGTTGGCCTGCAATAGTAGTTGGTAAGTTAATTGTGTACGTTTGTAAACAGTTTATTAATTTCAGTCAGTGTTATAGTGTAGGCCTAAGCAAACATGTATTCATTGTGTTTAATAAGTCAGTTTGAGTTTCTTGAGATTTGTAGCTCTGCGCTCACAGTTGTTTGTTTCTTATTTTTTAGAAACCGGTTTAAATTGTTCAGCACGGGAAGACAGTGCACCTGCTCAATATATTGCAATCTATACCGCGTTTCGCTCTGTGTTCGTCTATAAGCGTTCAGGCCGCGCCGTTAGGACGTAACACGCTTCATTAAGCATTTTGACGCATACACTGCCAAGGACGTAGCGGATATGGCCGAGCTTTGCTCTAATTGTTTAGGTTCACACTTCGCTAAGGCGTGTAAATCCAAGGGTAAGTGCGGCAAATGTGGAAGAAATCACCACACTCTACTACACCCTGAAACTGAGGAAGTAAATCGCAGTCAGTAACCAGGGGCAGGATCTGGCAGTGTCAGCGGGGATGGAAATGGGGCCGGCGATGCTATACAGGTGATGTCAGTCTCGGTAAACCCAGAACATCGTAGCGAGATTGATGACCGAGACTGCTTGCAGGCATCTAACGAACTCAATGCATCAGAAAAGGTTAATATGGCAAGTAAGATTCAAAATCGGCATGTCAGGCTGCGAGTTGTTTCTGTTAAGGTATGGGGACAAGATAAGAGGCTGATAGAAACATATGCCTTCTTAGACGAAGGCTCGGACACTACGCTGTGCACTGAGCAGCTTCTTGATAAGCTTCAGGTAAAGGGTCAACGGGTGCAATATTCGCTCGCCACCGTTAATGGCATGGAGGTCCGAGCAGGCCGTCAAGCTGATTTGAACATTCAGAGAGTAGGAGAACAAGCTGTTATTCAGTTACCTAATGTCATTTCTGTACCTGCCTTGCCCGAGTTGCATTCGAGCATCCCTAACGGGAAGGACTGCAATATATACTCGGAGGTTTTCGAAGGGGTTGTCTTTCCCAATTTCCAGGGTGGTGTAGAAATTTTAATCGGAGCGGACGTGCCAGGTGCGCATCGTACCATAGAATACCGGATAAATCACTCAGGGGGTCCGAATGCTGTAAAATGCGCCCTTGGTTGGACTTTGTTAGGTGCCGTAAACCGGCCGGGATGTTCTGATGGTCCTGACGCAAGCCACATTAATTTTGTACAGACAGACAACGTAGCTTTGCACGGGTTAATGCAAAAAATGTATGAAAAGGACTTTGTGGATAAGGACGATGGCGTAGGTTTGAAGCATCTCTTGAGGATAGAAGGGCTTTACGTATGATGGAAAAATCGGTTGTTAAGGTAAACGGCCATTACCAAATTGCTTTACCTTGAAAATCGGAAAGCGCAAAACTCCCTAATAATCGAGCTGTGGCAGAGAAACGCTAGGGATATCTGAAAAACCGGCTCAATAGGATCCCACGAAGCTACACGCCGAATTTGAGTTGAACAACGACAAGCTGTTGAAGTGTCACAAGGTTTGGCACATTGAATGCAAGGTCTCACCCGCAGGGGAAGTTTCTCTTAAGCCTTTGTTAAATCACTTCTCTATCCTTTCAAAACTCGAAAGAGCCGTTGCATGGCTGGCGAAGTTACCCACGATTAGGAGGGCGAAAATGAAGCGTAAACATGATAGCTGGCGATTGGGACCTTGTTTGTCAGTGGCCGATCTAAACTCTGCAACCTCAGACATTGTTAAGTTAGTACAAAAGGATTACTTTTCCTACGAACTGGCTACTTTAAACGATCAAGATGAATTCACTAATCAAGCGCAATTTAGCGGCAGTATTAAAAACTCCAGCATACGCAATTTGAGCCCTATTCTGGTTAAGGGGATTTTGCGAGTGGGGGGTAGGTTAGAGCGTTCGACAATTTATCCAGAAAGGAAGCACCCCATAATTTTGCCCAGCAAACATCACGTTACTCACTTCGTAATTTTGCACGCTTATTGTTCGGAAGGTCACGCATAACCTCTCCATACCATCGCTGCCGTCAGGGAACGCTATTGGTTTGTAAAAGGGCACGCCGCTGTTCGCAGGGCCATTGGGCTTTGTGGAGAGTGTAGAATAAAGAATGCTACTCAGGGAAAAAAATCATGGCACCCCTTCCCGCGGTCAGGGTGTCCCCTGGCAGACCATCTTTCGCTTCCTGTGGAGTGGATTACGCTGGGTCCTTTGTAACTAAATCAGGGCGTAGGTGCGCTAAACGTTATATATGCTTGTTCACCTGCCTGGCAACACGTGCAATACACCTCGAATGAGCCCATGCACTGGACGTTGATTCGTTCATGTTGGCTCTATCCCGGTTCATCAATCGTCGCCGCACTCTAGAAGAAATCCTAAGCGACAACGGAAGTAATTTCGTTGGAGCAGAACGAGTGCTGAGGGTCCTTCTTCGCGATTGGGATCAGAATGACGTTGAATCGAGGCTGGCACGTCGAGGTATTCGCTGGAGATTTAATCCCCCTGAAGCTAGCCACCAAGGTGGAGTTTGGGAGCGATTGGTTCGATCTATAAAGCGCGTTTTGTATGCATTGGCTGGCAATAGCAGCATGACCGATGAAGCTTTCAACACATACTTGATTGAAGTGGAGCGGATCATCAATGGAAGACCGTTAACTCCCGTATCATCCGATCCCCGGGATTTGAGTGCGCTTTCTCCGAACGCCTTGCTGACGGGTAGCCTGGACCCATTCGTCCCGCTGGGAACGTTTCTTTAAGCGGATGAATACAGGCGGTCGTGGAAAAGAGTCAGCATGTTGGCTGACCAGTTTTGGACCCGCTGGCTGCGAGAGTATTTGCTGCTGCTGCAGCAAAGACAAAAATGGCTGCTCCCTCAGAGAAACTTCTCACAGGGAGATCTAATTTTGGTGGGAAATGATCACACGAAACGTGGACTTTGGCCAAAAGGACTTGTAGAGGAGGTTTTCCGGGACAAAAACGGACTGGTTCGTTCGGTGCGCATAAGAACAGCTTCGTCACCCTCCCTGATTCGAGATGTACGGAAGCTGTATTTGTTGGAGGCTGCAGAATAAATCTTAGTCTGTAGCTGCTTTGTGTATTTTTTGTGTGTAGGCCTACATTGTTTTGTGTGTGTTTGTTTCGTCGGTAACACCTATAGCCTTGCCCGTCTCCACCGTGTCTTTTTCATGCAATCATAATTTGGCATTTATTTAAAAATGATACTTTATCGTATATTTTTGGGGCCGGTATGTTACGGCCAAATTGTCCTTTCCTTACATGTTAGATATGTTTTGATTTGATTGGGCGCCCCTGGTGGCTTTGTGCAAGTGGTGTTTCCGCCTGACCTACTTTGGGCTCTATATAAAAGCTGCTGCGCGCCACGTATTCTTCCTCTTCGCGAGAGACAACTCTAGTAAACGATACAGATGCAGCGTAACTAGAGTTAAGTCACAAAGACTTAATTGGTGAGTTGGAGTTTTATAGAAATTGTCTGGGCTTTGCAGATGTTAGATAATTGCTTGTATACATATCCTAATTTTAGATTCGAACTCCGAGAAAACTATTATCGTCCGTCCGTATTAATCACGTGCTGCATGCTAAAGCATTTGTTGGTGGACTGCTCGTCTTGGGTCGGGCAGGCGCGGGTGTATGTACCGTTTAATGTATTAA